>CM070510.1:47716224-48916224 GCA_036346375.1 Guadua angustifolia
GTTGTTAGAGTGGACGTCAAGTTCCATGTTGAAGATCATGGCGACCTTCAACGGTTTATCCTCATGGATACGATCGTAAGTTTCACAAATAGTGAATGCTAATAATAGTGACAAAACAATTCTTTCACAAGCTAATATTGTTTGAATTTGTGTTTTAAGGGATAAAAATTGAAGCCATCTCAAGGAGAGTGTTGATAGGTTAAACAATACTTGTCATGATCGGGAAATAATGGGAGCTTCAATTCGCCCGCACACTAACCAAGAATATAGTCTACAAAGTAGTTCTCACCTCATAGATGTGTTGTGTAATAATATGCTACATCACTTTGTTGTTTTTATTCATGTTATATTCGATACAAAATAATCTAATATTTTTGTAATCATATTTTTGAGTAGTTTATTCTTTTAGATTTCTGCTAAGTATTATTTTTCTCTGCTTTTAATTAAATGCGCATAAGCAATTGTTATATTTGACTAAGGTATTATTTGCACATCATATTTTTTTTCTTGTTTCATGTTATCGTAATAGCAGGGACAACCGCTCAAAATATGGATACCGTTGCAACGCACAGGCACGGTACTAGTATCTTTTAAGCCATAGCTCGGTTGGCAATGACGCTGGTCTGCGTCTAAGCCCGTCTATATTCGACTCTATCAACGCGCACGGTCATTGAATATTAAAATAGGTGTACATATGTTCATGTTCAGTAGGATAGCGCATTAAGAAGGATAGAGTTCTAAATTAAATTCTTTAATGTATATAGAGGACGTATACACGTATATATGCGTGTAGTGTAGTGTGTGAGTGTGATGTATAGTGTGCGTAGATTATGTGCATTCTTATACTTAAAAAAATGTTTGCTTTTTTCGATAAAGGAAGCTTTTATTAATCTTAGTAAATTACATCAAGGTGATACAATTATACTAAGAAGACTCCCGGCCTCTACACAGCTAGGGTATACACAGCCAAACACACACACACACAAAAGAAAAGACAAAGGAACCGTTGCAGCAAACTACATCACGCAATATTGTTTTCAAGGCTATCCACCATCATAGCAACACTTGGACCGCGATAAAAGCTCTCCATTGACAACGCCTCCAAGAAGGACTCGATACGCACACGCACTGCCATTGCTATGATCCAACCAGTGAAGGCCAGACCAAAGGTTTTCACCTCGGAGAGTAAATCCTCAGACTACAAAACAATGCCTTCAACAAGGCCATTACCAGGCACAACCAACTAAGGTCAGACCTAGAGATTTCTCTCTGAAGTCGAAGTATCGAAGATCTCAGTGTTGCAACCACCCTCATTCCGAACTAGAGCCGCCATACCACTTAATCTTAGTCAATAGCAACGGCTATCTTCTCAAGGCCAGACAAACAATTTTTAGATGTTCGACTCTACGATGATAGATTCGCGAGCTAACCAATAGGCACACGATCATCAAGTCCATAGAGTGCATCTAAAAAATGAGTTTTGTCGCCTAAGAAAACGAATCCGCGAATCGATACTAAGATGACATAGGTCAAAAGAAATGTATGAACAACGCTAGTAAGAGATGAAGACGCTGAAGCGACGAGTAGTCACCTAGATCGTCCATCATCCACAAGTTGCCGAAGCCAGCCACTAGCACCAGAGTGGACCAGAACAAATCAACCGAATCCAAATCTTGCCGGTAAGAATCACCCTCACTTTCTCGCGACGGAGTTCTCCTCCGGGCGCGCCAATCGGCGCGAGAAGCAGCCTCACCGGCGGCGCCTTGGCCCCGGCGTTGTCCCGGGCGACGATCTCGATCCGCAAGACCGGCCGGAGAAGTTGGTCGAGTTGAAGGCGAACTCGGCTCGGGCCCCGCCGCCGTCAAGTCCGGGTCCATCCCCGCCACCGCCTCGTCCTCCTCCTCCAATCAACTAGCCGCGGCCCTCATCTCCCCTGCTTTCGGCACCGGCGGCGGCGGTGGCGGAGGCGGAGGCGAGATTTAGGGTTTTGAAGGAGCGGCTACTTTCTTTAGATGCACTCGTCCTCCGGACGACCTAGCCTACTGTTGCTACGTCGAACTATATCATGTAATGTGATGGTCAAAAAATGTTTGCTTTGAAATCTTTTGTGCCGCTGTGTTGTTTGCGGTGAGACAGCCAAAATAAATCATATCCTGTATATATTTCAGTTTTCTACTTTATGCCAATTGTTCGAGTAGCATGTTTGAATTGTCCCTGTAGTACATTTGATTTGTTTCGACATTTAAACAAGTAGTGTTTTTATGTGTTCTGAATACATTGGAAGACATGGTTTCCAAATATTAAAACATTGAACCTTTAGAACAAAAAATCAATTTTTTAAAAAATTATTTTTGAATTACCTCAATACAAGCTTCGTGCCTCTGCGTCCAAAAGTTCACCCTCACGCATGGAAAATCATCTGGCTATAACGCGTAGGGTGTGTTTAGTTGTTTATTTTAAGTGGTACATGTATAGGATGGTTTAAAAAATCATCAATGTATTTAGTTGTTTGAATAGAACTATCCCGTCTGAATGGTGGAATACAAATTTAAAAATATTCTCTATAGATGCTAAATCATTCTATTCACCAAAAATAATGAAACTAAATGGTATAGGATCATCCCATCCCATTCAATCTCATCTTACCAACCAAATACATCCTTACAATATCCACCAATTAATATGGACGAATTATTTTTTAATAATATTTTTAAAAAATTAGATAAATAATATGCTAAGCAAAATTTTACAAAAATATCCACTGCCGCCATTTAAATTGTTGATGTGTCTCTGCCGCCAATTGAAATGGTGACAAAGAACTGCGTCTGCTGACGGCGCTTATCTATAACTATTGGCGATATTTTTGCAAAATTTTGTTTTGACATATTATTTTTTTATTTTAAAAATATTATTTTAAAAATTCCAAGGTGGCCCATCCAATTTTTCTTTATTCCAAGGGAAGTGATCAGTTATTTATTTAGCTATACTTCACCACAAGTATAATTATTGTACGCTAAACTACACAAGCAAATCAATAATCACATGTGTGTGTATATATGTGTGTATGCCTTATGGACTATGTCCATTATCGCGCTGGTAACTTTTTTTGGTTCTAGAGTGTGGACGAAAAAAGTGAGATGCGGTTGATTTTCTTTTTATTTACGAGAGGTGAGGAGAGTGTCCCATGGCCCACAGTCTATATATCGTCGCACTGCTTTTTTTATGGAGGAGGAGAGAAAGGTGGATGACCACCACTGACTTGTATTTACGTATTAATAAAAATTGAAGAAAATTTTTTTTAAAAAAATAAACTTCCTACAGTTGGTATTTAATCATCGAAACCCATTTTTTTAAAAATAAGCAGATATGACCATTGTAACAGGCGCAATACATGGAATACTAACGTATGTTACGTATCTTTCACTACTTAATTAGCTCCATCGTTTTTTGCACGCATGCTTATATAGGCTAATAGTTAAAATGAAGACACGGTTAACTAATGTTGGAGCTTTTTAGATTTGGTGACCAGAAAAGCTCTCCTATACAGTGAAACCGAGGCGAAGCGGTCAGCCAAGGTGGCGCGGCAGCAAGTTGACGGAGGCAGTGTAGATTTGCACGTGGGCACGTGGCAGGAGCGACGGCCGGTGAGGTTCCGTGCATGCTGGCTTCAATCTTGGCTGGGTTCAGCGGGGAGCAATGATTCCCGAAATTCAATATGGACGTACAATCCTTTTCGATCTGATAGTCAGATTAGTTCGTATACTTCCATACTTTAAAGCGCTGAAGATTGAGAAGAGCCAGCCCTCCCACGTGTCACCTCGCGACATTTGCGAAAAAAGTCCTGCGCTTTTTGAATTACGGATAGATCCTTCCAGATTACGAATAGGTCCTTCGCGATTTTTGTGAGACAAAGATATATTTTTTTTCTTCGCTTTAGGTCCTCGCGCGCGTGTTTTGAAAAAGACCTCCGTTAATTTCAAATCGCGAACAAGCCCTTTTCTAATTTTTCGTGATAGCAAACAGTCCAAAAATATCAAACAGTCCCCGGTTCTTACGTTCGAGTCCTTTATCCGCTTTTCCGAAAAAATGTTTTCGCCACAAAAAACGCAGTTCGCTCGCTTTTCCCGTAAAAATATTTTCGCCACAAAAAAACACGCTTCCGAAAAAATATTTTCGCCACAAAAACACAGATTCGTCGAAGGTTTATAGCGACTTATCGACGGCCTCGGAAAACAGTGTTTCGCCAAAAAAAACACAGATTCGAAGGTTCGCTTTTTCAAAAAAAGTTTTGCCGCAAAAACACAGATTCGTTCGAATGTTCGCTTTTTCGAAAAAAGGTTTTCGCCACAAAAACGCAGATTCGCAAAAAAATTCGCCACGTAAAACGCAGATTCGAAGGTTCGCGTTTTCCAAAAAAGCTTCGCCACAAAAAACACAGATTCATCAAAGGTTTATAGCAACTTATCGATTTGTCGATCCGCTTTACCGAAAACTGTTACCAAGAAAAACGCTTTTTCCGGAAAAATGTTTTCGCCACAAAAAATCGTTTTCATGGATTCACCGATGGGTCCTATCGACTCTACAAAACGGCGCAACAGAAGCGCGCTATTATTGCTAGTAATATATACTACCTTCCATATTAGTGGAACCACATCAATTTGAGTCGAGCCGTCCGGCTCGGCTCAAAATTTTTTTCGTGAATTAGTCCTTTTGTAAATTACGAACAGGTCCTTCGCGATTTTTTGAGAGAGGAAGATTTTTCCTCTAAATTGCGTTCAGTCCTCGTCGCCATTTTACTTAAAAGGCCCTCTGTTAGATTTAAATCGCTAACAAGCCCTTTTCTAATTTTTTCGTGATAGCGATGTGTCCAAAAACGTAATATTCGTGTTCTTACTTTACATCTAGGTCCTTTCTCCGCTTTTTCCGAAAAAATGTTTTTGTCGCTAGAAATACGTGTGCAGCTTTATCTCTAGACTTTTTCCCCACCTCGATTTCCCATCTCGAACTCTAATATTTTTTAAAGCATATATTATTACTCTACGAACGCGTCGGTCTCTGATGTTTTTTAAAATATGTATTATTACTCCGTGAACGTGTATAGTGTTAAGCTCGATAAAAGAAGGTTGTCATCTCTAATAATTTTTCACCTTTTTCCCTCTAGACTTTTTTCCTACCTCGGTTTTCTAGCTCGGTCTCCAATATTTTCCAAAAAATTCCGAATGAGATATTTCTACACCTCTATCTCTCGCTTTTTCCCGCTTTACTCATTATTTCGACGATTTAAAAAATAAAAGGCCGTCAAAAAAGAAATCCATATGAAAAAACGACACGCATGACGTGTTACGTTGTGAGTCTTTAATATTTTTTAAAACATGTCCTTTCTCCGCTTTCTCGGAAAAAAAATATTTTGTCGCGTAAATATTTGTGCAGATCTATCTCTAGACTTTTTCCCAAATTTCAATTTCCCACCTCGATCTCGATATTTTTTAAAACATGTATTATTACTCATGAACGCGTCGATCTCTAATATTTTTAAAACATGTATTATTACTCCGTGAATGCGTAGAGTGTTGAGCTCGACAAAAGAAGGTTGTCATCTCTAATAATTTTTCGCCCTTTTCCTCTAGACTTTTTCCCCATCGCGGTTTTCAAATTTCGGCTTTCAATGTTTTCAGATAATTGACGAAGGAGATATTTCTACGATTCTATCTCTATTTTTCCCCATTTCAACGATTTTAAAAAACGCCACGAAATAAAAGGAATTTTTTCTACTGAAAAAATGCCACAAGGTGTTACGTATGAAATTTTTTGTCCTTTTATCCGCTTTCGCTCATTATTTCGACGATTTAAAAATAAAACGGAAAATTTCAACGAAAATCGGCATCTGCGCGAGATGTTACGCCATTAAAATTTTGTGTTCTTTCAAATTGCCCGCTCATTATTTCACGATTTAAAAAATAGAATGCCGCCAAAAAAATTATGAAAATAAACGCTACCAGACACAATAACAATTTTCTAGTAACATTCCTAAAGTTTGCAGATTTCACGTCCGACCACCGGTTACCGCGGTCGGCCTTGCACAAACACCCTAAAAAATCCGTAATTACGTTTAGATCCTTTCGACGGTTTTTTAAGAAGGACCTTTTAGTTCAAAGAAAATCGTGAATTTTCGTGAAAGGACCCTAAATAAATACCGAAAAATAACGTACAAAAATATAATTATGTTTAGATTCTTTCGGTGGTTTTTATGAAAAGGACCTTTTGGTTCAAAGAAATCGCTAATTTTTGTGAAAAGACCCTAAATAAATGCCGAAAAAAAGTAATTACGTTTAAAAGACGTGAATCTTTCGTGTAAGAACCCTAGATAAATACCAAAAAAAAAACATAATTACATTTATATCGTTTCAGCTATTTTCCGTGAGAAGGACCTTTCGATTTCACGCAACCGCGGCCAATTTTAAAAAAAAAACCGAGAAAAACAAAATTGTATTTTTTTACAGAAAAAAACCGGGTCAGATTTTAGTTTAGCAAGATCGCGAAACTTTCATAAAAGGACCCTGGATAAATGCCAAAAAGGGCATCATTTCAGCTGTTTTTCGCGAAAAGGACATTTCGTTTTAGTGCAATTACAGACACACGCGGCGTGTCACGCCGTGAAAACGTTCCTAGTATATACTAAAGATGGAAGAGTTTCTGCCCAAAGACCACTGCCACATGTTGGCTCTCTGCGAACGTCTCTAACAAAATATGTAATTACGTGTAGGTCCTTCCAACGGTTTCTTACGAAAAGGACCTTTTGGTTCAGTAAAATCGCAAATCTTTCGTGACAGGACCCTAAATAAATACCGAAAAGAGCGTAATTACATTTAGATCATTCCAGCTATTTTTTACGAAAATAGCCTTTCGATTTAGCACAATCGTGGATCCTTTATGAAAGCGCCCCAGATAAATGCAAAAAAAGAGCGTGATTGCGTTTGTATCCTTTCAACCGTTTCACGTGTTTTCTCGACGATTTTAAATAAGAAAACACCACAAAAAAATAAAATTATTTCTGCGAAAAAAACAACGTACATGACGTATCATGCCACGAAAACATTCCTAGTTTATCTATACTTTATCCAATAAAAGAGTAGTAAAAATATTCTTAATAAATTAGTAATTAGATCTAATTTATAGCACCTATCGTATACTACCAATATAATATAATGTAAAATTTCTCTAAATGGCAGCGGCTTTAATTATTGGTGCCTGTGCTAAGTGGTGGCCAAGTGTAGGTTAGATTGGAGGTCATAATTGATGTCCATATGAAAATATTTTTAATCTAAGAAAATCAATATTATCTTTAACAAATTAATTGATAAATTTAATCTATACTTTCCCTATCAAAGAAGTTGATATGGTACGGTAAAATTTCTCATGATGCCTAGGGTTGAGATGACTCCCAAGTCTCAGCCGAGCTGAGCTTGAGCCTGTATATTCTAGCTTCGATCTGAGTCAAGCTCGAGCAAAGCGTACCTAGCTTCTGTGGTAAGACGAGAAGACAAGACAACACAGTAGTCAGTTTGGTTAGTGCAAAAATGATGATACAATCTAAAAGGTCCCTAATTAACCTTAGGACATTTGTGACCACGCGTAAGAGATACTCATACATGCGGATAAGGATCCATACCTACTGATTCTAAGTAGTCTATATGCTTTGCAGCCATCCTATCGAGACAGCCTGTAGTCCATGTTTTAGAAAGTGGAAGCTACAGTATTTGCTATAGTACCTACTAAAGTAAGAAATCTGTGCAGTACTTTTACTTACGGTATTTAAAAAATTTAGACCCTTACTTTTTATCCTAAGACTCATGCGCGACTGCTTATCTCGCAGTCTCTCAATAACTGTACTGATCTCTGTGCTTACATGCATATCTCCTGGGTGCATGGCGCGTTTTTTTTTTAAAAAAAAAAGTTGCAGCGGGACCTATTGATATGTATAGAGAGAGCTCATAGTACGGGCTCTGGCCATCCTCATGTTTTGCTGCCAAGTCAATGACAAGAAAGGAAATGATGTGCCAAATCTTCATCTGCCGATGACTGATGACGTTGTAGCCATGAAAGTAATTATTGTTTGACAGTTGGTGCCCTTCTAAGAGATGTGAGTTGAGCGATGCAATTTGATATGGAGCCTACCATTCCTTCCGATGCGAGGTCTAGCGCAGCCACACGAGTGGGAAGGACTGTGCGCCGCAAGTGACCCACCCCATGCCATTTTCATCTTCAGAAACTGATCGAGAGAGGTGTTCATCCATGAGGCAAGAACTCCGTCTGGATCAGATAGATTGGACTTGAAGCAAAGGAGTGCTTGCCGGTCGGTTTCAGCTTCATCACTGAGAGAAGATGAAGGAGCAAAGCAGGATATTGTGCAACCGAAGGGACGGACCATATATGCAGATGGAGCTGGAAAGTTCGAAATTCAATTTGAGCTAGCCTGCTAGATCGATAAGGACCATAAGGTGTAAACCTTCTGACGTCTGACTTAGGGGCTAGGTATTCGGTTTTTTGTCTAATTGGTTCGGGGGCTAGGTATTTGGTTTTTTTGTCTAATCGGTTCGGTTTTTCTGTTTTAAAATAATCCAGTTTTTAGAAACTGGCTATCGAATTTTTCGGACCAGAATGAAAAATCGAACCGAATTAACTGAACCGAAATTTCGATAGGTTAATTCGGTTTTTCAGTTAATCGAAATATGAATAAAAACTAAGTAAATTAGATTTAGTCATTCTCATATCGCAGCATAGAGTAGAAATGAACCCACACAATATTCATAGGTCATTACAGTATAAGCATAATAATAGAACATATGAATATACCAAATATATGCATAAATGTGTTAGAACATAAGAATTGTTTAGTGTTTTTAGAAAGAATATTATAAAAATGGTATTGTACATGAGCTATTCAGTTATTTCGTGCCTTACTGTTCATCTAGTTTAACTCACACGTGTCAAGACAATACGTTACTGTTAATTGCATCCTGCAAAATTTGTTAGTCAAACCAAGCAGTTCATTAATGTAGAGTTTTCCATGATATATTTCAGCACGAGTGTGTGACATCAAACTAATTAGATGAGGGAAATTAAACATATATTCGGAACCAGTATTATTTTTATATTGTATATTGACACATAGATATACAGGACATCACTACTTAGTTCGCAAGCAATGCTTCACGACCTTATGAATTGTCGGAGAACAATATTACAGAATATATCGAGCATATGTAAAAGTCATTCGAAAAATAATAATGGAGAGGCTGCCTTTTGCATGTGGACGTAATACTTAACACAGATGGTCCCCTGGATGCACTGTCTTAGCAATGTCCGTTGTTGGGAGGACTATGATCTGTGCTGAAGCCGTAACGACGGTTAGCGCCGACGCTGCCCCTTACCAAACCATTAGTAGTACCTGAGAAACGAAACTTGATATGAATAATTTTTTTGATGCACCTTGAGTGTTTATTGGTAACACTTATATTATTATTATTAATTAGATGGGCTCTTATTTTAAATCTCGTTCCGGGCCCCTAAAATCTCAGGACCGCCACTGTGAAGTCAGTAAAAAATATCCAATTAAATGGTGAGTTTGAATTATAAGAAAATAATTCTATCGACACAAACGAAAGTAGGATTGCTTTGAAAAAAAAGAATGACTCCCAAATGTTCGTTTCATGCATCCTCCCTCCCTAGGTGTTATTTTCTTGCTCTGTTATTTATGCAAGATTAAATGGTCTAAACTCATTGTTGGAATACACATTTCTAACTGGTGGGTTGCAAATGCTCGTAACTTTTGGATGAAAAATCCAAATTGAATGAAATCAGTTTCTAAATTTGTCTAAAATCATGCTCTTTCTAAATATACAAAAATATTTGAATTTGATCTCTATTTGTATTCATTTGACTCGTATTATTGCTTTATGATATTGTGAGTGTAGACATTGACATCCTAGAAACCTTCCTCATTGAGCCAGAACAAACCCTAAAATTCAACGAGTAAGGCAAGTAACACTGTAGACAAGGAAGGAGACGGGGCAGAGGAGGAGGTGAGCAGCGCCGGAGGTGAAGGTGGGGCGGAGGAGGAGGCGGGCAACCCCGGCTGTAGTGTTGGGCTGGGCGGTTGAAGCAGCAGAGGGTACGTGGAGCTTGCCTTGCTGGCGAGCCTCGTCGACACTAACAGATATCTAGATGATTTCGTCTAGATCTAATGGCTAAGAAAATTGACTAAAAGTTAAGAAAATTTCAAGCAACTGTGCAATAGACGGCCCCATATGCAATATTTTGTCTTCGGAAGGATTTCTTTTGTTTACTTCATATTTTTAGCGTTTTTATGTCCCACGTTTGAAATAGTAGAGATGAACTACTTATTTGTGGACTAATTGCAAACTTAACTCATGGAGGTATGTGTTTAAATTGTAGGAATGTTCGTTCAACTTATCCCTTTTCTAGAAGAAAATTAAGGTAGGGAAAGACAGACAGAGCTCAGGAGCTAGGCCGCAGCATACTTTGCTACATATGCTGCCCTACAATACTTGGATATTGATACAAATTATGAATATTCATGATCGGTTACACTCTCTTGGGTCACAGAAGATTGTATGGGCTCACCCTTGTCAGTCAGAGCAGCTTTGGCTTGCGTGGTGGCAGTGTCGGGAGTAGCCGGAGGATGATTTCCTGCAGGATGGCTGCCTGAAACTGCAGGGTGATTTGCACCGAAAGCGTTGCTAAGAAGCGCCAGACAGAGCAACGCGGAGAGGATAGTTGGTGTCCGAGAACGAACTGCTTCCATGGCAGGCTAGCTAGCTTTTGGTTAAGTGGACAGCAAACGCCAGAAGCTAGAGTGTCTGTGTTTTTGCTTACCTCAAACAGGCCACCCTCGTATGTTATATATAGCCAGTGATATGATTTTTTTTTTTATAAAAGGTTTGGGAGGGGAGGATTGCAGCGGAGCGTGGAAGAAAAAGGGTGAGGGGGGCCGTGTGCCGCTCGGATGGGGAAGATGGCTGACATACGGCATCCATGTGTCAACTTGCTGAGCGCCCGCAAGGATTCCTCGGTGTAGGGGTGGATATCAAGCTGACTCGACTCGACTCGACTCGACTCGACTCGGTAAGCTCGTTAGGATAACGAGCCAGCTCGAACTCGACTCGTTATCTGAACGAGCTCGAAGTTCGACTCGACTCGACTCGTTATAAACTCGAGTTAGCTCGAACTCGACTCGTTAAGCTCGTTAGTAATGTGAGCAAGAGAGCTGATTAATTGCAGTTTGAATAGAGATTTGTACACTTGCTAAGAAATCTGCATATGCAGTTTTTATCATTGAGAAGTAAAATTCAACCACAGTGCATCCAAATAAGAAGCTTTTGTTCCAGAAAGTTCCTTCGGAATATATATATAAAATGTGAAATGATGACACAGCCAATGCAAATAGGGCTTTTTTCTATATCAGATATCACCCTAAACATAAAAATGGCGTGCTAACATACTTACTATTTTTCATATACAACTATTCAATGTTACCTGATGAAGAATAAGAACCTCATTTGATGTAGATGGTTGCATGTCAAGCATGCATTGATGTCCCAGGTTCCATTTCCAGAACCAGCAAAACAACAACCACAAGAGTTTTACAATCAAAGCAAATGGTCATTCATGACCTACCAGCACCGCTCACAAGACCAAAACAAAATTATCTCTTCACCTTGCCAACTACCAAAGAAAACCCGGAACTGCCTAACATAGTGCCAAGCAAACAAAACTACTACTACTTGAGCATTTTCAGTCCAGAAACAGGGAACCAAGCATTTTTTCATCCCGAAACTATCGCTACTACTTGAGCATTTGTCACCCGAAACCGCAAAGTCCAAAGAATGTAAACCGAAACTCTATCTTCCAGAACCACATCAACCGATCATCCACTTTTGAATTCGCAGCCATCCCAACTTTTCCACCAGCATTTGAAGAAACAACACCCTGGCAAGCTATGACCATCTTTGACATCCAACGAACAGAAACAACGAGCATTGCGTATGGATTGTTGGAGAAGGGGGGAAATTTCTCACCTAGATCTTTCGCAGGGCGGTGAGGCTCCAAGGTGGTGCGGATGCGGAAGAGGGGAGAGGCCCCTGAGGCGGCGCGTCGGAGGGGAGGGGTCCGAGGCGCGCGGCCGGAGGACGGGCGAGGCGCGGCTGGAGGGAGGAGAGGTGGCGCGCCTGAGGGGGGCGGAGGCGGCGCGTCGGAGGGGAGGGGTCCGAGGCGGCGCTGCCGGAGGGGACGGGCGAGGCAACAGGCTTGAGGGGGGGCGGAGGCGGCGCTCGGAGCCGAGAGGGAGGGCGGAGGCGGCTCACGGGAGGGGAGGGAGGCGCGCGCACGGAGAGGGGAGGGAAGCGGGCAGGCTGCAGCCTGCCTGGCGCGCGTGGGGAATTGGAGTGTGGACTGAGGACTGTGGGGCGCGGTGGATTTAGGATTTAGGTTTTTCCTCCACTCGATTAACTCGTTAACTCGCCGAAAACTCGAAAACTCGGCTCGCTTAACTCGCTTTTTCACGAGTTCAAAACCAGCTTCGACTCGACTTCAAGAAACGAGTTCGAGCCGAGTCGAGTCGAGTTGTCGAGTACTCGTTTAACTCGCGAGTTTCGAGTTTTTTTTCCACCCCTACCTCGGTGCCCTCGTTGAGCTAGACAATTTTTTTTAAAGATTAGCAGGAGTTTCACCTTTCATTTAAATAGAGAAATAATAAAAGGTTTTACAACAAACTACGAATGATCGGTGGTGTAAGGTTATACCAAGTGAAACAACGAAACAGCAAAACAAAACCGAACTACACATAATCATTGGATTCTAGTGGGGCTGGATGTTTTGCTTTTTTATAAGAATTTATAGCTTATTTCTATTAAATGGTAATATCTAATGGCTACTGTAGTTTAACTTATCTTGGATCCACCACATTAGGGTTAGATTTTTAATGAGAATTTTAGCATATTTATTTTGTCTTAGCAACTCTCTGCAAGCTTTTAATATATAATAGATAGATTTGAATAGTCAAAGGATGTTTTGATTTTCACCTCTGCACTTTTTGGAAAAACGAAAGAGAAAAGTCCAAAAGGAAAGTGGCGTTGCGGGAATTTTTTACTGTAGTAGCTCCTTGATAATTTTTTCCTGTAAATGGCCATTCTCGCGATAAAATTGTGGCCTAAATGCAATACTCGTGAACCGCTGAATAATTTTTTTATTTATTTCCAGCAATCTAGAACCATTGAAAAATTTTATATTGTTTGCAGCGCTGGGGAAACCTTTTTTTAATTTCCAGCAGTCGAAATCAGCTGGATAATTTTTATTTTTTTTAATTTCCAGCAACTAAAATCAGTTGGATAATTTTTTCATACCGATTTACAGTGGTTCAGTACGGCTGGAATATTAATTAATGGTGAGTACTAGCAATTGGATGTCTGATCACTATTCATTCCATCAGACGCTTCTTGTAACATTTTTTTTAACGTGTGCAATATTTTTGTTCAGCGTGTGCAACATCTGTTTTCGTGCCAACATTTCTACTATTATATTGTTATCGAAGGAAAATGTTATACACGTAGAAAAAAATATTGCATATGTACGAAAAAAATATTACAAGCGTCCGAAAAAAATAAATAGTCTATCGCGTCCAAACACAAATCATTTTAATTCATTGGTGGGGAGCCGGCAACCAAAGGACGGGAATGGATTGTCAAGTACACTGCTACTAGTCTACTACCAAGCTCTACAGGCCCTATCGAAACCGAGCATTTCCCTCCTTCCCAAGCAGCAAGTTCAGCGAAATCCTGTGCATGGCATTTCGTCATTGCACCTGCAAGTTTCTACAGGGTGATCCAGTTTTGTCACCAGTACAAGGCAAGAACAAGAAATAAGAAACAAAAAAAATTAGGGAGTTGCTAGTAATCCGACGTTTGATTCTAGATGTTTTTCTTAAGCACATCAACGCAATATTTTTTTTCATTCATCTAATATTTTTTCCTTATGTGTGCAATATTTTTTTTGGTGCACATTCGCATCGTTATCGAAAGTGTTTTTGTTGCACACGAGATTACAAATGTTACACGTATGGGGAGAAAATGTTGCAACTATTTGGGTTGATATTCCTACTGTTATCGGCGGAAAATGTTGCACGATGGAAAAAAATATTGCACGATAGAAAAAAAATATTGTAGACGTTTGAAAAATCGGATGTCTGATCATAAGTTATTAGGAAAAAAATACTGCTTTCACAACCTAAGATACTAAAAATGTTTAGTAGCCATTATGGTCGTGGCCCACAGCGCGGCCTCAGGTGCACGCTAGGCGCAGGCAGGCAAAACCGAAGGAAAAGAAAGCTCCTGCCTCGGATTTGTTGCTGTCTTGCTGATGCTCCGAATCCAGCTCCCCAATTCGAGCGGAACGAGTCCCTGAAATATTTGGGCGTGAAAAAAAATCTAGCGGTATTGAGGCCATGTTTAGATAGATTAGAGCTAATTGTTAGCTAGCTAATGGCTAGAACTAATTATTAACCAGCTAATAATTAGTCCATCTAAAATTAGCCCAGGGCTGTTTGGATACATGGCTAATGGTTGGGCTAATTTCTTTAAAAAGTCATGTCTGCCTCTCATAATATGTCTGCCCCTTATAATGGCGAGGGTATTTCAGACTTTTCCCAGCGTGTTACATACTTTTAGTCCAAATTAGCTCCCACCCACCAACTAATGGACTAATTGTTAGTTGAGGGGTTGGCTAAAAATTAGCCCATCTATTAGCCTTCCTGTTTGGATAAACTAAGACTAATTTTTAGCCAGCTAACAATTAGTTCAGGAATCCAAATATGGTCTGAATCGCCGTAAATCGACGGGGGAAAAAATTATTCAGTTGGCTTTGACCACTGAAAATTAAAAAAATGTTTTCCCAGGCGCTACAAATAATATAAAAATTTTCAGCAGTTCTAGGCCACTGAAAATAAATAAAAAAATTATTTAGTGGTTCTCTAGCGTTGCATTTGGGCGGAGGGACTATTTCCATAATTTCATCACGAGAATAGCCACTTGCGGGAAAAAAATTATCCAGGGCTATTACAGTAAGATACGGACAGTGCGTCGTGTTTGTCACAAAGGAAAGATACGGAATGTCTGTTACGTATGACTTGCGCAACATCGTGGAATGCGATAGGAAGTCAAGTCGGTGCTTGTATTAGGTGCGTTTGGTTGAAGGACGAGGTTGGATGGGATATGGTATCAGTGCCCTGATAGAATGGAGTCATTCAAGTCGATCGTTTGGTTGGATAGATGGGATGAGTCGGTTTTTGTTTGGTTGGATGGATGAGGATGGATGGATAAGCCAATTTTTGTTTGATTGAATGAATAATGAGGGTAGACGGTTTATTAATTCTAACAGAGAGAAAAAATCTTTTAAAATTTTGGAATGAAAAAATAAACTAATTGTAGCTTTAAAATTGATACCCACCCAAAAAAAAATCACGAATTGTATATGCTACAGTAAATCATGAGTACTGTAGCTATATGCGGGAGGGCGGATCGAACTCGAGACCTCCTGTAATGAGCCGAAAACTTCAAACCAACTGCGCTAAACCCTGGCTTATGAAAAGTAAAGGCTAACAAATATATAAACAAAACATAAGGTGAAAACCTGGATGACTCCATCCGCCCAAATTCTTTGGATTGCTTCATCCAGAATCTCCAGCAAATATTTTTCTTTTCCTGGATGACCCCATCCACTTACGCCCAACCAAACGCTTAGATGAAGGCAAAAAGTGGGATCGCCCTATCCCATCTAGACTTTGACGCCCAACCAAACGTTAGTGTTCGCACATGTCCTGTGATGTTACCATATAGAGCATATATTCAGGCGAAGAAATCGTCGCTGGGCATGAATAAGGATTTCACTGGAGTGAGGTGTTAAAAACGCTTCTTTAACGTGGTTCAACTCTACGCTGGATTAATACTTAGAGTGTGTTTGGCAGAGATTCAGTTTTTTTAGATTCGTGAATCTGGTGAAGTTGAAAATTCTAGTTTCACCAGATTCGTGAAGCTGAAACTGTGAGTACATTAAGAGTGTTTAGATAGATCATCTTGTTTACATTTTAGACCAAAAATATAAACTTAATTCATTTTAAGTGTCAGTCAGACGAGGAGTGTTCCACGCGAAAACCAACGTGCGTCGTGTTTATCAGAAAGGAAAGATACGGACAGCGCGTCGTGTTTATCAGAAAAGGAAAGATACGGAATGTCTGTTAGGTTTGATATCACTTGCGCAACTTCGTGGAATGCGACAGGAAGTCAAGTAGTCGTTGCTTGTATTAGTATATCAGAAATTTAAATAGTCGGTGCTTGTATTAGTATCTGGAGAAGCAGTCTCGTTCAGGTAAAAATTGAAAAAAAAAATTAAATTGCTGTAGTATCTCAAAAATTTTGGTGAGATTTCGCTAAATCTTGCTGAGATCTAGGGTTTTTGGCCGATTTTTGACATTTTTGGCTGGATTTTGGCTTTTAGTGACCGGATAATGATCCAAAATTTTTTATGAGAGCTTAAAAATTGCCTTGGTACCATTCTTTAAAATTTTCAACTTTTTTTATTTACCCAATCAAATCTATGTAAGCATTGAACTTTATTTGTTATATTTCAAAAAAACAGAAGACCATAAATGGTACAAGACTTTGTAAGAATTTTATAAATTCACTAGAGTGTGATCGTGATTCAAAATTTTTATGAAATCTTAACCATTTCTTCAGAACCATTTTATAAAATTTTCAAAATTTTAAACCTTTTTATTGCTAAAGAAAATCTATGTATTGATTATTAGGCTTTTGTGAGGACGTACCACTATTAGAAAATTTGGACTTTTTTGAAGCTTGATCATCATATAAAAAATTTATAGAAATATTAATGATACATCAGGATCATCCATAAAAATTCTCAAAATTTTCTAACGTGGTTTCAACTATTTTTTATTTGGTTGAATTTTGTTGATACGGTTTTTATCAGAACATTAGCAGTTGCCGGTATTTAAACTATGTATATGCACATTATATTTATCAACAAAGGTGCATGACTCGCGCAACTTCGTGGAATGCAACACGAAGTCAAGTAGTTGGTGCTTGTATTAACGTTCGCACATGTCTGTGACGTTACCGTGTAGAGCCAAAACTGTTAATTAGCATCGCCGCATGTCCTATCAGATTTTACTATATATATATCCCTCTCCTCTTTTTCCCGATTTTAATCTCTTTATTCTGTAGAGATCTACTAAATAAAAAGTAAGAATATTTTTAAAATTTTTAGCATATGTGGTGATCCGTATAATTAGTCTAGAGTAATAACAAGAATAATCGTCTTTACTTCAAGTTAATTATACTAATCTCGCATATTAGTTAACAAAATATTGGGTGCTCCCGATATTTTATTAGTTAATTCACCGTATTCAGAGTTTTGTAGCAAAATAATAATTAGAGACTAAAATAGAAACTTATTACATTTCATTGACACGTATGGCTACAAGTCCAATACATTAATTATACATACGATCCAACTACAACAAAGATATAACACTTCTAACTAATTACCCTGAAGACCACGAAGGCTGTGGTATGGCCTAGCAAGCCACCTAGTCCATCGGTAGTACTTCCTCATGGTTCTGGTCCTGCCAGTAATCCTCACCTTATGTCTCATAGGTTGATCTATAGAATTCATCCTCTAAGAAAATAGTAATTTAAGCAAGAGTGAGTAACAAGTACTCAGTAAGTATTAATAGCAAATGTAATTTATGATTTTCTCTTATAGTCCTCTAATGATCACCTTCCCTCAAATTTTAAATTTTTACTGAAATTAGGTTTTTGGTTTTTCTTCAAGGGTTGTATGTTTTAGTTATAAAAATGGCTACTAGCGCTTGTATATGAGGCAGATTTAGCTTATATAGCCTCCAATAAAGAAGACATACATCAATTCATGATTTAACCCTACGCAGCTTTATATCACTTTACCTATAGTAAACTCATCCTGTGAGGCTCCAGAATGTTTGTCATTAATCTAGTGTTAGACCTTCAACCTTGTTAACTCGAGCCAGAGACACTAATCCTAGGCCGTCCCAACTGACTCGCACCTAATATATAGTTGTACTCTGACAACCTATCGGCAGTAATTCTACCCATGGCTTCAAATATAGCGCCATTACAATAACGTGCCTCTCTGGCCCTCCCGGCATATCCGAGATTTACGCACTAGTTATCTACATATACTTAATGTGGAGATTATAACACTTTCATAGGACAACCTTGTCTGACCGATTTCACATATTATGGTTGACACAGTAAATATGGTTCATTACCCGAGTGTAGTTGTTCGTCCTTATATAGTAGCCAATGTAGATGGCCCCAATTGTGACGCCCCAACTTTGCCTGATCAGACCCAAGCCAATGGAAACTTCACATAACAGAGTGTGCCAAGATCAGGCTAAGGAAAACAACACATGTACGAACAGAAACTTTCACTGAATAGTACTCGGGGATTATTCTTAAAGTACTTATAGTATTGTCTTAGGTCCGTCTACGATGATTTCTACACCGCCTACCTAATATTACAAAGATATTCTAAAAGCCTCCTTCGATGGTGTTTTATTCCGCTGTGTTTTGGTCATCTGCTCCCTCATATTTATAGCCTTCCACAAGAATATCGGCATCATTATAGTAATTCACATGATCAAGAAAATCACCTTCTATGTCATCTCGGGTTGGTGGACTCAACAGCTCAAAACCAATAATGAAAACAAGGATGAGTATCAAGAAGATTTAAAGAAGTCGCAAAAAAATTTACGCATGAGTATATATTTTTACTTTTTCTGCCACCGAGCCATTATACCAAAGTAGTTATTTACCAAAAGTACCCCTTTACCCATTGTTAGAAAAATCAGGTTTTAACTTTTAAATCTACTGACTGCAAAACAGCGTGGGGTTTTACATCCTGTGTTAGAGGAATACCCACACGACGCACTTCCAAACCCAGAAGCTCATAGTGATATCACATTTGACTCTGATCAAAGGTGTACTACTTAGCCCATAGCATCACTTGGCTTATTTTCAACAGTGCACTTCCTTAGACACACTAATAAGCCAAGGAAGCAAAACGTTTGGCTAACCGTATTCTGACCTTTGCCATACCGCCTCGCCTCACCAAAGGCACGTGGGTCAAGACTCCTCCCTAGATATCTCTCCCTAGGGTGACTGCCCTCACCTAGCACAATCACCTTTCTCACCTTGGCAGAGACATCCATTTGTTGGTTATTTAGTTCAGCCCGTCCCACATCGGGTCAATGGTCAAGACGGTTTGCGCCGTGTTTAAGTAAGCACCAGTTTGGTTATGTCCTTAAATGATATCCTGCGTGGAGGAGCCCTGACTTTCACAACAGTCCAACCGAGGCTGTTCATGTTGGTGATATGCCCTTGAGGCAATCATAGAGATGATTATATCACACCTTATGTTTATGGAACAATATAATCGTTTATCCTTTGAATAAATATTGATTGGATTAATCAACAAGTAAGTGACTTGTTCGTGCAACTTTTTCCATATATTGATATTATTCAAGTGTCCTTGATCTGTTATCATAATATAGGATGACTATGTTTCACAGATCAGCACATGTATTGATTGATGACCATGTTTCACGGGTCATAGAGATATGGAGATATCTAATCAATAATGGACACATGTTAGAGAATATGCGTTGGATAGACTCATATGAGACATTGCGAGAATTGTTATATATTTTTATGTGTCATCAGTTGGTCTCATGCATAGTGTTTGTATGTTCCTTAGACTTGAGATCATCATTGGTTTCCTAGATGTGTAATGGTTTACTTAGGAGCTGCCAAATGCTAGTCTTTAACCAGGTAGTTATAAAGGAAACTTTCGGGTTTACTATGAAACATACTAAGGTACATAAATGATTAAGATAGAATTTGCTCCTCCTATATAACGGAGAGATATCTCTGGGCCCCTCGAGGTAGACGGATTAAGGAAGTGCATGACCATGCCGAATGTGATTGAGAGTCAATCCAGATAAATTATTCCACTACGATATGAGTGAAGAGATCGAGTTGTCATAAGATGACACGATTCTCGCCTCGAGCTCGAAAGACCATGTGGAGGTGTATCCATGTTTGTGATGAGTAATTGACTAGATTTTAGCTTGGTTTGCTTTAGAATTGAGTTTGATTTGAATTGGATTTTCAATTTGAAGCAATTTGAGATGAGTCTGCCTAGCTCCAGCTTCTGGTCGAATGTTTCAATTTGGTCGAGTAATGCCCTACTGACCTTTTTGTCGAATGTCTTGTGTAGACTGGAAATCGCTAGGTATTGAGTAGAGATATTGTCGGGCCGAGTGGAGGGTTCGGTCAAGTGTTTGGTCGATTACTGCTAAGTTCTGGCTTGGTCGAGTAATGCCCTATCGGCTTGTTGGTCGAATGATTCGAGTAGACGAGGAATCACTAAGTATCGAGTAGGAAGTTTGCCAGGTCGAGCGCCTTGCCATCGGCCCGTCTTTAGTCCTTAGGATAACTGCAAGTTGCTCGATGTTGATTCACCGACTCATCGACTTGGCTTTGAGCAAAGTTACTCAATGTCTTTGGAAGATATATTTTGAGTCTATGTGAGTTTTATTGTATATTATTGTGGGCAATGCTATGTGATGGGTTTTCCATATCTTTGATGGTTACAGGACGACGGTGCTAGGTCATGGTGAGGTGAAGTATGATCGGGACTAGGCGAGGTGCATCGGAGGTCCAGATGATCGAAGATCACCGGAAGATGATCGGAGATGGAATCCGGGCAAGCCAAGAAGATGAGGAAAGGAGATGATGCTAGCTAGATGCCGTATGGATTGACGAGGGCCGTTGGATCGCGATCTAGTTGATAGGTTAGCGGGTCTAGGTAGTATGCTTCGAAAATCATGCAAGAAAACCCCTTGTGTGTGTAGGTTTTGGGTTAGCCCTTGCATGGTTGTGTGAGTGGGTTAATCCTAGCTCTTGGATGAGTGCTCTAGGGTTGAGGGACTCATCCAAAGGTGGTAGGTGGCCCAAGAGTAGTATAAATAGGGGTGGAGGGGTAGCCTCCTCCCCTTGAAAAAGTTGTAGAGGTTTTGGTGCTCCTTTGAGCTTTGTCCACTTTGTTGTAACGTTTTATAAACCTCCTTCCAGAAATGCAAATCCTTTTTATCCATGCTTGAATTTATATTACGCATTTTCTTTGTCTTAAATTCAACATTTAAATTCCTGCAATTTACTTTCTCTCAATTTACTTTCTTACAATTTCGATTTGCCTCCCCTCCTTCTAAATTTTGCTATTCTTGGATGTCTTGATTGTGTTTATATGGTTTTACATCTCTCTTGCACCCTAGGATAGAGTAGAGATCATCTTTTCTATCAAGTTGCAACTCTGTCTAGAACTTGTTCTTCGTACAGTAGTTAGTATTTGATTTTTAAAAAAATCTAGAAAAATTATTTTTGAGTAATTATTATTGGAGAATGTGCGGTTCTTTCGTATTCATCTGTGGAAAAATTTTGGAGTCTACTGGTCGCACCGTTTGGGCACCATGAGGTGAAAGCCGAGCCCCAAACTCTTTGCTTGAAGTTCCTGACTGTCTGTGTTCTTCGATATTTGCTGATTTTTTTCCAAGGATTTTTTATGTGAACTTTTGTGGAGTGCTTCATGACTCATTTTCTCATAGCTAAAAAATTCCTAAAATTTCTTAAGTACCAGAAGTCCACCAACCTCCCGCTCCAAGTAAGGACAGTTTTGAAAATTTTGCTTTGGCTTTTTTGAAAGTGACTTTTGGGATTTAGCTTAATATCATTTCTAAAAGCAAGATTTGAATTGATTCCTTTTATTTTGGATACTAGAAAACCAGGATTGTGACTAAAAAATCCCCATTTATTCCAGGGTTATCATCCATGCAAGCTAGGGGTACACATAGTTGTCTAGTTGTACGGGTTTTTCACAATTTCCTTTGTGCGATCTTTTCGAAGTATTAGTTGAAGTATTTTGGGGAAAAATTTTGTTTGTGACCATTCACCCCCCTCTATTCATTATCTCGATCTTCAATTGGTATCAGAGCTAGTTTTGCTCTTCCATAGATCTTAACCGATCTCGAGAGCCATGTCGACAGACAAATATTCCACCAAACCTCCCATTTTCTTTCGAGTTTATTTTCCTTTTTGGAAGTTGCGGATGGAGTCATACATCACAGCCTGTGGCTTCTGACGGCGTAAAGTGATGCTCCTGTATAAGGTTCCTATCGATGAACATGTCACAACCAGAAATATGGCTGATGTGGAGGCGAATGCTAAGGCAAGGAACATTCTCATAAAGGGCCTTAGCCGCAGTGAGTATGACAGGATCTCTTACCTACGATCCGCTCACGAGATTTGGGTGACCCTCGATGCTTACCATGAGGGCACTACCCAAATCAAGACCGTGAGGCAAGATCAATACAAGCGTGAGTACAACAAGTTTGAACAACACGCTGGTGAGAGCCTTGATGAGTGTTTCGATCGATTTACAAAAATTTTGAGCGATCTCCGGGCAGTTGGTTGCACATACCCTGACTCAGACAATGCTCAACATTTTTTGACCACACTCGATCTTCGTATTTGGGAGATGAAAGTGACCACCATCAAGGACACTACCGACTTGTCGACCTTGACTCTTGACGGGCTCTATTCCCAACTCAAGACTCATGAGATCGACGTTGTCTCTCGCAAGACGAAATCACAGTCGATGGCCTTGGTCACTGATTCAATTGGACCTTCTTTCGATTCTTCTAACATATTTTCCCTCTCCGCCCTTTGCGAGCTAAGCGATGACCAACTGGACAATTTTTCAAAAACTGAGCTTGCTCTTTTACCTCACAAGTTTTCTCACGCATACAAAAGTGTGTGAGAGAGGAAGAGGTGGCATGATCACTACTACTAGAGTTGCTTCTTCTGATCTTGTGAGAGTCGAGCATCAGAGATACACTAGAGTCCAGTCTTCTCCTTC
This sequence comes from Guadua angustifolia, assembly GCA_036346375.1. Taxonomy (NCBI): domain Eukaryota; kingdom Viridiplantae; phylum Streptophyta; class Magnoliopsida; order Poales; family Poaceae; genus Guadua; species Guadua angustifolia. Next base: position 47,739,328 of record CM070510.1, read on the forward strand.
TGTGGCTGGTACTTTGAGATGTCGTGTGATTCCGTATTGGGTTCCCAGGTCCTCACTTTATCCCAGTACTAAGTCTTCTCTCTCTATTTTGACTTGATCAGGTTTGTCAAATAGGGAAGGGAGATGTTTGGATTGTTGACTCCGGTTGTTCTCGCCATATGATTGGAGACTCTCATTAGTTCTCTTCCCTAGTCCGAGCCCCCGGTGAAGAGTTGATCACTTTTGGGAATGCTTCTTTAGGTAGAGTGATTGCCAAAGGTATCGTTTGTATTAATGAAAATTTTATTCTTAAGGACGTTGCCTTAGTGAGTAAGCTGCAATATAATCTACTCTTCGTTTCTCAGCTTATCGATGACTCTTTTGAGATAAGCTTTAAGAGCAAGGCTTGTAGAATCCTCGATTCATCAGGAGGATTAGTTTGCAGGATTTCTAGATTTGGGAGAGTCTTTCGTGCTGATTTTTCTGCTTCTTCTGGAGACTCTGTTCGGTGTTTGATTGCTTCTGAATCCCGTGATCTCTCCTTCTGGCATAGGAAACTTGGTCAAATTGGCTTTGATCATTTGACTAGAGTTAGTAGCTATGATCTTATTCGTGGTTTGCCCAAACTCAAGATAGTCAAAGACTTAGTTTGCTCTCCATGCCGACATGACAAGATGGTTATCGCTTTCATCCTCCAACCATCAGATTTATGATTGATGCACCAGACAGCTTTTACAAGTGGATACTGTTGGTCCAAATAGAGTGCAAATGAGGGAGGAAGTGGTATGTTCTTATCATTGTTGATGATTTTTGAGGTATTCTTGGATATTTTTCATGGCCTCAAGGATGAGACTTTCTCTCACTTCGGGATTTGTTAGTAGGTTGTCTATTGAGCTCTCAAGTGCATTATGAGCTATACGCAGTGATAATGGCACGGAGTTCAAGAATTCCTACTTTGAGAGTTTCTGTGTGGAGTCTGGTTTAGAGCATTAGTTCTCTTCTCCTATGCCTCTCGTAAAAATGGCGAGTGAAAAGGAAGAACAGACCTGGTTGAGATGGCTGTGACGATGTTAGATGAGTACAAGACTTTTGAAGTTTTGGGCTAATGCTATAGCTATCGCTTGTCATGTTTCCAATCGCTTTTCTTGAGAGCACATTTGCATCGCACTTCTTATGAGTTAAGGTATGGGTGAAAGCCCAGTATTTCTCATTTTCGCGTTTTTGGTTGCAAGTGCTTTATTTTGAAGTCTAGTAACCTGGATAAGTTTGAGTCTTGTTCTTTTGATGGTATTTTTCTGGGTTACTCAATTTCTTTTCGTAGTTATAGAGTCTGGAGTTGTGACACGAATAGGATCATAGAGACCTGTGACGTGACCTTTGATAAGGCTAGCCCAGGAGCTAAACCCGACATTTCAGGCTCTTCTTATCCCTCCGAGACCATCTTTGTAGAGGATGAGGATGATGGAGATGATGGTGTTTTACCTGATCTAGTCCCCTCTACACCTGAGGTGCCTCTTGTTTCTATTTCTGCACCTCAGAGAGATCAGCCTTTACCTTCCGACTCTCCTTCAGTGAGTGGCTCTGCTCCTACCTCTTCTACTCAAGAGGTAGAGGTCACTTCTGCTTCTGATCCTCCCCGTCACATTCAACGTTCTCATCTGCCTAATCAGATCATTGGTGATCTGTTTAAGCGTGTGACGCGCTCAAACTCAGGCTTATCTTCTTTTTGCCTTCACTCTACCTTTGTTGCCTCTTTTGAGCCAAAGGATGTAACTCATGCATTATCTGAAGAATCATGGATTAATACTATACATAAGGAACTTGAAAACTTTGAGAGGAACAAAGTCTGGCAGCTTGTAGAACCCCCATCTGGTCATAATGTCATTGGGACCAAGTGGGTGTTCAAAAACAAGCAGAGTGAGGATGGAGTTGTCATTCACAACAAGGTTAGGCTAGTTGCACAAGGCTTCACTCAGGTTGAGGGTCTTGTCTTTGAGAAGAGTTTGCCCCTGTAGCTGGACTAGAGGCGATTAGGATCCTGCTTGCATTTTCTCCATCCCAAGGCTTCAAGCTCTATCAAATAGATGTCAAGAGTGCTTTCCTCAATGGCTTTATTGAGGAAGAGATTTATGTCAAGCAACCTCCAGGATTTGAGAACCCCAAATACCCAAACCATGTCTACAAGCTTTCCAAAGCCTTGTGTGGACTTAAGCAGCCCCTAGAGCATGGTATGAGAGGCTTAAGTCCTCTCCTCACCATGATTTCAAAATGGGTATAGTAGATAAAACTCTATTTATCAGGCACCAGGATTCTCATTTCCTTCTCGTCCAGATTTATGCGAATGATATTATCTTTGGTGGTTCATCTCAGTCTCTTGTGTCTCATTTTTCTGAGGTGATGAGTATAGAATTTGAGATGAGTATGATGGGTGAGTTGAGCTACTTCCTTGGCTTTCAAATCAAGCAGACTCGGATGGTACTTTCCCGCACAAGGTAAGTACACTCGGACCTCCCGAGGCGGTTTGATATGTCCGATGGGAAGCCTATGATGACTCCTATGGCCACCACCGCTGTCCTCAAGCTCGATGAGGATGGTGAGCCTCCGATCGAAGGAGTTCCGAGCATGATTGGCTCTCTTGTATCTTACTACTCGCGACCGACATACACTTTGTCGTGTGTATGTGTGCTCGCTGTGCTTCTCCTCACGTCTCTCATCGCCAGTAATGAAGCGCATCTTCAAGTACCTTCGAGTTACCATTGATTATGGTATCTGGTACTCTTCTTCCTCTTGTCTATCCCATAGAGGCTTTTCCGATGTTGACTTTGCTGGTTGTAAGATAGATAGGAAGAGCACTTCTAGCACTTGCTAATTCATTGGCACTTCTCTTGTTTCTTGGTCATCTAAGAAGCGGTCTAGAGTTACACAGTCCAATCGCCGAGGCCGAGTATGTTGTCGCAGCCATTGTCAGAGCTGTGTGCTCTAGATGAGATCGACCTTGTAGGACTTTGGGTTAGAGATAGAGAGTGTTCTACTTTTCTGTGATAACACTTCTGTTATTTGCATTGCCAAAACTCAAGTCAAAGACTCGACCAAGCACATTGATATTAGATATCACTTCCTTAGAGACCATATGGAGAAGGGAGACATAGTGCTCCAGTTTGTAGAGAGAGACCACCAATTGGCTGATATCTTTACCAAGCCTTTGGATAGCTCTTGGTTTGTTGCCTTGAGGAGTGAGCTTGAGTCGTGTGCCCTTACGGCCTTCTCGTGAGAGGAGTTGTTCTCAGATATTATGTATTATATTTTATTTCAGTTTTTCCTTTCTTTTGTATTGCTCGGTGTTTATGAATTTTATTCCTTAGAGTTATGAGTTCACATCACTTAGACTTCGGTATGCTTTTGCATGGACCTCTCATCTTGTGCTTTAGCACTACAGGATGACACGTCTTCATAAGCGGTACAACCGCTTGAATTGAGTATTCCAAGCAAGAGGACCGCTTGGAATTCTAATATCTATCATCTGTTGCTTGTAAAAGTATTCTAGCGGTATATACATTAAAGCGGTACTATTGTAAAACCGTTTTTAATAGCGTTGTCCATATCGTTGAATACTCGAATTCCAAGCGGTCCGCTTGGAATTTAGATTCGAAAAGAGGACCGCTTGAATTGAGTATTCCAAGCGTACTACCGCTTTTAAAAACGGTTTTACAAGTGGTAGTATCGCTTTAATGTATATACCGCTTGAATACTTTTACAAGCAAATGATTTGGAAAAAACAATTGCATTAGTTTAATACATATCCGCTTAATAAATGTTCGCCAAATTTATAATAATATCAAGCACACATAACATACAATCCAAGCACCATAACATATAATTCTCAAGAAAGCAACGTACAAAGTTTCATTATCACAAATCATCCTCGGTACAACATGTGAACATCACCAAAATTGACTTTCCAAAGTTTCCAGATTTTACAACTCAGCTAAACAATGGCTAAAAACATAGTAGGAGCATAGTCTTTCCAAAGTTTTACAACTCAGCTAAACAACGCTAAAAACCCAAACATCATTGACTCTAGTTTCTGCTCAAAGATCGACATCGATGATAGAAGACCCAGCTAGAAATCGAATGCATCAAGCCCATGTCCTGCGAGTAGATTAAACCATTGGATTTTAATCCGACTAATCAAAATAGTAGCTAATAACATGCCGCACATCAAACAAGAACAATTGAAATGGCATGGCATATAAACCACCATAGCAAAACATGGCGCTTGGAAATAGTTGACTCTAAGCAAGAACGCCTAAAAATTGCTATTCAAACAAGAAACCTATCATGCAAGTTACAATGTCCGATCTTCAAAATAATAATTAGAGAGGCATGAAGTAGCAATTTCATGAAAGTGGCACATCATATGCAACAGCTACACCGCCACCACCACATGGAACTGAAGCAAATTTTTCCTTCACCGCAAAGAATGAGCTCAAGAATGTCCTTACCACTCGGTTGGGACAACAGCGGCTCCACCCTTGCATTGTCAATCTCAACACCAACCGCAATATAAATAAGAAGAAATGCTAATGTTAGATGCTACCAATAGGAATGAATTATGTGTAGAAAGCACAGATAACACTATATCTAGTGTAATGCAGATAGATAACACTACACCAAAATGTAATCTCCTATTCACTAGTCATCCATACTCTAACATATCCTTTACGGAAATCCTCGATCTCTGTAGTGTTAATATGATAATTGAGACCAAGATACATTCTCGACTAAATGTAAGCCACTCTCTTGGACTAATGCATGCAAAATACAATTCTATTGAGAATAAACTCTCACAACTTCAAGGAACAGCACGCCAATTTTCCAAGCACGAATTTGAGTAGTGTCAGCAAAAATAACCCTTGTAATTTCAGCAAACCATTTAAAATGTAAGCAATAGTGACTAAGGAGTTCTTTAGTAAAAAAAGTAATCGGCAAGAAGGTTTGTGAGGAAAAGTAGTTGCATTCACATCTCAGCTTAAACTAACATCAAATATAGACAATCGCTTTGTAGTGAAATCATGAAAATCAAATTCATGGACCAAATTGCATAGACCAATAATCCACTACAACATTTAAAGTACCAAGCTAACAGTCACAATAAGTTTGAATCAACTATCAAGCATCTTGTCACGGATTTTTCATCCTCATTCAAATGTAGAAGTGAAATCAAATAACTGTAAAACTTATATAGATTTGTGTCCAGCATGCAACTTATCTTTTGCGAAGTCCATTGGTCAAACATCAAATAGGGCCAGATGCAAAGGAAGTGTATACTACATACTTTCTATGAATAAACCTCATTCGTCTAAATTGTGCACAATAAACAACACACAGCTTACAGGGATCAACATGAGTCACAATATTCATGGAAAAACCCATGCGTCACATCAGATAGATCTCTTTTAGTGTTGTTCCAACATATACCAAAGGGAGAGTTATTGGCTGGCAAAAAATATATGATTTAACAAAGATAGTCACAAACACCTGATAGTCTAATATCAGCATGTTAAGTAAAAGGTAATAAACTAAGCTGCAAGTTAGCAAATGGTAGAGTATCCTGTCATTGGTGACTGTGTTATCTGTGTAAATATGGTAATATTGGAAGTTAGCAAATGTTAGAGTATCCTGTCATCTATTGAATAAAACTGGATGACTTGACCTAGACAAACAGTGTGTAAAATTTTCACATAAGAGATCAGCATAAAGGATATGAGGACAAAACATAAAGGTATATATAGATAAGTATATCACTGTTCTAATATAACCAATAAGCAACTGATAATGCATGGTATTAAACATTACAGAACTCTTCTTTCTTGTTTTTCTCTTCTTTCTTTTTCTCCTGACAGGTGAAGTGTATTTCTTGTTTTTCTCTTCTTTCTCTTTCTCCTCTTTACCGCCATTGTTTTACTCAGCAAGAAATCAGAGCCAGAGCCCATACTCAGCAATCAAATCATGTACAATGATTCTGTAATTAGTTTCAAATCAAACAGAAAAAAAGAGTAGTGAATTGTAACACACGGAGCATCCAAGATCAGTTACTGCTTTTAATGCACCTTGTGCTATCAGCAAGCAGAGGTGTGCAGACAGATATAAAATAGCATTATAGAGCTCATCATAGTAAAAGAAATAATTAAGCATGACTCAGGCTATATCTCACCTTCCTCCTTTCATCCGAGCATAAGAGATATTGTTAGCAACATCATTCCAACTTGAAAAAACAAGTAGTTTGGCTGCTCCATCAGTTGAAGTGATCCTCAAAATCCTTCTTGTCACAGCTTCAATCTTAATTAGAACAAAAAAGGAGTTCCATGAGTTATTGGACCCAACTTGAACACAAAATTACTTATTAAAGAGTCCTGAGTTGGTAAGAGTATCAGTATGGTGAGGTACATCATCATGGCCTATAAGAGTACCAGCCTAAGCCCAGTTCCTGGAGGGCCTCAACCTCAAGTACAAATGTTGAACATGGTTTCTGGTGGTTCCAGGGTAGGTGTAGTTTTTACTACCCCCAAACTTAACTAAATTGAATTCAGCATGAAACAAGCTGATTTTGGACTAACACACCACCCAAAACACCGAGTTATTTTTTTCTTCTATCATTCAAAACGGTGATGTGAAACAATGTGTTCTGTTCAGAGAATAACATGAGATGTGTGTGGATTGGCGATAAATCATTCGGCTTAACCAGAGTGAATTCAACCTGGCTAGTCAAATAAGTACCCTCACATGGAAATCCAGAGCATGATTGGCTTACATCCATTATGCAAAATTTATTTCAGCCCGTTATCAACCCAAAGATCAAACAATATTCAAATACTTAGCTAAACTAGAAAAGATAGCTCGGTTTAAATAATGCATAACAAGCAAGCAACTTCACTTTACCACCATTTAAATAATGCATCAAAACATGTGAACAATAAAAACAGAAGTAGAAGAAGACCACAGAGAGAGCAGGATAAAACTCTAAGAATATGTAAAAGTAATCACCTGTCCAAGTTTGCTTGCTGGGAAGCAAGAATATGACTATGGGCATCTTCCAGTAGCCTTATTTTTTATTAGTAGTTGAGTACTTTCCCAACCATCCACCAGACCTATTAAAGTTTCGTTCACCCTGCAAATTTATTATCCAATTCAATCTACAACAATCACCAAAAATAAACTAGACAAAAAGCAATTGATAGTTAAGGTTTGAACTTTACCGCTTCAAGGATTTCTATTCCCATGCATCAAAGCAGCACTGAAAAATGTGGAGACATTAGTAAACCAGGTTAGCACATTTGAATTAAATCAATACTACCATTTTTTAACAGAAAGGGAAAAAGAATATCTAAACCAGTTTAGTAAACAAGGATTTAATAAGGCATATCGATTTGTGAGACATAGAAAACCTCATAGAAAGCAACCCTAAAGCATACATTTGTACACAGTTACAGTACACACCGATTCAGCCAAATATTAGTACAGCAACAAAGAGCTGGATTTTTCCTCATACAATAGCCAGAATGCATAGAAAATATGAAGGCTAGCATCCCAGCTTTCAAGGAGAATGGTATCATCAAAGGCCTAGTTGGAATATTACACTGATCATGAAATGTGTATGCCTTCTCATATGTCAATATAGAATTATTGAATAAGTTATCTGATGCACAAAATATTAGGCTATCACTCAAGCTGTCGAGTTGGCTCCACAAATAAAGTTTCAGATTTAGCAAAACTATGTTGCAAGCAGTGATACATTACTGTTAATATAAGTATCGTAGTACTCAACAAAGATCTCAGGAGTCAGGACACAGAAGACATAAAAAATATTAGCATTTGTACAGATCAAACTGGACGAAAACAAAGTTGCACTATCAGTATTTAGAACCTGGATAATCAGGGGAACTAAATCAGGATCGCTCATGCACAAATCAATTCTCTCATCCATCCGTAATCTCCCACCATTGAAACCAAAGAGCCTGAAAGTTGAATTAATATGAATGAAGAATATAAAGGCAGTAGGCAAAAGGACAAACCAACACTTGCATCGCAGTCATTCAAAAATTTATGTAATCACTAACATTTATTTGTTTTATTTTTGAACTCCCCACTAATATTTAATTTGACAGCAGGTACTTTGCAATTAAGTGAAAAACAATTCATGTACGAATACTGCATGCATTAGACTTGAATTCAACCATTTATCACAAATAGACAAGAGCAGGCTAAGGAAGTGGGCAGGACCTTCAGAATCGCACCCTCTCCATGTAGATTCAGCTCTGACAATATATCCTGTGTATAGCACAACGTAAAGATGATTAGATAAATTTAATTTGGATCTTCAAACAAATAAATCATGGACTATAAAAGCTATATGTATCCAGCAAAAAAGTTGACTGCACTTATTCATGCCACTTCTGTGCAAAACATGTTACTAACCAAGATCATTAACTTACTAGTTTTAGGAGACCTAAAATTTTAGGTGTAGTAACAGAAACTCAGAAGTGCAAGAGCATTCCCTCAAAAAAAAGTGCAAGAACTTCGCAGGATACTTGCCTTTCTTGAAGCAACCTCAAGCCCAGCCTCATAGCCCATAGTCTAATAGAAGTGCAATTGAATAAATATATAAGCTGGTGAAGTCTAATAGAAGTGCAATTGAATAAATATATTCAATTCCTAATTAGAAATAGTAGAGATAATTACACTCACCCAATGAATGCAGCACCATAACGGAGGCCATCGAAGGTACACCTGAAACTCTTTATTAGCAACAAAGCATTTTCACCCATCCCCCTACCCCACCCGTAAAACAGTAAAGACAATTGGACATCCAAACAACAAGGAAGTTACTAGTGACCAGTCAGATAAAATAGACAAACTGCAAGAAGGCTCCATTGTGTAGAGAAGGATATAAAGAGTAGAAGTACAAAGTTTACTCTTCCAATCTTACACCAAAAGTATACCCATTAACTAAACCACTCAACAAAAGTATTTCCTTCCTACTTACACCAAAAGTATACCCATTAACTAAACCACTCAACAAAAGTATGTCCTTCCTACTTACACCAAAAGTATACCCATTAACTAAACCACTCAACAATTCCCCTTTCTAAGGCCTGAATGTTCTCTTCCAATCTTTAACTCTCTCTCCTTCCCCTTTCATCTGTAAAAAAAGAAGCATTTTCTTCTTAGAATGTGAAAGATGGCATCCAACCAATTGTATATACCAACAACCGATTTTCACCCATTTTAGGTTAAAGTTCCTAGGGATAGATGCAATACCAACAACTTGATTTCTTCCTCCATTAGTTAAAGTTCCAAGGTGCTGATTTCTTCCTCCATTAGTTGAAGTGCCTCCAAGGACATGCTTTCTTCCTACATTAGTTGAAGTGCCTCCAAGGACCTAATTTCTTCCTCCATTAGTTGAAGTGCCTCCATGAGCAACATCATCTTCCATCTACAAAAATCCATTTATTTTTCATCATCCCACAAACTTAGCTAAGGAAATGAATGTATACAATATGGTTTACCCTTTTATATGGCCATGCGATGAAAAGTCCCTTGTGTATCACCTATTTGTGAGATCATCATATGGTCTTGGTAATATAGCACCCTTTTTCAACACGTAGGTCACAACAACCTCACAATACTCTAGCCCAAGAGGAGTATCACCAACGATAGCAGTTCGACATGTTCTTTTAATGGTAGCTTTAGCTACCGGAACATTCTGTCCTACAACCGAGTACAAAATGACATGTCTTCCCACCTAAAAGTTTAATTTGAGTTACAAATTAATAATGTAGAAGCATGCAATTTGGTCAAAATAAATGTGAAGTGAATGAATACCCCATGGTTAGTATTTGGTACATCTTGATGTGCAACGGACTTTCTTCTGTTTATCTATATACAAACAAAACTAACATTTATATGAAGACAAGGGATTGATTATTGTGTAGCTATAAAAGATGAAGATATACCTCACTATTTGGAAATCTGTTTTCATTAGCAATTGATCTAGCTACACTGTCATCACTTGGACTTCTCATATGCTGCCAATGTTAACACATATATAGATCATAACTTACTACAATAATGATTACGTACATCAATACATAATACTAAATTGCATAATAAGATTGACCTCGACAGGAGAGTTGGATGCACGATGATTGTACAGGTCAACATTATTCAGCTCCACATTATTTGTATGACTTCTCATATACTGCAATTAATTAGATCACTACGAGTGCAAAATTATTACATATATAAATATATAATACTACAAGAGCAATTAAATTGACCTCGACATGGACAGAGAGTTAGATGCACTGTTGTTCAATTATTCGGATTGTTCGGTTCAACATTATTTGTATGACTTCTCAAGCAATCGCAATTATTAACACACATATATATCATTATGAATTGCGTAATGATTAGCGCTATAAATATATCATACTGAATTGCACAAAAAAGATTGACCTCGATAGGAGAGTTAGATGCACGGTTGTTGTCTGGTTCAACATTATCTCTGAGATAGATTGACAGACTTCTTTATTTTTTCCATTTCTTGTAGCACACCGCTAATTGTTCTTCATGATTATCCAAACGCCCTCAACGAAGCACTCTCTTTTTCAGCTCTTAGCTTTGCACACAGAGCTAACAAGTTTTATAGAAGTACACTTGCGTATCCTCGCCATACTCAAGTCTTGAGGTGTTGGGCCCATACCAACAAAGACGAATGCGTGCTCGTTTTTCCTTGCCAAATAGTTTGCTAAACAAATCTCCTTCTTGAATGGTTTTTGTAGCTAACTCTGGTTCGGAGGCACAAGTCTCATGTATTTGGTTCTAAAAATAAACGTAACATGCAACTCTACTAAGAATAAATCATAGACAAATGCAACACCAAACAATGGTAGCAATTTCACTTACAATCATGCCTTCAGCTTGCCTTTGTGCATTTCCATCTTTACGAGTATGTGCTTTAATAAATACTTCATGTCTAGCTGGCATGTATCTATGCTCTTTAAACTACAAAAACAATAAATCAACATTCATTAGGAGTCAGAAGAATGTCTATTTCCAGAGATTTTGATATGTACCCATTCATCTGCAACTCGAGCAAGGCTTTTACTTCCTGTGGTGTGAGTCATAGTCATCTTTGAGGAGTTTGCTTTTCCAATTTCACTCTGGGCCTATGGTTTGTCAGAATAATTGATCATGCATGACGTATCAAATCAATGCAAACCAAATATATTAAGGAGACATTTATACCTCGCTTTCGGGTGTTCTCCAATGACGTACAAGCCAAATCCAATCAGCTTTAGGAACTCTATTATCAATAGCAATTTCAAAAAGTTCCTTATTAGGTAATTCTTGATTTGGAGTGAAATATGCTTTCTTTATGTCACATTTGAAATTTCTCCATCGCAATGCAGCTTGTTTCATCACCCATTCTTGAAGTTCAGGAGCCACATGGAAAAATAACTGCAGAAAATTAATGAACAATAATTATATCAAAGCTAAATGGGAATAAGTAACATGGATTTCACATGGTATATTAACCTGCACAATCTCCCAAAGATCAGCTTTCTTTTTAGGGTCAACTTCAAACCAAGTTGGAGAGGATAGAGGTATCCCCGACTTCACAATAGTTGATATAAAATTGGTTAGTGGTGCAGCTTTGTCTCCGATCGGTTGATTCTTATCATTACATTGAACACGAATTTTTGGATCACTATCCTTCCTCATCCAAATGTCATGTTTCACAGTGGGGCCTCGACCCTTCCTTTTCTTTGTTGGCTCTATAACCAATATCTTACATGTTAACAAACATACTAAATTTGCACAATGCTACAAACATTAAAATTGTTTCTTATAAGTTACCTGCATGTATAGTTTCATCTTCATCATCTTGGTTTTGTTCATCATCAACATAATTAGAGTCTAGATTTAAATCGTCTTGCTCTTCATCATTAATTCTTGCATCTTTTCAAATTCGCTTAGTAGTGAGGAGGCTCTTCACGACCTTGTGGGATGGATCTCGCCTACCATTAGTAGCAGATATGGTAGTCTACATTGAACCAAATGCAATCGCCATACACACATTAGCTTAGGTTAGAAAAATGTAGACTACCACAACAAATGAAGATCATGTGGTACTAACCTTTTTTATACCAAGTGCATCCGTAATGTTAGTAGGTACTCGAATCCCAGCTGCGTGTAATGCCTCACTGTTCCTTGCAATTCTTGTTCTTCTTTCCTCCTCATACTCATTGAAGGGAGAATAGTCATTTCCTCTTTCGTCTTCCATCCTTTTTTCTGCATTGTTAACACATATATATGAGCATGTAGAAGTAATGTCATGATCAACAAAGAGCATATGGTGAACAAAGCCAAACAAGTAAATATCTTACTTCCCAGAACTTAATTCACCAACAATTATGCCATCTATATCTTTCCTTTCACAGTTAATCCTATCTTCCGAGACACATAATTGTCTGTCCACATCGATGTTCAAATCAGGGATTTCATGAGTAATATCAACTTCAACTTCTTCAATTTCTTCCAATGCTGACATATCATACGTGTCTCTCGGTCTTGATTGAAGGACAGCATGCCAATTTTTATCAAGAGGATCTTGAACATAATAGACTTGAGTTGCTTGTGATGCTAAAATGTATGGTTCATCAGATAGCTCCTTCCCGGTGTTGAAAAATAGTTAAAGTTCACCGTGGTAATTCCAAATTCATCGGTTTTTACATACTTATCCTTTTGACGAACATCAACCCAATCACATTTAAACAAGATGACGCTACCCTTCCTATGATAATCTAACTCAAGTATCTCTGTTATCACACCATTGTAAGTAACATCTCTTATTTCCGGATCTTCATCCCTAGAACTAGAAAAACTATTAGTTTTTGCTACAATAGCCACCCCACTATTTTGTACAGGCCTACCCTCATCATAACTTTTTGTGTGGAAACTATAACCATTCATTGCGTAGCTACTGTACTTTGTTGCAACCATAAAAGGTTCACTAGCCAACACACGAATATCCTCCGGTATGTCTTCATCTTGTGCTAATAATACATCCACCTATCAACATTAGTATCTTAGTTATTCATAAATTTAATGACATAAGTACGATGTGTATTCAAATGTCGTATGCTGACTTACATGCAACCTAAACCACTCATGGAATGTTGCATGGTGTATACGCTCTCTCTCATGTTTTCTATGATGACCAATTGAAGAAAGATACTCCAAATGTTTCCTGCATTCATAATCTAGGTAAGATGATACTCATTTGTGGTTTAAATAGAACTAAGGATTCTTTCAAATCAGTTTGAGTACATACGACACATATGGATCAATGTGCTCATAATTAGTCAAGACATATCTATGAGCTTGAATCCAATTTTTGTGGTCAAGTGTAACTGTGCACTTTCCAACCAATCCACGACCAGTGCTAAAATAGGATCCATTCTTTATGTCTGAGCCACGGCCATCATCATTTCTATGTTCACGATTAAATCTGGTCTCACATCCATGCAAGTAGCGAGAGCAAAATGTCATACTCTCATCAAAAACATAATTTTCAGCAATTGAACCTTCTGGATGACTTCTTGTTCGGACATATCCCTTTAACCTTAACCAAAATCTATACAACATTTTAAATAAATTAGTTTCACAATAGTATATTAGTACAGTAACAATTATTAGAATCATTAGCACACCAATAAGACAAAAATACCTTTCAATAGGATACATGTTGCGGTATTGTACAGGTCCAGCAATTTTTACTTCAGATGGTAGATGCACCATAAGATGCACCATCACATCAAAAAAAGACGGTGGAAAGATCTTCTCAAGAACACATAATGTCTCTGCAATTTCAGATTCTAGGTACTCCATATCACTCACCCGAATCACAGGACGAAATATTTTCTTGAAAAAATTGCTAACACGAATAAGTCTGCACTTACATGATCGAGTAAGATTTTTCTAACAGACCAATGGGAGCAAGTGTTCTAATAAGACATGGCAATCATGAGTTTTAGGCCGACCAATTTCCTCTCTTCAACATTTACACAATTTGAAATCACCGCATATCCATCTGGAAATTTAACACCTTTCAACCATTCAAAAACTATTTTCTTTTCTGTTAAGTTCATTGTGTAACATGCAGGAGGCAAATAAAATTCATCACCAACCGGAACAGGGTGAAGTTCCTTCTTAAAACCAAGTGCTTCCAAATCCAATCGAGAGTTCAAGTTGTCCTTAGATTTTTTGTCAATATCAAACACCGTGTTTACTATATTGTCACACACATTTTTTCGATATGCATTACATCAAGATTATGCATTTGCATAACATCTTTCCAATATGGCAGTTCTAACCAAATAGGTTTTCTATTCCAAATAGTTTTTGGTTCACCATCCTTACGCTTGCGTTTTTGTGGCTTCTTTTTTCCCTTTGGATCTTTGCCAAAATTATTGACAATGCCTTTTGTTTGTTCGAGAACATCATGTCCAGAAAGTGGAATTGGTGCTTCCCTAAATTCTTGGGTGCCATCAAAAGAGTTGGCATCACATCTAAATTCATGATCAGCATGCAAGAATCGACGATGCCCCATAAAGCAATATTTTCTCCTTTCTTTAGAAAAATGGAACTTGTCTCGCATGGCAACAAACACACCCAACCTCCCGTATAACTTGTCCGGATACATATCCAAGACCAGATAATCGAGATTGTTGACAACAACGCGGCTCATAGTTGAAACCATTCACCGCTTCTTTGCATCATAAGTTCTATAACCTTCCTTCCAAAGAACTAATAGATCATGGATCAAAGACTGAAAGTATACATCCATGTCCTTTCCAACACATTTATTTACCGAGGATAAGCAACGACAAAATAAAATTTGGTTGCTTCATGCACATCCATGGTGGCGGGTTGTATGGAATTAAGATAACGAGCCATGTGCTATATGCTGAACTTAAATTTCTAAAAGGATTCATACCATCAGTACCTAGAGCAAGCCTAATATTGCGACAATCAGAACTAAACTCTGGGTACTTATTGTCAAAATCCTTCCATAGAGTTGAATCTGCCGGATGACGCATTAGTCCATCCTTTGGAAGGCCTTCCTTATGGTACCTCATATCACTTGCTAATTTTCTAGACATATAGTACCTTTGAAGTCTTTTCTTTAATGGAAAATGTCGAAGAACTTTATGGGGAACCCTGTGCACTCTCTTTCCATCAGGACTCTTCTTTTCTAACTTCCATCTAGAAGTACCACATTTTGGGCAAGCATCTTTTTTAGCATGATCCTTCCAAAAAAGTACACAATCATATTTGCATGCATGGATATTTTCGTAACCTAATCCAAGGCAGCTCACCATCTTCTTAGCTTCATTAAAATTTTTTGGTAGTGAAGTGTCTACTGGAAAGGCCTCATCAAGTAATTTTAAAAGAGTATCAAAACTATTATTTGTCCACCCCAAAGAACTTAGTGTGAAGAAGTCTCACTACAAACGCAACTTGCTGAATTTGCACCCATGATCTGATGGTTGGCTAGCATCATTTGCTAAGTTATAAAAAGCCTCAACATCTTCATTCGGACCCTAAATCACATCACCGTCACTACCATTTTGGAAACCATATCCTATGTCATCAAGCATTTACGTAATCTCATCATCTATTTCTTGCTCCATTTCTAAATAAGTTTCAGGTTCACATGTGAGTTCTCTTTGTTGTTCATGCGTTACAGTTTTCTCTCCATGAAAAATCCATGTGGTGTATCCTTCTAAGAATCCTTCACATATCAAGTGTTCATGGACAACCGTTGTTATATACCAAGTGCTATTCACACACTTTTTGCATGGGCATCGAATTTGATTTCCTTTTGCTGAATTTGTAAAAGCAAACTCTAAGAAACTTTTGACGCCATCCAGATACTTCTTTGAGTGCCTACAATTGTCATTAATTATATTATATGCATACTTAGTTTACAAGATGTGTGTATATTTAATTTAATTATAAGTTGTTTAACTTGTACCTCGCCTCACTCATCCAATCCTTATTCATGCTCATGATGATTGTCCAATGAAAAATGAATAGGCAGATTGAACTACAATCTATATCAAACCCAAAGAACCAGCTCAATTGACAGATATAGACAATAAAACTTGTAGTCAAATAACAGGGTATTTGATCAATCATATACCTTAATGACTGGATGAAGATGGCCAACACTGCACCCTGCTCGTTCAACCGACTGCTGGTAGCTCCCCTCTGCGCCTTGCTCGTCGTCTAGGCCGCTGGCTCCCCTCTGCTGCATACTCGTGGAATGTGAATTGTATAGCATTAAAATTTGTGATAAAAATACTCCAACCAAAACATATACCGACACAAATAATACAAAACATACAGTCAAACTATGGCGTCAAAGAGCATAAACCATATAAAATATCACTAGCACTTGACAATTGACAAGTTCCATACAACATAGGACATCTTCATATAGCAGTCCATACAATATATATACCACCATATATATATTAGTCCATGCACACACATCATCTAAATTTTTTTTCTCTAAAAGCAGATTATAAACTTACTCTTAGTGCTTGGAGGGACTAATTTCTAGTTAATCTGAGACATGCTCATTGTGCACAATGTTAACAACATTTAGGATAACCAGGACACTTCACCAATGACTAAAGAGTAGCAGACCTAGCACGGATCATTGTTCCATGAGTCATTAGTTTTTATCTTTTACATTTCGAACATAAATAAGGTTCCAATACATGGCTTATTTGGATTATTTGGCAGTCAAATAATAGTGCATGGCTTTTGGTGTTAGGAGACGGACAGCTCATCTGCAATTTAGCAAAAAAGCAACCGTAGTGCTCATAGCCACACAATCAGCGATCGGGTCTTTTGAGTCTCATGCTAATAAACAAGGAGCAACGCGTAAAGTAAAACTGCACCAATCCTTAAACAAATATCACCAGTAAACTAATCCGACAACCACCGGCCAAAGTGATGTGGCTAACCATGATGTGATGGCTGTTCTCTGAATAGATCCTACTACTACATCGCATCGCAAAAGATTAATTACCAAATACCAATGAAACATTGCAAAAAGATTATAAATGTTATGTGTGTGGTTGTTGCTTTTTCTGGAAGGATTACGACGATATGTGTTAGCTTCAAAGTGGTGTGGTGAACAGCTTGTGACTGAATTTGCACGGCATCTGAAGTCTGAGCAGCGACAACACGCAAGAATTTTATTACGCTGGCTGGTGATCCCAAAAGCGGAAAGTGAAGTGTGTCGCTCATGTCCGTGTGTGCCGGAAACAACACAAAGCGTATTAGCGGCAATGGGGAAAAAGTTGTGATCTTTTTCACAATTTGATTAAACGCTTGTCAACTCTTTTTTGTCGATCTATCCATCTTATACAAATTGCACAAAGTTAGCTAGCTAGGATTCAAATTCCATCTAGTAGATCAACCGAGGGCAATGAACCATGAACACTATAGCATAGAAATAGGCAAGATACTCCTATCATAGCATAGCAAAGATGGGGAGGAGGGAAGGTGAAGGCACGCACTGTTGAGGAGGCGTTGCCTTGGCCTGAAGGAAGAGGACGGTGAGGAGGAGGAGGAGCACGTTGGAGGCGAGGAGAGCAGGTGTAGGCTGCTGGATCCGAAGAGCAACGACGGAGAGCGGTGGTCGCCAACAAGCGAGCACTCACGTCGCCCGCCCGCCGCACACCACGCCTCAATCGCAATAGTGCTCTCATCATTAAATACTCGATTGTTCGCATTATTGATCGCGCAGGATC
Source organism: Guadua angustifolia (assembly GCA_036346375.1). Taxonomy (NCBI): domain Eukaryota; kingdom Viridiplantae; phylum Streptophyta; class Magnoliopsida; order Poales; family Poaceae; genus Guadua; species Guadua angustifolia. Next base: position 47,757,201 of record CM070510.1, read on the forward strand.
CTTACCCCAAATGCGGGCGATCGAGGCAGGACGGGCGACAGGCGGCGGCGACGGGAGGCCGAACGGGGGTGACGGGCGGCGGCATCGGGAGGCAAGCGGATGGGGCGGGCGACGAGGAGGTCGGTGGGACGGGCGTGCAGACGGCGGGCGCTGGGAGGCCGACGGTGGCAGCTAGGGTTGGGATTGTGAGCTGGGGCCTGGGGGGCGGGGGCAGATTCGCAGAGAGCCAGGGTGAGGGAAGGGTCGGGCCGGTCGGCAGGGAGATCGAGGCGGGTGGCTGCGGCGGGAGCACGGGAGGCGGAGCTGCGGCCTTGGGAGTGAATGGGGAGTTCTTGGTGGAGTGGATGGAGTTGCGCTTAGGGTTTCATTTCCTTGAAAGGATTTACCATCCGCCCGCCAATATTATGTTTTTAGCATTAGCATACCGCCAAAATAATATTAGAAGCGGTCGGACACATTTCCAAGCGGTCCGTGGCTTTTAATTAAAATTATTTTTCCAAGCGGTAGGGCGGCTTAGATAGCTTATTTTAGAAGCGGCACTACAACTTTTAATTAAAATTCTTTTTCCAAGCGGTAGGTCGACTTTTAATTATTATTTTTGAAGCAGTAATACCGCTTGCGCTAATGAACCATCCTGTAGTGTAGATTGCTATCATGCTTAATTAGCTGCACTCTCTTCTCTCTAGGTTGAGTTCCCTCATAGTTTTATAAGTCTAGTAGGTGTTGGGCCCCCTGGGTAGACAGGGTCTGTGTGCACTCCTTGGTTTGGGATCCAGATGCAGCTTTCCTTTGTCAGTCATTGGGGAAGTGAGAGCGAGTCTAAGCCATACACTACTACAGCGAGGCTTATATCAGACGCACGATCACAGACGGTTTTGAAAAACCGTCAGGATATGGAACATCATGACGGTTATGTACTCAAACCGTCGGTGTAGATATCACTGACGGTTTTATATTACGGCCGTGCTGATGTAAAAATATCACAGACGGTTTCTAAATATAACCGTCAGTGATGGCTCTGATACTCATTACGAGCGGTTTCTAAGTAAAACGTCAGCAGAAATCCTGACGGTTATATAACACAACCGTCTGTAATATCTACAGTAGTCATCACAGACGGTTATATTTAGAAACCGTCTGTGATATTTCTTACATCACAGATGGCTGTAATATAAAACCGTCTGTGATATCTCACGTATAAACAGAGCTTCCAACCACTTCGTTTATAGGGTTTCGCGGTTTCTATCCTGAGACTGGCTGTGGAAGTGAGGCGATTTTGTGAAAGAAAGCCATTGATTTTGAAGGGTGATATTAGATTCATTTGATTTTGGTGTTCTAAGGTTAGTAATGAGTTCTAATTGCATGCATCCAATTCAATATCTAGGTTGGTTAGGAGAGAATTAATTTAAAGATTGTTTGATTAGATCTAGCTTGTAGCTGGATCCATATGTTGTTTGTGATATTTGGTTAGTAATGTGTTTTAATTGCATTATATTACATCTAGCTCGATAAGGAAGGAATTTGATGATTTTTTTAGATCTAGCTTGTAGAACCATGTGTTGGTTGTTTAATCTAAGGTTAGCTAGTAATGGTTCTATTTGCATAATATTATATTCAATCATGATGTAGCTAGCTAGCTTGGTAAGGATAGAATTTAAAGATTGTTTAGATCTAGCTTATAGATCAATTCAAGTCTTTTGGTGATCTAAGGTTTAGTAATGGGTTCTAATTTCATTATTATATTGAAGATTAATTTGAATTGTGTTAATTATTTCTTTGTTATGTAATTAAGGTATGTAATTGCGTAATTAGTTTAAGAATGTATGCATCGCACTACACAGTGCACTTAATATTTAACACTAAGTGTTACATGTGTAGCGTAGATGGATTGAAGTCGGATGTATCTTTGAGAACCGTCTTTGAGTGTTGAGTACCTTAATGGCGTCTCCACTTTTAAAAGAGCTGCAGAGGAGGATATGTTTAATAAGGGGTGCAATTCATGTCATGTCCGTGCATTGATTGCGAAAATCAAGATGTTTGAAACTCGTGTGATCAAAGCACACTTGATTCGGAGGGTTTTAAAGGGGCTATACATGTTGGACCACCATGGCGAAGAGCATAATATAGGAAGCGACAAGTAGTGTTAATATCGTCGACGAAGTCAATGATATGTCGGATGATCATATCGATTGTGCTTCCGATGAGGACAGAGTTGTAGGATGACAATTTGGATCGAGATCTTTGCGCGATGCGTAAGAAACCTTGATGACAGGGAATATGGAAAGTTCGAGGCTTGATGGAGGACTCGGAGAAACCTTTGTTCGCGGTGCAAGTTGAAATACACAAAGTTATCATCCGTGCTTGAACTACTCAAATTGAAGGCAAGCAATGGTTGGTCCGACAAGAGTTTCACAAGTCTTTATTACGTCTATTGGCGGACATGCTTCGAGAGGAAGCGAGTTGCCGACAACCACCTACAAAGCCAAGAAGGTTCTTTGTCCCTTGGGAATGGAAGTAGAAGGAATACATGTATGTCCAAACGATCGTATCTCAGATTGCAAAGAGTACACAAACTTGTATATATGTCGGTGTGCAACGCACCGGTACAAGCGTAAGAGTCATTCAGATGATGATGGCGAGAGCATTGAGGTGAAAAAGGACCTCCTGCTAAGGTGGCATGGTATCTGCTGTAATTCCCGTTTGAAGCATTTGTTTGCGAACCCAAAGGAGGCAAAACTGTTGCGTTGGCACTTTGAGGAGCGTAAGAATGATAGAATTCTAAGGCACCCTACTGATTCCATCTAGTGGAGAAACATCGATAGGAGCTTTCAAGAATTCGGTGCGAACCCGAGAAATATAAGGTTTGGATTGAGTACAGATGGAATGAATCCTTTCGGTAACATGAGCAGCCGACATAGCACTTGGCCCGTAAATCTCTGTATCTACAACCTTCTTCCTTGGTTGTGTATGAAGCGAAAGTACATTTTGTTATCTGTGCTTATCCAAGAACTGAAATAACCTGGGAACGATATTGATGTGTACCTAACTCCATTGGTGGAAGATCGAAAAACACTATGGGTTACCGGGGTACACGTATGGGATGCGTACAAACGAGAGAACTTTACTTTGCACTGCTTGTTGTTCTACACCATAAATGATTACCCCGCCCTTGCTAACTTGTCAAAGCCGAGTACAAAAGGAACCAAAGCCTCTGCACTCATTTGCTAGATGATACCGAGAGTGTATGGCTGAATCACTCCAAAAACCATGTACATGCGTCATCGTGAGGTTCCTTCGGAGGAATCACCCATATTGCAAGATGAAGCAACTTTTCGACGGAAGGAACGAAAATGGTTCAGCTCCAAGGCGTTTGAGCGGGAGAGATGTGCATGACATTGTTAAGGATTTGGATGTTGCGTATGGAAAGAGATGTAAATCAAGTACCCGTGAAAAGAGCATGTGGAAGAAGAGATCAATATTCGGGACCTACCTTCTTTGGGAGCATCTAGAAGTTCGCCATTTGCATCGATGTCATGCACGTGAGAAGAATGTCTCGTGACAGCGATTGGTCTCTTACTCAACATTAAGGGTAAAACAAAGGATGGTATCAACGTGCGGCTTGACTTGGTCGATATGGGCATAAGACACGAGTTAGCACCGAAAGAGACCGATAAAGGCCGTCGCATTTTGGAACACGCTTGTTATACTCTGTCAAAGGCCGAAGAACTGAACTATGCGATGCTTGCATGGTGTGAAAGTTTAATCCGATTACTCCTCCAACATGAAGAGACTTGTTTAGTTGGAAGATTTGAAATTAACCGCATGAAGTCTCATGATTGTCATGTCTTGATGATCTGAGATGCTCCTATCGCAATTAGAAGTATTTTGCCGGTCAAGGTCAGGAGACAATCACTAGGTCGTGTTATTTCTTTAACACAATCGCCGTAAGGTCATCGATCGAAGGACTAGATGCTCGCAAGCCGAGGTGGTGATGACTCTATGTAATCTTGAGATGTATTTCCCTCCATCATTTTTGGATATCATGGTCCATCTCATTGTTCACCTTGTGACAGAGATAAAGATATGCGGGCCGGTGTTCCTCGTAGCATGTACCCGTTCGAGAGGTACATGGAATTCTCAAGTCTTACGTCGGAATCGATCTTGTCCGGAGGGTAGCATTGTCGAAGGTTATGCAAAAGAAGAGGCCGTCGAGTTCTGCGTCGATTACATGGCCCAGGTCGAACCGATAGGTGTGCCTCGATCTCGCCATGAGGGAGGCTCCAGGTATCGGGACCATCGGAAGGAAAGCAATCACGCTGATTCGGTTGCGTATGCTCGAGCCCATTTCACGGTTTTGCAACACATGGTCAGTAGTGTCCGCCTATATCGTCGAGCACAAGCAATGGCTAAGGTAAGAGAATCCAGCACGACAGGAGTCTTGGATCACGAGACAGCATAACCTTCAGTTCAACAAATGGTTGAAGGAGCGACCTATCACTAGGAGCTCGTCATATGACACGCTGACATGGTTGGCAAAAGGACCAACTTTTACAGTTATCACATGGAAAGGATATGACTTAAATGGGTACATATTTTACATGAGAGATCAGGATATGAAGAGCACAAACCGAACAGCGGTGTCGCATAGATGCATTCAATAATCTTCTTTGGGTTGACGAGGAGCTCCTACTATGGGTTCATAGAGGAGATATGGGAGCTCGACTACGTACTTTTCAAGATTCCCTATTTGGTGCCGTTGGGTCCACCTCCGGCCGACGTGAAGGTTGACAAGAATGGCATCACTCTCGTGGACCTCGAGCGTGTCGGATACCAAGATGAACCATTCGTACTCGCTAACCAAGTTGTTCAAGTCTTCTATGTAACCGACCCGTCCAACAAGAAGCGCCACGTAGTTCTTCAGGGACAAAGGAGAATTGTCAGAGTTGAGAATGTAGTAGATGAGGAAGAGTACAATCAATTTGATTAGTTGCCACTTATCGAAAATGACATCCTGGTCCCAGAAGAACAATATGAGGAAGCAAGCTACACACGCGTCGATCATCATGAAGGGCTAATTTTCATACAAAAGAATAAGCATATGGAGTAGTTATGAGAAGGGTGCATTGTCACTATGTTTACTAATTTTCTTGTGTAATAATATTACATTAATGCTATTGTAAGGATGATACGACCTATCATGCTTTGTACATATGATTGTGATGATCTTTGTAAGTAGCTTGTGAAGCATCTGAATTATGTATATAGGATTGTGATGATCTTTGTAAGTAGCTTGTGAAGCATCTGAATTATGTCAGTGACAAGTTTATATCACAGACGGTTCTATAACATAACAGTCTATGATGTTAATTATCACAGACGGTTCTATTATATAACCGTCTGTGATAATTAACATCACAGACTGTTCTCTTTTAGAACCGTCTGTGATAACTAAACATCACAGACGGTTCTATTTTATAACCGTCTGTGATAATTAACATCACAGACTGTTCTCTTTTAGAACCGTCTGTGATATAATCTCCTATATATATCCCCGCGCGCAGACCTTATTCACAGCGCGCCAAACCCTAACCCTCTGTGACATTTTGTCTCCCGCGGTGGCCTCCCCCTCGGTGTACGTGCTTCCGCAGCGGCCTCCCCCTCTTGGCGTCCTCCCCGCCATCAACCTCCTCCTTAGTGTCCTCCCCGGCAACGACCTCCCCCTCGGTGTCCTCCCCATGTGTATTCTTTGTGCTTTGCCCTCTTGAATGACTCTCGAGTCTTTGTTTATGATGAGTAAAATTTTCAGATTACTCTTTACTTGTTCTATTGCTAGTGGGGTTGAGATTGGTATTGCTCTGTGATGATACTAGGGTAGAATTGATATTGACAATTTATTTTGAGAATAAGGCCTTAAACTAGTAGACTCACATGCATTAGAAGCTTTGATTATTTCACTGTCAGAAAGTCAGATTGTTAAATCCTATTCAGTTTCATTGCTTATCTGTAACCATTGCGCTCTGTTTATTGTTCGGTTAGCTTGTTCAGTTTAAGCTTCAGTAGTGCTACTCGTTTAACTGACCTGCTAATTGAATCCTGTTGTCAAAAGTAATAATCTGCAGATTTTAAGTTCTGTGTATTGATTAGTTACTTCTTCTGTTGGCTGGTTGCAATAAGCAAGATTGGACCTGATTAGTATATCTCATTTATATTAGTCTGGTTTCATACTGTTCTGAATTTAATCTAGGACTTTACATAACAGTGAATCTTGATATCAATTCTATTTGTGCATGTTAAGGTGGTAAGGGTTTGAGGCCTTATTCACTCAATTTGTTGTCTTGCCCATTCATGATTAAGGTTGAAGATTTATAATCTTCAAACCAAACCCTAAATCTGAGAGCAATCAAATATTGTTACCTCCGTCTTGCCGTAGTAGACATGATTCTTTTCATGAATGCCATAGTCGCATATTTTATTTCATCTTCTCAAAATGTCGGTATGGTCATTCTTGAATCATGTATATGTTCTCATATTGTTATATGGAATAATCTATATAGACTTGTTCTTATTATCGCGTCTTTTCAAATAAATTGTTAGCCGATTCGTGATTGTGGTGAAGATTCTAATCTTCACCCAAACCCTAAGTCTGAGAGCACTATAATAATTTCTTCTCCTCTCTCTTAGAGGTTGCAGACATAATTCATGTATATCATAAGCATTATATTGTTTATGTTATTCTTGTTGTTTCTGAAATATGTATTCTTCTGCTTATCTGCTGTGTGGATGTCCTAGTTTTAGGGGAGGTGTTGCCGAAATTTTTATTAAGTTCGGCAACCTCCTAGTTCGCTTGTTTTGCTAAAGTTCTCCAGTATTTTGTAATTATTTTACTTGAGGGTGTAACATTCAGGGCACATGGGGTGCCGGGGTGTTAATTTAAAGTATTGGATGGTTAGCTAGTTCTTTTAAAAGGCTAATAACAAGCCATGGTATCCACAAACTTATCCACTCTAATTTGATTTTATTTATTCTTCTCTTTTAGTTCACCTGAAACTATTTTAACTTACAAAGAAGATGTCGTCCTCTAATCCATCGTCTGAAGAAAATGATGTGCCCACAAAAGAAAAATCGACCCGCGCTGCAAGAGAACCAAACAAAAGGCCAACAGACCGATATACCATTACGGAGATCGATCCAAAGGATGGGACCCCTACAAAGCCAAAAAAGGCAGCAAATGCATTTCGGAATATGTGCAGGATAGTCGCACGGGAACGGGTTCCGATCACGCTATCTTCTTGGAGGTTGCTGACTATTGAGACTCGTAATGCCTTGCTGACGGAAATTCTTTCATCGTTCCACATTCTAGAAGAATCCGCTCCCCTAGTGCGACGGTATGCACTGTTAGCAGCAGGAAAGGCATGGAAGACCTTCAAGCACATGCTTTTGAATGACTACGTCAAGAAGGATATGGTTCCATACTCTAAGTATGGGTTCATTGATGAGGACACGTGGCGGTGTTTTGTTGAGATGAAGACGACAGACAAATTCGTGCGTCAAAGTGAAGCAAACAAGGCCTTGCAGGCAAGGAACACTCACCCCCACAGACTCGGCACTACTGGCTACACGGGGAAGAGAGCGCAATGGGACAGGGAGGATGAGGAGGGTATCTCGCCATTTGCATCGATCACAGATCAACGTGCCAGAGACTGGCTAAGAGCGAGGTTAGCTGCCACGTCCTCCGCAACCTTCTTCTTTGTAAACCCCGCGGACGAGGAAGTCTGCCAACGCCTGGTAATATATAAATCGAACTACCAATTTTACGTAATTAGTCTATGACTTCATAAGTGAAATAACTTGTTTTGATCTTGCAGGTAGCGTTGAGTACACAATCGGGCGATGGCTCTTTTTTGCCAGACAGGGAGAAAGATGCACTGTCCATGGCCTTGGGAAACAAGGAACACCCTGGTCGTACACGAGGCAAAGGGGTTTTTGTTCCATGGAAAACTGAATTCCTAGACGACTCGAACAAATACCGAAATAGGAAGAGAACTAAAGCCGAGCGCGAGTCAAAGCTTATAAAGAATTTGGAGGAGAAGTTGAGAGGAGAGTTGAGAGAAGAGTTGAGGGGAGAATTTTATGATATGATAAGAAGCCTCGAGGAAAGGCTCAACAATCAAGAAAGAAATGCTGCACAACCCCAGAAGTATGTCCGCAAGTCAGCCCCACTGTCCGTAAGAGCAGCTGTGCATCCGCCCCTAACATAGATGAACATAGCGGGAATTATCCAGTAGGTGACATTAAGGTGGCCACGCGGTGCAATCTCCAAGTGAGAATTAACAATGGCACCATTCCTCTTACGACTGCTTGGGGCATCGCTTATCCATCCACTAAGGGGACCATGGTGCATGGTACCATGATAGTGCCGGGTTTCACCAAGGTCAATGTGGACGGGGTATTTGATAGTTTCAAGATTGTCGATCTACAGAAGCCGCCAAGCGACGAGATCGTGAAACTGGGGGATGCCATTGGCACATTCATCCAATGGCCTAGCAGCGACATCTCCCTGTGTAATACCGCGAATTGTTTTACCAGAGTTCCTTTGGCTGGAATTGTTTTTGTCGTCTCGCAGTTTTAAGAATCTTATCTAAAGGTTTTTGAGTTATGTCGAACGCTTATCGAGAACAGGATTTCACCGAGCCGTAATGTTGTCAAGGACAAGTTTTACTCAAAAGGATCTTTTTGTCGTGGGTTTGAAATGTCAGTATGTGGAGATGGTTGATTTGTGGTCTCTAGAGGTTGTGCCGTTTATATTACTGCGTTTCATTTCTGGGCTTTGAAGGGGTGTTGTTTTGGGCCTGTTGAGGGGAGAAATGACCCTAACCTCATTTCTTTTCCTTGTGTGGCTGAAATATCTGGGTGTGGGCAGCATTTTTCTTCCCTGGCCGAAACTCCCCAGCGCCCCTGGCCTCCTCCCCAGCCCTCTTTTGGTGTTCCTCCTGTGCCAGCTTCCCTGGCCGAAGCTCCCCAGCGCCCATGGCCCCCTCCCTGCGCCCTCCTCCCCCTGCTGGCCGAGCCTCCCTGGCGCCTGCTCTCCTGGCCAAGCTCTTCCCATGCAAGCCGTTGGCTGCAGATTCTTGAGCAGCCAGCCAGTGTGGCAGCAAGAGCAGCAACAATGGCACCGGCGGCTCCCCTCCGGCGATCCTCCTCTCCGGCGGCATCAACTAGCAGTAGCACCACCAGCAACCTCTCCCTCACCTCCCTCTTCCCTCCATGTAGAGGATTGAGGTAAAACCCTAGAAAAATTTGGGGAGTTAGTTGCTTGCATGCAAGGTGTTTGTGCTATTGTCTAGCTAGGATTCATGATTTTGAGATGTTGGAGGTTGGGGAAATGGAGAGACTAGAGTGAATGAGAATGTTCTGTTCGGACAGATTTTCGTCCTTGGTTAGAGCTGCTAATGGAAAATTCTACAAGCGTTTCCTGGGGGTTTGGCTATAACAAATGTTGTAGATAATTGAATTACCTTTCAATAGAGACTGAAATCGCTAAATTCTGTTCAGCGGTTTGGAAGTTATGACTATTTTAGCCAGTGCTGTCCAGTTTGTGTCGCAATTTGGTTCAGTCTGTGTTCATCTTCGATCTGGGATCTGCGGGTGCATTGGCTGAGTGCTTGGTTATATTATTCGTGTAGTTCATTCCCTTGCGGTCGTTTCGAGTGTAAGAACGCGAAAATCCGTTAAGTCAATCAATAGTTACGCTATTTGGAAGTTTTGTCCCGAAGTTGGGAATTTGCAGCGAGCTCAGTTTTTCGGTTGAATTTTAATGTATGAGGTAGTTGTAGGTTGGCCTCTTATAGTTAATTAAGGTTAAAGAACCTCATTTTTGGTTGGACCAATTAGGAGTTAAGCTAGTTATAGCGCTTGCTGTCGGAATTTCCACCGGCAGATTTTGGGGGCTGTTTTGCATTAAGGGTAGTAGTGTTGCATGTGTTATTGTTGTAACCATCTAGAATGGGAAAGTTGAGGTCGCCCATGTTATTTCAGGAGGAGTAGCTTCGAGGGAGGCGCCAACTTCTCGATATTCCCATTCTTTCCGCGGTTAAAGGCAAGTGCAACCTGTATATCTCTTATAGGGTGTTTAGTTCTTTGCTTGTGTTATGTATATGCTTACCCTATGGTTGCATACGTGTTTATAAGCATGTCTAATAAGCTAATTATCTTTTGATAAAAAGGGGTAAGTAATCTGATACAAGTGTATTGTTGTTTGAACATGTTATGATTTGTTTGATGAACTTTATATGCCTTGCCGTCATGAAATTTTGCTGCATCCTGGATTGAATGCTATGAGTATTGTTTAATGAATTCGTCTAGATGCTTAGATGACGTCTTGCTAAATCTTACTTTCATATTCGTTCACTAGTTTGATAGGCTAGTGGGAATCTTGAAAGTATGGAATTGGATTAGCGCAAATGGATTGATTTTGATCAAGATAGATGGAATTAGTAATTACTCGAGTAATGGTGATGTGAGTATGAATATGAATGTAGAAGAGGTGATTACGAGTATTGAGAATGCGATTATTGAGTGTTGCAAATCGATTATGAGTGTTGAGGATGTGAATGGTAATTTATGGATGTGAGGTGGTCGATGTTCATGTATTTAGCTATGGCTATGCAAATGTGAGAAGTGAATGTAGTTTGCAAATTGGTTTATGTTAATTGCATTTGTGCATTCATGATGGAAGAGGCGACCCATTCGATCGGGCCTCTGTGTTCACGTAGTGAACACGAAAGTCCTACCTCGTAGTCCCATTCATCGAGGTGAATGGGAGCGAGACAGTAAGAGTAGGCACCTTCCATCTACGGGATGGAAGGGACGTGAGGGTGCACACCGACGGGTGGGCACTCGGCAGTACCGGTACGTGCATGGAAATGAGCATTCATGTGCATTGCATCTTTAATAATGAGTGTTATGGTAAAGGTGTGTCATATGGACGGTGATTATGGTAATTGGAGGTCGAGTGGTGGATTCAACCCAAATAGGGAAAAAGTTGATTTGAATTGATGAATTAGTGCATTTCTTTTCTTTGCTTTGCTAATTATGTTGTATGAATATCGTGGAGTGAAATTTGAGTTTTGAACTCGAATAAAGTCGATGAAAAAGGTTTGAGTGCATTACATGATTGTAGGAGTGTGATGGATTATCACGAGTTTGTATTTTTCATATGCAGTGATGTATTATTCAGATTACGTACTTTCCTATCGTGTGATGCCTTATGCAGATTTTGTATTTTTATGTCGTGTGATGTATATTTCAGATTTTGTACATAACTTAATGGCTCTTGTGGTGAATGGTAAGGTGTGGAGGTAACTCCCCCAAAGTTGTTTAAATAAGTCGTGTGCCAAATTACTTGTATATGTTTTGTTGGATGCATTGCATGGTAAACTAATGGTGAATGGCAGCGGATGACCTTTGGGTTGAGGGTAAATTACGAGGGTTAAGAATGGATCGAATCGTGGATTCGTTCCATGTGGTCTATTGAGGTATGTGAAATTAAGTGAACCGGGTAGTTGATGAGGTAACCAATAGAGATTTCTTTTTTTGTATACGTGTTAATTTAGTATTCCAAAATATGGGCATGTTTATGATTTACACATGTTAATTGTTATGGATATTGCTACTTTGTTGTACTTTCTTTGAGTCTTGGACTCACGCTTTTTACTTCTTGTTTTAGGTACCTTGAAGTCGACTCACGGGGATGGGAGTAGAAACACGTGCGACTTGGTCACCAACAACCCGCTTAATTGTCTCAATAATAATGGTTGTAATAAATGTGATTGTATTGTGTTGATCGAAGTTGCGTACACTACACCATGCCCTAAATATACCGACAGCTTGTCTGTCGCTAAAAGCCACCTATAGCGACAGCATGTCTGTCGGTAAAGCTTTTACCGACAGAAAAGAGGTGCCGGTGTAAGTCCTGTCGGTAAAAGTTTTTAGCGACAGACAAATCTTTACCGACAGACCGTTTGACTTTGATTTACTACTTTTACCGACAGACAAATCTTTACCGACAGACACCTTTTACCGACAGACAAAGCTTTTACCGACAGATGTGGTGACGCTAAAATTAATTTTCCATTTTTTTAAAGCACTTATAACAGATGACTAACCACTGCAAGATTCTTGCTAATACTTTCAACAGATGAAAACATATACTCCATAAGGTAACAATCATAACACCGCAACTAAACATCCACACATTATCACTCAAAAATATCAAATAGAATTCATTCCGTTCCAGTTATATTAAGATACAAGTCCAGTACCATCTTTTTACATCAACACCGATAGCTTAAAAGAAATCACGAATCAATACACATCTTCACAAATAGCGATTTCACAAGTCCATAAGAATGATCATTTCAAAACCAGTCCAATATATATAAATATATACATCAAAATTTAAAGGAGATTAACTCTCAAAACTCTTTCTAGACTTCATTTAGTGGTCCATACTCCACCGTCTTAACCCACAAATAAGCTTCGATTGGCCTCCAAACATATGGACATTATCCTTCAATGAATTTCGATCTGCGGCAGACAATTGAATCAAAAGCTAATATGGAATTACAATTCTTTTTAGGAGCCCAAGTGTGCGATTGAGAAGGTTTCTGTTCAAATGAGATAAGATCATTACTAACAAAAAAAGACGCATATGTAACACTAATAAGAAACACCAATTAAAGCAAAAGCCAAAAGTCATTGGAGGTTTTAGCAGACAAAAATCTAAGCCAAAAGTCATCGGAGGTTTTAGCAGACAAAAATCAGAATGCGCATATGTTGTAGAAACAGAGGTATTTTGAGTAGGAATACCAATTGTGTTAGCAAGGTGTGCATTGACTGTATTGATAAAGCGTTCTTCTGAATAGTCCCCATTGTTGCCGAATTCTACTTCTCGCAAGAAGAAGTACCTAACAGCATTAGCTCAAAATCTGTTTACCAGATCCTTTGGTTCAAGTGTGTTACCTAATGATTTCCCCATCTTCATGCCATCCTAAAATTTTCAAAATGAAAAACATTGCTGCATGAAATGAAAGTGACTCCATGAGATTAAAAAGTGTCTGATAATCTAGATATTTTTAATATATTTTCTGTTCATCAGTGCAACCTTTCTTACGAAGTAGAAGACATACATTTATTTCCACAGAAAAAAGGGATCATGAGTTGTTACAACTAGAAAGGTGTGTAGAACAAAGGGCTATAAACATTATAACCAAAAGCATGTGGCAAAACCACACGGCCTTTTCTATGTGCTACATTGCCATACCTATATGACTATCTGAGATAGCAACCAATATAGGGGCAAAGGACATATACTAATATCAATGTGGCATCCTGTGGCCTGTGCAGTACCATTATTGTCAGGAATCATAGATGATACCATCATACAAGTTAGATTCTAATTGTACAGTAAAGCACAATGTACTTTAAGGTAGAGATGATATTGCACGAAGTGCAAAGATCTGTAGGGAAAAGTTAGTCCAGGATTCCATGGAATAATAAAAATGGAACAAACAAATATAATTGAGTGAATTTTGTAAAACTACAGATACTTTGTGCAAGCTATCACAAAACTGCACATTTTAGAGAAGGTTTCAAAGAACTACACAAAGATAGGCAAAATGTATCAGGTTACTACACTTTTAATTGAACTCCATTCTAGGCAGCCGTAAAGTGGGATCAGTGATGGGTTAGTAGAACAGAGCTATGCAAAGATATTAGTCATGCATCAGCAGATATCCAAATGTTTATGTGGTGAAAATGCACACATAATGGCAGGAAAAGCAATTTCAGCCGATATTTCATTTATATGGTGAAAATGCACCCTATATTTATGGATAAGACCATTAAAAAAATATGCCTTACAAACTTGGACGGAGGGAGTATATGAGAAGCGATGTCCTATCCTTCTTGATTTTTCAACTTAGTACCGCTTCTATCAATTTTGAAACTTAGGACCTAACTCTTTCATATTTGTTTCAACTGCGACCTACTAGTCAACACATTTTCAATATTTTCTCAAATTTAATAATTTATTGATGATTTTTCCGAGATTTTGTGCCACATCAGTGCTTAATTATATGGCCACATCAGAGTTTTATTAGCCCAAGTTGGTGCAGTTGGGCAGCAGGATCCAATGGAAACAAGTTTAAACAAATTGGGGTCTAGTTTTCAAATTGAAAGCAGTGGGACTCAATTTAAGAAAGAAGGACCATCCCTGAATAGTTCTTCATATGGGAAACTAAGTGACCCATGTAATCTTAGTTAATTAATATATAAAGCAACAAAAAAGGACATGCTGATTTATTCATTCAAACAATATCGTATTTTCAATACTTCTTAGCAGCTAAGTTAAAAGCCAACTCGTACCATCCAAGTTCACAACAAATTATAAACAATGTGAACAAACAAACATGTTAAACATGAGTGAAAAGAGACACGCAATATTTTGCTGTAAGTAGCAACAAGGAACATGAATGCTTCAAAACTGCTAGAAAAATATGCTTGAAACCAACCTTTCCTATCAAGTGCAGAGAAGCAGGCCAATTGCGATCAACCACTGTGAAAACAAATATAGGCTGAAGTACATAATATATGTAATCAAGTCGCTGGGAAGTGGGAACATGAATTTTAAAATAAAATAAATTCCAGTTTCATTTCAAGATTCAAGTCTGCAGGCCGACTGTTCATATATTGCATGCATAGGCTTAATATTATACTTAACTAGTAAAGTATCCATCATCCAATACAAAAATGGCCAAGTAACTTTATTATGACATGAAACGTACATGTGGAAGAGTAAGACTAAGCACAAACTAAAAGAAAAGTAGAAAACTACAACTACTAGAAACATATATTACCTCTAGGAAAGATAAAATAAAACATAACATACATGAATTCTGAGCAATCAGACTCCAGTAACGTATGAGGAGTTGAGGACCATATGCTAATCAATACAAGCAGTAATGCTTATGGAAAAATGGATTATCAGATTTCAAATCAATCCACAAATGTAAACATGGACATCAGGTTATCGATTAAAGCTTAGAAATAGAAGCGGTGTTTGAAAATGCATAAAAATTAGTGGTTTGAGGAAGCGAAACAAATAATCGAATAATTAGCCAAGCATAAATGGTAAATAAGGGCGGCTAAGGGATAGAATGGCGCTTCGAGAGAAGGAGAGGCGGTGCAGGGATCTTCCCAATGAATCGAACGTTCTTTATCACTTGATGACCGATTCATGTGCATATATCCTTAAGGAGGGCACACCTCTCATTTATCATTTGTTGACATGACTCCATTACTTCAACTCTACCTTCACATGACTTTAACTCAATGAGCTAGGAAAAAATAAGTCTAACATGTGTAACAAAAGAATTCATACTAATCTCTTGCAATATCCTGTTTTCCACCGTTGACATGCTCAGGATCCATGATGTTTCAAAGTCGCAAAATAGCAATAGTATAACAACTAAAAGCATCGCCTAATAAATCAATAGTCGTGACTCAGGTCAATAATGTCCCAAAATGGAACCAGCTACATCTAAAACTAAAAATATAACATAGAATTAAGCACTACTACCATTGGAGTATGGGACATGCGAGTGTGTTTCACTAATATCTGGTGTCCTCCATCACATGAATCAAAAGAATGACAATGCAGTAAGGATTTACGAAATATCATTGAGCCTCATTATCAACATCAAAATAAAATTAAGAATCGAAGTTGAATTGTACAAATTTACAATAGGTCAAGCCAAACTGAATGATGAGTGGCGAGTGCAACATAGGAAGGGTACATAAATGCATAATATAAGTCAAGTTTAGGATGATGCAAACAGCTAATGAAGCATTATGCAAAAATCCACAACTTAATCAAAGTTATATTTTTAGTTTTAGATGTAGCTACTACAACAATTTAACAAAGGACATGATTGAGGGATGAGAAGAGATGCATACTTGCGATCATTATTAACAAGTCATCGTCTGAAATTTGCAGCAAATGCCATGGAATTGGTCTTGAGTCTGCATGAAAATCTTGAACATCTGAAGCAACATCCTTTCTCAAACCAAGTTTATCAATAATCCAACTCCACATGCCAACGCTTCTTTGACTAAAGACCGGATAAACTGTCTCAAAACCCTTCTTCCCAAAAAGTAAGCACATATATGCTAGTCAAAACTAACTAATCTCTAATCCAAGAAAAACCAGATATTTAAACTTACGTATGACGAAGCTAGACAAAACCACAAGAATAATCATTTATCCCTGGTGAACACATCAGCACAGAGACTAATTCCCACGTCATGCAAGTGAATCACAAAGTTCCAGTACACAACCTTTGAGCACAAATGTAACATTTAAACAGCATTACATTATCAACCATATTGAGCAATGTAAGCAAGCAATCACATATACGCACCAAGCATGGAGTGTTAATGAAAGGGTAGAAAAATCAAATGCCTGGCGTCAATGATCTTGCCTTGCTAATCTGCAACTCGCAGGTCATGAAGGAAAGGGAGGTGGAGGAGCAGGCGAGGCGCAGGGTAGCCTTGCCAAGAGCCGACCAGAGGTGCTGGCGAGGGGAGGCTGGGCGGCAGGGCTTGCAGCTTGGGCGCAGGCCGAAGCCGGGAGGCGGCGCGGAGGCCTTGAGGGCGCAGGCGCAGCTTGGCGCCAGCGGAGAGAGACAGGCGGCGCCGAGGAGGCAGCGGCGCCGAGGTGGCCTGGCACAGGGCAGGCGTGGGAGCCGGAGAGGCTGGCGGCGCCAGCCTTGGCGCCAGGCCTTGTGAAAGGCCAGAGAGGAGCGCGGATCGGAGGTGCGCCGCGGGGGAGGCGCGCAGGCGCAAGCACAAGCGGCGGCCGGAGGACTCTGCTCACTCTTTTTCTAGGGTTTCAATTAAATCCTCTCTTCCTTTTATAATCCATCTCGCGGGCAGCGAAATTTGTTCTGAGTCTCCCGCGCGATATGCCAAATTATTTTGGGCTTTTGGCGGGTCTAGTATCAGCGACAGATGATTTGACTATAGATATGAAATTACCGACACGCAGCGTGTTGCTATATGTCTATAGCATTACCGACAGACGAAATGTCACTATTTGGGGGCATTAGCGACAGACGCTCTGCCATAGACTTTTACCGACATACCATTTGACTATGAAAGTCAAGTTTTACTGACAGCTGTCTGTCTCTAAATCTAGGACGTGGTGTAGTGGTAGTTGGTTAATTGCCGATTAGAAATGTGATTGATTATCTAAGGACCTGTTAGAATGATATCATATAACTGCTAATGTTCTTTTGTCTCTTGAGTGGATGTCCTCTGTTCTAGAGAGGTCATGCGAAATTTTGTAAATTTCGTGACTTAGTTTAAGCCGTTCAAGAGTTTAGAGATTTAAATTCAGTTTCAATCTTTTAGTAGAGATGTCGTTTGTTATTTAGGGTTTTTGGTAGCATTCGCGGTGCGTTTGGCGCCGGGTTATTCTGATTAGTATCGAGCGGGCTTCAGGTCCGTGGTGTATGAATGTAGTGTGTAATTCTAGAATGAATTAAAATTTTGCTGTGTGAAGGTAGAAACATGGTTTAGGTTGAACCTTTAAAATGTGGCCCTAGGGCAACAACCTTAAATTTTGAGGTAGAATGGTTAATTAATTTAAAACTTGACACACTCTGATGCACAGTAGGAAGGGGTATGGGAATCGTTGATTTACGCTTAAATGTTGTACTTAAGCGTTGATGTGGAATGCTAGGTTTGATTATGTATATTGCTTTGTTTTCGAAACAAGTATTGGAAGCATTATGTTTGCGTGATTTGGTTGTGCCGAAAGGTTTCGGTTTTGTCCTTTTGGCCGTGTTATCAGTTTCGGGTGTGGGTGTGGTTGGTCAGAGCCACCCCTTGAGGTTTGGGAACCCCTTGTAGTTGAAAATTGTCGTCTTTTGCGGTATAGTTTAGAGAGTGGGTAGAGAAGGTTGGTTTCTTTTATCTTCAGTGTTAGGGGACAAAGAGGAAGGTTTAGTGATGAATATTTTTGAACCGCTCTCTTCATCGTTCTGGCATTCGGTTTGGTTGGCTCCTTTGTGGAGAAAAGTAATATTGTTCTCGTGTTTATCGTTCTTTGGATTCAAAAGAGTTTACTGAAGTTTTAGTGTAAAACTTTAGTCGTGTGGGTTTAAGTGTTAAGACTTTACCCGAAAGAAAAAGATTTGGTTGATAGCTTGGTTTTTCCTTTTGAGGAAAGTGTTCTTGTACCAACCTTCTCATGTGGGAGTTGTTTATCTTGAGGTTTATTTGAAAGGCTTTTGCTCGTCGAGTTTGGTTCGAGTCGAGTTCTCTTGTGATTTATGGTTGGGTTTTTCGGAAAGACGGATGTTTTTGGTGTTGATTCATTCTTGAGATCTTGGTTTCCTTAAGAGTTGGGTCGTGACCCACGAGGATGACTAAGATGTTAAGTGTTGAGAGTTAGACTTGGTTTAGTATTTGATAATGATATGATAAGTGATGGTTTTGGGTATTGATGTTTGATTTGAGAATCGGTTTCTCTTTCCAAAATGTTGATTTTGGTTAGTCATGAGAAGTTTTGCTTCTTGGCGAACTGAATCATGGTGGTTATTGAGCTTCTATCAATGCTTTGTGTGGAGTTTTTCATTTAATTTGAAGTTCTTTCGTCGACTTTTATCGCATTGTTTGGGAAATGATAAAGTGGTTTTTGCGTTTGTAAGAGAATTGAGTTTTCTTCTCTTAAGAATGTTGGTCGTTGAGTTAAAATGGATCGATTTTCTTAATCAGTTCTCTTTTTGAATGAAGTCGTTTATTCTAAAGAGAGATGTTTTGCCTTAGTAAAGGCTTGAGATTTGCTTTTGTAAAAGTAAGTTGTCTCAATGAAAGTTTTGTGTGGTGTTTCTTTCTTATTGGAGTTGTCCCCGAGGCAAAGTTTGGTGCACGAGTTTTGAATTGTTGAAACTAGATTGAGTGGTAAAAGGAATTGAGATTTCCTTTGCTTTCTAGTAGGAGAAGAAAATGAATGATTATGGGATTTGGGGTGGAGTATAATTTAGTATTATAATCTTGATTTGGTTCCTTAGGCGAAGTTGTGGGGGCGAGACCCTCTTAGAAGGATAATGAAGTATGGGTGGTTTCGACCAAAGATCCTAAACGGGTTTAGGTGTTGATCATAATTGGATTAAGAGTGGAGAGTATTGAAGGATGTTGCATGTCTTAGTCCAAATCCTCTTGGGAGGATCGTTTGATTGATATGACTTTGGTGCTGCTAGTTTAAACCTTATGGGTGAACCACTTGGAAGTGATGGTAACCTTGTTTCTATTTCTGTCATGTAACTGAACGGTTGGGTTCAAATGGTTGTAGCTAAAGTGTTGACAATCAGTAATGAAATGTTCTGTTGTGAATAATTACCTTGGGTAGTTATCCTTTGGGGTGAAGTAGACTTGGTAAAAGAAAGACTAAATTGTGCCAAAGTGGGTTAATTCTTTGATGTTGAGGCTCGGTTTTGGTCCTTTTGTTAAAAAGGTTAACTATTGAGGAGAAATGTGAATCAGGGCTTCCTTTGTTTTTAGGAGATTTGGGTTTAGAACCCCAACTGTTTAACCGAATAGAATTCAGTGATGTGCTTAATAGAGTGTCGTGGCTTGTGTTAATCGTATTATCATGAGTTGTTGGTTGGTGGTATGATTTGGGAATTTTGGCTGTCTGCTCGGGTCTATTAGCGTCTGCATGTGGGTGATGTGAATTCCCAAGTGGGAAGGAGGTGACTCGAGTTTTGGAGTCCTAAGCGTGGGAAGTTCGCAACCTTGTTCTTTTTTATGTTTTCGCTTTATCAGTCGACTCCCATTGTTCTTGTTGGAGTTCTCGTGTTGTTAATTCGAGGTCAAATTCATTAAAGGGGAAGAGTGTAATACATGGTTGTTTTACCAGAGTTCTTTTGGCTGGAATTGTTTTTGTCGTCTCGCAGTTTTAAGAATCTTATCTAAAGGTTTTTGAGTTATGTCGAACGCTTATCGGGAACAGGATTTCACCGAGCCGTAATGTTGCTGCGGCAAGTTTTACTCAAAAGGATCTTTTTGTCGTGGGTTTGAAATGTCAGTATGTGGAGATGGTTGATTTGTGGTCTCTAGAGGTTGTGCCGTTTATATTACTGCGTTTCATTTCTGGGCTTTGAAGGGGTGTTGTTTTGGGCCTGTTGAGGGGAGAAATGACCCTAACCTCATTTCTTTTCCTTGTGTGGCTGAAATATCTGGGTGTGGGCAGCATTTTTCTTCCCCGCCGAACTCCCAGGCCCCAGCCTCCTCCCACCCTCTTTGGTGTTCCTCTGCGCCCGGCTTCTGGCCAAGCTCCCAGGCGCCCATGGCCCCCTCCCTGCGCCCTCCTCCCCCTGCTGGCCGAGCCTCCCTGGCGCCTGCTCTCCTGGCCAAGCTCCTCCCGTGCAAGCCGTTGGCTGCAGTTGCAGAGCAGCCGGCAGGTGTGGCAGCAAGAGCAGCAACAGTGGCACCGGCGGCTCCCCTCCGGCGATCCTCCTCTCCGGCGGCATCAACTAGCAGCAGCACCACCAGCAACCTCTCCCTCACCTCCCTCTTCCCTCCATGTAGAGGATTGAGGTAAAACCCTAGAAAAATTTGGGGAGTTAGTTGCTTGCATGCAAGGTGTTTGTGCTATTGTCTAGCTAGGATTCATGATTTTGAGATGTTGGAGGTTGGGGAAATGGAGAGACTAGAGTGAATGAGAATGTTATGTTCGGACAGATTTTCGTCCTTGGTTAGAGCTGCTAATGGAAAATTCTACAAGCGTTTCCTGGGAGTTTGGCTATAACAAATGTTGTAGATAATTGAATTACCTTTCAATAGAGACCGAAATCGCTAAATTCCGTTCAGCGGTTTGGAAGTTATGACTATTTTAGCGAGTGCTGTCCAGTTTGTGTCGCAATTTGGTTCAGTCTGTGTTCATCTTCGATCTGGGATCTGCGGGTGCATTGGCTGAGTGCTTGGTTATATTATTAGTGTAGTTCATTCCCTTGCGGTCGTTTCGAGTGTAAGAACGCGAAAATCCGTTAAGTCAATCAATAGTTACGCTATTTGGAAGTTTTGTCCCGAAGTTGGGAATTTGCAGCGAGCTCAGTTTTTCGGTTGAATTTTAATGTATGATTTTGGGGGCCTTCATGGCATCTCTCGCGTGAGTAGCTGTGAGGTAGTTGTAGGTTGGCCTCTTATAGTTAATTAAGGTTAAAGAACCCCATTTTTGGTTGTACCAATTAGGAGTTAAGCTAGTTATAGCGCTTGCTGTCCGGAATTTCCACCCGGCAGATTTTGGGGGGCTGTTTTGCATTAAGGGGTAGAAGTGTTGCATGTGTTATTGTTGTAACCATCTAGAATGGGAAAGTTGAGGTCGCCCATGTTATTTCAGGAGGAGTAGCTTCGAGGGAGGCGCCAACTTCTCGATATTCCCATTCTTTCCGCGGTTAAAGGCAAGTGCAACCTGTATATCTCTTATAGGGTGTTTAGTTCTTTGCTTGTGTTATGTATATGCTTACCCTATGGTTGCATACGTGTTTATAAGCATGTCTAACAAGCTAATTATCTTTTGATAAAAAGGGGTAAGTAATCTGATACAAGTGTATTGTTGTTTGAACGTGTTATGATTTGTTTGATGAACTTTATATGCCTTGCCGTCATGAAATTTTGCTGCATCCCTGGATTGAATGCTATGAGCGCTGTTTAATGAATTCCGTCTAGATGCCGTGATGACGTCTTGCTAAATCTTACTTTCATATTTACGTTCACTAGTTTGATAGGCTAGTGGGAATCTTGAAAGTATGGAATTGGATTAGCATAAATGGATTGATTTTTGATCAAGATAGATGGAATTAGTAATTACTCGAGTAATGGTGATGTGAGTATGAATATGAATGTTGAAGAGGTGATTCTGAGTATTGAGTGTTGCAAATCGATTATGAGTGTTGAGGATGTGAATGGTAATTTATGGATGTGAGGAGGGCGATGTTCATGTATTTAGCTATGGCTATGCAAATGTGAGAAGTGAATGTAGTTTGCAAATTGGTTTATGTTAATTGCATTTGTGCATTCATGATGGAAGAGGCGACCCATTCGATCACGGACCTCTGTGTTCACGTAGTGAACACGAAAGTCCTACGTAGTCCCATTCATCGAGGTGAATGGGAGCGAGACGATAGAGTAGGCACCTTCCATCTACGGGATGGAAGGGGCGTGAGGGTGCACACGAGCAGTGGGCACTCTCAGCGATCTGCGATGCGTGCATGGAAATGAGCATTCATGTGCATTGCATCTTTAATAATGAGTGTTATGGTAAAGGTGTGTCATATGGACGGTGATTATGGTAATTGGAGGTCGAGTGGTGGATTCAACCCAAATAGGGAAAAAGTTGATTTGAATTGATGAATTAGTGCATTTCTTTTCTTTGCTTTGCTAATTATGTTGTATGAATATCGTGGAGTGAAATTTGAGTTTTGAACTCGAATAAAGTCGATGAAAAAGGTTTGAGTGCATTACATGATTGTAGGAGTGTGATGGATTATGCAGAGTTTGTATTTTTCATGTCTGTGTGATGTATTATTTAGATCTGTACTTTCCTATCTGTGTGATGCCTTATGCAGATTTTGTATTTTTATGTCTGTGTGATGTATATTTCAGCTTTTGTACATAACTTAATGGCTCTTGTGGTGAATGGTAAGGTGTGGAGGTAACTCCCCCAAAGTTGTTTAAATAAGTCGTGTGCCAAATTCCTTGTATATGTTTTGTTGGATGCATTGCATGGTAAACTAATGGTGAATGGCAGCGGATGACCTTTGGGTTGAGGGTAAATTACAGGGTTAAGAATGGATCGGGTCGTGGATTCGTTCCATGTGGTCTATTGAGGTATGTGAAATTCGTGAACCAGGTAGTTGATGAGGTAACCAATAGAGATTTCTTTTTTTTTTGTATACGTGTTAATTTAGTATTCCAAAATATGGGCATGTTTATGATTTACACATGTTAATTGTTATGGATATTGCTACTTTGTTGTACTTTGCTGAGTCTTGGACTCACGCTTGTTTACTTCTTGTTTTAGGTACCTTGAAGCTGACTCACCGGGGATGGGAGTAGAGCACGTACACGACTTCGGTCACCAACAACCCAGTTAATTGTCTCAATAATAATGGTTGTAATAAATGTGATTGTATTGTGTTGATCGAAGTTGCGTAGTTGGTTAATTGCCGATTAGAAATGTGATTGATTATCTAAGGACCTGTTAGAATGATATCATATAACTGCTAATGTTCTTTTGTCTGCTGAGTGGATGTCCTCTGTTCTAGAGAGGTCATGCCGAAATTTTGTAAATTTCGGTGACTTAGTTTTAAGCCGGTTCAAGAGTTTAGAGATTTAAATTCAGTTTCAATCTTTTCGTAGAGATGTCGTTTGTTATTTAGGGTTTTTGGTAGCATTCGCGGTGCGTTTGGCACCGGGGTGTTACACCCTGGTCGTCCCTTCTATCATGCAACAACCGCAACGATCTGATTCGCCTATTGTATCTGATCAGTTGGCTACCAAATCAGCATTCGTAGCCCAGACTCCACTTGATCTACATAATATTGACTTCTTTCCTGCCCATTCCTCTCCCGTGAAGGCTTCATACAATACAAAGAAAGGCAAGGACAAACGGAAGAAAGAAAGGCAAGAACAAATCGACTATCCGTCTGCTGAGTTGGCTAAACAATACAAGCTAGGAGAGCCGTTAATAGCGAAAGACATCCTAAATTCACTTAGTATGTCTTGCCAACAATTGCATTTTTGGTACACCCAACAAGCTGGAATGCCAGAGCATGAATGTAGAACAAGTATCATGGTTAGGTTCCAGTATAAACATCTATTCAACGAGTCAGCAGGGAGCTTCTTCGCGGTCGATTTTCTGCACTTGTTCCATCTCTACAACCTCGACGCCCTCGACGCCGCACTCATGAGATGCTGGACATTGTAAGTGTGTGCTATCACAGTCTACATTCGTCTAATAGTGATAAATATCCTCCAATATATATATAATTCGCCTTTGTATATATAGATACATGGTACTTGAAGCGACAAAGAAGAAACAATCGTTGGGTTTCCTCGACCCACATATAGTCTCAAAGCAAACAATGCATGAAGATATAAACATGGTTAGAAATACGTGACACATGAGCATTGCTAGCACAAAAGATAAAGAATTCGTACTTATACCCCATAACCCGAGGTAAGTGCTACACCACATGCTATACTTTGGTTTGTCTTGTGCACACAACTCTGTTTCGTTCATTGTCCATTGTGATATACTGTGTAGGTTTCACTGGGTTCTAATTGTGAACCGAACCACCACAAGCGGGTTAAGTACCTTGATTCCGCGTGGCGGAAACCACGACTTAGTACCTATCGCAAAATTACTCAGCAGGTAATCACGTTTCCTCTGTACATAACGTACATGGTCGTGTAAGTTGTTCCAGGTTTATATTGCTATTGGAATGGCTTAGGCTAACCTTTTGCAATCTCGTAGAGCGTTCAAAGTGTTCAAGGATCGGAGTACTAAACTATTGCATGATTTGACTTTCCGGTATCCTCTATACACAATAATCCTATATCAAACCCCGTAATAGTGACTCTAGAACTAACCTATTTTTTATTTGCAGTGCCACCAACAAGGTCAGGGAAATAACCTATGTGAATTTTATGTTTGCCACAACATGCAAACCATCGTCAATACAAAAAATAGCGATGCAGTTCTTGGTGCGTTGGTCGAGAACCATTTGAGCATCATTAGAGGGAGACTTTGTTTCTTCCTGCTCACCGAAGTAATAAATAAAAAAGGCACGTTCCACGCAGACGGCTAACTTCTGGAGTTGTACAATTGTCAAATGGTATTCATTCGGAAAATATGTCAAAAACTTGCGGTTATTCTTGTTTGTACAATTCATTGTATTGTCACATGATATTATCCTTAATACATATTTGCTCATCTTGAATGTAACAACTTAACAATGTTTTGCTTGTTGGAACTAGATGTTTTTCCTACACCCTCAGCAGAATCTTCATTATTTATGATTTGTTGTTCGAAATTTTCATCTACTTAGGTATTTCTGCAATGATATTTATAAGGCACAACCAGTTATAGATGTTGTAATTGAATATCTACACTTCCTATATGCACTGAGGCAACAGTTTGTTTGATCAGGATAGACTTAAAATATAAACATTTGTAGCACTTTTTCTCCCTTCTTATGATAATGTTAATGGAACTCGACTAATAAATCAACCAAGACCCGCACGCAGCATGACGAGGAGGTGACGGCAACCTTGGTCTGCTTGATCGAACCTGACACACTAGAGTGTGTGATTTGTTTCATGCCATTCGAAGTGGCCTTGCGCAGCATCATCGTCGTGCCACTGCAGACCGTGCCTTAGCTTAGTCTATTTTTGTCATAACTTAGTTTGGTGTCATAACTTGTCTTGTTGGTCACTTGGATAATCTTCAAAGTTCTCTTAGGCTGCATTTCTTGCATAAAAACAATAAAAAAAGTGAGAAAGAAAATACCATCTTGATGCTTATATTGCCAAAAGGGGGAGAAATCATAGAAACAACATCATTTTGCATTGCATCTTGATTCATCTTAATTCTTATGATCTTTGTAAATCTTTGCTATCTTTCAAAGATTATAAGCACTTCTAGTTGTCAACTTGGTCATGTTCTTGCTTTCCGTTTCTTTGATCAAGTTTGGCTTTGCATTCAAATTGCTTTCCTCTCTCTTATTCAAACTCAAAATTTATGCCTTTTCAGTTTGTCAATATACTCATCAAGGGGGAGATTGAAAGACCATATGGAGGTGTATCCATGTTTGTGATGAGTAATTGACTGGATTTGAGCTTGGTTAGCTTTAGAATTGAGTTTGATTTGAATTGGATTTTCAATTTGAAGCAATTTGAGTTGAGTCTGCCTAGCTCCAGCATCTGGTTGAATGTTTTAATTTGGTCAAGTAATGCCCTACTAACCTTTTTGTCGAATGTCTCGTGTAGACTGGAAATCACTAGGTATCGAGTAGAGATGTTGTCGGACCGAGTGGAGGGTTCGGTCATGTATTTGGTCGATTACTGCCAAGTTCTGGCTTGGTCGAGTAATGCCCTATCGGCTTGTTGGTCGAATGACTCGAGTAGATGAGGAATCGCTAAGTATCGAGTAGGAAGTTTGCCAGGTCGAGTGCCTTGCCATCGGCCCGTTTCGAGTCCATAGGATAACTACAAGTTGCTCGATGTTGATTCATCGACTTGTCGACCTAGCTTTGAGCAAAGTTACTCGAAGTCTTTGGATGATATATTTTGAGTCTGTGAGAGTTTTATTGCATATGATTGTGGGCAATGCTATGTGATGGGTTTTCCTTGTTTTTGATGGTTGCAGGACAATGGTGCTAGGTCATGGTAAGGCAAAGGATGATCGGGACTAGGCGAGGTGCGTCGGAGGTCTAGACGATCGAACATCGCCAGAAGATGATCAAAGATGGAGTCCGGGCAAGCCAAGAAGATAAGGAAAGGAGATGATGCTAGCTAGATACCGCATGGATTGACGAGGGCCGTTGGATCGCGGTCTAGTTGATAGGTTAGCGGGTCTAGGTAGTATGCTTTAAAAATAGTGCAAGAAAACCCTTGTGTGTGTGGGTTTTGGGTTAGCCCTTGCATGGCTGTGAGTGGGTTAATCCTAACCCTTGGATGAGTGCTCTAGAGTTGAGGGACTCATCCAAGGGTTGTAGGTGGCCGAAGAGTAGTATAAACAGGGGTGGAGGGGTAGCCTCCTCCCCTTAAAATAATTGTAGAGGTTTTTGTGCTCCTTTGAGCTTTGCCCACTTTATTGTGAGGTTTTGTAAACCTTCTCCTTCCAGGAATGAAATGCTTTTTATCCATGCTTGAATTTATATTACGTATTTTCTTTATGTCTTAAATTCAGCATTTAAATTCCTGCAATTTACTTTCTCATAATTTACTTTCTTGCAATTTGGATTTGCCTCCTCTCCTTCTAAATGCTGCTGTTCTTGGATGTCTTGAGTGTGTTCATATGGTTTTACATCTCTCTTGCACCCTAGGATAGAGTAGAGATCATCTTTTGTATCAAGTTGCAGCTCTGTCCAGAACTTGTTCTTCGCGCAACAGTCAGTATTTAATTTTTAGAAAAATATAAAAAATTATTTTTGAGTGATTTGTATTGGAGAAGGTGCGGGACTCTCATATACATCTGTGGAAAAATTTTGGAGTCCACTGGTCATACCGTTTGGGCGCCATGAGGTGAAAACCAATCCCCAAACTCTCCGCTCAAAGTTCCTGACTGTCTGTGTTCTTTGATTTTTGCTGATTTTTTTGCTAGGATTTTTGAGGTGAACTTTTGTGAAGTGATTCATGACTCATTTTATCATAGAGATAAAAATTTCAAAAATATCTTGAGAACCTGTCTTGCGATTATATATATGAGTGGATGATTAACAATTTTAGGGATCAAGGATAAGGATAACAAAAGCTTTAGATTTCTAGGAATTTTGAAATATCTTTGTAATCTTTCCTTTTGATGTACTTTTATTATTCATGTACCTTGTAATTATTTAAATGAATGACATTTTATTAATAATTAAAGTTGGTGACTATACTGTGTTGATTACTTTGTTGGGGTGTGTTAGCAATCATGTTAATGATCTAGCTTGCTTGATTAAGACACCGAGTTGTTGCATAGATCATCCTCTTTCTCCCTTGTAGCTTCTCTTGGGGTATGGTCCTTCATTGGACTTTACAAAATCTGATAGATCTTTTCCTAAGCTTGCGATCTTCAGTGGCTAAGACTCTGATTGGATGCTCCTTATATGTGAGATCAGGCTGAAGGGGTATATTGAGATTTGGTATTAATTGGGAAGGTTCTCGAAGACAAGCCCAGAGTTGTGAGATATGGAATACATTGTGGATTCAAGAAAACTGTGGAGGTAATTCCAGTTGGTATGCCGATGTCCCTTTTTGCTCTAGTATTTTGAATAGTCCAACATGATGGGGACTTAGCTTTCTTTTGATTTGGAATCGATATACGCCCATCATAGGTGATATTTTCAAATAGGCATAAACGCCCGGTTGAAATTTGAGATCTCTCCTACCCTTATTTGCGTAGCTCTTTTGTCCGCTCTGGGCGATTTTCTATCTCTATTGTATAAGCTTGATCTTTTCATCATTTTGTAGATTACTTTAGGTCTCATTAGTGACTTCTCTCCCACTTCATACCAACAAATTGGGGATAGATATTTTCTATCATGTAGTGCCTCGTATGGTGCGATTTGTATACTTGCTTGATAGCTATTATTGGAGGCAAATTCAGCTAAGTGTATGTACTTATCCCAACCATCTTCAAAGTTCAGCATGCACACCCTCAGCATGTCCTCTAGGATTTGGTTCACTCTCTTAGTTTGTCCATCAGTTTGAGGGTGATGCAGTACTAAAATTCAATTTAGTTCCCAAAGCGGTTTGCAAACTTCCTCAAAAATTAGAGGTAAACACAGAGCCTCTATCAGATGTCATTGTTTGGGAACTCCTTGGAGTATGATTATCCTCTCAATATAGATTTCAACCAGTTTATGAGGAGAGCATTTTTGATTGATGGCAATAACATGAGCGGACTTAGTAAGTCGATCCGCTATCACCCATATTGCATCTTTTCTCGTATTAGTCTTAAGCCTATAATAAAGTCCATAAAGACATCCTCCCATTTCCATTTTAGAATTTAGAGAGGTTGTAGTAATCCCGCAGGATGTTGGTGCTCTACTATAACTCTTTTACATGTGTCACACTTACTGATATACTCAGCTATCTCTCTCTTCATACCATTCCACCAAAAGGTTCCTTTTAGGTCTCCATACACTTTGGTGCTAGCTGGGAGTATTGTGTAGAGGGTGTCATGAGCTACTTTAAGGATTGTTGTCTTAATTTTTTGGATCATTGGGAACGAATATATGGCCATGTAGCCTGAAATGTATTGTTTGCTTTTCTTTACTCTGTTCTAGGAAAGTAGATTGGATGGACATAGATGCTAGCAGAGTGTGGGAAGATGATAGACTAAATCTAATTTCCAGCTTGGCCAGATCTTGCATTAACTTAGGTATGATGTTTTGGATTGATATTTGGTTACATTGGGCTTTTTTGGTTGAAGGCATCAGCTACCATATTAGCTTTTCCTAGGTGGTAGTTAATGGAGAGATCATAGTCTTTGATAAGTTCTAACCATCTCCTCTGTCTCATATTTAACTCTTTTTAGGTGAAGATATATTTAAGACTCTTATGTTCACTATATAGGATGTATTTCGCCCCATATAAGTAATGTCTCTAGTTCTTTAGGGCGAAGAACACTGCTCCCAATTCTAGTATCGTGAGTGGGATAATTAATCTCGTGAGGGCATAATTGTCTGGAAGTGTAGACAATTACTTTCTCCCTTTGCATGAGTACACATCCCAATCCCGATTTGGAGGCATCACAGTATACTACATATTCAACACCTTCCTTAGGTAGGGATAGCACTGGGGCAAAGGTTAGTAATTGTTTCAATTGTTGGAAACTATCTTCACACTTTTTAGTCCAGCTATATTTGTGATCTTTTCTTAATATTTTTTGTGATGGTGATGATATATGGGAGAACCCTTTGATGAACCTACGATAATATCTAGCAAATCCAAGAAAACTTCTGACCTCTGTTTGATTGCATGGATGCTTCCATGATTTGATGGCTTCGATTTTATTTGGGTCCACTTCGATTCCTTTTCCAGAAATGACATGTCCAACGAAGGATACTTGATTTAGCTAAAATTCACATTTATTGAATTTGGCATACAATTGATTCTCCCTTAGGATCTATAGTGCAATATATTCTTAAGTACTCCTTATGGTCCTCTTCACTCATATATTAGGATGTCATCTATGAATACCACTACAAATTTATCCAGGTATTTCATGAAGATTTTATTCATTAGATTCATGAATGTTGCCGATGCATTGGTTAATCCGAAGGGTACAACTGTGTATTCATAATGTCCATATCTAGAGACGAAGGCAGTTTTCTCTATATCTTCTAGCCTAACTTTAATTTGGTGGTATTTGGACCATAGGTCGATTTTTGAGAAGATACATGCACCTTTAAGTTGATCAAATAAGTCCTCTATTTGAGGTAGGGGATACTTATTTCTGATGGTGACACTGTTATGTTCCCTATAATCGGTGCATAGTCTAGTTTCACCATCCTTTTAAATTACAAGTAAGATCGGTGCTCCCCACGAGGATACATTTTCCCTGATAAATTTGTTTCCTTCCAATTCTTCTAACCGCTTCTTAAGTTCAATAAGTTTCTACGGATTCATTCGATATGGCCTCTTTGATATGGGGGTGGATCTGGGAATAAGATCTATAAAGAACACTAATTCCCTATCAGGTGGCATACCTAGAAGTTCCTCAGGAAATACATCAGGGAATTCTTGAACTATCGGGATAAGAGTCAACTCTTATGAGGAGATATGATTGATTTTGGGTTCTGCTTGACTTTCTTTGGTCCTAACTCCTCGATAAAGAATGCAATTTCCTCCAGATGTCCTTATGGATGCAGTTTTCAACTCACAATATATGCTAACCCCATTTGTAGCTAACCAATCCATTCCCAGTATTACATTTAATTCCGATAGACTGGTGACATGCAGATTAGCTACAAATAAAGTGTCTTGAATGTCTATCATTTGGTTTTTTTATTGAGGTTACTGTAATTAAACTTGCAAGTGTATTGACCCCTAAATGTGTTGTTAATGGGACACATTACAATTTATTTTTGCTCAGAAAGTTCTTAGAAATGAATGTGTGTGTTGCTCTGGGATCAAATAAAATAGTACCAATAGATGGAGGAATGGGAAGTGTACTCTTGACAAGGCTCCCTCCGCCAGTTCCATTGAAATGTTATTCAAGCGGGCCAATCCTGCAGTTAGTACTCTCCGATTGGATTCCTTAGAAGAAGTGGTACTAGGGATTCCATGATGACGCCCTACTATTGATGGGTGACTAGGTAGTCTCCTTTTATTTTTTTTATTCTGAAATCTTGTTAGTTCTATGGACAATTTTTTCTAATTTAAGCCATTAATATTATTTTCATCTTTTATTTAATTCAACATAGTAGTTTTAGGTTAGAATTGATATACAAACCTGACTAGTAATTTTTATCTAATTTTTATTCCGAGTTCTAGATATGTATGGGTTTTAATTTGAATTTCATATTGTCGATGTTCAAGATCTAGGGTCTCTTAATTGAGCTTATGAAAATATGATCGTGGGCTCCTAGCAAACAAGATGATAGAAATGGTATATGGGGATTGCTTTTTTATTAGGTAAGTGGCTTAACAGAATATAGAGATTTATAGAACTTTAGGATTATGATTACAATCGCCTATCATAATTACTTATGCTAGTTGCCAATCTCCTTAACAGCATGGATTGCCCCCTATTTATATCGGTTGAATTGGTGGAAGTAGATTTCCAAAAAACGTCGTGGAACCGAGGGGTGTCTTTTTGCCAAATGATGTCTTCTTACCAAAGGGTGCATTTTCCAAGGATACCTTCTAGGTAGTTGCGCACATCTATCAGATAACTATCTGAACAAATACATGTGCAGAAACAACCGCTTATCCTTGACCAGTTCTCTAGTCGGAATGCCTAACTCACTAGTCGAGGACAACCAATGTGAAGCAATTGTATGCACCGTGTAACACCCTGGCACCCCGTGCCCTGAATGTTACACCCTCTGGCACCAAGAAACTACAAATCACTAAGAATAAATATTCACAAAGCAAGCGAACAACTAGGAGGTTGTCAAAAGTATTAAAAATTTTGGCAGCACCTCCCCTAAAACTAGGACATCCACTCAGCAGACAGAAAACTTTTGCAGTTATAAGATATCATTCTAGCAGGTCCTTAGTTAACCAATCACACATCTAATAGAAATTAATCAACTCCACCACATGACTATTACAGGACAGGGACTCATTAAACAAAACCACAGACAACCTTTTACAAGAATTCTTCACGAGCTATTAAGATCAAAATTAAGAATCATTATGATGGAACGGTGATGATGTGAATGTGATTGTGCCACTACCCCCATCCATGCATGCCGGCTTCAAAACACCTACAAACATTAAATAACAAGTGTGAGTTCAAACTCAGCAAAGTACACGAGAATAACAATTCCAATTTATCAGAGGTAAAACAAGAGTTTGACTATAAGAGCAAGCAATACAATTGGAACAACTACCAGAAATTACGCATTTATACCCATTTTAAGCAATAACTTGACCATACCCAAAATTTACCACAATCAAGTCATCAATTTGATAATAAAACCACTCAACGTAAAGAGGCATCATGTGGCTCTAAGTCACTCGTTTCCGACTCAATCACCCCTTGATGCAACTCAAACCATTTTCATCGACTTTATTCGAGTTCAAAACTCAAATTTCACTCTCGATATTCATACAACACAGTTAGCAAAGCAAAGAAAAGACATGCGCTAATTCATCAATTCAATTCAATCTCCCCTTTAAGGGTTGAATCCACGACTAAACCTTCAATTATCACAATCACCATCCATATGACACACCATTTACCACAACACTCATTATTAAAGATGCAATGCACATGAATGCTCATTTCCATGCGTGCAGATCTTGCTGAGTGCCCACCCGTCGGTGTGCACCCTCACATCCCTTCCATCCCGTAGATGGAAGGTGCCTACTCTTACTGTCTCGCTCCCATTCACCTCGATGAATGGGACTACGAGGTAGGACTTTCATGTTCACTACGTGTGAACACAGAGGCCCTTGTCGAGAATGGGTCGCCTCTTCCATTATGAATGCATATCATGAATGCAAGAATGCAACATCAATTCTCAACTAAAACACATTTCAATCATCAATTCTCAACTAAAACACATTTCAATCAACAATTCTCAACAAATACACATTTCAATCAACATACTCAACTAAAACACATTTCAATCATCAATTCTCAACTAAAACACATTTCAATCAACAATTCTCAACAAATACACATTTCAATCAACATACTCAACTAAAACACATTTCAATCAACATACTCAACTCAATTCCCTAGTCGAGGCACAATTAAATATATCTCTTGTATATTAACCACAAGTATCCCCGTACCCCATTCTCGCTACTCAGTGCAACATTAACAAAGGGACAGTAAACTCACCGAGAATAAGGCTTACTAGTGACCACTCGAATCCAATAACTAATCATGTCCTCGAAGGGACAATCACCAATATAACTCATACTTGCCATAATCAATAGAAAATTAGCCATGAATAGATAAATAACAATAAACAATTCAATTGGGCACCCTACTCGATGTACTTGCAACCATTCCCTTAACCTTTTAATCATCATAGACATTTTCATAAAATGAAGCACCCGCTAGTTATATCCAAGCAAAGCTTACTTCTTGCGTAATCATCGGCAATTACATACGCTAAGAGCAACCAATCGACTAATCGTCCTAGCCACAATCTAGGAGATGCACTTGCCTTTTACCGGAAGGAGCGGAGTGGCGTTTGGAATCTTAGCGTTCGCATGACTTCCCAGGATTAAAGAAAGCCTGAATTTAGAACACATACACACAATATAACTTAAGACAACAAACCACATAAAAGAAATCTCTAGAACTAGTGCCATTTAATCTCAAGAAGATGCAGCACGAAAACATATGCATTGCTCTATGTCTGAAATACAAAAACAGTAGCATTCATTCCAGCAACCATTAACTACTAAACAGCATTTCTTTAACAGAGGATAGTAGGGTTGTTTCAGCATACTACCAACCAATTCATAGTGTCCATCTCAAGCTATTCCAACCATATCAAAGCATACATGATCATTTATATTCACAATCTTAGCACGGCTATTTACAAAATAGAGATTGTCCAATTTCAGCCCTTACAAAAATTGAACCATCTTAGCCTTCCTTACAGCATGTATGCACATAACCCAAATTTAGACAATATTCAATATTTCAGGATTCAAGACGTCAGTACACATGTGTAAATAAAATCTCTAGCACTTGTATCATTTCATCATAAATTCATGCTTGCACACACACGAGTCCAAATCTGTATACCGATTGACACTATAGCCCATGCCATCATATCAAAACAATTACATGAAGACTTGCTAAACAATAAAGTTAGTGACATCTTAGGAATGAACACCCCCCCATGGCAGCATACACAATTGGTTTCCAGTCCAACACGCCACAGATAACTAAGCATCTCATATCATAGAACAACTAAGAAATCACAATTATAGCATCATAATCTCAGTGCAAGCATAAATCTCAGATTCCAAACATCACTTGCAACTATCATCACAGATAGCTAATGCAAACTTGAGAGGAGGAACTCATAGCTCTTGTAGACATTACCACAAACACTTGACATGCACACATGAACCAAATACCTCAAATGTCATTTGTGCTTGAGGCTCACCACAAGAAGAAGGCAAGGGCAAAGGAGGCGGTCTTCTTCTGTCTCTCTTCTTTGGAGGGTGCCGCCAAAGAGGGGAAGAACATGCCATTTCTTGCCCTTCTTCCTTGCCGAGCAGGGGAGGGAAGGCCAGTGTTCTTTGCTCGATCTTCTTCTTTGCTCGGAGGGCGAGGGAGAGGCGCCAAGACCTGGGAAGAGGAGGCGTGGCGCTGGGTGGCGGGCGGCGCTTCGGAGGGAGGAGCCAGGCGGCCGGGAGGCGGCTCGACCAGAGGAGAGGAGGCACATGAGGAAACTCAGTGGGGGCTCGGCCAGAGTGGACGTGGGGAGGCGCCCGGCCGGGAGAGGTCGCAGGCGGTCGGCGAAACAGAGAGAGGAGGCGCCCGCTTCACAGGAGCCAAAAAGAATCCGAGAATGAGAGGAGGAGAAAGTGTCGGCGGGAGGGAAGAAAAGAGACAGCCTCCCGAGAATAATTCCAACCACACAAAACCATGAGAAGGAGAGATTAGGTGAAAGGGTAGGTGGAGAGGAGAAATTCCAAACACACCCTCCCAACCTAAATCTTTAACCCTAAACCCCCAAGATGGGCCAACCACCTCTGAGAATAAGCGCGGGACGGCCTGCTTTCGTCCGATGGAAGGACCAGAATTTGGGCGAGGCTTTGCATGATACACTCTCCCCTTAAAGGAATTCGACACCAATTCAAGAATGCTAACTAAGCAAAGTTGAAGACACAAAGGTCTTAAACTTCTTTACCAACTCAAAACACTCATGCAAAAACTCCAACGGTTACAAACGGTGAACCAAAACCGCAACTCCAACGATTAACAAAACGATCTGACTTAGCTCAATTAAGTGCACTTCTCACGCAAGAACTCAGTAGAAATTAATCAATAGATTAAAATCCCAAAGGACCACTGCCTAAGGTAAATGCTTACTACAGAATGTTACACAACAAATTAAGAAATCCTTCGCTACAACCATGTTAACCCAAAAGTTCAGTCACACGGTAGAAATGGTGACATAATTACCATCAACTTCCAAGTAGTTCACTAATAAGGGTTAAACAAGCACCACCAAGGAATCACACCAAAAGTATAATCCTCAATTATTATCCACCCAAAATCCCTCGATTCTCCTTAGCAAAACTAACCACTTTCATCCTCTTCAAATAATGCGATAAAATACACACCAAAGAAAACTCAACTTTCAAGAGAAACACTGCATTGACTTTTATAGCTGCAATCCCAATGACCAAAGAGAACTCAATCCTCTTTATTATACTCAACACTATACCATAAGCTTCCATATCCTGTAACTCCATTTAGAACACCAAGGAAATACAATTCTGCTTTGACCAAATGAACCACGTACATCATCTTGAACCCAAAGCATTAAAATCTACCTGAGAGAGGGTCTTGATAGAGCCCAATCATTATTCATTTTCTTCTTCCAAAACCAAATTTGCAAGAGAAGACCCGATTCTCTAATATCATATAAATCGCCTTTAACACTCTCGATCAATGCAATAAAATTCACCTCGGGGAGAACTCCAACTAAAAGAGAAACCTCACACAAATAGCTGACAACAGCTCTTATAAAACCAAGAAACAACTCCGCTGACTTTAACCAAAGCAAAATCTCTCGCATTAAACCAAAACCGACGCTTGATAGAGGAAACCAACTCTCAAATTAGGCATCTGTACCCATAACCATCACATTCATTCTCAAGAGAAAAGGAAACGCATTCCCAACAAAACCACTTCAATCAAATCCGACTCTAGTCAACATAGAGTTACAAAACCCAACCCTTCTTTAATTACTTTCTACTATTCATATAACCACCACTGGTCATAGTAGCATCAAATCCTAACCAAAATCTATCTCATGACAATCAACAAGGAGAACCACGTTCTCACTTCTTCGACACAACTAACTTATTAGTTATTTTACACAAGACGCGTGCCATCATTTACGTCGGTTTACTAACCATGACGAACCATTATTTATACAATTGCCCAATCCCAGCTTAAAACAAATCTTTTCATCATTTACGTCAGCTTAATCAGTAAACACCTTTCATGCAACTCCAAAGTCCACCGTATAATATCCTCCCTTAGAATTTAATTCTCTCATTATCAAAGCATCCATATATATATTTAATCAACATCGCAAACAACATGAGAATCTATTATGAGTAAAGACTGAAGACTAATCTAATAACATGATTGCATGCCCTGGTGTTCCATTCCTTTTAAATAGCAGATTTGATAACAATTAACACGCAAACATGTATGCGTTACAAACTAACAACTTGAACGGAATTATACCAAAATAGGATCGCTAGACACACTTCACCACTATATCAGAACTAGATATACTTGGTTACATAAAGACACATACATTTCAGCTCAAAAGAACTCTTATTAAAATGGGGGCAAGATAACATCCTACTAAATCTAGGATGATACCCACCTATAACACCCCGGTTCATTCAAACAATAAATACTTTTTAACAACTCGATGTGATGCCAACCAGCCATATTCCATAGATAAACTCCCAGATACCATCCTTCATACATCCATTCCATATATATTCATTCTTTAATCTCACATCGAGTAGATCATTTTATTGATCTACAATTTAATTGACCCATAGGCAACATAAACCAATAACTCTCATGTCTTTACGCCAATATACTCCGATACTTTACATCAACACCTTACTATAATAATTTCATCCACAGAAGATTCTAGTCCCTCTCAATCACGATCAATACTAGACTTACCGGAACACAAACCTTGAACTTCAAATCAATTCCACGTTTCACGACCATTGTAATAACTCTAATCAACTTTTCATTTTAAAATCACCTACCATTCCAATTAGTCATTACAGATCCCACAATAAATTTGGGCGCCTTTATATAACCAACAATTCACATTAATGAGAATCGGTAACCCACTTCATCTAAAATCTCTAACAACTCATCATCCAATTAACATCTTAAATGCCCCCGTGGGTCACGAACTCAACCTTTAAAGAAAACCACTATTACTAAGCATGGGTGACAGCAGAAACCATCTTTCCTTCCAAAAGAAAAACTCAATCATAAATCTCAAGAGAATTAGACTCTCGAATTACCAAACTCTGACGGAAAATAATTCCTTAAACAAATCTCAAGATTTACAACTTCCAGGAAGGAAAAGAGATGCATGGGAAAAACCAAATGATCAACCAAACCCTTCTCGATAAGACCTTAACACCGAAAATCCACACGATTTAAGTTTTGCACCAAGAAAACTTCAATAAGTTCCTTAAATGAAGAGAACAACAACTACAATAGTTTTCTCCACAAGGCAACCCACGATAACCAACAAGAACCAAAGAAACCAATGAAATTGAAGTCCAGAACGGTATAAGAAATCCGAAAGGATTCATCACCAACTTTCCTCTTTGCCTCCAAAGAAATGAAGCCCAAAAGAAACCAACCTTCTCCGCTCATTTTCTAAACTATGCCACAACAAACGACGACTCTCACCTCGAGAGGTTCTCATACTTCAAAGGGGCTTTAACCGGCCACACCAACACCCAAGACCCTTAACAAAGTCAAAAGCACGAAGGCGAGAGCATAATGATTCAAACAATCCTTTTTACAAACAAAGCAATATGCAACAATAATTTAACATGCAATCATCAAAGCTTAAATGCAACATTTAAGCGTAATGCAATGATACCCATCCCTTCCTATTGTGCACCAGAGTGTGTCAAGTTTTAAATTAATGAACCACGTTAATTCAGATTTTAAGGTTATTGCCCTAAGGCCACACTTGAAAGGAGTAAAAACCTATGCCATGTTTCTAATTTCACGCAGCAAAATTTTAGTTTACTCTAGAGTAATTTGCTAAATTTACATACCATGGACCTAAAGCCCGCTCTGATACCAACTGTAACACCTTGGCACCCCGTGCCCTGAATGTTACACCCTCTGGCACCAAGAAACTACAAATCACTAAGAATAAATATTCGCAAAGCAAGCGAACAACTAGGAGGTTGTCAAAAGTATTAAAAATTTCGGCAGCACCTCCCCTAAAACTAGGACATCCACTCAGCAGACAGAAAACTTTTGCAGTTATAAGATATCATTCTAGCAGGTCCTTAGTTAACCAATCACACATCTAATAGAAATTAATCAACTCCACCACATGACTATTACAGGACAGGGACTCATTAAACAAAACCACAGACAACCTTTTACAAGAATTCTTCACGAGCTATTAAGATCAAAATTAAGAATCATTATGATGGAACGGTGATGATGTGAACGTGAAAGACCATGTGGAGGTCTATCCT
Organism: Guadua angustifolia; assembly: GCA_036346375.1. Lineage (NCBI taxonomy): Eukaryota > Viridiplantae > Streptophyta > Magnoliopsida > Poales > Poaceae > Guadua > Guadua angustifolia. Next base: position 47,796,192 of record CM070510.1, read on the forward strand.
TGTGTGTGATGAGTAATTGACAAGTGTTGAGCTTGGTTTGATTTGAAATGGATTTGAAGCAATTTGAGTGTTGGTTGGTTTTCTTAGTGCTATCGGCCTGGGGGCGGTAGCACCGAACCATTGAGTAAAATTATGAGTGATTAATGATTTTGAGATAATCATTGAATATCTTTGTGGGCATTGCTATGTGAAAGGTTTTTCCTTGTCTTTGATGGTTGCAGGGCGACGGTGCTAGGTCATGGTGAGGCGGAGGATGACCGGGACTAGGCGAGGAGCGTCGGAGGTCCAGACGGTCGGGAGATCGCCGGAAGATGACCGGAGACGGAGTCCGGGCAAGCCAAGAAGATAAGGAAAGGAGATGATGCCGTAGATCAATGAGGGCCGTCGGATTGCGGTCTAGTTGATAGGTTAGCGGGTCTAGGTAGTATGCTTTGAAAACCGTGCAAGAAAACCGGTATGTGTGTGGGTTTTGGGTTAGCCCTTGCATGGCTGTGTGAGTGGGTTAATCCTAGCCCTTAGATGAGTGTCCTAGGGTTGAGGACTCATCCAAGGGTGGTAGGTGACCCAAGAGTTGTATAAATAGGGGTGGAGGGTGGCCTCCTCCTTTGAAGGTTTGAGTTGCTCCTTTGAGCTTTGCCCACATGAAGTGAGGCTTTGTAAACCTTCCCACCTGAAATACAAAGAAATTTCTTTGCATCATTGTGAATTTAAATTCTGCATTTACATTATGTCTTTACTTTCATAATTTAAATTCAGCATTTACATTACGCATTTACTTTCCGCAATCTACATTCATGCAATTTGGATTTGCCTCCTCCTTCTAAATGCTGATCTTGGATGTTTTGAGTGTGTTCATATAGTTTTACATCTCCTTTGCACTCTTTGATTGAGTAGAGATCATCTTTTCTTTCAAGTTCCAGTTCTGTCCAGAACTTGTTCTTCGCGCAGCAGTTAGTGTTTGATTTTTGGAAAAATATAGAAAAATCCTTTTGCGTGATTCTTATTGGAGATTATGCGGGACTCCTATATCCATCTGTAGAAAAACTTTGGAGTTCACTGGTTTCATAGTTTGGGTGCCATGAGGTGAAAACCGAGCCCCAAATTTTCTGGTCGAAGTTCCTGACTGTCTGTGTTCATAGATTTATGATGATTTTTCTACATGGATTTTTGATCTAAAATTTGGTGGATATCTTCATGACTCATCTTCTCATAGGGAGAAAATTTCTCATAATTTTGTGAGCAGCAGAAACCCACCAACCTCCTGTTCAAATTAAAGACAGATTCTGGAAATATCTGCTTTTGCTTTTCTAAAAGAGGCTTTTGTGTCTTGGCTTGATCTCTTTTAGAAAAGAAGTATTTGAATTGATTCCTCTCCATTTTGGACACTTGAAAACCAGGATTGTGATTGAAAATCCCTCACATATTTTATGGATCACATCCATGTAAGCTAGGGATGCACATAGTTGTCTAGTCGTTCCGGTTTTTGCGGGTTTTTCACGATTTCCTTTGCGCGATCTTTTCACGGTTTTAGTTGGAGTATTTTGGGGGAAAATTTAATTGCGACCATTCACCCCCCCTCTGTTCGCCATCTCGATCCTTCAGAATGTTATTGTGCCACTACCCCCATCCATGCATGCCGGCTTCAAAACACCTACAAACATTAAATAACAAGTGTGAGTTCAAACTGAGCAAAGTACACGAGAATAACAATTCCAATTTATCAGAGGTAAAACAAGAGTTTGACTATAAGAGCAAGCAATACAATTGGAACAACTACCAGAAATTACGCATTTATACCCATTTTAAGCAATAACTTGACCATACCCAAAATTTACCACAATCAAGTCATCAATTTGATAATAAAACCACTCAACGTAAAAGAGGCATCATGTGGCTCTAAGTCACTACTTTTTCCGACTCAATCACCCCTTGATGCAACTCAAACCATTTTCATCGACTTTATTCGAGTTCAAAACTCAAATTTCACTCTACGATATTCATACAACACAGTTAGCAAAGCAAAGAAAAGACATGCGCTAATTCATCAATTCAATTCAATCTCCCCTTTAAGGGTTGAATCCACGACTAAACCTTCAATTACCACAATCACCATCCATATGACACACCATTTACCACAACACTCATTATTAAAGATGCAATGCACATGAATGCTCATTTCCATGCATCGCATGCAGATCGCCGAGTGCCCACCCGTCGGTGTGCACCCTCACGTCCCTTCCATCCCGTAGATGGAAGGTGCCTACTCTTACTGTCTCGCTCCCATTCACCTCGATGAATGGGACTACGAGGTATGACTTTCATGTTCACTACGTGTGAACACAGAGGCCCAAGATCGAATGGGTCGCCTCTTCCATTATGAATGCATATCATGAATGCAAGAATGCAACATCAATTCTCAACTAAAACACATTTCAATCATCAATTCTCAACTAAAACACATTTCAATCAACAATTCTCAACAAATACACATTTCAATCAACATACTCAACTAAAACACATTTCAATCAACATACTCAACTCAATTCCCTAGTCGAGGCACAATTAAATATATCTCTTGTATATTAACCACAAGTATCCCCGTACCCTATTCTCGCTACTCAGTGCAATATTAACAAAGGTACAGTAAACTCACCGAGAATAAGGCTTACTAGTGACCACTCGAATCCAATAACTAATCATGTCCTCGAAGGGACGATCACCAATATAACTCATACTTGCCATAATCAATAGAAAATTAGCCATGAATAGATAAATAACAATAAACAATTCAATTGGGCACCCTACTCGATGTACTTGCAACCATTCCCTTAACCTTTTAATCATCATAGACATTTTCATAAAATGAAGCACCCGCTAGTTATATCCAAGCAAAGCTTACCTCTTGCGTAATCATCGGTAATTACATACGCTAAGAGCAACCAATCGACTAATCCTCCTAGCCACAATCTAGGAGATGCACTTGCCTTTTACCGGAAGGAGCGGAGTGGCGTTTGGAATCTTAGCGTTCGCATGACTTCCCAGGATTAAAGAAAGCCTGAATTTAGAACACATACACACAATATAACTTAAGACAACAAACCACATAAAAGAAATCTCTAGAACTAGTGCCATTTAATCTCAAGAAGATGCAGCACGAAAACATATGCATTGCTCTATGTCTAAAATACAAAAACAGTAGCATTCATTCCAGCAACCATTAACTACTAAACAACATTTCTTTAAATAGTAGGGTTGCTTCAACATACTACCAACCAATTCATAGTGTCCATCTCAAGCTATTCCAACCATATCAAAGCATACATGATCATTTATATTCACAATCTTAGCACGGCTATTTACAAAATAGAGATTGTCCAATTTCAGCCCTTACAAAATTGAACCATCTTAGCCTTCCTTACAAAGATGTATGCACATAACCCAAATTTAGACAATATTCAATATTTCAGGATTCAAGACGTCAGTACACATGTGTAAATAAAATCTCTAGCACTTGTATCATTTCATCATAAATTCATGCTTGCACACACACGAGTCCAAATCTGTATACCGATTGACACTATAGCCCATGCCATCATATCAAAACAATTACATGAAGACTTGCTAAACAATAAAGTTAGTGACATCTTAGGAATGAACACCCCATGGCAAAGATACACAATTGGTTTCAAATCCAACACGCCACGATAACTAAGCATCTCATATCATAGAACAACTAAGAAATCACAATTATAGCATCATAATCTCGGTGCAAGCATAAATCTCAGATTCCAAACATCACTTGCAACTATCATCACAGATAGCTAATGCAAACTTGAGAGGAGGAACTCATAGCTCTTGTAGACATTACCACAAACACTTGACATGCACGCATGAACCAAATACCTCAAATGTCATTTGTGCTTGAGGCTCACCACAAGAAGAAGGCAAGGGCAAAGGAGGCGGTGCTGTCTTGTCTCTTTCTTTGAGGGTGCCGCCGAGAGGGAAGAATCGCCAGCAATGGCTGCCCTTCTTCGCCGAGCCAGGAGGGAAGGCCACCGCTTTGCTCGTCTTCTTCTTTGCTCGATCTTCTTCTTCTTTGCTCGAGGGCGGCTGGGAGAGCGCCAACCTTGGGAAGAGGAGGCGTGGCGCTGGTGGCGGGCGGCGGCTCGGCCGGAGGAGCAGGCGGCAGGGAGGCAACTCGACCAGAGGAGAGGAGGCACATGAGGAAACTCAGCGGGGCTCGGCCAGAGTGGACGACGGGAGGCGCGCCGACTGGGAGAGGTCGCAGGCGCACAGCAGAGGGAGAGGAGGCGCCAGCTTCCCTGGGAGCCAAAAAGAATCCCGAGAATGAGAGGAGGAGAAAGTGTCGGCAGGAGGGAAGAAAAAGAGACAGCCTCCCCAGGAATAATTCCAACCACACAAAACCATGAGAAGGAGAGAGATTAGGTGAAAGGGTAGGTGGAGAGGAGAAATTCCAAACACACCCCTCCCAACCTAAATCTTTAACCCTAAACCCCCCCCAAGATGGGCCAACCACCTCTGAGAATAACTGCCAGACGGCCCCTGCTCGTCCGATGGAAGGACCAGAATTTGGGGCGAGGCTTTGCAGTATTACACTCTCCCCCCTTAAAGGAATTCGACACCGAATTCGAAGAATGCCAACTAAGCAAAGTTGAAGACACAAAGGTCTTAAACTTCTTTACCAACTCAAAACACTCATGCAAAAACTCCAACGGTTACAAACGGTGAACCAAAACCGCAACTCCAACGATTAACAAAACGATCTGACTTAGCTCAATTAAGTGCACTTCTCACGCAAGAACTCAAGAGAAATTAATCAATAGATTAAAATCCCAAAGGACCACTTGCCTAAGGTAAATGCTTACTACAGAATGTTACACAACAAATTAAGAAATCCTTCGCTACAACCATGTTAACCCAAAAGTTCAGTCCACACGGTAGAAATGGTGACATAATTACCATCAACTTCCAAGTAGTTCACTAATAAGGGTTAAACAAGCACCACCAAGGAATCACACCAAAAGTATAATCCTCAATTATTATCCACCCAAAATCCCTCGATTCTCCTTAGCAAAACTAACCACTTTCATCCTCTTCAAATAATGCGATAAAATACACACCAAAGAAAACTCAACTTTCAAGAGAAACACTGCATTGACTTTTATAGCTGCAATCCCAATGACCAAAGAGAACTCAATCCTCTTTATTATACTCAACACTATACCATAAGCTTCCATATCCTGTAACTCCAGCTAGAACACCAAGGAAATACAATTCCTGCTTTGACCAAATGAACCACGTACATCATCTTGAACCCAAAGCATTAAAATCTACCTGAGAGAGGGTCTTGATAGAGCCCAATCATTATTCATTTTCTTCTTCCAAAACCAAATTTGCAAGAGAAGACCCGATTCTCTAATATCATATAAATCGCCTTTAACACTCTCGATCAATGCAATAAAATTCACCTCGGGGAGAACTCCAACTAAAAGAGAAACCTCACACAAATAGCTGACAACAGCTCTTATAAAACCAAGAAACAACTCCGCTGACTTTAACCAAAGCAAAATCTCTCGCATTAAACCAAAACCGACGCTTGATAGAGGAAACCAACTCTCAAATTAGGCATCTGTACCCATAACCATCACATTCATTCTCAAGAGAAAAGGAAGCGATTCCCAACAAAACCACTTCAATCAAATCCGACTCTAGTCAACATAGAGTTACAAAACCCAACCCTTCTTTAATTACTTTCTACTATTCATATAACCACCACTGGTCATAGTAGCATCAAATCCTAACCAAAATCTATCTCATGACAATCAACAAGGAGAACCACGTTCTCACTTCTTCGACACAACTAACTTATTAGTTATTTTACACAAGACGCGTGCCATCATTTACGTCGGTTTACTAACCATGACGAACCATTATTTATACAATTGCCCAATCGACTTAAAACAAATCTTTTCATCATTTACGCGACAATCAAGAAACACCTTTCATGCAACTCCAAAGTCCACCGTATAATATCCTCCTTAGAATTTAATTCTCTCATTATCAAAGCATCCATATATATATTTAATCAACATCGCAAACAACATGAGAATCTATTATGAGTAAAGATCAAGACTAATCTAATAACATGATTGCATGCCCTGGTGTTCCATTCCTTTTAAATAGCAGATTTGATAACAATTAACACGCAAACATGTATGCGTTACAAACTAACAACTTGAACGGAATTATACCAAAATAGGATCGCTAGACACACTTCACCACTATATCAGAACTAGATATACTTGGTTACATAAAGACACATACATTTCAGCTCAAAAGAACTCTTATTAAAATGGGGGCAAGATAACATCCTACTAAATCTAGGATGATACCCACCTATAACACCCCGGTTCATTCAAACAATAAATACTTTTTAACAACTCGATGTGATGCCAACCAGCCATATTCCATAGATAAACTCCCAGATACCATCCTTCATACATCCATTCCATATATATTCATTCTTTAATCTCACATCGAGTAGATCATTTTATTGATCTACAATTTAATTGACCCATAGGCAACATAAACCAATAACTCTCATGTCTTTACGCCAATATACTCCGATACTTTACATCAACACCTTACTATAATAATTTCATCCACAGAAGATTCTAGTCCCTCTCAATCACGATCAATACTAGACTTACCGGAACACAAACCTTGAACTTCAAATCAATTCCACGTTTCACGACCATTGTAATAACTCTAATCAACTTTTCATTTTAAAATCACCTACCATTCCAATTAGTCATTCTGTATCCCACAATAAATTTGGGCGCCTTTATATAACCAACAATTCACATTAACAGAATCGGTAACCCACTTCATCTAAAATCTCTAACAACTCATCATCCAATTAACATCTTAAATGCCCCCGTGGGTCACGAACTCAACCTTTAAAGAAAACCACTATTACTAAGCATGGGTGACAGCAGAAACCATCTTTCCTTCCAAAAAGAAAAACTCAATCATAAATCTCAAGAGAATTCGACTCTCGAATTACCAAACTCTGACGGAAAATAATTCCTTAAACAAATCTCAAGATTTACAACTTCCAGGAAGGAAAAGAGATGCATGGGAAAAACCAAATGATCAACCAAACCCTTCTCGATAAGACCTTAACACCGAAAATCCACACGATTTAAGTTTTGCACCAAGAAAACTTCAATAAGTTCCTTAAATGAAGAGAACAACAACTACAATAGTTTTCTCCACAAGGCAACCCACGATAACCAACAAGAACCAAAGAAACCAATGAAATTGAAGTCGAGCGGTATAAGAAATCCGAAAGGATTCATCACCAACTTTCCTCTTTGCCTCCAAAGAAATGAAGCCCAAAAGAAACCAACCTTCTCCGCTCATTTTCTAAACTATGCCACAACAAACGACGACTCTCACCTCGAGAGGTTCTCATACTTCAAAGGGGCTTTAACCGGCCACACCAACACCCAAGACCCTTAACAAAGTCAAAAGCACGAAGGCGAGAGCATAATGATTCAAACAATCCTTTTTACAAACAAAGCAATATGCAACAATAATTTAACATGCAATCATCAAAGCTTAAATGCAACATTTAAGCGTAATGCAATGATACCCATCCCTTCCTATTGTGCACCAGAGTGTGTCAAGTTTTAAATTAATGAACCACGTTAATTCAGATTTTAAGGTTATTGCCCTAAGGCCACACTTGAAAGGAGTAAAAACCTATGCCATGTTTCTAATTTCACGCAGCAAAATTTTAGTTTACTCTAGAGTAATTTGCTAAATTTACATACCATGGACCTAAAGCCGCTCGATACCAATCGTAACACCTTGGCACCCGTGCCTGAATATTACACCCTCGCACCAAGAAACTACAAATCACTAAGAATAAATATTCGCAAAACAAGCGAACAACTAGGAGGTTGTCAAAAGTATTAAAAATTTCAAGCACCTCCCTAAAACTAGGACATCCACTCAGAGATGTAAAACTTTTGCGGTTATAAGATATCATTCTAGCAGGTCCTTAGTTAACCAATCACACATCTAATAGAAATTAATCAACTCCACCACATGACTATTACAGGATAGGGACTCATTAAACAAAACCACGCACAACCTTTTACAAGAATTCTTCACGAGCTATTAAGATCAAAATTAAGAATCATTATGATGGAACGGTGATGATGTGAACGTGAAAGACCATGTGGAGGTCTATCCTTGTGTGTGATGAGTAATTGACAAGTGTTGAGTTTGGTTTGATTTGAAATGGATTTGAAGCAATTTGAGTGTTGGTTGGTTTTCTTAGTGCTATCGGCCTGGGGGCGGGTAGCACGAACCATTGAGTAAAATTATGAGTGATTAATGATTTTGAGATAATCATTGAATATCTTTGTGGGCATTGCTATGTGAAAGGTTTTTCCTTGTCTTTGATGGTTGCAGGGCGACGGTGCTAGGTCATGGTGAGGCGGAGGATGACCGGGACTAGGCGAGGAGCGTCGGAGGTCCAGACGGTCGGGAGATCGCCGGAAGATGACCGGAGACGGAGTCCGGGCAAGCCAAGAAGATAAGGAAAGGAGATGATGCCGCGTAGATCAATGAGGGCCATCGGATTGCGGTCTAGTTGATAGGTTAGCGGGTCTAGGTAGTATGCTTTGAAAACCGTGCAAGAAAACCCGGTATGTGTGTGGGTTTTGGGTTAGCCCTTGCATGGCTGTGTGAGTGGGTTAATCCTAGCCCTTAGATGAGTGTCCTAGGGTTGAGGGACTCATCCAAGGGTGATAGGTGACCCAAGAGTTGTATAAATAGGGGTGGAGGGGTGGCCTCCTCCCCTTGAAGGTTTGAGTTGCTCCTTTGAGCTTTGCCCACATGAAGTGAGGCTTTGTAAACCTTCCCACCAGAAATACAAAGAAATTTCTTTGCATCATTGTGAATTTAAATTCTGCATTTACATTATGTCTTTACTTTACTAATTTAAATTCAGCATTTACATTACGCATTTACTTTCCGCAATCTACATTCATGCAATTTGGATTTGCCTCCTCCTTCTAAATGCTGATCTTGGATGTTTTGAGTGTGTTCATATAGTTTTACATCTCTTTTGCACTCTTTGATTGAGTAGAGATCATCTTTTCTTTTAAGTTCCAGTTCTGTCCAGAACTTGTTCTTCGCGCAGCAGTTAGTCTTTGATTTTTGGAAAAATATAGAAAAATCCTTTTTGCGTGATTCTTGTTGGAGATTGTGCGGGACTCCTATATCCATCTGTAGAAAAACTTTGGAGTTCACTGGTTTCATATTTTGGGTGCCATGAGGTGAAAACCGAGCCCCAAATTTTCTGGTCGAAGTTCCTAACTGTCTGTGTTCATAGATTTATGATGATTTTTCTACATGGCTTTTTGATCTGAAATTTGGTGGATATCTTCATGACTCATCTGCTCATAGGGAGAAAATTTCTCATAATTTTTTGAGCAGCAGAATCCCACCAACCTCCTGTTCAAATTAAAGACAGATTCTGGAAATATCTGCTTTTGCTTTTCTAAAAGAGGCTTTTGTGTCTTGGCTTGATCTCTTTTAGAAAAGAAGTATTTGAATTGATTCCTCTCCTTTTTGGACACTTGACAACCAGGATTGTGATTAAAAATCCCTCACATATTTTATGGATCACATCCATGTAAGCTAGGGATGCACATAGTTGTCTAGTCGTTCCGGTTTTTGCGGGTTTTTCACGATTTCCTTTGCGCGATCTTTTCACGGTTTTAGTTGGAGTATTTTGGCGGAAAATTTAATTGCGACCATTCACCCCCCCTCTGTTCGCTATCTCGATCCTTCAATTGGTATCAGAGCCGGTTTTGCTCTTCCATAGATCTTGACCGGTCTCGAGAGCCATGGCGACAGAACAAGTATTCCACCAAGCCTCCAATTTTTTCGGTATTGATTTTCCTTTTGGAAATCCGGATGGAGTCATACATCACTGCCTGGGCTTCCTGATATGGCGAAGGTGAAGCTCCCATATGAGGTTCTGCTGATGAGAACGTCACGGCCGCAATATGGTCGACGTTGAGGCAAATGCTAAGGCGAGAACATTCTCATCAGGACTCGGCATGATGAGTATGATCGATTTCTCACCTTCGCTCGCCCACGAGATTTGGGTAACCCTCGATGCTTACCATGAGGGCACCACTCAAATCAAGACCGTGAGGCAGATTCAGATTCAAGCGAGTACAACAAATTTGAACAACGCTACGGTGAGAGTCTCGATGAGTGCTTTGGTCGGTTTACCAAGATCTTGGCGACCTCCGAGCGTCGGTTGTATATACTACTTCGGACAATGCTCGGCATTTCTTGACCGCACTCGACCTTCGGGTTTGGGAGATGAAGGTGACCACCATCAAGGACACCATCGATTTGTCGACTCGACTCTTGGCGGGCTTTATTCCGCCTCAAGACTCATGAGATTGATGTCGTCTCTCGGAAGACGAAATCTCGATCGATGGCTTTGGTCACCGATCCCATTGGGTCCTCTTCGGATTTTCTCTTGACTTTGCTTCGGTTTTCTCTCTCGCTCTTTGCGGCGTAGCGATGAAATTCGAACAATTTCGAAAAATGAGCTTGCTCTTGTCGCTCAAAATTTTCCAATATTTACAAGAGAGTGAGAGAGAGGAAGAGAGGTGGCATGATCACCGCTTGAGTGTGGTGGCCCCAACCACATTCGAGCTTAACGCCCTAAGCCGAGAAGGGCAAGAACGACGTCGGGTTTGGGCAAGAACGATTACACCGACAAGAACGCAACAAGAAGCCTCCGGTTCAGGAACCGGCGACGAGAAGAAGTACCGCAACTTCTCCAAGAACAAGAAGCTCTTCCACCGCGTCCTCGCCGCCCTCGACGACATCAACCTCTCCGACACGGAGACATGGAGCGACAGGCGAGGATGATCCTGAAGAGAAGAAAGGCGGCATTTACTTCTCCGGCATGTGCTTCATGGCGGCGCCATTGAAGTGAGCGACTCCAAGAGCTGACAAATGACACGGATGAGGTACCCACCTCGACGAGTTAAATGATGCCTTCGTAAATTAGGCAAGTTTCATGCTAAGGCTAGGTCGAGGTGTTACGAGTTAGAGAAGGAGGTAGATAGATTGTCTCGGAGTTAGCTTCACTTAAATCATGTTCCTCCCGAGACTCGACAGTTGTACACTCTGTGATGCTTTGCTTGTGGAGTGGAGAACCTAAGGACTTTGCATGATAGTGTGCTTGTTGATCTTGAGAATCAAGTCAAAGAATGCTAGTCTGTTGTTATTGATATTCCTGCGATGCTAGTTTTTCTCATGCCCACACAAATGCTTCCTGTAATAATTGCCCTAAGCTACTTGTTGAAATTGATGCCATGGGTTGTCACCTTAGGAAGATTTCGCTAGAAATGATGAACTTGAATTGCATGCTTCTAAGGACCCAATCGGCTCATGTGAGGGTCAGAAGCAACTAAAACTTGACAATGATGCTTTGAATGTCAAGTGTGATCAACTTGCTAAGGATTTACTAGTTAAATCACAAACTGGTTGCTTGCTGTGTGTTGGGGTTAATGATGACGTGGATAAGGTCCATGCAGAGTTTAGGAAGAAATTAGAAGAACAAGTCCATAGGATTAGAGAAGCATCGTGCGTTTCTTGTGAGTCCCTCAAGCTTGAGGCAGCCATGCTAAGGGAGAAAAATAGGCGTCTTTGGTATCTCTTCTTCTCTTCTGGTTCTTCTTCTTCCTCTCACCCCTGTTCTTCTTGCGCTTCACTTTTCCGAGAGTGTCAGTATCTTATGAGCACTCTTGAGAAATTTGTTGGAGGCAAGAAGAAGCTCAATCTCATTCTAGACCAGTCCAAGATTAGCAGATTCAATCAAGGTCTAGGATTTGATTACTTGGAGCACGCTAGGACTCATCCTCCTACCATTGTGCGTAGTTCCAAGAGTGGAGAGATAGTGGTTGCTCCTGTGTTGAGCACCACTATGTTTAGGTCTCTTGGTGTGGTCCACGGGACTTCGACTGAAGGATGCTTCTCATGTTGCTACGCCTCTAACAAGGCAAAGTACACATGCACCTTCAGAGAAGGATGGTCACCTAGTAGATTTACGCTTGAGCGCGCCAAGATCACTTTCGGCGTGGCGTGTTGATGCTCTTAGGGGTATTCAGGGTCATCCCGAGACTCTGAGTGCTCCTAAGGCACACACTGCTACTAGACAGGTTAGAGAGTCGCCTGTTTTTGGGCGGCGTCCAGACTCGGTTTTCATCTTCGTTCATCGAGTTTTAGTCCCGAGTTGCTCGTGGTCGATCTTTCCGCCGTCCTCTTGATATTCCTCGCTTTTCCCATCGAGGTAGATATCAGCGGCGCGAGGCGTTCGGGTAGGAGATTTAGGCACCTCGTTGGGATGGTCCGCCTTTGCACCACGGCGAGCCAAACCAAAGGATGACTCCTAGATCTTCCACTACAACCGCTTCTTCGATCTTGTTAAAGTTGAGCGTCGAGAGACACTAGAGTCCGATCTTCTTCTTTTGTGGTTTGGTACTTTGAGGCGTCGTGTAATTCAGTATTGGGTTCCCAAGTCTTCACTTTATCCCAGTACTGAGTCTTCTCTTCTAACTTGATCAGGTTCGTCGGATGGGGAAGGGAGATGTTTGGATTGTTGACTCCGGTTGTTCTCACCATATGACCGGAGATTCTCGTTGGTTCTCTTCCTAGTCCGAGCCCCGGTGATGAGTTGATCACTTTTGGGGATGCTTCTTGGTAGAGTCATTGCTAAAGGTACAAATCTGCATTAATGAAAATTTTATTCTTAAGGGCGTTGCCTTAGTGAGTAAGCTGCAATATAATTTGCTTTACGTTTCTCGACTTATCGATGACTCTTTCGAGGTAAGCTTTAAGAGCAATGCTTGTAGAATCCTCGATTCATCGGAGGATTAGTTTATGGATTTCTAGATTTGGGAGAGTCTTTCGTGCTGATTTTTCTGTTTCTTCCGGAGACTTTCTTCGTGTTTGATTGCTTCGAGTCCGTGATCTCTCCTTCGGCATAGGAGACTTGGTCACATTGGTTTTGATCATTTGACGAGTTAGCGGTACCGCGATCTTATTCGTGGTTTGCCCAAACTCAAGATGGTCAAAGACTTAGTTTGCTCTCCTGCCGACATGGCAAGATAATTCTTGCTTCTCATCCTCCGATCCACCGTAGTGATGGTGATGCACCAGACAGCTTTTACACATGGACACTTTGGTCCAAATAGAGTCAATCAAGCAGGAGGAAGTGGTATGTCCTTGTCATTGTTGATGATTTTTCGAGATATTCTTGGGTATTTTTCATGGCCTCGAAGGATGAGACTTTTTCTCACTTCAGGGGACTTGTTAGTAGGTTGTCTATTGAGCTCCCAGGTGCATTACGAGCTATACGCAGTGACAATGGCACCGAGTTCAAGAATTCCTACTTTGAGAGTTTACGTGTGGAGTCGGGTTTAGAACATCGGTTCTCTTCTCCTCGCCCCTCGTGAGAATGGCGTAGTGGAAAGGAAGAACAGACTCTGGTTGAGATGGCTGTGACGATGCTAGATGAGTCTGAGACTCTAGGAAATTTTAATGAGGCTATAGCTACTGCTTGTCATGTTTCTAATCGCGTGTTTTTGAGAGCACATTTGCATCGCACTTCTTATGAGTTGAGGTATGGGCGAAAGCCCAGTGTTTCTCATTTTCGCGTTTTTGGTTGCAAGTGTTTTATCTTGAAGTCTGGTAACCTAGATAAGTTTGAGTCTCGTTCTTCTGATGGTATCTTTCTGGGTTACTCGACTTCCTCTCGTAGCTATAGGTGCTGAGTTGTGATGCGAATAGGATCATAGAGACCTGTGACGTGACCTTTGATGAGGCTAGCCAGTGCTAGACACGATATTTCAGCTCTTCTTATCCCTCAAGAGACCATCTTTGTAGAGGATGAGGATGATGGAGATGATGGTGTTCCACCTGATCCAGTCTCCTCTTCACCTGAGGTGCCTCCTGTTTCCATTTCTGCACCTCAGGAAGATCAGCCTTTGCCTTCAGACTCCCCTTCAGCGAGTGGCTCTGTTCCTACCTCTTCTCCTCAAGAGGTAGAGGCCACTTCTGCTTCTGGTCCTCCACGTCACATTCAGCGTTCTCATCCACCGAAAGCAGATCATTGGTGATCTATTTGGCGTGTTACGCGCTCAAAATCGCTTATCTTCTTTCTGCCTTCACTCTGCCTTTGTTGCCTCTTTTGAGCCAAAGGATGTTACTCATGCATTATCCGATGAATCATGGATTAAAGCTATGCATGAGGAACTGGAAAACTTTGAGAGGAACAAAGTTTGGTAGCTTAGTAGAGCCCCATCTGGTCATAATGTCATTGGGACCAAGTGGGTGTTCAAAAACAAGCAGAGTGAGGATGGGGTTGTCGTTACGCAACAAGGCTAGGCTAGTTGCACGGGCTTCACTCAAAGTTGAGGGTCTTGACTTTGAGGAGACCTTTGCCCTCAGAGCTAGACTAGAGGCGATTAGAATCCTGCTTGCATTCTCTGCATCCCAAGGCTTCAAGCTTTATCAAATGGATGTCAAGAGTGCATTTCTCAATGGCTTCATTGAGGAAGAGGTGTATGTCAAGCAACCTCCAGATTTGAGAGCCGAATACCCGAACCATGTCTTCAAGCTTTCCAAAGCCTTGTATGGACTTAAGCAGCCCCTAGAGCTTGGTATGAGAGGCTTAAGTCCTATCTTCTCGACCATGGTTTCAAAATGGGTATAGTAGACAAAACTCTATTCATCGGACACCGTGATTCTCATTTCCTTCTTGTCCGATTTATGTGGGCGATATTATCTTTGGTGGCTCATCTCAGGTCTCTTGTGTCTCATTTTTCTCAAGTGATGAGCACAGAATTTGAGATGAGTATGATGGGTGAGTTGAGCTACTTTCTCGGCTTCCAAATCAAGCGGACTCGGAGGGTACTTTCTGCACCAAGGTAAGTACACTCGGGACCTCCCGAGCGGTTTGATATGTCCGATGGGAAGCCCGTGATGACTCTATGGCCTACCATCGCTGTCCTCGAGCCCGATGAGGATGGTGAGCCTGTTGATCAAAAGGAGTTCCGGAGCATGATTGGCTCCCTCTTGTATCTTACTGCCTCGCGGCCGGACATACACTTTGCTGTGTGTATGTGTGCTCGATTTCAGGCTTCTCCTCGCTTCTCTCATCGCCAGGCGGTGAAGCGCATCTTCAGGTACCTTCGAGCTACCATCGATTATGGTATTTGGTACTCTTCTTCTTCTTGTCTATCCTTTAGAGCCTTTTCTGATGCAGACTTTGCCGGCTGTAAGATAGATAGGAAGAGCACTTCTGGCACTTGCCAATTCATTGGCACTTCTCTTGTTTCTTGGTCCTCTAAGAAGCGATGCGAGTCGCCTGATCCACGTGAGGCCGAGTATGTAGTCTACAGCCCGATTCTCAGTAGCAGTGCTCTGGATGAGATCGACCTTGGGACTTTGGGTTAGAGATAGAGAGTGTTCCACTTTTACGTGATAACACTTCGCTATTTGCATTGCCAAGAACCGGTCAGCAAAGACTCCGGACCAAGCACATTGATATTAGATATCACTTCCTTAGAGACCATGTGGAGAAAGGAGACATAGTGCTTGATTTGTGGAGAGTGACCACCAGTTGGCGATATCTTTACCAAGCCTTTGGATAGCTCTAGGTTTGTTGCCTTGAGGAGTGAGCTTGGAGTTGTGTGCCCTTACGGCTTATTGTGAGGGGAGCTGGTTTGTACTTTATGTATTATATGTATATATTTTCTTCGATTTTCCCTTCTTTTGTCTTGTTCGGGTGCTATGGGTTTTATTTTCTAGAGTTCGAGTTCACTTCACCTAGACTTCTGGCATGCCTCAAAGATGGACCTCTCATCTTATGCTTTAGGATGCTATTCTTTTCTTCTTCTCGGTTGAGCTCACTCACATCTTGTAGGTCTAGCAGTGTTGGGCCCCTGGTAGACAGTGCTGTGGTTTGCTCTGGTGGAGTTTGAGAGTTAGCTTTCCTTTGTCACTCATTGGGGAAGATGAGAGCGAGTTTGAGCCTAGTGTTCTCTGCTATCTTTTCTATACTCTATAGTCACCCAGTTTGCGCTTCTCAATCTTTCTTTCCTCATTTCTGTATTTTTGGCTTCGATTGAGTTCTTGAGTTTCTCATTTGCCTAATTGCTAATAACTCAATTTGAACCAAATTTGTGCTTAAAATTGATTAACATGTTGAGGGGAGTTTGGGAACTGTGGATGCATTGCATATAGACGCATTTTCTTGTGTTTTATGAGCTTTGTCTATTATGCAATTGACTCAATCTTCATGTAATGCACCTTGCTACATCTTTTGAAGAAAATCACTAGCTTCGAGTTGTCCAAGTTCATCCATCATGCTAAGCTTGTTAAAATTTGAAAATTGAAAGTTTTAAGCTGAAAAACTTGATGAAACATGTTGCTTTTTCTTGCTAAGTTTCGTCTCTAGAGGTATTTACCATGATTTGTGATATTTTGGAGTTCTCTAGAGTCCCTATAGCAACTTGGGTGCAACTAGCTTGATCCATACTTGAGTCCTTCAAATTGCTCATATGTGCTAAAATGAAAACAAAATTGACTCTTTTGTGCAAAATTGATCTCAACACTTTGCATTCACGAGACCCTCCCATTGCACTTGGGATGAACTTGGAATGCATCGTGTATGACCAAGACCATCCTCTTAAGAGTTCTTCTTGAGATGGTCGAAGATGGCATGAGTCAATTACTCTTGAAAAATGCAAATAAACAAAAAACATATGTGGGTAAAGCATGCAAATTATGTCAAACATTTGCACCCCGCTGATGAGGACATCAACCCCGACAAAGGAACGGCTACTCCAACTAAACCAGCACAAGCGCCACCAGGACCACTCACTCGAGCTCGTGCACGTGAATTAAACTTCGTGATGATTCTGAAGAATGAAGGACCAGAAGTTTCCTAAGTGCATGCGCCACCTATCTATTTTTAGTTTGGAAAGAAATAACCAAGAAGGTGCTGCGCCACCCAAATAAGGAATGGGATCAAGGAGATGGCGTGGCTGATTGGGCGCCTGTTTCCTGCCTTATGGGCAGGCTGAACGCCCACCTCCTCCCCCTACTTAGCTAGGGGCTGCGCCCCCTCCTTTGGCGGGTTTTTCTTTGATAAGTTTAGCCATCGTGCAAACATCTGTCTCTGCTTGTGCTCAACGGCCACCTGTGGACAGCCATTGTAAACCCCAATTCGTGAGTGATTGATATTCAGTTCTGCCTTCATCTTGTTCTTGCTTGTTTCTTCGATTGCTCGCAGGAATAGAACCTCGTGTTCAGGTTGATCCGGCCACCAGCACGGGTCAATAACCATTTGGAGTTGGTTCTGCGATTGCTAAGGCGCCACGACCTGTTCGTTCGTAGTCGGATCGCGAGAGTCACCTCCTCCACAAATCGAAATTATCCCACTCACCGAAAGATCGGGCACTTCAGTTCTATCACCCGCTATGTCTTTTCAAATACTAAGGCAAAATTTGCAGTATATGGAAAATGAGCTCGAAGGACCTTGTATGCACTTCTAGATTTCCCAAAGTGTTGAGTAGGTTGAACTCTAGGTTTTCCATTTGATCCTATGAGTGGTGTTAGCTTCTAGCTTTGAAACTTTTGCTAAGTTTTGCACTTGTTCAAATCTTGCTAAAATAAAATCTTGTAAACAAAGCTTGTGAGCAAAATGAATTTGTTCTTGGAGACATCCAAGTTTAGTCATTTTCTAAATTGATTAGCTTGGGGTCATATCTTGTCATTATGATCAGTTGGATAATCTTCAAAGCTCCTTAGGTTGCATCTCATGCATACATATTCAAAGAGGGATAAAAAAAACAAAAAATTGACTTCTTGATGCCTATATTGCCAAAAGGGGGAGAAAATGTAGAAAAGGCATCTTCAAAGGAAAAATTTTAATCCACATTGGTTCTTATGATCTTTGTGACAATTGCAAATTTTTATAATCATAAGCATATTCGAGTGTTCCTTGTGAGTTTTATTGGATATTTTAGAGCTTTTGTCGAAAACTTGCTCTTTCTTTTATATTGCTCTAAAAATCTTTCTAGCCAACTTGGTCATGATATTATTTCCTTCTCTCTAGACCGAGTTTGGCTTTGCATTCAAATTGCTCTCTTCTTCTCCTTCAAACTCAAATTTATGCCTTTTCGGGTGTTTGTCAATATACTCATCAAGGGGAGATTGAAAGACCATGTGGAGGTCTATCCTTGTGTGTGATGAGTAATTGACAAGTGTTGAGCTTGGTTTGATTTGAAATGGATTTGAAGCAATTTGAGTGTTGGTTGGTTTTCTTAGTGCTATCGGCTTTGGGGCGTAGCACGAACCATTGAGTAAAATTATGAGTGATTAATGATTTTGAGATAATCATTGAATATCTTTGTGGGCATTGCTATGTGAAAGGTTTTCCTTGTCTTTGATGGTTGCAGGCGACGGTGCTAGGTCATGGTGAGGCGGAGGATGACCGGACTAGGCGAGGCGTCGGAGGTCGAGACGGTCGGGAGATCGCCGGAAGATGACCGGAGGCGAGTCCGGCAAGCCAAGAAGATAAGGAAAGGAGATGATGCCGCGTAGATCAATGAGGGCCGTCGGATTGCGGTCTAGTTGATAGGTTAGCGGGTCTAGGTAGTATGCTTTGAAAACCGTGCAAGAAAACCCGGTATGTGTGTGGGTTTTGGGTTAGCCCTTGCATGGCTGTGTGAGTGGGTTAATCCTAGCCCTTAGATGAGTGTCCTAGGGTTGAGGGACTCATCCAAGGGTGGTAGGTGACCCAAGAGTTGTATAAATAGGGGTGGAGGGGTGGCCTCCTCCCTTTGAAGGTTTGAGTTGCTCCTTTGAGCTTTGCCCACATGAAGTGAGGCTTTGTAAACCTTCCCACCTGAAATACAAAGAAATTTCTTTGCATCATTGTGAATTTAAATTCTGCATTTACATTATGTCTTTACTTTACGCAATTTAAATTCAGCATTTACATTACGCATTTACTTTCCGCAATCTACATTCATGCAATTTGGATTTGCCTCCCCTCCTTCTAAATGCTGATCTTGGATGTTTTGAGTGTGTTCATATAGTTTTACATCTCCTTTGCACTCTTTGATTGAGTAGAGATCATCTTTTCTTTCAAGTTCCAGTTCTGTCCAGAACTTGTTCTTCGTGCAGCAGTTAGTGTTTGATTTTTGGAAAAATATAGAAAAATCCTTTTTGCGTGATTCTTATTGGAGATTATGCGGGACTCCTATATCCATCTGTAGAAAAACTTTGGAGTTCACTGGTTTCATAGTTTGGGTGCCATGAGGTGAAAACCGAGCCCCAAATTTTCTGGTCGAAGTTCCTGACTGTCTGTGTTCATAGATTTATGATGATTTTTCTACATGGATTTTTGATCTAAAATTTGGTGGATATCTTCATGACTCATCTTCTCATAGGGAGAAAATTTCTCATAATTTTGTGAGCAGCAGAAACCCACCAACCTCCTGTTCAAATTAAAGACAGATTCTGGAAATATCTGCTTTTGCTTTTCTAAAAGAGGCTTTTGTGTCTTGGCTTGATCTCTTTTAGAAAAGAAGTATTTGAATTGATTCCTCTCCATTTTGGACACTTGAAAACCAGGATTGTGATTGAAAATCCTCACATATTTTATGGATCACATCCATGTAAGCTAGGATGCACATAGTTGTCTAGTCGTTCCGGTTTTTATGGTTTTCACGATTTCCTTTGCGCGATCTTTTCACGGTTTTAGTTGGAGTATTTTGGGGAAAATTTAATTATGACCATTCACCCCCTCTGTTCGCCATCTCGATCCTTCAGAATGTTATTGTGCCACTACCCCATCCATGCATGCCGCTTCAAAACACCTACAAACATTAAATAACAAGTGTGAGTTCAAACCGAGCAAAGTACACGAGAATAACAATTCCAATTTATCGAGGTAAAACAAGAGTTTGACTATAAGAGCAAGCAATACAATTGGAACAACTACCAGAAATTACGATTTATACCCATTTTAAGCAATAACTTGACCATACCCAAAATTTACCACAATCAAGTCATCAATTTGATAATAAAACCACTCAACGTAAAAGAGGCATCATGTGGCTCTAAGTCACTACTTTTTCCGACTCAATCACCCTTGATGCAACTCAAACCATTTTCATCGACTTTATTCGAGTTCAAAACTCAAATTTCACTCTACGATATTCATACAACACGCTTAGCAAAGCAAAGAAAAGACATGCGCTAATTCATCAATTCAATTCAATCTCCCCTTTAAGGGTTGAATCCACGACTAAACCTTCAATTACCACAATCACCATCCATATGACACACCATTTACCACAACACTCATTATTAAAGATGCAATGCACATGAATGCTCATTTCCATGCACGCATCAAGATTGCCGAAAGTGCCCACCCGCTTGTGCACCCTCACGCCCCTTCCATCCCGTAGATGGAAGGTGCCTACTCTTCTCGTCTCGCTCCCATTCACCTCGATGAATGGGACTACGAGGTATGACTTTCATGTTCACTACGTGTGAACACAGAGGCCAAGATCGAAATGGGTCGCCTCTTCCATTATGAATGCATATCATGAATGCAAGAATGCAACATCAATTCTCAACTAAAACACATTTCAATCATCAATTCTCAACTAAAACACATTTCAATCAACAATTCTCAACAAATACACATTTCAATCAACATACTCAACTAAAACACATTTCAATCAACATACTCAACTCAATTCCCTAGTCGAGGCACAATTAAATATATCTCTTGTATATTAACCACAAGTATCCCCGTACCCTATTCTCGCTACTCATTGCAATATTAACAAAGGTACAAGAACTCACCGAGAATAAGGCTTACTAGTGACCACTCGAATCCAATAACTAATCATGTCCTCGAAGGACGATCACCAATATAACTCATACTTGCCATAATCAATAGAAAATTAGCCATGAATAGATAAATAACAATAAACAATTCAATTGGGCACCCTACTCGATGTACTTGCAACCATTCCCTTAACCTTTTAATCATCATAGACATTTTCATAAAATGAAGCACCCGCTAGTTATATCCAAGCAAAGCTTACCTCTTGTAATCATCGGTAATTACATACGCTAAGAGCAACCAATCGACTAATCCTCCTAGCCACAATCTAGGAGATGCACTTGCCTTTTACCGAAGGAGCGGAGTGGCGTTTGGAATCTTAGCGTTCGCATGACTTCCCAGGATTAAAGAAAGCCTGAATTTAGAACACATACACACAATATAACTTAAGACAACAAACCACATAAAAGAAATCTCTAGAACTAGTGCCATTTAATCTCAAGAAGATGCAGCACGAAAACATATGCATTGCTCTATGTCTAAAATACAAAAACAGTAGCATTCATTCCAAAGAACCATTAACTACTAAACAACATTTCTTTAAATAGTAGGGTTGCTTCAACATACTACCAACCAATTCATAGTGTCCATCTCAAGCTATTCCAACCATATCAAAGCATACATGATCATTTATATTCACAATCTTAGCACGGCTATTTACAAAATAGAGATTGTCCAATTTCACCCTTACAAAATTGAACCATCTTAGCCTTCCTTACAAAGATGTATGCACATAACCCAAATTTAGACAATATTCAATATTTCAGATTCAAGACGCCAAGACACATGTGTAAATAAAATCTCTAGCACTTGTATCATTTCATCATAAATTCATGCTTGCACACACACGAGTCCAAATCAGATACCGATTGACACTATAGCCCATGCCATCATATCAAAACAATTACATGAAGACTTGCTAAACAATAAAGTTAGTGACATCTTAGGAATGAACACCCCATGGCAGATACACAATTGGTTTCGATCCAACACGCCACGATAACTAAGCATCTCATATCATAGAACAACTAAGAAATCACAATTATAGCATCATAATCTCGATGCAAGCATAAATCTCAGATTCCAAACATCACTTGCAACTATCATCACAGATAGCTAATGCAAACTTGAGAGGAGGAACTCATAGCTCTTGTAGACATTACCACAAACACTTGACATGCACGCATGAACCAAATACCTCAAATGTCATTTGTGCTTGAGGCTCACCACAAGAAGAAGGCAAGGGCAAAGGAGGCGGTGTCATTCTTTGTCTCTTCTTTGGAGGGTGCCGCCAGAGAGGGGAAGAATCGCGGCACTGCCCTTCTTCTGTAGCCGAGCCAGGAGGGAAGGCCACCGGCTGCTGCTCGGTCTTCTGCTGCTCGATCTTCTTCTTCTTGCTCGAGGGACCTGGGAGAGGCGCCAAGACTGGAAGAGGAGGCGTGGTGGGTGGCCGGGCGGCGCTTCGGCCGAGGGGAGCTGTGGCGGCACTGGGAGGCAGCTCGACCAGGAGGAGAGGAGGCACATGAGGAAACTCAGCGGGGGGCTCGGCCAGGAGTGGACGTAGGGAGGCGCGCCGACTGGGAGAGGTCGCAGGGCAGTCGGCAGAACAGAGGGAGAGGAGGCGCCAGCTTCCCTGGGAGCCAAAAAGAATCCCGAGAATGAGAGGAGGAGAAAGTGTCGGCAGGAGGGAAGAAAAAGAGACAGCCTCCCCAGGAATAATTCCAACCACACAAAACCATGAGAAGGAGAGAGATTAGGTGAAAGGGTAGGTGGAGAGGAGAAATTCCAAACACACCCCTCCCAACCTAAATCTTTAACCCTAAACCCCCCCCCATGATGGGCCAACCACCTCTGAGAATAACTACCAGACGACCCCTGCTCGTCTGACGGAAGGACCAGAATTTGGGGTGAGGCTTTGCAGTATTACACACCGCTTTGACTGGACTGGTCAGAGGCCTGACTATCCGAATAAGTACAGGCTTCACTCTAAATTATGGACTTTTTGTGAGCCCGTTAATAGAGTATGGTTTTTATCCATTGAGGGCTCAAATGGAAGATAGGCTTTTTAATCCTCGTCAGCTAGGCCCCAAGGTTTGAATAATAAGAGTTTATTATTCAAGGCTTTCATCTTTTGTGACATTATGGGGTTATGACTAATTATCTGATTGTTTTAAGTTTAATAAATGAGAAATCTTTGCACTTCTCTCGGTAACTGAACCGACGCTCACCATCTTTAATGTGTAATGCATATAAAGGGGAAGGAGGCTTCCTTTGTATATTTCATATTTTTAGATTTCTAAGTAGAGAAAAAATTGCTTTCAAACTTTTTCTTAGTTGTTGAAGCTTTTCATCTTTTGTCCTTCTTTCTCCTCTCATCAATTATTATGAGGAATATGATCAAGGAGGTGAAAAGTTTCAATATCTAAAAAGAAGTTTGATGACACTATCCCTTATCCTATTACATTCAAGCTTTCTCTTAGTTCTTGAGGCTTTTTATTTTCTGTCCTTTTTTGTTCTCCTATCAGTTATGATGGAGAGTATGATAAAATAAAGGAGGTGAAAAGTCTGAAGATCTACAAGGAAGTTCGAGAACAACGAATCAGTGTCAGTTGTATGTTCATCAAAAGACTAAATCATCATCTGAACCGGTATATTGAGGTTATATAAGGGGGGGGGGGGTAAATCCTCTTTGATTCCTTACACCTTTGCTGTGTTTGAGCGTAGAAATATCTTCTTGAATCCTTTATAAGTTCTTTTGTCTCTAGTGTCCTTCTTCTCCGCAACTCATTGCCGTGGACAAGTCTATTCTTATTGAAGGGAGGATTAAGGAGCTTGATGATCAGGGTTTGATCCCTCGTGAAATGCTACGATGGGAACCTAGCGGGGAGGGTACAAAGCTGGTACCCTATGAGGGGCATCTCATCCTTTTCACAGCCTTGTTGATGTTAGGATTTCGTCTCCCTAAGAGTGAGTTTCTGGCCTATGTGCTGGATCACTATGAGATTGAGCTCCACCAACTTCCCCCAAATTATATTTTGATTATGAGTGTTTTATCACATCTTTGTGAAGCTTTCCTTGGTATTCCTCCACTACTTCATCTTTTCCGCCATTTCTACCAAAACACTAGGAATTGCAAGGGTCAAGATATTTTTTAGAGTGCTTATTCTAAGCTCCAAGATAAAATGGCATGTCATTATACCCCACTCCCAACCAATGACACATGGCATAATTACCGGTAGGAGTGGTTTTACTCCGACATCCCTAGGGGTAGCTATCTCCGATTTACCAAAAAAGCGGCCCCAATATGGACAAGAGCAAAGTGAAGAGGAAGAAGGATTCACTGGTCCTAACCGAGGAAGAAAATGACATTGTCAAGGTCATTGCCAAGTTGGTGAAAGGGGATTTGTTGGGGTAGAAGATCATCTTTGATTTTCTGTATCATAAGGTGAGCCCCCTAAAGAGGCAGTTTTGATTTGCTTAGAGGATGGATGGTGACCAAGATCCTACTAAGTATGAACCTGGAGGTAAGAGAATTTCACTTATCGTCCTCTTCCTTTCTATTAAGAGAATTTCATTAACATTCTTGGGTATTATCCCCTATCAGTTCCGACCACCAAGGAAGCCTGGTCAAGGATTGTTTATGTGTTATGCATTTCCTCTGACTGGTCTGATTAGGCTGCTTTGGATAAGCAGCCATCTAGTCTGATCAGACTAACTGATGAGTGCATTAGTAAACGCATCATGGTGAGTACCAATAAAGTTTCTTTGGTTATTTTTGCTAATTGCCATTTATACTGACAATTGAACTTATTCTTTAGGTGCAGGGTTGGAAGTGAGCTGCTGACCAGTTTGAGGTCTCAGCTTTGGCTTCGTTGACCAAAAAGGTGAGGACCTCAACCAGAGGTGCCTTGATGGAGGTGGATCCGACTACTGTTGTGACTAGTGCTGATCCAACCAGCATTAGTTTAGCCCTAGTACCGGCAAGCGCTATACACTCTAAGCATGCACACGATCAGTCTTAGGCACAAGACAAGTGGCTTGTATTCGCTGCGGATACGCAAACAAAGACCTCATCCTAGGTGCTCTACAAAAAAAATAGTTCAACCGCAATTGAGATTGAGCATATAGGCATCTTCCTACATTTCCCTTTGTTTAGGGTGAGAGTGAGGATTCAGAGGATAATATTCATCTGATTATAAAGAGGGCAAAGAAGACCTCCATCCTAGATGTCACAACATCGTCGCTCCCTTTAATCTCCTGGGATATGGACTCAGGACTTCATTGCAAGTATGCACCTTTCTCATAGATTTCATTGTTTCTGAGTATTTGTCTTCAGAATCTAAAAAATTTTTAGTCCTGAAGCTGTTGCTCTTGATTATTTTGTGGATCAGGATGTGGCTACTTAGATTGGTGTTGAGGCCAATCCACTTGTCACACTAGTGACGACCAGTGTGGAACAGGTCTTAGCACCAAATAAGGCTACTCAAGATGCCTGACGAGTGGGCAAGTAAATCCATCCATGTTGAGGGTGAAAACCCCTCAACTATTGATGGTAACCCTCTAGTCAGTCAGGTTCCATCCAACAGTAGGACATAAGAGGTGGTGCCCAAAAAGGCCATGATTACCGACATCATTATACCAGTGGCTTCACCACTGTTGTCTTCCTCTGGTTATTCCAACTAGGGGAACTTCAAGCAAGTTTTCAACAACTTGCAAGCGAAGGTAAATTATCTTACCACATTTTTACTAAGAAATTTTCTGAGAAAAAAAATATAATTCTAATTCATTTGTTGTTTTGCTTTTTATAGCATTCGCAAGAACTGCTTGATCTGCTAGGTCGACAAGCAAAGACTTTGGCTATAGCTGAAGTAGAAAAAAGCAAAAAGGTAAACCTAAGGAATGACCTATTTGTAGATGTTGAAGGCCTAGGGTCCAAAGCCGGGTTGTGTTTGTAAGACGATCAAACACTCGTTTCTTTATACCTTATATAATTTGGCCATTGGCTCATTCAACTGCTTTGTTGCTCTGAGGATGAGCAACTGAAGCATAGACAATTTTTGTGCCTATTTCATCACAGTAATCTTGAAACACACCACTAATGAACTTTGATCCATTCGTAGTAATTAGTCTACTAGGTACAGCAAATCTAGTGACTATGTTTTTCACAAATAATTTCTTTGCTGCATTTGCCGTAATTGAAACCACAAGCTCAGCTTCAATCCATTTTGTGAATGTATCTATCGCAACAAATAGGAATTTGAATCCATTAGTTGCTCTTGGTAAAGGACCTAATATATCAGCGCCCCATGTCGAAAATGGCGATGACAAAGGTATGGTTTAATATTGATGAGCAAGTAAATGTACTTATCGGGCATGAATTTGGCATTGTTCACATGTTTTTACATGGTGCTAGCATCTTATAATGTAGTGTGCCAATAAAAACCTTGTCAGAAAGCTTTCCTGACCAGAGTTCGATATGAAGCATGTGCTCCACACAAGCCCCCGTGTATCTCATTTAGATAGTGAGCCATTATCTTATCAGACGTCCTGTATTCCATGCTAACTTGGTTTACAACTAATTGCAAATCACCCATCGGAAGAAGCCGATAGACTTTGAGGGATTTTGCTGCTCGAAGCCTAACTAGAAGACTTTCATGCTCTGCTACATTATTGGTAGCAGGAAAATGTATCTGGATTGCATATTTCAACTTGTCGCGCTAAGGCATGACCAATACTACATCAGCTCCCAAAACTTTTATCTCCCGAAAACCGTCAAAATATAATTTCCAGTGGTTGGTGTCAGTGAAATTCTGTTCTATAGAAGGCTCACTATTAGTCCATTCAGCGATAAAGTCTACGAGAATTTGAGATTTAATTACTGTTCAGGCTATGAAATGGATATCGAACTTTCCATGTTCAACTACCCACTTACAATTTGACAAGTAGCTTCTTGGTTATGTAATATATTACCCAAGGCAAAAGAAGATGGTATTGTAATATGATGAGATTGAAAATAGTGTCTCAATTTTCTCGAAGCCATTAATAGGGTGCAAATAAATTTTTGAACCTTAGGGTACTGCTCCTTAGGTCTATGTAAAACTTCACTAACATAATAAACTAGTTTCTGAACTTGCTCTCATTCTATAATTAGTACAACGCTAACCACATTATTTGTAGCCACTAAGTATACCAACAAAGGTTTGCCAGCATTGGGTGAGACTAGAGTGTGTTGTCTTTGCAGATAAGTTTTAACATCCTTGAAGGCTTTATCCGCTTCATATGACCAGTGGAATTTGTCCTATTTTCTTATTACCTTAAAGAAAGGCAAACCACGTTCCCTTGATCTTGATATGAAACGACTAAGAGTAGCCAGCCGACTAGTTAAACCTTGAACTTTTTTGCTATAGACGGTGGTTTTAAGATTCAATGGTCTTAATCTTCTCAGGATTTACTTCAATATCTCGAGAACAAACAAGAAAACGAAGCAATTTTTCATAAGAAATCTCGAAGATACACTTTTTTATTGAGCTTAATTTCATGCTTATTCAAATTCTTGAAAGTTTCAGCAAAGTCTGACAAATGATTAGCTTTTCTTGCTCTTTACAACGAGATAATCAATATAAGCTTCTAATTTATGCCCTATTTGACTATAGAAAGTCTTCTGCATAAGGCGTTGGTATATGACTCCAGCATTTTTCAGCCCGGATGGCATCTTCTTTTAGCAGTGGAGACCGAACAGGGTTATGAAGGAAGTTTCCTTTTCAACTTCTCTTGCCATATTTGTTGGATGATATCCTGAATATGTATCGAGAAAACTCATTAATTGGCAACCTACTGTTGAGTCGACCAATTGGTTAATTCGGGGTAAAGGAGAATCATCTTTTGAACAAGCTTTATTCAAACTAGTAAAGTTGATGAATATACTCCACTTACTATTTGCTTTCTTGACCATGATCGGATTCACAAGCTAGTCTGGGTGACCAATTCACTAATGAAACAAGCTTCTAAGAGTTTATCCAACTCTTGTCGAATGGCTTTTTACTGATCAGGAGCGAATTGTTGTAGCTTCTACTTCACTGGTCATCTGCCAGGCCATATGGCTAACCTGTGCTCTATTACTACCCTTTGAACCCTAGGCATGTCGGATGGTTTCCATGCAAACACCTCAACGTTAGCTCGAAGGAAAGCAATGAGTGCGTCTTCCTATTTGGCATCTATTCCTGGTCACAGTTTTGGACTGGTCGGTAGGGTCAATGGGAACTTGCTTTACTTGTTCATTGGCTAAGGAGTTACTCTTAGCTTCTAATCTTACAATATTTTCCTGCATTATTAGCATCACTTAGTGGTAATTGATTGACAATTTCAAGCAACTTGCGATCACAATTAATTGCGGTAACTTGGTCACCTTGCACACTAATCAGACCATTTGGAACATGTATCTCTATGCGCTGGTAGACGTGCTGAGTAGCTACCATAAATTTTGTTAGTGAAGGCCGACCCAAAATGGCATTATATGCTGATTAAAAATCAATATTTTCAAATGAAATTAACTCTATGCTGAAATTATTGTCATCTCCAAAGGTGACAGGTAACACTATCTGTCCCACTGGAGTCACCGACAGACCCATCACAATCCCATAAAATGGATTTGTAATAGGTCTTATCTTAGAATAGGGAATTTGCATTTTGTCCAACATATGAAAAAAAGCAAATCCAGAGAACTTCCTCCGTCAACTAAAACTCTTCCTATCTTACAATTACAATGGTTGGAGAAACTACTAATAGAAGTTTTCAAGGAATTGACATACCTTTTGGAGAATCTTGTTTATTGAAGGTGATGGCAACATATCAATTTTTTGGAACTAGCTTGGTTGTCCTGATGACCAGGTGCTTTCTTCCAAGGTGCCTTCCCTTTGGAGTATGCAGCCATTTTGAGACTTCTACTACTTCTCACTGAGTATTATTTTTGTTATTTTTCTTATTCATCCCCTTACGATCTTTAGATCTGGAGATCTTTTTAAACTTCTAGTCTTCTAACCCTGGGATGCAAGGTTGTGGGAATGTATGGCCCTTGTCAACCATACAGTTCTATTCAATGGCCTTAGGAGTACCCGAATATCGATCTACCATATTGAATAATTCTAGTGTGGTAGAAGGCGAATGAATATTAACATCCTCTGTAAATCGTTTATAACAGATAGCCTGTTTAAATATGTGAATTACAGAATTGTTAGATATATTAGGTATGTTATTGCGAACTTCTACAAACCTTTTAATGAATTGATGTAAGTTTTTACTAGAAGTTTGGCAAAGACAATGTAAATTATCCTTTTTACCAGGATTGGCATAGCAATTTGTAAAATTATTTAAAATTGCATGGCACAAATTTTTCCAACTGAGAATAGAACCTTCTGGCTGATTGAATAGCCAAGTTCGTGCTAATCCTTTTAAGACTATATGGCGGTAGTTGGCCATTACACTTTCATCACCTCCAGCAGTCTGGATGGTGGTGGTATAAACTTATAAGAATTCTTATAGGTTTTATGTTCCATCAAAACTCTCCAATGATCCTGGCTTGAACTTTTCAGGCCAGGTTACATTTCTAAGCCCAGAGGAGAAAGCTTTGCATCCCAGGGTAAGGCGTTCAAAAATGTTTCTCCATCATGGCTAATTTCTCCTTTGGTGGCCAGTGCTTTACTGGCACTGATTAGATGATGACCCCTCAACACAGGAATTGGTCTGAGACCTTATGGATAAAGACCTAACTTGTACTTCATTCGCAGCTTCTTGCAAGTCAACAGCTGCAAGGGATCTTATGATTGTTGCATTAAGGACATCTTCCCCTTCCTTAGATGATTAATAATCGCATTTCATAAAATGTGAGTCCTCTCAATTGGAGTAGCCTCCTGCAAAGTTTAAGTCTCTTACCACCGCCTGGGGAGGTGGTGGTGCAATTGGAATGTCTTGACGAGTTGCCCTCTAGAGAGTTGAAATCTCCTCTAGGTGCTTGGTTGACCCTAGTAATACAAGCGTTTGGTCTTATCAATGGATTTTGTTTTTCCGCCATACATCGCTTATATTCACTTTGAGCGGTATTTTGGCCTCTTCCTGAGCTTTAGTTCCTCTCACTACTCCTTTGTCTCATTGGTAACATCACAAGCATGGAAACCCAAATAGATGAGAGGTGTTAGTTCTTCATCCTCATCTATGTGGTATAATCCAGTAACATATCCTATGCTACAGGCCTTCCGTGTACACACGTACACCAACTAACAAAAGTCACAAAATTCTAAAACAATTGTAGATGTACTTCATAGATTGCTCTACCTATGTATAAAATTCATGCGTTCAAATTCATTATATATCAAGTTTAAAGAGTTTAAACTTGTTTAATTTTCTTTTGTAACTCTCGATATATAATGAATTTGATCTTGAAATTTCATAAATAGGTAGGGCAATCTATGAAGTACATCTACAAATTTTTTTAGAATTTTTTGTGACTTTTGTTAGTTGGTGTGCACGTTGTGTACACGGGAAGGCCTGTGTGCACAGGATACGTTGCCATAATCCAGACCTTGGAGACAATCTTCTGAGGCTGAACTTTTTAGTAGATTATTAATACCTTTTGATGTATTTTCATTATCAATTTCCATTGAACATGCCTCATGACTATCTTCCTCTGAATTTACTAGAGGAGTGATGAAAGTTTTACCTTTTGGCGCTTTAGATGATTGTTCCTTTGCTTCAACCCTTGCATCGGTTTTTTTGCTAATTCCACCTCAGATTCATATTCGGAATAGAAATCACACTTACATTTTTCTTCTGTTGGTTCATCATCTATCATGACATGAGCATAATCGACAACATCAAACCAGTTTTCTTCATCCATTATAGAGAATTTCTTTGCTTTGATCACCAGAGGCCCTCCTTCTAGTGTTAGCTGTCGATGCTCAAGACCAGGGGTTTCTTCATCAATCTTATGAACATATAATTGTAGGCTCTTGGTGAATAAAATAGAGGGAATGGGTATAGTATACAAATTACATAATGGATGCTTGATGTCTAGATTAGATTATAGAATGACTATGTGTTTTTTGATGTCTTCGATAGTGTGGATCGGCCCCCTATTTATCCTGGCTGAAGAGGCAGTAGTTGTTCTCCAAAAGGACATTGTATAGCCGAGATGTGTCTTCCCGCCAAACAGTGTCTTCTCACTAATGGTTGTCTTTTCCAGAGATAATCTTCGAGTAGTTATGTATACCTGTCAGACAATGGTTCGCACGGAGACATTTACTAGGATAACTGTTTGTTCCCGACCAGTTCGTTGGTCCAGGTGACTATTTCACTTATCGGTGACGACCAATGTGAAGCAAAGTCTTAGCCATTTTGACAGAACTGGTCGGAGACCTAACTATTAGGATATGGATGGGCTATATCCCTATAGTACAGGTTTTATGTATTACAGGCCCATCAATAGAGTATAGTAATTTGAGGGTCCAAACAAATGATAGGTTTCTAATCCTTGTCACTCTTCATTTTGTTTGTTCTAAGGTTTTTATTCTAACAAACTTATTCGGTAACAGATTGAAAAAATAATAATAACAAAGCTTGTTATGCAACTCTTGGTGGCTCAAAACACCGCCAAGGATTATAAATTTGATCTTGTTGAAACTACTAACAAGGTCAGATGTCATGAAGAAAAGACTGCTAGACTCCATGAAGCCTTTTAAAAAATGAAGATAAGGTCCAAAGGCTCTCCGAAGAGCATAAGACTGCTCTTCAGGCAAAGGAGTTAGAAATAGAAGGTAAGAAATTTATCCCGATCTGTTTACTTTTCCTTTCGAAGGAAGAAATTGATATTTAGATTTTGCCATGAGTTTTACAAAATTAAAAAACATAATAAAAATCCAAAGAGATTTTGCTCTCGAAAGAAGAAGCAGAGAAAACAAAATTTGAAGAGTAGAGGTTGGTAATGAAGAATGAAATAGACAGCCTGACCAACAAAATAAAGCTCTTCATGAAAGATCTTTCCACAATTCAAAGAGTTAGGAAATCCACTCTGAACGTTATCTTAGAATAGCTTTAAAAAATCGCAAAGGATCTAAAAGGCAAAGAAGTAAAACTTACAAGCCCCTGATCTATCACTTGATGAATTGGTCGAGGGGGTAAATGACTAGTTGAAGATCATCCAAAGTCATCTCCCCGCAATGGCGGAAACCAGTAATATAGCGCTCCAAACTTCAATCGCAGTCCAACTAAGTGCACTCTTTGTCAAGTTAAGTCACTTCTAAAAGGATATAATTGAGTTGGAGAAACTGGCACCAACCTGAAGCTGACTGCTCAAGAAGTGATTAATAGAAAACATGAAGAAGTAGCCTCTACCGTTGATACGTACGTGAAAAATGTAAAGATTACATTCAAGTAACATGTATGATATCTTTTGAATGAATGAAAATATCTCTTGTTATATTTTATCTTGTATCTCATCTGCTTGTATTTTTCTGAGGGTATCGCTAGCCCCGAATACTCTAATTACATCAACATATGTGAAAGGTCATATCAAGCACTTAGTACAGCCCCTTTACTATCCTACAGGTATACAACACAAGAATATAAAAAACTAACTTAGGATGACTCTTAAATCAGATAACCAAACATAGATCTATATGACGCCCCCAAAGCATGAAAATTAGTAGCTTGCTGATTACCTTGGATTAATTTTGTCAAGGACAAGAACCAGAGGAACCAACAAAAGAATAGGTACCCATGCTGATTGACCTTTGTTGACATCATAGCAAAGCTGAGCAGCAACATCAATACAAACAGCTGGAGCACCACCTCTTTCACCATCTTCATCACCCGAAACAACATAAAGAGCCATAGGAAAACTTTCATTCCCGTTTACAACTTCAGGCTTCTCTCTATTTGTGCGGATAAGATTTTGCCAAGCCCAGCACATAGCGTATGGACCCACCCATGATCCAGCAGCCAGACCATAACTCTTTCCATCTTGAAGTAAATTGTGAATTGAGAAAGTACAAGCTTCAGAATCACCAAATAGGTGTAAGATCTGTATATATTCAGGGTTATATACATATATTGCTGCATATGAACCTTTGACCATTATAAGCAACCCTACATTAAGAACTAAAAGAGCTCCATCACCTACTATAATTGAACAGGAAAACGTCATCTATCTTGATGTAGGGAACAACTCTAACAGATCAGAATAGGCAAGTCATGTTACAAGACTGCTAGGGACTTTATCACTAAGTACCAATGAAGGGAGTAGGGATAATTATCATACCCGGTGCATCCTCAGATAGAAAAGAGCAAGAGAATAAGGTTCATTACAGCATTCCAGATCGCTTTTGTGATTTAATCCATTCTTTCTGGGCCTGTCTTCTTTCCACAATGGTAGCATGGTAGCACTCAACACAGCAGCAGGCCAGCAGCCCTCAACACAGCATAAACAGCTTCAACAATTAATAGATGATTAAAAGGTTCATCTGATATCACTTAATAGGCAATGGTTCACAATCACATAATACAACCCCTTTCATAGTACACAAGCAATGCATATCTTCCAAGAATTTGAATTCCAGCAAAAATCACATAATACAACCACTTAAATGGTACACATACCAATTCACCAAACAAACCAAATAGCAACAATGAAGGATGTGTGAGTAGTACTAGTGACCACCAATAAGCAGTAGATGAATTGCACATTTCTTTGAGTCTTCAGAACTCAACAATTGTAGAATGTAAAACTCACAATGCCACCTCCTATATAAGAATATAAGATAGAATAGTTAACCAATTGAAATGTAAGCACATTACTACATGTCTACATCTATGATTATATGAAATTGCGATTTATTTTATAAGTACTCCACCTGTAGCCCTTCCTGAATATCTTGAAGACAAGTCCAAAAGCTCGAAGGGTCTCCATTTTCTTCATCTGTAAGATACAAATGTAAAAATATTTTCTTTTGTTGACAATGACAAAATAAATATGAATACGAATTATTCTATATACAAACCTTTATATTTATTTCGAAGCCAATCCTGTGAGTACATTAATGCCTCTAACATTTGAGAAGTGAGACGGTTGTGATGTTTGCTAAGAATTCTCCCACTTGTGCTAAAAGCGGACTCAGAAGCAACTGTACTTATTGGAATAGCAAAGATGTCACATGCAGTCATCCTCAAGGTAGGATAACGTGTCCCAACAACCTTCCACCAATCCAATACATTAAATTTTTCTTTTGTTGTTGGTACATAGTCATCATCCAAGTAACGATGTAACTCAGATTTCAGTCTAAAAGATTCTGGCCTTCTCTTAGCAACATGTGCATTAAAGATTGACATAACAGTTGGAGCTTGAATTGCAGGCATTATGACTGATGATTCTATATTATCCTCATGATTATCTACTTGATACTCAATCATCAAATTGCATAATGAGGCAGTAGGGGTGAAAACGGGATGGATAATTCCCGCTCGATCGGGAGCCGGATCCGGTTGGAACCGAATCCAGGAAGTAAATCAAATATCGAGTCGGATTCGAATCCGGATCCGGATAGTTGAAAACGGATATCAGATCGGATTCAGAATGTACACTATTCGGAAGATGTGGGTCGGAAAACTGATATCGGGTAATCGGTATTTCGGATATCCGGATTGTCTCTCGAGTACGTCACAACTTCACAAGCCCAAGCTGTGTCCCCTGTCCCGTAGGCCGTACTCCTGTGAGCCGACTCCCGTCTCCACTCTCCGTCTCTCCCTGTCTCTCGTAGTCCCGTGTGCCCAGATCTGAGATCGCCTCCCATCGGGCCGTCCCCCAGCCGTGGCGTCTGGTGCTCCCCTCCCTTGGCAGCATCTTCCCCGGTCGATGCTCCCCCTCCCACCGACCGGTAGTCCCTAGCGGCGACACCCCCTCCCCCGGTCGATGCTCCCCCAACGGCGACTCCGGCTCCCCCTCCCCTGGCCGATGCCCTCCCTCCAGGTGGTCCCCAATGGTGGCTTGTTCCCCTCGGTGGCGCCCCCTCCCACAAAGTGAGTCTCCCCGGCTTATTTTGGAGTACACATTTCAAACTTGTCTTTGAAGTATCATTCATATCTGCTCGATTTCATTCGTTGTGTATTCGATCCAAATCACCAGAGATTTAGACGCGAATCACAAATGGAAAAAATACTTTACAAAATCATGTGCATGGAGCAATTGATAATAATGGGATAAAAACGCAGGGCGTGCATACCATTTTGCCAATCTTTGCAGGCTGGAAGTGGTAGGCAGTTTAGCCATGGTGAAGGCACTGATTTTCATTCATAGGGGCAAATCGGAGAAGAGGAGGAGAAAGCAAGGCAAAAGTGCACGACGATTGGCAGTTTGGCACACAACGAATGAGAGTGAAAATGTGAAATAGCAGCTAAAACTATGGTTGGTCTGGCTGGTTTGTTTGCAAATTGCAAAAGAATTTGACCCAAAGCAATAGCCATCCAAGTCTCCCAGTTTAATAAAAGTTTAAGACTTACCTCCATATGGACAGTGTTTAGTCTCTTAATTCCTTCCTATGCCTTCTGTCATGGGGCATCCTTTACCAAATTTAGGTGTTTTATTGCCTAATCTTGAATAGTTATGTGTTTATTGCCTGAACTTAAATAGTTTCTGTGTTTTCTTTTAATAATACATTCATCATTCAAATTGTTGATTGACCCTGTTACGAGTTAACCAATTTTGTTCTTTTGAACTATAAGTCATATTACATTTTGCACTGAAACCTCCACCACCAAATGCTTTTAATTTCTATTAGCAGAACAATCGAGTTTTCTAAATGTGAGGCATGCATTAGTGATGTGTTGGTATGATTCCATATAATCTTGAAATGGGACTTTTTCCATACGCAATGCTACTAGTAAGAAAACAAACCACCTCAAGGTACAGGTTGTCTTCCATTCCAACCTTCTCCAGTTCTCCTTCCTCTGAGTCCATCTCGTTCTCAAGAGCTTCATCCCCCTGTTCTTGGCACTTAGGGTCTGTAACAAACTTTCCCAAGTGTGTGTATACCCAAAATGATACGTAAAAAAGAATCAATAGAGTACGAAGTATTTGCTAAGAGGGATACATGTGACATACAAAAACTAAAGATCATCTTTAGCTGGCATTTCCATCAATCAAATGGAAGATATATGCAGATAGACAGGCATCTCATGCTTACCTAGGTATGCACTTCAGCATAGACAAACTCTAACCATGATATTCTGAAGACTTCAGATTGACTTTTTCCTCACCCTCCCCCCAGCCAGCATTGGCAGACAATTGTTGTGTTTATGCTTTAATGAGTAGGTAATGTTGTGGAGAGTGCCTTCTTGCTCTTCTGGCATATTTCTTAGCATTTTAAAACATGCATTACAGAATGGTGTGTACTGAGTGAATATCACAGCCAATCTATTAGCTGAATGGCGTGTAGAAATACAAAGAAGTTGAGGTATGTTTTACTATTTGGAAATTGAACCCATATTTGAAAGATAACCATTTAGCATGCAACCTGAACCAAGAATCTCAAGGCTGACACATCAAAGATTTGGCTCCTTAGGTTCCATGTGTCTTCTTTCTGTGCTTTCAGATTTTGCTCAACAAACCTCTTCTAGGAAGATATCTATTGTCAAATATCTTTGTTTATTTCAATGATTTTTTTCTATTCTAATAAGAACATGGCATCTGAATCAAGTACTACTGCAAGCATAAGTGTAAGTGTATCATCGACAGCACCAAGTCAAGCTGTTCCACGCATGGGTAGTGGGCCTAGTGGCACAAGAGATACAAACCCTGCTGCTATGGTGGAAGTGGAAGGGACAAATGAAGAGCCTCAAGTAAAGAGACAGAAGAAGAGCACATCACGTGTCTAGGATCACTACACCAAGTATTCTGTAACAACTATGCAAGAAGGTAAAAATGTTGTCCAAGAGTGGGCCAAATGCAACCATTGTGTTTACAAGGCCAGACGCGAGAGTGCCAATGGTACAAAGGTCTTCTAAAAACCATTTGAAGAACAAACATAACTTGAAGCCAGGCCAAAAGCAGCTCATACTAGAAAAGAATCATGAGGATGGTTCAAATGTGGTTGAGCCTTACAAGTATGACCAAGAAATTAGCTTGAGGAAATTTTATTTGGCCATAATCATGCATGAATATCCTTTCAATATTGTTGAGCATGAATATTTTGTTGAGTTCATCAAATCTCTGTGTCCCAACTTTCCAATCAAGAGTCGTGTTACTGTTAGGAAGGAACTAATGGATATCTTTGTAGAAGAAAAGAATAAGTTGCTTGAATGTTTTAAATCTGTTCAGTGACGCTTTAGCACAACTATGGACATGTGGACATCAAATCGAATAAAGGATATATGTGTGTCATTGTTCATTGGATTGATGACAATTGGTGCATTCAGAAAAGAATTATCAATTTCATGCATGTAGGAGGTCGGCACACGGTGCTAAGTTGTGCAAGCATTTCTTCGCTAGCATTATGAGATGGTATATTAAGAAGAAACTATTTTCTCTAACTTTGGACAATGCATCATCAAATAAAGTGTGTGTTAAAGATGTAATTGCTGAACTGAAAACACAAAATCCCCTAATATGTGTTGGGATGTTCTTCCATACAAGATGTGGTAATCACATATTAAATCTTGTTGCTAGAGATGGTCTGCAAGAAATTGCATCTGCAGTTCATCATATTCGATCATTTGTAGCAGCTGTAAAGGGCTCTCCATTGCAGTGGGAGGAGTTCCAGAAATGTGCTTCTCAATGTCAGTTAGATACAAAGAGGGGTGCCTCATTATATGTTGCAACGAGGTGGAATTCCACTTATCTTATGTTGTGGGATGCTTTATATTATAGGAAAGCTTTTTTTAGTGGCTTGTGTGCATGGAACGCTGTAGGTATGAGAATATAGCTCCATCAATTGCTGAATGGGAAAAGGCATTGACGCTTTGCAAGTGCTTAAAGAAATTCCATGACGTCACTGAGCTATTCTCTGGTACTTTATATCCAATAGCAAATATGTTTTATCCATGTTTTTTTGACATTAAGCTTTTGATTTCTGAATGGTGTGCTAGCACTGATACCACTATTAGTAAGATGGCATTTTCTATGCATGCTAAGTTTGAAAAGTACGGGAAGAAGTCAAACATTGCTCTTGTTGTGGCTTGCTTTCTTGACCCTAGGAGAAAGAGGAAGTGTATAGAATTTTACATGAAAAAGTTTTATGGTCAGGTGTTGTATGAAGTTGAACTTGAAGAATTTACTAAGATTGTCAAGTAGTTGTATAATGCCTATGCTTCTTCTTGCTCAAAGAGTACTAGTGCACCTAGTGTGACTTCTGAACCAAAAGAGGACTTTATGGAAGAAGAAAATGATGAACTAGAGAATTTCTTGTATGATACACATGAGACTGATCGAGATGATGCAAATGACTTAGATAAATACATGGCAGAACCACCACTAAGGCTTGCTAAATCCAATCACAAATTTGATATTTTATCATGGTGGAAAATTCAGCAAGATGTATATCCTATTCTATCACAAGTTACTCGTGATGTATTGACCATGCAAGTGTCAACTGTTGCTTCTGAATCTGTGTTCAGTGCTGGTGGTCGTGTCATTGATCCATTTCGCAGCCGTCTAGACCCTGAGATTGTAGAGGCATTGATCTGTACTAAGGATTGGGTAAAAGCATCTAGAAAATGTGATAGATTTTATTTTTTTTCTCGGTCCATAATATAATTGTGTAAGAAAGTCTATTATTTAATAATGTATATTTCTTTAAAATTTTTAGATTCTGGTAACAAGGTTGCATCTATAATCAATGATCTTGAGGTTGTGGAAACCCTTATTGCGAATACGATGACTATGGTATGGCACTCTTTACTTCTTTAGTTAGCATTTGCTTATAACTTATAAGTTTATTTATAGTTTGACATAACAAAATTGTAGCATGAAGAAGAAATAACTGATGATGAGGATTGAGGAGGAGTCCAGGTAAGTGGTTCTCAAACCGTTCCTTAGCCTCAACATTTGCATGATTTGCTCTTAACGTACTAGCGAAGTTGGGGTCAACATCCGTGATATTACAAGAGATGGACTTGGAACTAGACCATTCAACTGATTTATCTTGTGTTGTTAGAAAATCTTCTTTATGCTAACTAAACTACTGTTCTTTGTTTTTTCGTTTACAGAAGGTGATAAAGGCTGGTGGTCTATTTGCTAGGTCCATCTTCCTAATCCACAACTTCGATGAACTAATGACCGTCTAAAGCACTAGTTCGCTACCTTATAGCTTATATATCCATATATCTCTATGCTGTGCGAGTTACTCTGAACTCTGATGCCATGTTCTATTTGCTCGTTCCACTGTAATTCCAGTAGCCTACAAACTCAATGAAAAAGAATTGGTTTCGTCAGAACTTTTGTTGTTGTTTTGACATATTTTCCACAGTTAGAGTTTAGATACATTTCGAAAAGTTGATGAAATTTTGAGTCCTTTATAGGCTTGGCTAGCATGTTAGCGGCATGATTCTGAAAACTGGTTACTGGTTGTGCATTACTTAGCTTGTTGCATATCAGATGTCGGGTTCTGGATGATATATCAAAGCAAACGATACACCGCTATAGAAGGCTTCATGTAAATTTAAAATCACAGTTACCAGCTGACATTACATTATAGCATGTTTGCCTTATTAGTGTTCATTTTAACTGACCTATAGTTGCAGCTTATCAAATTTTGTTCAAATTGCTAAAAATCTGACTATTGTTATATGCCTGCTTTGTTAAGATTAATAGATTATTAGTACTGTTGTATCAGATGGTGTGAAGAACTCTATTA
Organism: Guadua angustifolia; assembly: GCA_036346375.1. NCBI lineage: Eukaryota > Viridiplantae > Streptophyta > Magnoliopsida > Poales > Poaceae > Guadua > Guadua angustifolia. The sequence continues at coordinate 47,836,143 of CM070510.1, forward strand.
CGCTAGTTTATACTTTATTGATGTTCAGGTCACAGTTACTTGTTACTTTGGTAGCTAATATGCTGAGCATCTCATGCACGACATCCTTGTTGCACCCCAAAAACATTAGACTGGAAAGTTAGTGTGAATTGTTATACAACTTTGTCTTTGTCTATGAATCTTGATCAATGGTGACAACTAATAAGGTATATGTAGCATTTGGAAAAAGATGGGTACTGGGTATTGATATCTAATAAAAAAGATTATTTTGAATTTAGTTGATGGCTTGATGCCATGTTTGAGCACCCATAGCCACCGCAAAATCTCAATTGGAGTTTATATGTTATTATAATAGTCAAGGAAATTATGAAACCGCTGATATGCATTCTGTTTAAAGAGCCTAGCATTTGAGCTAACTGCTACAAACAATAAATTTGGATTATTGTCATGTATTCGTGTGGTTTGATTCAACATATATTACTTTATGTATGCGTGCATTATCTGTTCCCGAATTATCCATTCCCGATCCAAATCCATCATATATCCGACCCGTATCCGTATCCCAAATTATCCAGATTTGTATACGGATTTGGCTAGCCCGTAGCCGGTTCCGAATCTGGGGAAAAATTATGGGTTAGGATACGGGAAGAGCAATATCCACCCATATCCGACCTGTTTTCACCCCTATGAGGCAGTAACTTCTCGAACATGGTCCTCACAATTTTCACCACTAACACCATGTAGCATTTTGAAGCAAACTAATAGTATTTTAGTCTTAAATTGAGGATCAAGAAGTGTAGCTATGCCCATTAAGCTTTGAATGTCAGTCTAATACTTATCAAACTTCTGAGTCATGCTAACTGTCATTTTTTCTATAATTGGGTTGCCACAACTTGACCATAGCCTAATTTTCATTTTAATTTCGCAAATCTTGGGGAAGAAAATATTAGCTGTAACATAGTTAGTTCCAGAGAACATTTCAGTCATATCATAGAACAACCGTAGCCTTTCAACAACATCAGCAACAAAGCTCCATTCTTCTTCACTAGGACCACAAGTGTATTGTTTCTTAACACACTTCGCACGATCAAAAACAGCCTTGTAGGGTAAAGCAACACTAAGCATAGTGAAAGTAGAGTTCCATCTAGTTTTGCAGTCAAGAGCTATCTTCTTCGTTATTTTAACTTTCACAAACTTAGCAATTTCCTCGAACTTCTCTACTCTTTTGGGTGTGGCAATCCAAAAAGCTATACTATCACGAATATATCCAATAGCCTTAGTCATCACATCCAACCCATCCTTCACAATCAAGTTGAGGATGTGTAACATCCTGAAATTTTATTTCAAAAATAGGATAAACAAATATATTTTAAATTATTATTTTTATCGGTTGTCTCAAGTTTATTTATCTCCTCTTTATTTTCTGGATTTCTCTAGAGTTCAAAAGAAAAAGATTTTTGCCTATTTTTAGCAAAAACTTAAAACTATTTCCTTAAAAAAATAAAAACCGTATTTAAGTTGGAATTAATTTAAAATCGATTTCAAAACCTTTCCAAAAGTCTCATCAATTAAAAATATAGTTTGGAGACAAAATAAAAGATTTGGTTTTGTTAAAACTATCTTATTTAATATAAATAAACCTAAGGGAATTTCTGTGAAATTTCCTATATTTATCAAATTATATATTTTCTAAAGCCTTTCAAAGCTTTAACAAAATAAAAATATATGTTGATATAAAAATAAAATATTTGGTGGTATCAAAATATTTTAGTTGATCTCAAAATGTCCTAATTAAACTCCTGAATTTTCTTAGAATTTTTGGGGTTGTTTTAGTATTTTCCAAATTAAAAGATATTAAAAACAATATAAAATATTTACTGTACATGAATAAAATTATTATTTTATATAATGATATTTTATTTGTGTTACTAAGGCTGTGGGTCATGTTCTAGATTTTTCCTGGATTTTTGAACGGTTGTTTGATATTTATTTCGATTTTATTGGTGATGTTTAGTAATTCGGATTAAATGAACAGTAATGGCTAGCTCCGGCCGTTTCCAGGAGTAATTCCGGCAGTTTTCAGTCATAACTTCGGTGAGCGTTTTCTGATGATCCGCTGGTCCGATCGCCCTATAAATTGAACCACAGCTTTCTACGTGTGTTCCCTTTACAACCCAATTGGAATTTTCCCCATCCATGTTCTGGATCTCCCTGCATAAGCCTTCTTTCCCAACTCCGGCGAGAACCTCGGTGAGCTCTACCGAGCGCTCCCGAACTCCGTTCATCCTCAAATTTTTTGTGGAGGACCCCCATGATGGTTGCAACACCCCTGTGAAACAGTTTTGGAAAATTCCAAATAGAGCACCGCCGGCGCCCCGTACAGACCGTGCCGCCCCCACGTCGGCTGGTTTTAGCATCGCATTCCTTGCCAGCTGGGAGAGTTTTTCTGAGATTCAAATGAGTCACCTCGTGCCACATGGTACCATCTGTCTTCCCTCCAAATTTGGTGCAATTTCATTCGCGGAATCAGAAGTTATGGCCGTTCCAATCTCAAATCTTGTTTCTGCTCGTTCTCCTTTTTTTATGAATTTGATCATGAATATTTTTCTGTAGACTCATCTTAATGTCCTCTACACGGTGCTCATCCTAACTCAAGGTTTTGCCTGGGGATTTGTGCAGAAAAATCAATCTTCCCCGATCAAACTGCGTTCCAACGGCAGAAAACTTCATCGCGTGTTCCCCATTGATCCAGAAGGTAAAACTCAGATCTGTTTACGTCATATTGTGCCAAATGATCCCAGATAGCTCTCTGTAAAATTTGGTTAGGTTTCATTTATTATTTTAATAGTTATGATCGTTTGATCTATTGGCTCCGGTAGCCGTTCGTCGACAGTTTGTGATCTATCCGTTGGGTTGCCGCCAAATTCGGCTATACCATTGAGTTCGTGTCGCCGCTTCTACGTGGTGCTCACTTTCCCTTTGCTGTTACATCTACCAAAATTTTTAATATTCGTTACCGTCGCCTTTTTGCCACCGCCGCGCGTCGTCTTATGCCGCCAACCATTTTGGTTTGTCGTGGCTATGTCATTGTGTCCAGTAGGTTATTATCCCCTGTTTTGCCCATCGGAGAAGTTCATTTGATCCCCGGTTGCTGTCAAAGCCATATTCTAGTATCTACCCGTCGTCTTTTGGCCTAGTCCTTCGTATCGGTGCGCGTTTCGGTTCGCCATACTTGGTAACCTTTAATCGCAGAGCCAACCCTACCGTTCTACCCCATGTAAAGTGTATCCATCCTTGAATCGTTTCGCTCAAACCCGGACTTAACCTTTGGTCCAATTTGTCGTTGCGTCACGATATGTGTACCTTGCAGATCTCAAATCAAATTTGAGCCATGTCATGACCTCGCTGCCCTGTCTTTCAACCAATGGTTGCCACCTTGTAATCTCATATGTGTTCTGTTAACGCTTCACCTTCATCGTTAACGTTTCGCCGTTAACGTTTCATCGTTAACATTCCGCCGTTAACGTTTCGCCGTTAATGTTCCATCGTTAACGTTCCGCTGTTAACATTTCGTCGTTAACGACCTGCCGTTAACGTTTTGCTCTCATCACATGTGTGCATGCAAGTAAAGGCCCTAGTGCGATGTCATCATCTTTTCTGTCGCCTTGATGTGATCTAGCCCTATCACATTGAGTTTAGCCCCGTTCTTTTTATCATCGCCGCCTTATCATCGTCAAGTTCCTTCTTCGACGCATGACTGAACCCCTTATCGAATCAAAGTGGATGTTGACCCCACTTGTCCTTGTCTTATCTTTAAAAATCTAATCTGCCATTGATTGGGAAATCATTCATGGACTTGGTTGATACATCATTGGCCATATGTCATATCCTTGTACCCATATCTAGTCTATCAGTCGATCTTTCTTTTGTTCGACTGTGTATCTACTTAGTCAACAAAAGTCAACTTTGAGCATCAGCTTAGTCCGTCGTGAACTAACATATCTTTATGGACCCGATCTATAGATCGAGAGTCCATATATCAATATCTATCTAATCGAGTTAATTAATGTCGAAGGATATCCCTGGAATATACTCTGTGCTTCCCTAATTATCAGTCGTAACCTTCTCGATAAATCTTCTGAAAGCCTGTTCTCTTTCATCTGATTTTCGATCAAATCTAAGTTCCTAAATTCAATCCCTTCCGTTCAGTACCAATCTAATATTAAATTGGAGTTTATTCGAATTGCTTTTGAGTTTTGTTGTATTTGTGCTTCTTTGTCATTAGACGTGTCGTCCAGAAGTTACCCAAAGTAGCTGAAGGACGAGGAATTCGAAGCTTTCGATTGAAGAGCCAAAGGTTGAGGAAGCCGAAGATCAATTAAAAAGAGTAAAGAGCAGTTTATAGCAAGTGCCAGGCAAGTTGTGCTTTGATCATATTGCTCCCAGTTTTACAAATTTACTTTGATTCAAATTATTGCATGCTAGTTCAAGATTAAAATGATTTAAATTAATTTGGGATTAGTTATTCAATCCAATTGATAATATCACCTTGCCATGATTATTTGTATGCCATAATTCATTTGTCACCCTAAGATGGTTGATTATTAGTTGGTTGTTATTACTTGCCAAGGTGGGTTGGTTAGACCATGTATAATTGCTTAGCCATGCCACGCAACTCATGTCTTTTGAAAATAAAAGGATAATACTGATCAAAGGATTATGAAATGTTTTTGTGAAATGGTGTGACGTGTTGCCACACGATGATGTTGATATGTGGAACCAGTGTGGTTCTACATGGATGTTGAGTTGTTGTTGGCATTGTGTTGCGCAATAATCAACCGGGGTGGTAAAGGATTTAGACTGGGGCAAGTGGCAAGTGGCTTTACGCCAGGTGGGCCATGGTGGCTTTACAATGCATCATCTTAACCCAGTACTACCCGCTGAGGTTTCAACACTGAAGGGTTACACCACCACAACAAGGCCCCCCTCTTGCGCCATGTGAGTTTCCTCCGTACACCCGGACTCACACCACCACGGTAGCACTCAAGCTAAGACTTTGCAAATTAGTCAGCTAGGCTGACGCATAACAGACATGTGGTTGCACGATTGACTCAGGTCAAAGGCTCGCAAGGTTAAGTCCTTAGGGTTGATTAAAGCAAGACTTGCACATACCCTCAGCCCATCGGGCCCACCCTGGCACACTTGCCCTTGCCACTTGCTTCAATCGAAGTGATTACCAACCCCGGTTGATTACCAAGCACCACGTGCTATACACAAATCAACATCGTTGCGTGACCTCCTCGCCACAACAACTCTATCTCTTTGTGTGACCACACATGACACACAAATTCTCATCATTGTTCCATATTCCATTAATCAAGATTATTAAACAGTGATTCATGAACATGTGATAACGTGGCATGGCTAAGCAATTCTATTCCGTTCTAACCATCCTATGTTGATTTCAATATTAACCAACTATAGTGAACCAACCTAGGGTGACAAGTGGATCATGGCATACAATTAGCAAGGTAGGGTGTAATTCAAAGGGTACATTAGCTAATCCCAAATTTAGGTGAAAATCATTTATACACATAAAATATCATGCAATAGAGTAAATCAAAATAGCAATTTTTCCTAACATGGGTTCAACATGATCAAAGCACTACTTGCCTTGGTTAAGCTCCTGGTCTTGATCCAAAGATTGCTCTTGAATTGTTAATTCCTCCTCCGTAGCCTCGCACAATTCAACGTCTACGCGAATCGAGAAAGAATAGCAAATAAACACCAAGAACAAAGAACAAATAAACTCAAAAATTCAAACCAAAGCTACCATTAGATAGATATCAATTTTACAAATTTTTAAAAATTTGAATCACCTCAATCGGAGTTCGTATGAGGGAGAACAAGCCCTCGAAAAATTCAAATTCCTGAAAAATCCATAAAATTGGAAAATCAAAATATTTCGAATTATTTTTGTAAAGAAAAACCTGAATTATGACGTCAGCTGATGTCAGCCCTGGGCTGAGTCTGGACGGCTAACACGTGGCACGATCCAAGCTGTCTAAACCCAATCTAACGGTTACTATTTAATCTACGACGTGGCTAAACGTCAACCACCGGATTTAGATCTAACGGTGGATCTTACCCGAGCCCTTTACTGTTGACCTAGATGACGTGGCTCAATCCTGACCCTCCATCTAAGATCGGACGGTGAAATTCTTACCCGAGCGATACGCTGTTTATGCCGCGACGTCGCTTACCTCTGACGGTCCGATGATGATCCCACGGCTGTCAGTGCTCGACTCCGGCAATGGCAATGCGGCGGCGCGGCTTCACCGGCCTTGGGGAAGACGACCAACCTGACGGCGTTGCGGCGGTTTTCGGCGACGAAGAAGTAGCGGATCCGATGCGACTCGATGAGGTGAGCTCGAATCCGGAACCCACACGGCGGAAGAAGGTATCCAACGGCGGCAATGGTGCGGCGAAGATCCTCGGGACTCCGGCGAGTTTGCGCGCGCACTCCAAGGCTCCTCGGGCGTCGGCGCTTCAGCAGAAAGGTGCGGCGGCTCGTGGTGAGTCTCGGAAGGGGTCTCGGGTCCTTAAATACCCGGAGGTGGCGCGGAAATCATGGAAGGTTTGGCGGCGGCGAGTTCTACTTGGATACGGCGGCGGTGCTGAGTCCGACTCGGAGACGATGACCAGTGACCGCACGATCTTTATCTGACGGCCCGGGTGGCTTAGGGTTTCCGAATCGGTAAGCTCCAATAAGGACCGTGCGATGTGAATCCGACGGCCGCTAGTGATTTGGGTTTCTTTAAATGACGTGGCTTGATAAAGCCCGTTAGATTTCGATCCGACGGTGCGCATTACTCCTACCGATGGAACAGGCCAAATATTTGGGCTGTCGCATGCACAGTGCTGGGCTGAGCCCAGTACTGTTCTCATCGATTTACTCCGGGATTTTTAATTCATAGGGACTCATCCGCCAACATTCATAGGAAATGCGCCACCTTCGGAAGCAAAAGATTGGCTCAGGACCATTAAAAGGAAGCTACTCATAGCTCAGTGCAGAAGTGATGAGAAGGTATTATATGCTTCATACCAGTTACGAGGAGCTGCTGCTGATTGGTGGGAGGAATATTGTGCTAACCATGAAGCCTCACAGAATATCACTTGGAATGAATTTTTTGCTGCTTTTCATGATCTCTTTGCTATACCAAGGAATGGTATGGTCATAGTGAATTCAGAGAAGGACGCTACCCCTATACCTTGTTCCAGATCTAGACGATGTTCTTTGAAGTACTATCAACTAGACAAGTCAAGGGATCGTGCGTGCATTCACTGTGGAGAAATAGGACATACCGCTGATGAGCATGCGATCAATTGCTCCAGTTGTTAAGGAAGCCATTCTCCTAGAGAATGTCCTATGAGCGACATCACATGTTACCTTTGTGAAGGACGAGACCATTGCCCACCTCAATATCCCTTGAATCCGATAGTTACTGTCGTGATCCAACATCAACAGAAGAATCTACGGACCCTAGTTGCTCGAGAATTATCCATAAGAGGGGGAAAGTTAGTTGCACAGGAGACGTCGCTTGGAGAAATAAAAATGCACCCTCCTAAACCTATCGACCTTAATCAGGAAACCAGTAAGAGGCCATCACCCACAGTAGGTCCCTTGTATGGTGAAGAAGATCGTTTTACTCGGGGATGTGTTGTGAATCAGGAAGTAATGAATCACAAGAAGAGCAGCATTGAGTGCTACAACTGTCACAGAAAAGGCCATTACGCTAATCGATGTCCACAGAGAAGACAAATAATTACTACAGTTGCAGACATACCAGATGTTTCCCTAGTCCGGTATATAACACCAAGAGTAAGCGGTGAAGTTGCAAGAGAAATTTGCCTAGAGAACCAATTGAAGAAAAGGCGTCTAGGTAAAGATACTCTTCCAATCATCAAATGCTCAAGAAAGAAAGATCATCCTAGACTCTGCTATAATTGCCACAAGCCCAAGCATTTTGCCAATAAGTGCCCTCAAAGGAAAGCAATCGCGTTGGCTCAAGTCAATTTCAACTCCGTCCCTGTCGAAGTCCCAGAGTCAATGCTAAATCAAGGAAGTCAGGAGCCATGGTTTACTTAGTGCAATGTCGTAACCCTATTTGTAAAGTCAAGAGATTAGTGATGAAGGTTTCCTTGTCAAAAGAAATAAAGCAGAAATGGTTGATACATTGGTATACGGAGTATTGGAATGAAAAGCAATAATGTAAAATGATGATTAGATATTTCTCTAAGAGTATTCTTGCGTTATGGTCACCTGAAAATGATGCATGTGCAATGGTGGCTAGTTTAGTGGTACCCAGCCTGAGCTTGTTAACCAGAGGATTTGTCATGGTCAGTAAGTGCTCAGTTGTGCTAGATATAACCAGGATGTTGAGAGTTCAGTGCTTATTGAGTGAGTGGAGTTCCAAGTAAATCATATTGTGTTGGATACTTAGACCTTTGAGGTTATTCTGGAAGTTAGTGGATGCTCAGACATAAGGCTATTTTGGTGAAGAGTATCTCGATTTAAAGCCCTGAATGGAAAAAAGGGGTTTCAAGTGATGATAGTTCGTGTTAGCCAGCTGATGGATAATAGTGTGGAATTTGCCAATTAGAGGACGCGCTAGATGTCAGAGAATACCTTGATATATTTTCCAAGAATTTGCCTGGTGTGCCGTCATATCGAAAGATCAAGTTCGTGAGCGAATTAGTACCCGGTACAGCACCAATAGTGAAAAGACCATGTCAAATGTCTATTAAGAAATTAGTGGGAAATGGAAAAGCTTATCGAAGAGTTACTAGTAAGAGTTCTAAGAAGACCTAGTTCGTACCATGGGAGCTCTTGTTTACCAAAAAGGAAAATGGAAGATCGGGAAAGTGCACTGAATCGTGCTCTAAATGAAGAAAAGATCGAGAACAAGTATCCAATGTCAGGATCGACAACGTGTTTGGACAGTTGAGAAGAAAGTTGGAATTTCTCTAGGATAAAACGTCGCTCCAACTAGCATCAATTGAGGAGCCATGTGAAGGATGTTTCTAGGAATGCGTTCTCTACGCGATATGGACAGTTTGAGATTTGGCTATATTTTCTGGATTGACCAATGCCCCTGCATACTTCATGAATATGATGACTAAGGTGTTTATGGATTATTTGGATAAATTCGTGGTTACGTTATAGATGACATTCTAGTATACTCTTAAGACAAGAGGAAAACATGCAGAACCTTGAGATGAGTTTTGCGAGAGCAGCAGTCGTACGCTAAGTTCAACAAGTGTGAATTTTGGAGGAAAAAGGTGGAATCTCGTTAGCCACGCAAAGGCTGCTAAAGGAGTTGATGTTGAATCAAGCAAGGTAGAAGTTGTGTTACATTGGGAGCAACCAAAGTTCGTTACTTAGAGTTGAAGTTCTAAAAATGGCAAGGTTTGTTGCCTATGCGATGAGGCAATTGAGACAGCATGAGGAGAAGTACCCTACGTACGACTTGGAGTTAGCTATCGTAGTGCACGATCTGGAAATATGGTGTCACTATCTCATCGAAAAAAAGATGTGAACCATAAGAGTCTACATTATATATTTGCTCAGTCAGACCTTAATATGGAATGTAGAAAATGGCTGGAAATAATCAAAGATTCTAGTGTCAGAATCCATGTGCATCTTGGTAAGGCCAATGTGGTAGTCGACGTTTGAGTTATGGGGCTACAGTGCAAGGATGTTGATAATGAGTGATCAACCAGAGTTGTGCAAGGAACTTGAGAGGTTGAAATTAGAAGATCATTCGACAAAGTCTCAGGGCTGCTTTGAAAATAAAACCAACATTGGTAGATCAGATCACAGGAAGTTCGAAGGGAGAAGAAATACAAAATCAAGTCAAGGAAAGAAGAAGGCTTAGCCAAAAAGTAGAATTTTGAGCGATTAGGATACCATGAGGATTTAAGGCCGAAACAGTGTGCTGGATAGGAAGATCCTAAGCAGATGACATGAGGGACCCCATGATTCTAAGTAGTCGATTCATCCAGAAAGTGCCAAGAGGTAATGAGGTCTAAAGAAAAAGTATTGGTGATCTAAAATGAAGAGCGAAGCTATTGGATAGGATGCCCTATGTGATGTGGGTCAGAGAATAAAGTCAATACATTGGTAACCTGTTCGTTCATTGCAATCATTGTAGATCCCTGAGTGGAAATGGGAGGCAAATCATTAAAAGGATCCCTAGTGTGAATTGACCATAAAAGATACGAATTCGGAGGAATCATTATTGATTGATTGACCAAAGTTGCTCATTTCATACCGCTGAAGACTACACATTCAAAAGATCGTTTGGCAGATCTATATATGTCAGGGATTTAGTGACTACATAGGTGCTAAGAAGATTGTGTCTGACAGAGGTATCCAATTTATCTCGAGGTTTTAGAACAAGTTACATGAAGCAATGAGAACTCGCTTGAATTTCAGTATAGTTATCATCCGCATACCGATAGTCAGACAAAAAGAGTTAATCAGATTCTGAAAGATATGATGAGAGCTTGTGCGTTAGCTTTCGCCACGTCTTGGGATAAATGCTTGCCATATGCAGAGTTCAGTTAAAACAATAGTTACCAGGCTAGTTTGCAGATGTCACCATTCGAAGCCCTATATGGTCGTGCCTGTCGTACCCCGTTAAATTGGAATGAAACGGGAGAGCGTACAGTGTTTGGGCCTAAGATTCTCAGGGAGGCTGAAGAACAAGTTGCTATGATTAGGGAAAGGCTGAAAATAGCGCAGTCGAGGCAGAAGAGCTACGCTGACAATCACCGCCGTGATTTGAGTTTTGGACCCAATGACTTCGTGTATCTCAGAGTCACCCCCTCAAAGGTGTAAAACGATTTCATGCCAAAGGGAAGCTCGCACCTAGGTTCGTTGGACCATTCAAAATCCTGAATCGTCGAGGAGAAGTTGCTTATCAGTTGGAGTTGCCACAATCATTAGCAGGAGTCCATGAGGTATTCCATGTGTCGTAGCTCAAGAAGTGTCTCAGAGTGCCAACAGAGCAGACGTCGTTAAAAGCAATCGAGTTGCGAGAAGACCTGACTTGCAAAGAATAGACAATCAAGATTCTGGATGTAATGGAGCGTAGGACCAGAAACAAGTCCGCTCACTTTTGCAGGGTTCAATGGAGCAATCATTCAGAGAGCGAAGCAACCTGGGAGAGCGAAAAGGGCCTGAAGGCAGAATTCCCAAACCTATTCTCTAGACAGCCCTGAATCTAGGGGTCGAGATTCTGTTAAGGGGGGAGGTTTGCAACATCCCAATTTTTGGCCTCTTGAATTAGTTAATAGTGTTTTATTGTCATTTGTGAATTTTGTGAATTTTCTGGAGTTATTGGATTTTTCTGAGGTTTATTTGAATTGTTTTCAAATAAGTATATTAATCTTTGCCACAAACTAATTATAAATAGATAAATTTAAAATAAAGTTTTGCTAAAAATATTTTATTTGAGTCCAGAATGTCTCAAAGTATTTTTGAGAATTTTCTTGGATTTTTCCTGGTATTTTTAGTTGCTCAAATAAATCGAACTAATTTCTGCTATTATTTTAAAAAGAAAACCCTGGAAACTTCCTAGGAACAGTAATGGGCCGAGCCCATTACTGTGCACGCTTAACTCTGGCCTGAGTGCAGTACAGCCCGTTCGGCCCATCTTCTGGAAGCTCGCGTGGTGGCCGTAGGATTTCAATCGGGCGATCAAGATTTCGCCGCATCGTCTGAATTGTGCTGGTCGTTGGATCTGGGATAGACAGGGAGGATCAACCGTGTAGTTTCTAACCCTAATCAATCTGAGCCGTTTATTCCGTGAGCGATTGGGATTGAAGCACGTCGCGCGCAATCGCACCATTGATTGTGACACGCGTTTGAAGCTCAGTCATCATTCTCCCGTGTCCGGTCCGGACTCTACTTCTATGCCACCGTAAATCCTCAGCCGTGCCGTGCAGAGCTCGGTCTCCTAGGCCTATTTATTGTGCGCATCGTGTTCGCTAATTTTCGGTGAGCAAAAGCCCTAAGGTAGCTACCATATCCGCGCCGCTATTTCGTCTGATTTTGCGAGGAGCACCGTGCGCCGCCGCATCAAAGAAGTCGTTGATTCATCACCGTTGAGCCCCCGCAAAGCCTGAGACCAGTCGCATCTGCTTCGCCATTGCCCGGAGCACCTTGTGTGCGCCTCCGTTCCGCTAGAGCACCACCGGAGGGAAGATTCACCGTGGAGGCCGTCGCCACCGAAGAAGAAGGTTGCGCCACCGCTGTTCTAGTGTCCGAGAGAGGGAGCCAGCCGCGTCATCAACTTCATGACGCCGAGACGAATCTGTAGGTAACAGCCCCGACCGCCGGCGATGACCATAGGATTGCTCGCGTCGCCATCTGACATGGCCTGATACTTCGTCGACGCGTGGCGGCCATGTGGATGCATCTGGTGACGTGTCGCTGAGGTGGTGCCTACGTGGGCATTTGCATCGGTGTCGAGTCAGCATGGTTTGGATCCCACTTGTCAGAGGGATCGGGTGTTGTAGACCGGGTCCACCGTGGACTGATGAGTTCCGTGAACTAAGTCTATGGACTGAGGCCACGTGTTAGCGTGAGGTTGGTTCGGGTTAGGGCTGACGTCGCGCTGACGCAATAAAACGAATTTTCTTTATAAAAATAATTCGGATATTAATGGTTTTTCCAATTTTCTGATTTTTAGGAATTTGAATCTTTCGAGAGCTCGTTCTCCCTCATACGAACTCCGATTGAGGTGATTCAAATTTCTAAAAATTTGTAAAAATGAGATATAAATATTGGTGAATTTTATTTGATTTTTAGAGTTTGTTTTCTCTCTATTTTTTATATTTATTTGGTATTCCCTTTCGTTTCGCGTAGACGATAAAGTGTGCGACGCAACCGGGGAAGATTCATCAACTCAAGACCAAGGTCCAGAGAGGGAATAAGGGCTTTCCTACGGCAAGTTGTGCTTTGATCATGTTGAACCCATGTTTGCAAAATTGCTATTTTGTTTTATCTTATTGCATATTTTTTCATGCGTATAAATGATTTCAACCTAGTTTGGGATTTAGATATCATACCCTTTGAGTTACACCCTACCTTGTCAATTGTATGACATGATCCACTTGTCACCCTAGATTGGTTTACTATAGTTGATCAATAATAAAATCAACATGGGATGGTTAGATCGGATTAGATTGCTTAGCCATGCCACGTCATCACATGTTCATGAATTGCTGATTATTAATCTTGATTAATGGAATATGGAACAATTTTATGAATTTGTGTGTCATGTGTGGTCACACGATGAGATTGAGTTGTTGTGGCAATGGATGTCACGCAACGCTATTGAATTGTTAAAGGCACATGGTGCTTGGTAATCAACTGGGGTGGTTATGATTTAGATCGGAGCAAGTGGCAAGGGCAAGTGTGCCTGGGTGGGCCCGATGAGCAGAGGGTATGTGTAAGTCTTGCTTTGATCAACCTTAAGGACTTAACCTTGCAAGCCTTTGACCTGAGTAAATCATGCAACCACATGTCTATTATGGGGCAGCCTAGCTGACTAATTTGCAATGCTTTAGCTTTAGTACTATCGTGGTGGTGTGAGACCCGGGTAGTGGTAACCAGTCCTCGCACGGAGTGTCTCACATGGCGCAAGAGGGGAGCCCTGGATGTGGTAGCCAGTCCCACCAGTGTTGAAACCTCAGCGGGTAGTACTGGGTTAAGGCAGAGCATTGTAATGGTTTTGTCATGATTCTCTGCCGGCATACCAAAGGAAGTGTGCTAATAGCTTGGCGACAAGAGATGATCATGTCGTGTGGGTAAAGTGCATAACCTCTGCAGAGTGTACAATCTATTCGAATAGCCGTGCTCACGGTATTGAGCATAGCTCGTGATTTACAGTCAAGGGTTAGACTTTTGCAAAATGAAAACCTGGTGTGGATGGCAGGTTGCCATGGGAAGTTGAATCTTGACTTAGGATGAGAAACTTGGTTTACTTGAGAAATGCTGAATCTATCTATTACTGTTATTTGTTTACTGTCTTTTCAATCTATATATTGTACTTGTTCATAAATGCTGCTTTACTGCAAAATAGCCATTGTTAGCCATTCCTTTGGAATAAGCCTTGCATATAGTTATGTTAGAATTGCATTCTGTGCACAACTTGTTGAGTGTTTTATGTACTCACCCTTGCCTACAAAATCATCAGTGCTGAAGAAGGTGTATCATGAAGGGACGAATGTTTAGGGTGCGAGCCTTATCAGTTGCCTGTAGTTACTGAGGGGTTACCTACGTCTTCATTCTGCTACAGTTCAATTTGTGGTTCAGTCTTGTGAGGCATTGTTATGTAAGTCGACCATAAGGTCATTCAACTAGTAATATTTAGTATATAATATCTTTTATCTTATTTCCGCTGTGTATGATTGTGATATTCACTAATGTTGAGCCTGTGTGCAGTAGCGTGATCCTGGACTAGTTCAGTATACACAGAGGGTCCGGATTTGCATAAAACTATTCGAATAGCCGTGTTCACGGTATTGGACATTGCTCGGGGATTACAGTCAAGGGTTAGATTTTGATAAAAATGAGGTTGGGAATGTGGACAATGTGAGATGGAAATTGGTTAAGGAAGAGAAATGCTTTACTTGAGAATGGGTATGAAATTTATGGGTATTACTTGTTTTACTGCTTTTCAATCTATTTATGATATTCATTTGGAAACGCTGTTTTATGCAAAATAGCCAATTCAGCCATTCAATTGGAATAAGCTATGCATATAGTTATTTAGACTTGCTTTCTGTGCACGACTTGTTGAGTACGGTTGTGTACTCACCCTTGCTATAACAAAACATCACCAGTTGAGGAGAAGTCTTTGTCTTCGAAGAAGGAGAAGTTCTGCAAGAAGGCGAATATCTAGGAGTTGAACCTTGTCAGATGCCTATAGTATTTTGATGGGATTCACCGACGTTCTTCGTTCCGCTACTGTTCGTTTTACTCTGAGTTGATGCCATATAGGCTTCATAATTGTAAGTTGACCTTAAGGTTATTCAACATGTTATATTAAAAGATGAATTCTTTATTTATTATTCCGTTGTGTATGATTGTGATATTCATCTTTGTTAACTGTGGGCACTAGCTACTGATCCTGGGACTAGTGCTGAAAACATAGAGGGTTTCCGGATTGCGAATTCGGGTCCCGACAGAATGTGTGCACAACAATGCATGTGAAGCATCATACCTTTCAACATAAGCTTAGCTGGACCTATCTTCCCCATAAGTAAATCAATAACCTTGTCATTTGTGGAGCAATTGTCAAGATTTACCATGGATAGTTTCTCATCAACATTCCAAGAAACCAAGGATTCAAAATTTTCTTCGACAATAAGTTCTACAGTATATAGAGCTGGGACATAAATGAACCTAAAGATTAAAGAAAGTGCGAAAGTTAGAAATGGGTTACATAGCAGGTTCATGAGCAATAATAATGAAAGTCATTACTCATTACCTCATGACAATGCTCCTAAGTTTCCATAAGTCATCGATGAAATGGCCTGTGATAGCCATGTATCCTTTTTTTGGGTTGTTAGATGTCCACATGTCACTAGTGATAGCAACTCTTGATTTATTCCCCGCCATATACTTAATAGCCTTCTTCCTTTCTTCTTTGTATTGATCCACAATGTCCTTTCTAGCAATTAAGAAATGACAATACGGCATTAGAATATAGAGCAAGTAGAGATATGACAATTGGCAAATAAAAATTAAGGCATTTCATACCTAATAGTGTTCCTTGACACCATTTTGAATAGAGGATGCAGTGCACTAACAAATCTTCAAAAACCAACATGATCAACCATAGATAAGGGATATTCATGCAACACCATCATCACAGCAAGTTCCTTTCTTGCAATTTCTTGGTCAAATGTGTAGTTCTCCACTGACACTTTCCCTTTCTCTTTACAATTAAACCTCAAAGAAAACTGAGAAAATGTCTTGTTCTGTGATACCATTTTGCTCTTGCGATATGGATACACCTTCAAATGATCGTGAAGATGCTTAGTTCTATTTTTGGTTTCTCCCCCATGCTTCTTGAAACAATGATTGCATTTTGCCTTGATTTAACCCATAACTTTCACTCTCTTAAACTCATTCCAAACAACCGAAGTCAACTTTCTCTTGGAGCCAATACTAACATCCTCGTCTTCATCATTTGAAATTTCTATCTCCTCGTTTCCCTCCTCAGGTATTTTCGAGTCATTAACTGACTCAGGTACAGATTCTCTCTGTGATTGTGAAGCCTGTGTTTCTGAAGGTGAGGCTCGTGCTAAGCCTTGATTGCTGCTTTCAGTCTGAGGAGTTGATATTATAAATCTAGCTTTGCAAATCAAACACTTTATCAAACTTACAAAGCAACGTTATTAGGAGATACATAACCATATATTTACAAGAGAAAAACTTTGGATGCTGTATTTCTTGCAAATCAAAGCACTAAGTAACATGCACTAGTGTCCTACCAATACAACTGTGCCAAATTGATATTTGTTATAACCAATCTCTAATATGCAAAAACCACATAACTTTTGAAATTTTACAGTTGGTACTTGGTCTGCAGATTAGCAAAAACCACTTGTGATCAGATCATAGCAAAAACCACTTGTGATCAGATCACAACATTCAACTATATTTTGCAACCAAATTTCACAAGTTTTCTTCTCCACCAACTTATACCCACCAGCCACCACATGTTCACTTATTATATGCCCATGTCTTCTAATAGGATATACAAAGCATTAATCGATTTCAAAACAAGTTCTAATTGTACAATCTAAAGGTATACAACATGTAGAGCTCTCAAAGGTCTAAAAACAACCAATCAGATAGGCCCTGAATGCACACCAATAATACATCAAGAAAGCAGGCTGTCCAAAGCAAGTGTACAGTGGTGACATACTATTGCATACTAGGGAAAAATTGAAGTATTTGGTTTGCATATCACAAGTCAACTCTAAACATAGTTGTCACTTGTCAAATGTTATATCCTTATTGTGAATTGTTGTATATCCTTACATCATATAAGGTTGGCCAGGATCAGAAATTGCCTACAAATCAAAACAAATGGAGGTTTTGCACGAGTTCATATTTAAGCCAATGACCAAATGAGCAAGAGCAAGCATCCTTTCTTCTTTTTGCTACTTACATACATATCTCATTGTCCATAACACTTGCACGAATAGCATTTCCTACACTCATTGTCCTCCTGAAGTCTGAAGATATGAAGTAAAGCTAACTAGCAGAAGAGCACACAGGGGATGATCAACAGAAATCGAGTGAAGACTGGGGGGGAGAGAGAGAGAGAGCAAGTACCAGCAAGTCAGCGATGGGCCAGCGACTATGGATCTGATGAGTGCAGCGAGACAACGACCACCGACGGGGGAGGGATGGTGTGCTTGCGTTTGCGTGGGGCTTTGACAACCTGGGATGGCTGGACTCCCACATATCTGGAGGGAGACTTTGGCAAGCCGGCGAGTCGATGGCGTGAGGCAGCGGGGGAGGGACGGTGGGCACCCCGTGCTCCCATGGATACAGACTCCAGCGGGAGACCGTGGTGAGCCAATGGTTGCTGAGTCGACAATGGCAGGCGATGGCCAGTGGGGGAGGATCCACCGAGTCACCGACCTAGAGGACAAGGGATTGGGGAAAGGACTCAGGACTGAAGTCAGGATTGATAGCGTTAATATGCCTGTCGTGTGCGGTGGTGCGGCCTAATGGAGCGAGCCATGGAGGAATGGGCCGGATCCCGCTTCCCGAATGGCCTTGGCCTAACGCTTGAATGGCCTGATGGAGTTTACGCTACGCGAACGCAAGTAACCGGGTCAAGGGGCGGGTACCAGGGATGGGGAGTACTAGAACGAGCACCGAACCCGATTCCTCGATGGGGGAAGTTTTTTCCCTTTTTATCCCCATGGGGGAGAAAACTTCGCCATCCCCACCCCCTAATAGGGGAATTCCCTGTCGGGGAATGGGGAATGGGGCCCCATTGCCATCCCTAGTTTCTCCTGTAGCTTTATTGGTCATCGTGTGTATGGCCCATAGCAAGTAGTAGAGGTCTTCTACCTAAGCCCCGTTGCATTTGGTAAGACGATCAAACACTCGTTTCTTTATACCTTATATAATTTGGCCATTGGCTCGTTCAATTGCTCAGTTGCTCTGAGGATAAGCAACTGAAGCATAGCAAATTTGTGTACCTATTTCATCACAGTAATCTTGAAACACACTACTAATGAACTGTGATCCATTATTAGTAATTAGTCTATTAGGTACACCAAATCTAGTGTCTATATTTTTTTTAAACAATTTCTTCGCTGCATGAGCTGTAATTGAAACCACAAGCTTGGCTTCAATCCATTTTCTGTATGTATCTATCACAACAAATAGGAATTTGGATTCATTAGTTGCTCTTAGTAAAGGACCTGATATATCCATGCCCCATGTCAAAAATTGCCATGACAATGGTATGGTTTGATATTCATGGGCAGGTAAATGTACTTGTTGAGCATGAAATTGGCATTACTCACAAGTTTTTACATAGTACGTAGCGTCTTATAATATAGTGGGCCAATAAAAATCATGTGAGAAAGCTTTCCTAACCAGAGTTCTATATGAAGCATGTGCTCCACACAAGCCCCGTATCTCTCATTAAGTGATGTTTTTCCCTATTCCTAAGATATACATCACATTAGAACACTATGTGTTCCCTTTCTATAAAGAGTATTATCGAGAATTTTGTACATTCGTGCCTTTCGAACTAATATGTCCTTTTCACAAATATCCTTAGGTAGTGTCCTATTTTTTAGATAGGCTTTAAATGGTTTAGCCCAATCTAAATTCTACACAAGGACTCTGACCTCTATACTTGTCGAATGTTTTTTTATGGATGTGTCTATAGAATGTTTAGTCAAATATTCAAGAAATACACTTGTTGAAACAGGTGATCATGAGGAACCCAGTTTTGATAACTAGTCCGCTAGGATATTGTCTTTTTGTGATATATTGGACTTTGAAATGGCTAAAATATTTTTTCAATTTCCTCA
Organism: Guadua angustifolia; assembly: GCA_036346375.1. Lineage (NCBI taxonomy): Eukaryota > Viridiplantae > Streptophyta > Magnoliopsida > Poales > Poaceae > Guadua > Guadua angustifolia. The sequence goes on from CM070510.1 coordinate 47,855,271, forward strand.
CTTCGTCTAGGTATTAAGCCATAACCTTATCAGACGTCCTATATTCCTTGCTAACCAGGTTTACGACTAATTGCAAATCGCCCATCGTAAAAAGCTAACGGACTTTGAGGGATTTTGCTGCTTGGAGCCTGGCTAGAAGAATTTCGTGCTCTGCTACGTTATTGGTAGTAGGAAAATGTATCTGTAGTGCATACTTCAACTGGTCACCCTGTGGTGTGACCAATACTACACCAGCTCCCAAACCTTTTATCTCTCAGGAACCATCAAAATATAATTTCCAATGGTCGGTGTCAGTGGAATTCTATTCTACAGAAGGCTCATTGTTAGTCCATTCAGCGATATAGTCTACCAGAATTTGAGATTTAATTACTGTTCGGGCTATGAAATGGATATCGAATAATCCAAATTCAACTGCCCACTTAACAATCCAACAAATAGCTTCTTGGTTATATAATATATTACCCAAGGCAAAAGATGATGGTATTGTAATCCGATGAGGTTGAAAATAGTGTCTTAATTTTCTAGAAGCCATTAATAGGGACATAAATAAAATTTTGAACCTAAGGGCACTACTCCTAAGGTTCGTGTAAAACTTCACTGACATAATAAACTAGTTTCTGAACCTACTCTCGTTCAATGATCAATACAACTCTAACCACATTATTTGTAACCACTAAGTATACCAGCAAAGGTTCACCAGCATTGGGTGAGACTAGAGAGGGTCGGCTTTGCAAATAAGTTTTAATATCCTTGAAGGTTTTATCCGTTTCATTCGACTAGTGGAATTTGTCCTATTTTCTTACTACCTTAAAGAAAGGCAAACCACATTCCCCTGATCTTGATATAAAACTACTGAGAGCAACCAGCCGACTAGTTAAACCTTGACCTTCTTGCTCTTTACAATGAGATTATCAACATAAACTTCTAAATTATGCCCTATTTGACTATAGAAAATCTTCTGCATAAGGCGTTGGTATGTGACTCTAGCATTTTCAACCTGAATGGCATCTTCTTGTAGCAGTGGACACTGAACAGGGTTATTAAGGAAGTTTTCTCTTCAACTTCTCTTGCCATATTTATTTGATGATATCCTGAACACACATCCAAAAAACACATTAATTGGCAACCTGCTGTTGAGTTGACCAATTGGTTAATTCAGGGTAATGGCAAATCATCTGTTGGATAAACTTTATTCAAACTAGTAAAATTGATGCACATACTCCACTTACCAGTTGCTTTCTTGACCATGATCAGATTCACAAGCCAGTTTGGGTGACCAACTTCATGAATGAAACAAGCCTCTAAGAGTTTATCCTACTCTTGTCGAATGGCTTTTTACCGATCAGGAGAGAATCACTATAGAGTCTACTTCATTGGTTGTTTGTCAGGCTGTATGGCTAATCTATGCTCTATTATTTCCCTTAGAACCTTAGGCCTGTTGGATGGTTTCCACTCAAAAACATTAGCATTAGCTTAGAGGAAATCAATGAGTGTGTCTTCCTATTTGGCATCCATCCTTGATCCTATCAGTTTTTAGGAACTAACCTGGTTGTCCTCATGACTAGGTCCTTTCTTTCAAGGTGCCTTCCCCTTGGAGTATGAAGGTCATTCCGAGACACATGCTACTTCTCGCTAAGTATTGTTTTTGTTCTTTTTCTTATTCATCCACTTACGATCTTTGGATTTGGAGATTTTTTTAAACTTCTGGTCTTCTAACCCTGGGAGGCAAGGTTGTGGTAAAGTATTGCCCTTGTCAACCATACGGTTTCATTCAATGGCCTCATGAGCATCCAAATATCGATCTGCCATATTGAATAATTCTGGTAAGGTAGAGGGTGGATAAATATTAAGATCCTCTATAAATCATTCTAAAACACCCACAATCTCTCTTTGAACGTTCTTTTTAATCATTTTCTTATTCTTCGCCATATGGTCTTTGGACTTGGAGCTCTTTTTAGGCTTTTTGTCTTTTGACTCTGGCAGACCAAGTTGTGGTAGCGTGTGGCCCTTGTCAACCATATGGTTTTGTTAAATTGCCTCATGCACATCTGAATATTGGTTCGCCATATCGAATAATTATGATATGGTGGTAGGTGAATGAATGTTGAGATCTTCTGTAAACCGCTTATAACTAACAACTTGTTTGAACACATGGATTACATAATTATCAGGTATATTTGGAATGGTATTGTGAACTCCTACAAACCTTTTGATGAACTGATGTAAATTTTCATCAGAAGTTTGACAAAGATAATGTAAATCATCCTCTTTACCAAGCTTGGCATAGCAACTTTTAAAATTATTTTAAATTGTGTGGCACAAGTTTTTTTTACTAAAAATACAACCTTTTGGCTGATTGAATAGTCAAGTTCATGCTCATCCCTTGAAAACAGTGGGGAGGTAGTTGGCCATTACCTTTTCATCGCCACCAGTAGCTTGAATGATAGGGGTATAAACTTGTAAGAATTCTGATGGATTTTGAGTTTCATCAAAACTTTTCAGAGATCCTAGCTTGAATATCTTGGGCCAGGCAATATCTCTAAGCCTAGGGAAGAAAGCCTTGCATGCTGTATAAAAACCAGAATGTGATCACACGTTAGGATCTATATATTCAAGAGAATGAGATCGTCGCTAACCACGAGTAGGGACTTCACTAGGGGTGAGGCGTTCAAAAACTCTTCTCCGACATGGTTCAACCCTTTGCTGGTGACTAATGCTTGCTTGGCACCGGTCAAATGAGGAGTGTTCCACACGGGAACCGGTCCGAGACCTTATAGATAAAGACCTAATTTGCATTTCATTTGCATCTTCTTGTAAATCAGTAGTGAGGGATCTTATAATTGTTGCATTAAGTATATTTTTTCCTTCCATCGGACGATTGAGAATTGCACATGATAAAATGCGAATCCTTTTGATGAGGGTATCCTAATGTGAACCACTTGGAGCAAAATTTAAGTCTCTTACCGTCGCCCTCGGAGGAGGTGGTGTAATAGGAAGAGTATGTTGAGGTCGTCCTCCAGAGACATTGGGTCTCCATGAGGTACCTGGTTCACTGCTAAAGTATAGGTGTTTGGCCTCGTCTATAGATTTTTGTTTTTCTGCCATGAATCACTCATATTCATCTAGAGCGGCTTTTTCGGCTCTTTCCTGGGCTTCACACTCTTCACGTTCTAGTTGCTGTTCCTCTATCTCACCAATAACAGCACAGGTGCGGAACCCAAAGAAGACAGAAGGCGTCAGTGCCCCATCTTCATCTGAGGATGGGGTATAATCTAGATCTCAAAGATAATCCTCTGAGGCTGAACATTCCAAAAGGTTATTATTGCTTTTCGGAGTATGTTCGTTATCAATTTCCATGGGGTTTACTCCAAGGTCATCTGCCCCCAAACCAATGGTAGGAGCGGCTTTTTATTCCTCTTCAACCTCATCTTGAATTTTTGCCAAATACATTTCAGGTATATATTCGGAATAGAAATTGCACTTACATTCCTCCTCCATTGGATAGTCATCTGCGTCGAGATCATCATAATCGACGAGGTTGAACCAATTTTCTTCATCTATTGTAGAACATTTGTTCACCTTGATCACTGAAGGCCCTCCTTCTAATGCCAACTGTCGATGTTCAAGACCTAGGGTCTCTTAATCAAGCTTATGAAAATAACGCGTGCAAGGAAGGACTTCTCCCTAGTGAACTGAACCAGGCACTAGGGTGGGATCCCCTGCAAACAACTCAACAACTCTTTGATATTGTTGAGAAATATGGCCACGAGGAGGAGGATGACCTACCAAAAAAGAGGCTCCTTCCGCAAACTAGAGGCGATTCCTCTTGGAAGAGGTCGAAGGGGTCATCTGAGAAAAAGAATAAGGACCGAAGAGACCGCTCTAATGGGGGTCATGACTTCAACGTCCTCGCCTTGGCCGACACCTAGCCTTAGGGGAACGGTGCCTCGAAAGGACCCAAGAAGGGTTCTACGCCTAAGGACCCTCGGGCTTGCGACGATGGTCGTAGCAAAAAAAAGGTCGTAGCAAAAAAAGGGGTAACCAAGATTAAGGAGATGGCTGTTGGTGCGCCTATCACAAAATGGGCTGGCACGACACAAGCGAGTACCGTCAATACGCCGCAGAGGTGGCCAATCTCCTCAAGTGTGGACCTGAGCTGCGCCGGAGATTGCTTCCCCGTCATACCACCGCGGTGGCCATGCCTCTCTATGCAATCCACCTAGCACCCATGCTACCCCTTGGCGGGCCTCCCCAAGAGAACCCCCACAGGATGCTGAACAAGAGCTTCCTTTCCAAGTGCCATAGAGACAAGTGAATGTCATAATAGGAGGCTTAGCCTATGGACATGAATCCAAAAGTCAAAGGAAGGAATACATGCGAGAAGTCAATGTTTGCGGGGGTAACCCCTTGAAGTGCTCCTTCCAAGTGGGCGAACATCCTGCTAAAATTCCCCCATGATGATGCCCTCCTAGTAACCACCATAATATCCAACTGTGAGGTCTCCCGCTCATTGTTAGTCCATTCAGCAATAAAGTCTACCAGAATTTGAGATTTAATTATTATTCAGGCCATTAATAGGGCATAAATAAATTTTTGAACCTGAGAGTACCGCTCCTTAGGTCTGTGTAAAACTTCACTGATACGATAAAATAGGTTTCTAAACATGCTCTGATTCAATGATCAGTACAATGCTAACCACATTATTTGAAACCTCTAAGTAAACCAACAAAGGTTCGCAAGGGTTGGGTGAGACCAAGCAGTATCTGTCCCACCGAAGTCACCAACGGACCAGGCACAATCCTATAAAATGGATTTGTAATAGGTCTTATCATATAACGACAAATTTGCATTTCATCTAAGGTATAAATCAAAAGAAAATCCAAAGAACTATCGTCGTCAACTAAAACTCCTCCTACTTTACAATTACTAATGATAGGAGAAACTACTAATGGAAACTTTCGAGGAATTGACATACCTTTTGGAAGGTTCTAGCAATGTCCAACCACTTGGGATATTCAGCCTTCCCTGTTTGGTTGTCAATGTTGTTAACCTCCATCCAAGCAGTCTTGAATTGCCTCTTTGAAGCATATGCTAACGATCCTCTAAATATTACGTTGACATGATTATCAGCCTTTTGAAAACCCATATCTTTGCCATCACCTACTTCCTTATTCTTTTGCCCTTTTGGTAAGGTAGACATAGGTCCTTTACCATAGCAAAAGTCTTCCATGCGTCTTTGCCAAGTGCAGCAATTTCACAGGTCATACCCTGGTACTTTATGTAATGGGCACCGTGGCTATTTCCACTATTTACAACAAGATTTTTGGAAGTGGACCGGTCATCCTGCTGACCAGTTTTCTTCTTTCAAGGGGGCCTTCCTTTGGAGTATGCAGGTCATTCTGAAATGTATTCAACCTCTCTTTGAACGTTCTTTTTGTTATTTTTGTTATTCTTCCCCTTATGGTCTTCGGACTTGGAGTCTTTTTAGGCATTTTGTCTTCTGACTCTGGCAGACTATATTGTGGTAGCGTGTGGTCCTTGTCAACCATACGGTTCTACTCAAAGGCCTTATACGCATCCGTATACCGGTCCGCCATATCGAATAATTCTGATATGGTTCCACTTATAACGAATAGCATGTTTGAACGCATGGATTACAGAATCATCAAATATATTTAGAATGGTATTACGAACTCTTACAAACCTTTTGATGAACTGATATAAATTTTCAATAGAAGTTTGGTGAAGACGATGTAAATCATCCTCTTTACTAGGCATAAGATTGTCTAACTAAAAATAGAGCCTTTTGGCTGATTGAACAACCAAGTTCATGTGATCCTTTCAAAACAGTGGGATGGTAGTTGGCCATTACCTTCTCTTCGCCACCAGCAGCTTGAAGGTAGTGGTATAAACTTGTAAGAATTATGATATATTTTGAGTTTCATCAAAACATTTTAAAGATCCTGGCTTGAATATCTCGGGCTAAGCAACATCTCTAAGCTTAGGGGAGAAAGATTTACATCTTGTATGAAGACCAGAACGTGATCACACGTTAGGAACTTGATCTATATATTCAAGAGAACGAGGTCATCGCTGACCCCAAGTAGGGACATCACCTGGGGTGAGGAGTTCAGAAATGCTTCTCCAATGTTGTTCAACCCTCTGCTGGTGACTAATGCTTGGTTGACACCAACTAGATGAGGAGTGTTCCATACGGGAACCGGTCCGAGACCTTGTAGATAAAGACCTGATTTGCAATTTGTTTGCGGCTTCTTGTAAATCAGTAGCGAGGGATCTTATAATTGTTGTATTAAATACATTTTCCCCTTCCGTCGGATGATTGAGAATTGCATTTGATAAAATATGAATCCTTTTCAACGGGGGGTATCCTCCTTCGAACCGCTTGGAGCAAAATTTAAGTCTCTTACCACTACCCTTAGAGGTGGTGGTGTAATAGGAAGGTCGTGTCGAGGTTGTCCTCCATAGACATTTGGTCTCTGTGAGGTGCCTGGTTGACTGCTAAAGTACAGGCATTTGGCCTCTTCTACATATTTTTGCTTTTCCACCATAAGTCACTCATATTCATCTTGAGCAGCTTTTTCGGCTCTTTTCTAGGCTTCACGCTCTTCACGTTCTGGTTGTTGTTCCTCTGTCTCACCAGTAACTTCACAGGTATGGAACCCATAGCAAATAGAAGACGTTAGTGCCCTATCTTCATCCGAGGATGTGGTATAATCTAGACCTCGAAGGCAATCCTCCGAAGCTGAACTTTCAAAAAGGTTATTATTGTTTTTTGGAGTACGTTCATTATCAATTTCCCTAGGGTGTACTCCAAGGTCATGTGCCCCCGAACCAATGGTAGGAGCTACTTTTTCTTCGTTTTGAACTTCAACTTGAATTTTTGCCAAATACACTTCAGAAATATATTCGAAATAGAAATTGCACTTACATTCCTCCTCCACTGGATAGTCATTTGAGTTGAGATCATCATAATTGGTGGGGTCGAACCAATTTTCTTGATCTATTGTAGAGAATTTTTTCGCCTTGATCATTGAAGGCCCTCCTTCTAGTGCCAACTATCGATGTTCAAGACTTAGGGTCTCTTAATCATGCTTATGAAAATATGATTGTGGACTTCAAGTAAACAAGATGATAGAAATGGTATATGGGGATTGCTTCTTTAGTAGCCAAATGGTTTAACATAATACAGAGACTTATAGAACTTGAGTATCATGATTACAATTGCTTATCACAATTACTTATTCTGGTTGCCAATCTCCTTGACATTACGGATCTGCCATCTATTTATATCAGTTGAAGAGACGGCAGTTAATTTTCAAAAAGCGTCGTAGAACTGAGGGGTGTCTTTCCACCAAATGGTGTCTTCTCGCCAAATGGTGCCTTTTCCAGGGACAACTTTCAAGTAGTTGTGTGCATCTATCAGATAACAATGTGCATGAAGACACATGCAGGAACAACCGCTTATTCCAGACTAGTTCTGGCTATTTTACTGGTCGGGGATGACTGGTGTGAAGCAATGCTGTAGACCGCTTTGACTGGATTGGTCGGAGGCTTGACTGTCCAAATAAGCATAGGCTTCATGATAAATTATGGGCTTTTGTGGGCCCATTAATAGAGTATGGTTTTTGTCCATTGATGGCTCAAATAGAAGATAGCCTTTTAATCATCTTCACATATAAAATCAAATGGCTAATTTAAATTTATTTTTTATTTCAAATTTCTATTATTTTTTATTGTACTTCACATTGACTATTACTTTTAATCCAAACCATTATAATTTGGGTCTGCTAGATAAACTATCTAATGTTTTCTTTAAATAATAAAATCCAATAGCTACTATAATTTAACATAGTTCGGTTCCATAAGATTAAGAGATGGATGTTATTTTAAAAATTTTCTAGCTTATTTCCTTAAATAGTAATATCCAATGCTTACTATAGTTTATCTTATTTAATCCACCAGATTAAGGGCTAGATGTTTTTCTTTTTTATAAGAATTTCTAACATATTTCTCTTTTAAAAAAAACTCACTACAAATTTTTAATATACAATAGATAGATTTTTGACATTTTTTGCTGGATTTTCACTTTTCATGACCGGATAATGATCAAAAATTTTTTATGAGAGCTTAAAAATTGCCTCGGAACCATTCTCTAAAATTTTCAACTTTTTTTTATTTGCTTAATCAAATCTATGTAAACATTGAACTTCATTTGTTATATTTCAAAAATCAAAAGCAAAAGGAATATAAATGGTGCAGTGCCCTTGTAAGAATTTTATAAATTCATTAGAGTGTGATCGTGATTCAAAATTTTTGTGACATCTTAACCATTTCTTTAGAACCATTTTATAAAATTTTCAAAAATTTTAAACCATTTTTATTGCTAAAAAAATCTATGTATTGATTATCATGTTTTTGAGAAGACGTAGCACTATTAGAAATTTTGGAACTTTTTGAAGCTTGATCATCATATAAAAATTTATAGAAATACTAATGATACATCAGGATCATCCATAAAAATTTTCTAACATAGTTTAAGCTATTTTTCATTTAATTGAAGTTTGCCGATAAGGTTTTTATTGGAACAGAAGCAGCTATGCCCATTATATTTATCAAGAGAGGAGCATGACTCGCGCAACTTCGTGGAACGCAACAGGAAGTCAAGTAGTTGGTGCTTGTAATAGTGTTCGCACATATCTGTGACGTTACCGTATAGAGCCAAAACTGTTAGCATGACCGCATGTCCTATCAGATCTTACTGTATATTCAGGCGAAGAAATCGTCGCTGAGCATGGATAAAGATTTCACTGGAGTGAGGTGTTAAAAACGCTTCTTTAACGTGGTTCAACTCTACTCTACGCTGGACTAATACTTAGTTGGTGTCAGTCAGACGAGGAGTGTTCCACGCGAAAACCAACGTGCGTCGTGTTTATCAGAAAGGAAAGATACGGACAGCGCGTCGTGTTTATCGGAAAAGGAAAGATACGGAATGTCTGTTAGGTATGATATCACTTGCGCAACTTCGTGGAATGCGACAGGAAGTCAAGTAGTCGTTGCTTGTATTAGTATATCAGAAATTTAAATAGTCGGTGCTTGTATTAGTATCTGGAGAAGCAGTCTCGTTCAGGTAAAAATTGAAAAAAAAAAATTGCTGTAGTATCTCAAAAATTTTGGTGAGATTTCGCTAAATCTTGCCGAAATCTAGGGTTTTTGACCGATTTTTGACATTTTTGGCTGGATTTTGACTTTTAATGACCGGATAATGATCCAAAATTTTTTATGAGAGCTTAAAAATTGCCTTGGTACCATTCTCTAAAATTTTCAACTTTTTTTATTTGCCCAATCAAATCTATGTAAGCATTGAACTTTATTTGTTATATTTCAAAAATCAAAAGCAGAAAGACCATAAATGGTACAGTACCCTTGTAAGAATTTTATAAATTCATTAGAGTGTGATCGTGATTCAAAATTTTTATGAGATCTTAACCATTTCTTCAGAACCATTTTATAAAATTTTTAAAAATTTTAAATCTTTTTATTGCTAAAGAAAATCTATGTATTGATTATTATCCATACTTGCCAACAGAGTGGCCACATGAGCGGCTAACTCAGCTTTTTCTGAGTTTTAAAATATGTCGCCTAACCATATGGCGACAAACGTATATTTTTGTAATATTTTGTCCGAGGTTTATTTTTGCAATTTCAAAAAAAAATATATTATTAAAAAAATTCTTTAACTCTACGCTGGACTAATACTTAGTTGGTGTCAGTCAGACGAGGAGTGTTCCACGCGAAAACCAACGTTCGTCGTGTTTATCATAAAGGAAAGATACGGACAGTGCGTCGTGTTTATCAGAAAAGGAAGGATACGGAATGTCTGTTAGGTATGATATGACTTGCGCAACTTTGTGGAATGCGACAGGAAGTCAAGTAGTCGATGCTTGTATTAGTATCTCAGAAATTTAAATAGTCGGTGCTTGTATTAGTATCTGCGAAGTAATCTCGTTCAGGCAAAAATTGAAATTCTCAAGAAGCCCAAGGAGCAAGTTGCCATGATCAGAGAAAAGCTGAAAACAGTATAGTTAAGGCAGAAGAGCAATGCCGACAATCGCTGCCGTGATTTGAGCTTTGAACCTAATGACTTTGTGTATCTCAGAGTCACTCCTCTCAAGGGTGTAAAAATATTCATGCCAAGGGAAAGCTTGCACCCAGATTTGTTGGGCCATTCAAAATTCTGAGCCGTCGAGGAGAAGTTGCATATTAATTGGAGTTGCCACAGTCATTGGCAGGAGTGCATGATGTGTCCATGTATCACAGCTCAAGAAATGTCTCAGAGTGCCAGCAGAGTAGACGCCGTTAGAAACAATCGAGTTGCAAGAATACTTGACTTACAAAGAGCAGCCGATCAAGATTTTGGACGTGATGGAGTTCAGGACCAGAAAAAAGTTTGTCCGCTTTTGCAGAGTTCAGTGAAGCAAACACTCAACGAGCGAAGTAACCTGGGAGCGCGAAAAGGACCTGAAGGCAGAATTTCCAAACCTATTCTCTAGACAGCCATAAATCTCGGGGTTGAGATTCTGTTAAGGGGGAGGTTTATAACATCCCAAATTTTGCCTTCTTAATTTAGTTAATAGTTTTTTATTGTAATTTGTGAGCTTTGTGAATTTTCTAGATTTATTGGATTTTTCTAGAATTTATTTGAATTATTTTAAATTAAGTATATTAACCTTTTGTTAAAAACTAATTATATGTAGATAAATTTAAAATAAAGTTTGGCCAAAAATATTTTATTTCAGTCTAAAATGTCTCAAAATATTTTTGAGATTTTTTTTGGATTTTTCATGGTGTTTTTAGTTGCTCAAATAAATCAAAACTATTTTCTGTATTTATTTTAAAAGAAAATCCGTTTGAGCAAGATCGGGCGAAGCTCAAGATCGTCGCGCTAAGGCTCAAGACCGCACGCCCATCCACACCGTAATTCAGCCGCTCGGCCCGTCACCAGAAGATTCCGCGTCAGCCGTCAGATCTCAATCCGGTGGATCTTATCGCAAAACCCTAGCGTCTCGTCGCGGTTGGATTCTAGTCGAGTGGTCGTCCTTTATCGTATCGAAGTGGGATTACTGTCAATCCCGGCCGTTGGTTGTTGAGGGCGGTTCAGATTAGATCTCGTTGAGCAAGTCTCGTGCGTCCATCAAGCCACATGGACGGTCGCGCTCCGATTTGTGTTCGTTCAGCGGGGCTATTTAAACGGGGCTAGGCTCTCGAGCATCATCAGAGCGCGCCGCATCTTTTGGCTGATCATGTCTCGCAAGAATCGTCGTGGTTGTGCCAGAGAAGCTTGCCGAAGTCACTACGGTTTTTCTCGTCTCCTGTCGCCGTCATGCCACCGTTCGCCGTACCGATTCCATATCAGAAGTCCCCGCGTCGTGTCACACCAAGCTCATTGTTCTACATCGCCGAGATCTCACCGGAGCGCCGCTAGCAGGGTCATCATCCCCACGACTAGTGAAGTCGCGCTGCCGTGCCTCCATCACCGAGACCGAAAGTTTCCAACCGTCGGATCATCGCCAGGATCAAGCCATGTTGTGGAGAAGAGCGGTAAGTGCCTAGGATCCTCGCCATCTGATCGAAGATGAATGATCGAGATTGCGCCGCATCATCGTGCCTCCAGTAAACCCCATCGTCTTGCGTGTGCCATCGGATATATACCGTGGGTCAAGATTTAGTCGCGTGGCCGAGGCCGTGGTCGTTAGATTCGATCCGAACGGTGCGAGATCCGATCGCATTGTGAACCGTCAGATCTACACCGTGCGGATCAGATCTTGCCTTGGATCGAACAAAACAGAAGGCGACACGTGGCGAGTGACATCAGTAATGGCATCATCCAGTGCACGGTACAGTACTCATGGTCCACGGTGAACTAGGCCCATGGAACAGTGCCGAGCCACATGGCACTCTCTGATTCGCCCGATTCAGTGCCGACGTCAGCGTGACGCTATAAATCATATTTTTTTATAAAGTAATTCGGATATTATTTGATTTTCTAATTTTCTGATTTTTAGGATTTTGAATCTTCCGAGAGCTTGTTCTCCCTCTTACGAGTCCGATTGAGGTGATTCAAATTTTTAAAAATTTGTAAAATTGAGATCTATCAAATGGTGGCTTTTGTCTGATTTTTGGAGTTCATTCACTCTCTGTTTTGGGTATTTATTTGCTTTTCTTCTTCGTTTCGCGTAGACGTTGAATTGTGCGACGCTTCGGAAGAGGATTTGGCACCTTAGGACTAGAATCCAGATCAGGACCAGGAGCTTAACCAAGGCAAGTTGTGCTTTGACCATGTTGAACCCATGATTATAAAGTTGCTACTTTGTTTTCCGATACTGCATATTATTTCATGTGTATAAATGTTTTCAATCTAAATTGGGACTTAGATATCATACCTTTTGAGATATACTCTACCTTGTCAATTGTATGCCATGATCTACTTATCACCCCAGATTGGGTTAATGTAGTTAATTGATACTAAAATCAACATGGGATGGTTAGATCGGATTAGATTGCTTAGCCATACCACGTCATCACATGTATTTGAATCACTAGTTATTAATCTTGACTAATGGAATATGGAACAATGATATGAACTTGTGTGTCATGTGTGTGCACACAATGAGAATGAGTTGTTGTGGCAAGGAGGTCATGCAATGATGTTGAGTTGTGTATAGCACGTGGTGCTTGGTAATCAACCGGGTTGGTAATCACTTAGATTGAAGCAAGTGGCAATGGCAGGTGTGCCAGGGTGGGCCCGATGGGTAGGGGTATGTGGAAGTCTTGCTTTGATCACCCTAAGGACTTAACCTTGCAAGCCTTTGACCTGAGTCAATCTTGCAACCACATGTCTGTTATGGGGCAGTCTAGCTGACTAATTTGCAATGTCTCGTTTGACCAGCAGGTTAGACGTGACCAGAGAGTATGTGACTGCTTTCCTCGTGAGGTTTCAGGACGCCTCGAGACGCATCCATGAGATGGCGGGATGCCGCCAGCCTACTGATGTGGTGGCTCACGGCGTGCCGCTTAGTAGAAGCAGGGGTGCAGCAGGTACAACTTCCCGTGCTACAGCCTCCTGTGCCACCATCACACCGCCGGCTACGAGAGGACGAGCTGCTGGAAACGCTGGTCTAGCTACTCACACTGGAGGTGAGTACATGATCGTATTTTTCTTGTTTTGCAATTATTTTTTGAGTGCACTTAACAATTCTTCGCTTATGCTCACAGGCACAGTGGTTCCAATTTGCAGCTTCACCTGCACTTGACGACTACGAGGGGCAGGCAAATGATCCAGATCACGAGGAGTATGATCACAACGCTGGTGACGTGTTGAGGTACTTCGTCGATGCGGATGAGCCTGGACCATCATAGTTGCAGGGAGCACCACCACCGACGCAACCTTCTCAGCTGGAGTACACCACACCTCCAGCTAGACTATAGAGGGCCCACCTAGTGCCGACGCAGCTGACGTACTCGCAGGGGCAGGTTCAAAGGAGGCCTACCTAGCCGTGAGGAGCCGCCCAGAAACAGGACCGACAGTAGTTTCATATATTTTGGATTGTTAGTTCTTTTTGTCTTATATACTTAGAGTTCCAGATATATTGTACAAACTATTGTATTTGGTTATAGAATACTATTATTTAAAATATCCCGTACTAATGCCTTAAAACTAGTTAAAATATCCTATACGGTGCAGTCGTCGTGAAGAAGAAATTGCACATTTCGCCCCCTCGCAGCAGCTTTTTCAGGACGATTAGACACTACCATCAGTTTTCTCACGTCGATTGGACAACACACATAACAACTTTATCAGTGTGATGTGACAGCACGCTGCTAGTAGTTTTCTCAGATTAATTCGACAACACACTGCAGCACGCTGTAGCACACCACCAAGTGACAAAACACTGCCCATGTCAGACCAACGGATAACACACTCCCTATCTTAGCGAAGTGACAACACCCTGCAACTTACCACTTTCTCAGACTGAAACGACAACACGCTGCAGCCCGCTTTTTTAGACCAAAGTGGCATATAAAATCACTCCCCACCCAAGCAGCCCTTCTTCCCTACCCCAACCTTCACTTCAAACCACAAGCACACATACATATCTCCCACTTACACTTCACCATGGCTGGATCCTCTAGCAGAGCATTTTCGTGGACACGAGATATGAGCAGCTTAGCCCTTCATTACACGATGAAGGTTACGCGTAACGGAGAGGATGATCCGTTCAAGGAGGAGAACCTAAGTAAAGTGGTGTCGAAATTGCAAGAGTTGAGTCCGACATCATCGAGGCATGACGAGAACATCTCTGGCCTGAGCCTTGTGACCTCCGATGACTTCAAGGCGCACTTTCAATGGTGGCATCAAAGGTATTTAAAGGTGTGCGAATTAGCCATCCACCCTTCTGCTAAAGGTTTCTTGTCAATATCTCGTAGGGTACTGATGCTACCCGATCAATATGTAGAGCATATTAAGGTTAGTTATTTCATATTCGTTCCCCATACTAATCTTTTTAGCATCATCCATAACTTCACTGCTTCGTATGCTTGTCTTGTGTGTTAGTCATTCCCCGAGGATAAAAAGTTGATCAACAAAGATATCCTAGAATTCATACCGATGTTTGTGCTCTTCAGTGGTGGTGTCATGCCTGGTTCATACAGAAGCCGCATAAGAGGATCTAACTGGAGGGGTAGAGGTCCACCGATCACTGTTGCAGCAGGAAGTTCAAGAGGACATTCAAGCACTACTACAATAGGCCGTTCCAAGAACTATGGCGATGACAATGATGATGACGATTTTGTGTCACCTCCACCTCGACGTTCAAGTACTACCACAACTGGCTATTTAAACACTACCAGAACTGACCGTTCAAGCACTACTACAACAGGCCGTTCCAGGAACTATGGCGATGACAATGATAATGACGATTTCGTGTCATCTCCACCTCGACATTCAAGCACTAATACAACTGGCCATTCAAACACTATCAGAACTGGCCATTCAAAGAACTATGGCGATGACGATGATGATGATGATTTCGTGTCATCTCCACCTCGACATTCAAGCACAATCAAAACTGAAGGACGGGTACCTCCTAACCTAATAAATAACGATGACGATGATTTCATGCCACATAGGCCATAGAATGTATGGTTCTGTGACATCCAATTGACCATTCGAATTCCCTATTCCAAGATCCATGGCCATAGAATGTACGATTCTGTGATATGTACCTGTATTGTATCCCAATTTTATGAATTCCTTTTGTATCTTTGGTGTTATTCACATGCCGTAATATTGTAGTTGTTATTCTTATTGCACTTTGTAATATAAATATTTCATTGAATGTTTTACTATGATTTGTCGTAAAATTTGTTGCATACCGAAAGAGAATGAGGAACAACGAATTTGAATTTTTTGTCAACCAAAAGGCACCGAATATTTATTTTGTAAAATACTACATCAATTATCGCTGGCAAATATGAATTTATCTTCTTTTATTGAACCCTTGTTTGAATTATCAAATTCTAGCTACTGTCAAAATAACACTGACTTCTAATAATTAATGCTCACAAGTTACATCAAATTTTTGAATGAAATAAGTGGAAAAAACTGTTTCTCACAAATTTTGTTTCCTCCCAAAAAAAATTAATGATTTTTAGTAATTAAATGGTTTGGCTCTCTGTCGCTCAACCATCGGGCGACAAGATATGTCGCCACATGAAATGGTGATATATTTTTGTCGCCTTATGGTTCGGCGACAGTCAGCCATACTTGCCAACAGAGTGGCCACGTGAGCGACTGATTCAGTTTTTTCTGGGTTTTAAAATATGTCGCCAAACCATATGGCGATAAACGTATATTTTTGTAATATTTTGTCCGAGGTTTATTTTTGCAATTTCAATAAAAAATATATTATTAAAAAAATTCTTCAACTCTACGCTGGACTAATACTTAGTTGGTGTCAGTCAGACGAGGAGTGTTCCACGCGAAAACCAACGTGCGTCGTGTTTATCAGAAAGGAAAGATACGGACAGTGCGTCGTGTTTATCAGAAAAGGAAAGATACGGAATGTCTGTTAGGTATGATATCACTTGCGCAACTTCGTGGAATGCGACAGGAAGTCAAGTAATCGTTGCTTGTATTAGTATATCAGAAATTTAAATAGTCGGTGCTTGTTTTAGTATCTGAGAAGCAGTCTCGTTCAGGTAAAAATTGAAAAAAAAATTAAATTGCTGTAGTATCTCAAAAATTTTGGTCTGATTTCGCTAAATTTTGCCGAAATCTAAGGTTTTTGGCCGATTTTTAACATTTTTGGCTGGATTTTGACTTTTAATGACCGGATAATGATCCAAAATTTTTTATGAGAGCTTAAAAATTGCATTGGTATCATTCTCTAAAATTTTCAACTTTTTTTATTTACGCAATCAAATCTATGTAAGCATTGAACTTTATTTGTTATATTTCAAAAATCAAAAGCAGAAAGACCATAAATGATACAGTACCCTTGTAAGAATTTTATAAATTCACTAGAGTGTGATCGTGATTCAAAATTTTCATGAGATCTTAACCATTTGTTCAGAACCATTTTGTAAAATTTTCAAAAATTTTAAACCTTTTTTATTGTTAAAGAAAATCTATGTATTGATTATTAGGTTTTTGTGAGGACGTAGCACTATTAGAAATTTTGGAACTTCTTAAAGCTTGATCAACAAATAAAAATTTTATAGAAATATTAATAATACATCAGGATCATCCATACAAATTTTCTAACGTGATTTAAACTATTTTTCATTTGATTAAAGTTTACCGATACAGTTTTTATCAAGACACTAGCAGTTGCCGGTATTTAAACTATGCACATAATATATATCTTTTAAGCCCGGGAGGATTCAGCTGCAGCCAGCCCGTCCACGTCACCGGTTTTGCCGAAAACTCCCCGCAAAATCGGAAATTACGAACGAGTCCTTGTACGGTAAATTAGAAATTACGAACGGGTCCTTCTATAGGTTATTTTGCAAAAAAGACCCTGCAGTCCGGTTCTTTCGGCCGGGAGATTTAAAAAAAATTGAAATCGTGAACAGGTCCTTCCACCGATTATTTTGCGAAAAGGACCCCGTAGTTCCGCGAATTCGACGCGGTCGCCGGTTCTTTCGGTTCAAAAGATTTTTTAAAAAATAGAATTACGAGCAGGTCTTTCCGCCGATTATTTTGCAAAAAAAAACCGGTTCTTTCGACCCGGAAGATTTTTTAAAAAATTAGATTGTAAATAGGTCCTTTCACTGGTTATTTAAAAAAAAAAGACTCGTAGTTCCACAAATTCAGTTTACAGGAAGCTCAGACCAAATTTTTTCTCGTGTTTAGCATTTGTAGTATTACGTTACTGATTCTCATAAGCGCATTTAATACCAACAGCGCGGCGTAGCGTGCTATTTTAGCTAGTTATATTTATCGACAGAGGAGCACGACTCGCGCAACTTCGTGGAAAGCAACACGAAGTCAAGTAGTTGGCGCTTGTATTAGCGTTCGCACATGTGTGTGATGTTACCATATAGAGCCAAAACTGTCAGCAAGACCGCATGTCCTATCAGATCTTACTATATATTCAGGCGAAGAAATCCTCGCTGAGCATGAATAAGGATTTCACTGGAGTGAGGTGTTAAAAACGCTTCATTAACGTGGTTTAACTCTAGAATTTTTTTAAAAATATTTTTTTATTGAAATTGTAAAAATAAACCTCAGAAAACAAAATTGCAAAAACATACGTCTGTCACATTTTCCGTAGGCGAGAGAGAAATGTCGCCCTTTGAATGGGCGACACAGCCATATATATGTCGCCCATTGAATAAGCGATTGGAGGCCATTTTGATGCCACGCATGAGAGTTAACTGTTCACCTCCTTTTGTTGCCCAATGAATGGGCAATAGATAATAAATCGACTGCTAGTTGAGCGACGGAGAGAGGGCGCGCCTCTATCGCTCAACCAACGGGCGACAGAGGTACCCTATATAAATCGGCTGCGCACACTGTAGCGCACTCGCCAGCCCATTTGAACCGAGCCAAAGGCCCAAAGCAGAAAAAGGAGAGAGGGAGGGAGAGAAAAGGGAAAAAATTCAAAGATTTGTAGCCGTGCGACATTTGTGGAGGTAAAATTTCTTTGTATTAATTTTATTTAGCAATAAATCATGGTAGGATAGAAAAAATGTTAGATCTAGTTAAATTTAAAGGTTATAGATAGATTTTGTTTAACAATAAACTATGGTAGGGTAGAAAAGTTTTAGATCTAGTTAAATTTAGAGGTTACGGATAGATTTTTTTTAGCAATAAACCATGGTAGGGTAGAAAAATTTTTAGATCTAGTTAAATTTGGAGGCTACGGATAGATTTTATTTATTTTTCATAATTTAGTTGGTTTGTACATGTACTTGTACGTAGATGTTTTTAAAAATAATAATATATGTTTAGAAATATAGATGTTTTTTTTACAGATAGAAGTACGTCGATATATATTGTTAGGAATGTAGATGTTTTTTACGGATAGAAGTAGAGAGATGTATATTTATAGGAATGTTAGGTGTCACAGTATTTTTTACGAAAAGTAATTAATTCGTGGGTTAATGAATTGGTACGCAGATATATTAGAACGAGTTCTATTTAGAATTTATTATGGGAAGGGGTTGTCATGTATGGTTTAGAGGGTGCGGATCTGAGTAACTTCCAGTATGTGAACAAAAGTTTGAGTAGGGTCAAAGAGCGCACGTTTGCTTCTGTGTTGAATTGGTTGTATTATACTTTTTAGATGGAACAAGAGAAGTGCCAGTTGAAGTTATTTTGCATATGTAATATGCAATATGATCTTGTTTACTGGGAGTTAGTTAAGCTGAAGGGAACGGCATCATGGAGGTCATATGTGAGGGGGACGGAGCAACGTGGATGGTATCTAGTGCAAGCATATGATAGGGTTGTTGCCCCCCAGCAGCAGTTGGACGTCGGTGAGTGTAGTGAGTCTCAAAGTGAGTTCAGTTATGATGACACCGTGAAAGTGCATCTAGGCTCCTCAAAGAGTTTTGGTGATTTATGGCAACACAATTGCGTATACTAACGATGCGAGTGAGATTCTATGCAGTGATCAAGATGATATCATTGTTGGAAAGGCGATTGGAGATCCCCACCATATTTAAAATTTGAAAAGGCGGCATCAAGACTTCAGTTGTAAATCTTTTATTTCATTGAGTCTAAGGATAGCCATACTATTAAGGGCGGATACGACGGAAAATCGCTTCTAGGATATGCTTGTGCTCATAGAATAAAAATTGCATCTCAAAAGAATTTTAAAACAGTGCATTTTCTATCAAAGGGTACTCCTAGCCGAGGAGGTCAGGCCGGAGTATCCGGACATTAAGTCCGGACACTCCGGGCTTGGGTCCTCGGTTGGTTTTCTCTGATAAGTCCGGAGTATCCGGACATTTAGTCCGGACACTCCGGGGTTATTGTTCGGAGTATCCGGGGTTTGTTTCCGGAGTATCCGGTGATTTTGTCCGGACACTCCGGGCTCACCCTCTCGGTTGTGCAATTCCAGTTAAATCCGGACACTCCGGACTATTTGTCCGGACACTCCGGAGATTGCGCAGCACAAGAGTAACGGTTGGATTTTGGGAGACCTATTTAAGCCCTCACTTCATTTCTAACCGTTACCCACCTCATTCATTGCAACATTCAAGTCTAAAGCTCTCTCTCTCACTCTCTCAAGCCCTAGCTTCTTTCTCCCACTTAAATCTTCGATTTGATTTGCATCTTTAGGGAGAAAGGAGGGGATTTAAGTGCTTTGAGCTTGCTTGTTTGATTCTTGAGCACAAGTTTCATCCTCCAAGTTGATTTAGCGGCGTATTTATTACTCTTGGAGTTTGAAGGGCTCCTAGACGGCAAGGAGTCACCGGGAGCCTCCAAGACTTCGTGTGGAGAGCCTCGGTCGTTTGTGAAGGCAAGCCTAGCCTCCGAAAGGAAAGAGGCAAGAAGTGAAGACCGGCGAGTGCTTCGTGCAACACCGGGAGGAAAGGGGTCAAGAGGGATCCGGGTTTTGTGCCTCCTCAACGGAGACGTAGGATTCCCTTCAAGAATCCGAACTTCGGTAAAAAATTCATTGTCTTTGTGTTCTTCACTTGCTTGTGCTAGGGTTTGTAGTTCTTGGATCTTTTGGTGCCCCGATCTACTTTATCTCTGCGTTTGGCTCTAGATCTATATACTCTTCTGGTACCTGACATCATTTAGAGTATTTGTATTTAGCTAGATTGTTGAAAATTTGCAAAGATTTAAAATTTTCATTTCGAGGTCATTTGTCCGGACACTCCGGACATTTACTCCGGACTATCCGGACATTAACTCCGGACTATCCGAACAATTAGCTCGGACAGTCCGGGTTTTGGCCCTCGAGTGATTTTAGTTAATTGCAAATTTTTAATACGCCTATTCACCCCCCTCTAGGCGACATATCGGTCCTTTCAATTGGTATCAGAGCCTAATCTCCATAGTTTGGCTTAACCGCTTGGAGAATCGAAGATGTCGGATGCACAGAAGAATACTGAAGCCCATGACCAAGACAAGGGCACGGGCTCCGGTATTGGGGTTGCAATTCCATTTGATTATCGTTCCCTCGGTGTCTCAAGCTCTTCCTCATATGTCTCCGTGCCCTCCGGTCGAGCGCCTCATTTCGATGGCACTCACTATGCGGCATGGAAACATAAGATGAAAATGCACTTGAGATCGCTTCACCCATCTATTTGGAAGATTGTGCAAACAGGTTTCAAGCCTAATGATCCCGAGAATCTTACTCCCGAAGAAGATAAAGATCAACACTTCAATGATTTGGCAGTCAATGCCTTATTCAACGCCTTGAGCGATTCCGAGTTCAACCGAGTCGATGGACTCGAGGAAGCGAAGGCTATTTGGGATAGACTCCTAGTCAGTCATGAAGGAGTGTCAAGCGTCCGAGAATCGAAGATAGAGCTCATTATTGGTGAGCTAAGCCGGTTCACCCTGGAAGATGGTGAATCATACACTAAGATGTTTGACCACCGATGGTGCTCAGTAAATCAAGCAAAAGGTCTTGGGTGCACCGATCTTTCGACAAGGCCGTGGTGAAGATAATACTTTGCGTGATCACTCCTACCAACCGCAACCTTGTTCAGTTGATCCGAGACCGGCCCAACTTCGACACGTTGACACCTCATGATGTCATTGGCCGGCTCATGATGGACGAGATGATGGTGAAGGAAGCCGAGGTTGTTGAAGAACTCAAGTCTGGCAAAAAGAAAGGCATTGCCCTCAAGGCCGTCAAGATAGTGCGCCAAGCAGAAGAGAGTTCGAGCAAAGACGAAGAGTCGTGTGGTCCATTGACAAATGAAGATATGGCTCTATTTGTGCGAAGATTCAACAAATTCTTCAAGAAGAAGAACTTCAAACAAGGAGGTCAGTCGAAGAGTTTTGGAAGAAAGTCAAAGGGTAGACATTCTACTCGAAGATGCTATGAATGCGGTGAAACCGGCTACTTCATTGCCGAGTGTCCGCACAAGGAGAGCAAAGATGAGAAGCCTCACAAGAAAGACAAATACCGGGGCAAAGACAAAGAAAAGAGCAAGAAATTCAAGCACTACAAGCACAAGGAACAAGCGCATATTGGAGAAGAGTGGGATTCAAACTCCGATTCCGACTCAAGCTCCGAGTCCGACGAGGAAGGAGGAATTGCCTCTGTCGCCATCGCCGTGCCTACCACCTTAACAACGTCGAGGAACCTCTTCGACAACTTGAGCGATGACGACGACAACGCTCCAATGTGCCTTATGGCAAAGGGGCACAAGGTATCATCTAACGACTACATTCCCTCCATTGCTAATGAATGTCTAGGTGAGCACGATAGCGATAGTGATGATGATGATGTTAACACCGTGCTTAAGTCTATGAAGAACTTTGACATTCAAAAGTTAGACATGCTTCTAAAAGATATTGAAAAATTGGAGGAAGTAGTCGAACAAAAGGAAGCTACTCTCGAGGCTCAAGAGGACTTGCTCATCCTCGAAAAAGAAAAGAATCGTGAGCTAGAGAAGAGCTTGGCTTTTGAAAAAGAGAAAAATGAGGAATTGGTTAAGAACTCAAAACTAATCAAATCCGAGGTGACTAGTCTCGAGATCACCAACGCTTCACTCGAAGAGGAACTTGCTAAGACAAAGGAAGCTTGCAAGGCTCTTGAGTTGAAGCTTGTTGATCTCAAGAATAGCCCTCCGATTACCTCAACTATTAACTCCAATTCTTCATTACCTTCAACGAGCAATGGATGCGCTAGATGCTATAATGTCAATATTGATATTTGTACCACTAACCTTGAGACTTTGCAAGTACTTGCTCACGAAAATGAGAGGCTCAAGGGAATGCTCGAAGATGGACTACAAAAGTCCTATAAGGCTAGCAAGGGACTAGAGGAGTTCCTCGGTAAGCGCAAAGGTAACCCCATGAATCATGGGCTTGGTTATGTCCCTCCCAAGGGAAAAGGAAACCACATTGTGGTTACGCTTTTGAACAAGCCCATTCACTTCAGAAAGGGGAAGCAAACTCTAAATATAAGGCTCAATCCACTTTCTTTGCTTCATATGTGCTTAAGAGGACTAGCCTCGGTCGAGTAGTTGCTCATCACATTGGGGGTAAGCCCAAAAATGCTTCTAGTGTGCGATCTATTTGGGTCCCCAAATCACTTATCACTAACGTCTTGTGACCTAAACAAGTTTGGGTACCAAAGAGCAAAATCTAAATTTCATTTTGTAGGCCTACATCTCCGGTGGAACAAGTTGGATCTTGGATAGCGGATGTACGCATCACATGACCGGAGAAAGGGCAATGTTCGCGCATTTGGAAGCCAATGGATCAAATAGTGAGAGCATCATATTTGGCGATAACGGAAAAGGTGAAGTGGTAGGTTTAGGTAAGATCCTAATTACCAATGATTTTCATATAAATAATGTCTTGCTTGTTGAATCGCTGATGAGGACATCACTCCTATGCATACGACCGAGCCTCCTCCAGTTGTGATGCAAGGACCCATCACAAGAGCACGAGCATGGTAATTGAATCAACAGGTGAGCTCGTTCCTAAGTGCCCGTGCAGATACTTGTGAGGATGGTATGCTACCTAATGATATTATTGATTATCTTGTACTTAGGAACTTTGGAGAGGACCATGAAGGCCTTGGAAACCAGCAAGGACCAGGAGGGAGGCAAGGAGGGTGTCCAAGTCAAGTTGGAGGTTCAATTCATCTCGGAGTCGACTACCTCGGCCACCAGGAGCAGCATTCACTAAAATCATCGCCCAGGCCACAAAAGGGATCCGATTTTGATGATCCACATATGCATCGAAAGCTAAGGAGATAAACTTTACAATGGAACTAGTTTCAGGTCATTTGGACTTCGGAGTAGATGGGAATTTACGTTGCAAGCTGGCGGACAGAATCTGTCCCAGGGTGCTGCGTCACCAATTTGGGCCGTTGGCCCATGTATCGTGTTGGAGTCCATCACGGACGCGTCTAGGGTTTCTAGGACGTCCCCTAGCCTTTATATCCAGTAGCCGCCGCTAGGGTTTGATTTGGGTTTTGCTTAGATTAATTCTGTCTTTGAACAGTGTCGCCGTTCATCGGTTTGTGAGACCCCAACTCGTGAGCTTCATCCTCAATTAAAAATTCAGTTGCATCTTTCTTGTTCTTGCTTGTGTTCTCGATTCATTGGCAGGATTAGCCTTGGCGAGGTCAACCGGCAGCGCACGGTTGATAACCAGAGGACGCGTGGTGCTGCGATTGCAGGGGTTTTGATCGTGTCGATCAAGAAGCCGGATCGTGTGTGTCTCGCGCTGCCTAATCGACTTATCCTCCACCTGACGGAAGTTCGGGCATCCCCCTTTCCCCATCAATCGCTAAGCTACAATTTGTTGTCCGTTGCTCAATTATGTGAAGCGGGCTACAATTGTGTGTTTAGTGATAAGGGTGTGGAGGTCATTAAGAGGGATGATGGTTCAATAGCCGTTAAGGGTCGTTTAAAGGGAAATCTCTATCTCGTAGACTTCAATACGGATAGAGTTAACCTTGAAACATGCTTAATGGCTAAATTGAGCATGGGTTGGCTGTGGCATCGCTGGCTTGCCCATGTTGGTATGAGGAACCTTCACAAACTCATTAAAGGCAATCACATCCTTGGACTAACGAATATTGTGTTTGAGAAAGATAGGGTGTGTAGCGCATGTCAAGCCGGGAAACAAGTTGGAGCCTCTCATCCCGCGAAGAACGTGATGACCACCACAAGACCGTTGGAGATGCTCCACATGGACTTGTTCGGCCCAATTGCCTACATAAGCATTGGAGGAAACAAGTATGGTTTAGTTATTGTTGATGATTTTTCGCGTTTTACTTGGGTATTCTTCTTGCATGATAAAAGCGAAGCTCAAGGAAGCGTGAAGAAATTCATGCGATGGGCTCAAAATGAGTTTGAAGTGAAGATCAAGAGAATTCGAAGTGATAACGGCACCGAATTCAAGAACACCGGAGTTGAGGAGTATCTCGATGAAGAAGGCATCAAACACGAGTTCTCGGCTCCCTATTCCCCTCAACAAAATGGGGTGGCCGAGAGGAAGAATCGAACCCTCATCGAGATGGCGCGCATGATGCTTGACGAGTACAAGGTCTCCGACATATTTTGGGCGGAGGCCGTCAACACCGCGTGTCATAGCTCCAACCGGCTATATCTTCACAAGATTTTAAAGAAGACGGCGTACGAGCTACTCACCGGCAAGAAACCCAATGTATCCTACTTCCGAGTCTTCGGAAGCAAATGTTACATCCTCAACAAGAAAGCTAAGTCTTCTAAATTTGCTCCTAAAGTAGATGAAGGATTTTTACTTGGTTATGGATCAAATGCTTACGCATATCGGGTTTTCAATAACACCACCAGTATAATTGAAATCTCGCATGATGTAACATTTGATGAAACTAACGGTTCACAAGTAGAACAAGTTGAGTGTGATGTAATTGATAGGGAAGAACCTCCATGTGAAGCTATCAAGAAATTGGCCATCGGGGAGGTAAAACCGGTGGAGCAGGATGCAATCCCGTGCACCCCAACCCGGATTGTCCGGGATAATATCCGGAGTATCCGGACAAAATCTCCGGAGTGTCCGGACTTAACCCCGGACATTCCGGACAGCAGTGCTCCAAATGTTGATCCTCCCTCATCCATTCAAGCACAAGATGGCTCTAATACCTCTCAAGATGATGGAGGTCCTATTCAATGCTTAAATGCAACAACCCCTCATCCGAGAGTTCATCAAAGCATACAACGCGATCACCCGGTCGACAACATACTTGGAGACATTAACAAGGGAGTATCCACTAGATCCCGACTTGCAAATTTTTGTGAATTTTACTCCTTTGTCTCTTCTCTTGAACCACTCAAGGTAGAAGAGGCTCTTCAAGATCCGGATTGGGTGATGGCCATGCAAGAGGAGTTGAACAACTTCGAGAGAAACCAAGTGTGGAAGCTTGTCGAAAGACCCAAACAAAACGTGATTGGAACCAAGTGGGTGTTTCGGAACAAGCAAGACGAGAACGGAATAGTGACTAGAAACAAAGCACGGTTGGTTGCTCAAGGCTTTACGCAAATCGAAGGTTTGGATTTTGATGAAACATACGCTCCTGTAGCTAGACTTGAATCTATTAGAATATTACTTGCTTTTGCTACTCATCATGATTTCAAGTTGTATCAAATGGATGTGAAAAGCGCCTTCCTGAATGGACCTCTCTCCGAAATGGTCTACGTTGAGCAACCACCCGGTTTCGAAGACCCAGATCATCCGGACCACGTCTACTTCCTACACAAGGCTCTTTACGGACTTAAACAAGCACCGAGAGCGTGGTTCGAATGTCTTCGAGATTTCCTTCTCGGTCAAGGGTTTGTAGTCGGAAAGGCCGACCCTACTCTCTTCACTAAACATATTGATGATGATTTATTCGTGTGTCAAATATATGTTGATGACATTATATTCGGATCTACTAATGAACATTTGTGCAAGGATTTTAGCAGGATAATGACTAAAAGATTCGAGATGTCCATGATGGGCGAGTTGAAGTTCTTCCTCGGATTTCAAGTCAAACAACTCAAGGAAGGAACTTTTATATGCTAAACGAAGTATATCAAGGACATGCTCAAGAAGTTCGGAATGGAGAACGCCAAGCCAATCAAGACGCCGATGCAAGCCAACGGGCATCTAGACCTCGACAAAGAAGGTAAACCGGTCGTCCAAAAGGTATATCGTTCGATGATCGGCTCTTTACTCTATCTTTGTGCATCTAGGCCCGATATTATGCTTAGTGTGTGCATGTGTGCACGTTTTCAAGCCGCTCCCAAAGAGTGCCACATGGTGTCCGTAAAAAGAATCTTGAGGTATTTAGTGCACACTCCTCATTTCGGCCTATGGTATCCTAAAGGTTCATCCTTTGAATTAGTCGGCTATTCCGATGCGGATTTTGCCGGTTGTAAGGTGGATAGGAAAAGTACTTCGGGAACATGTCAATTCTTAGGTAGATCCCTTGTTTCTTGGTCCTCTAAGAAACAAAATTCATAGTCTCTATCCACACCGGCGAATACATAGCTGCCGGGAGTTGTTGTGCCCAATTGCTTTGGATGAGACAAACCCTAAATGACTATGGCCTAACCTATAACCATGTTCTACTCTTGTGTGACAATGAGAGTGCCATAAAAATTGCCAACAATCCCGTCCAACATTCCCGTACAAAGCATATCGATATCCGCCATCATTTCCTAAGGGATCATTCCACTAAAGGCGATATCGACATCCAACATGTGAGCACAAATGATCAATTAGCCGATATATTTACCAAACCACTTGATGAGAAAAGATTTTGTGATTTGAGGAGTGGGCTAAATATTCTTGATTCTCGTAACTTGGCTTGAAAAAGTGCACACATTGATTGATGCTTGGAAAATGGTTTAGAAAAGTTTATTTAGTCTTTTTCTTTGATTCTTTCCGTGTTGATCGAAATCTTTGATCTTCGGATTCTGTCCAATGTCGTGTGACTATGGATTGTTTGATTGAATGTTCGCTAGTCACATAAGTTCAAAGGGCATTAAGGACCTCTTTTCTCAATGCTCCAAGCCTATCTCCCTATCTATTCCTTGAAAATTCCTAATCGGATCCCGAGCTGTCAGCCCGGACAGTCCGGACTAATTGTCCGGAGTGTCCGGACTTAGGTGGCTGTGGGTATTTAAGCCCGTGCGGGGGTCCTCCTTTCTCTCTCCTTTGCCTTTTGCTTCAACCGACTCCTCCTCAAAGTTTGCCCTAGCCGCCGCCCTCGTTCTCCCCTTCTCCTCCGGCGTGTTCCTCATCTTTCGGAGCCTCCGGATCGTCGTCGGAGGTTGAGGGAAGGATCTCCGCTCGACATTTCTTCATTTGGTTGTTCATCCTTGCGGTATGACTTCGTTTTGCCCTAATTCTCTTTGAATCTTTGAAATGCCTAGGGTTAGGGTCCCTTTGCTAGAGTACATTCATATCCTTGTTTAAATCTTGAATGTGCTCTTAGAGATCCCCCATTGGTTGCAAATTAGATTTTTGGGTTGAAATTTGTATAGCCCGGACTATCCGAACATTTTATCAGAGTATCGGACTATACGGACACTCCCGACTAAATCCCTGAGTATTCGGATTAATTGTCCAGACAATCCGGACTAAATGTCCGAGTATCCGAGCTGTACCTCTCGGTCTAAAAATATAAATTGTAAATCTTACCTTCTTGCGAACCCTGTTTCACTCCAAGCTTTGTTCCCTCTTAGATGGCTTCATCTCAGGGTGGTTCAGGTGCCGGAAAGCGCCCATTTGATTCACCTCCTTCATCCCCCACTACCGGCGCTTCCCGGAAGAAAAGGCAAGGCGTGAGGAAGATCAGTCAAGGCCGTGCAAACCTCCTCACCGCTCCTCCCGCCGCTCCTCCTCCTGCTCAAGCTGACCCCGAAGAGCATCCTGCCGATGAGCACCCTGCGGATGCCCATGCAAGGCGTCGTGAGCATGAAAAAAGCGAGCCAAGAGTCGAGAGTGGCGATTGGTCCCCTTGAGAAGGTTCAGCCTCAGTGGAGATACCCAGGCCAGATGATGCCTCTTCGTGTGGTTGATTATAGAGTTGGTTCTGAAAAGGGCAAAGCCATTGTTGCTCAAAGGAACAAAGATCCGCTTGAGTTTCACCAAGATCAGTATGTCGACAAGCGGTTCTGGAACAGGTTCCATTCTGATTATTATGAGACAGTCTTCTCCCCATGGAGCGCCCCGTGATGAAAATGAAGAGGATTGACTGGCTTTATATGACTGAGGCTCAAAATCCCATCTTCGACGAAGTCATCTAGATTTGTGAGCGGCATAAGGTAAAAGACATTATGAGCTTTATGCATTCTTGGAATGATGAGGTAATCATGCAGTTTTATGCCACTCTCTATTTTGACAAAAAGCAAGATGCCATTTGATGGATGACCGATAAATTGTGGTACGTGGCCACCAAAAGGACCTTCGCTAGAATTCTGCGACTGAGGTCAGCTGATGGTGATGCAAAGTTACATGACAAGAAGGTATTGACTCTTGAGCAGCTTGAAGACCTGTATGACTCTTCTCAGCACTTTGTGGTAGGCACAATAAAGGGTCTCAAGCGCTGCCGTAGTCCTTCTCAGGTTGCTTCGGGTTACTCTTTGGCCCAAGGAGGGGGATGCGTCAGCCATCAGTTCGTATGTTCGGAATTTGCTATTTCACTTGGTTGAGCGCACTCATGGCTTTGACGTGGTTGATTTCATTTGGGAGGCCATCCGCCACAATTCTTTGAGCCACTCTAGCAGCTGCGGGTATGCTCCTTTCATCATGGCGCTGATTGAGCATGTCACTGGCCTCGACTTTGTCAAGGACGTGGAGCATGTATCCTATAAGGTTCGCCCTCAGTCAGCTTCGTCTGCTCCTGCAGCTCCTGTGGAGAAGCGTCCCAGGGGTCGTCCTCCTGTGACCAGGTCTTTTGCTCCTTCTGCTCCTCCACCAGCTCCTGCCGCTCAAGTCTCTCCTTCGGGGTCTCCTCAGTCTAGCAGAGACACAATTAAGAGGATGCTCAAGTGCTTGTTCTGCATGTGTTAGGAGGTCTCCTCTCAAGTCAAGGAGACTCGTCGCGAGCTTCGTGAGCACCGCCGTGAGTTTCGTGCCTATCGTCGCCAGCAGGGTGAGGACCTTCCTGCCAGCAGTGAGTCCGAGGAGTCTGTTGCTGCACCTTCATGGACTCGCTACTCGGCAGACTCTTGACCTTGACCTCCGGACCCTGGCAGCGTCGATGGCGTGGCGATGACAGCGAGGAGGAGGACTATCAGCCGTCAGGAGATGAGGAGTGATCGTCTGCCGTAGACTCTTTTTGGTGTCTTGATGCCAAAGGGGGAGAGAGTCTAGCGTTATTTTGTTATCTTTGTGTGCTTGCTTTGGTTACTTTGGTTTAATTATCGTCATTTCCTTTCGTTGAACTTGTGATTGTGAACTGGATGTTGAACTATCTTTTGCTTAATGATATACTTCTTTTTAGTTATGCATTTGTGTGATATCATGTCATACTCATTTGCGCAAATTATATATATCATGTCACATTCTCTTGAAAGCAAACATTTAGGGGAGCTCTTGAAAATTTTTCCTCAAATATGTGCATTTGATAATCTAATTCAAATTCTTCCAATGCACATGTTTAGGGGAGTTCTCCGTGTTTGGTTTTCCAAATACTATATCATTTCAAATTTATCCAAATTCAATTGTGTTGTCATCAATTCACCAAAAAGGGGGAGATTGAAAGTGCATCTAGGCTCCTCAAAGAGTTTTGGTGATTTATGGCAACACAATTCTTGTCTACTAACGATGCGAGTGAGATTCTATCAAAGGATCAAGACGATATCATTGTTGGAAAGGTGATTGGAGATCCCCACCATATTTAAAATTTGAAAAGGCGGCATCAAGACTTCAGTTGTAAATCTTTTATTTCATTGAGTCTAAGGATAGCCATACTATTAAGGGGGATACGACGGAAAATCGCTTCTAGGATATGCTTGTGCTCATAGAATGAAAATTGCATCTCAAAAGAATTTTAAAACAGTGCATTTTCTATCAAAGGGTACTCCTAGCCGAGGAGGTCGGTAGTATCCGGACATTAAGTCCGATACACTCCGGGCTTGGGTCCTCGGTTGGTTTTCTCTGATAAGTCCGGAGTATCCGGACATTTAGTCCGGACACTCCGGGGTTATTGTTCGGAGTATCCGGGGTTTGTTTCGAGTATCCGGAGATTTTGTCCGGACACTCCTGCTCACCTCTCGGTTGTGTAATTCGCTTAAGTCCGGACACTCAGGACTATTTGTCCGGACACTCCGGAGATTATGCAAAGACAAGAGTAACGGTTGGATTTTGGGAGACCTATTTAAGCCCTCACTTCATTTCTAACCGTTACCCACCTCATTCATTGCAACATTCAAGTCTAAAGCTCTCTCTCTCACTCTCTCAAGCCCTAGGTTCTTTCTCCCACTTAAATCTTCGATTTGATTTGCATCTTTAGGGAGAAAGGAGGGGATTTAAGTGCTTTGAGCTTGCTTGTTTGATTCTTGAGCACAAGTTTCATCCTCCAAGTTGATTTAGCGGCGTATTTATTACTCTTGGAGTTTGAAGGGCTCCTAGACGGCAAGGAGTCACCGGGAGCCTCCAAGACTTCGTGTGGAGAGCCTCGGTCGTTTGTGAAGGCAAGCCTAGCCTTTGAAAGGAAAGAGGCAAGAAGTGAAGACCGGCGAGTGCTTCGTGCAACACCGGGAGGAAAGGGGTCAAGAGGGATCCGGGCTTTGTGCCTCCTCAACGGAGACGTAGGATTCCCTTCAAGAATTCGAACTTCGGTAAAAAATTCGTTTTCTTTGTGTTCTTCACTTGCTTGTGCTAGGGTTTGTAGTTCTTGGATCTTTTGGTGCCCCGATCTACTTTATCTCTGCGTTTGGCTCTAGATCTATATACTCTTCTGGTACCTGACATCATTTAGAGTATTTGTATTCAGCTAGATTGTTGAAAATTTGCAAAGATTTAAAATTTTCATTTCGAGGTCATTTGTCCCGACACTCCGGACATTTACTCCGGACTATCCTGACATTAACCGGACTATCCTAACAATTAGCTCAGACATCCGGTTTTGGCCTCGAGTGATTTTAGTTCATTGCAAATTTTAATACGCCTATTCACCCCCTCTAGGCGACATATCGGTCCTTTCAATTGGTATCGAGCCTAATCTCCATAGTTTGGCTTAACCGCTTGGAGAATCGAAGATGTCGGATACACAGAAGAATACCGAAGCCCATGACCATGACAAGGGCACGGGCTCCGGTATTGGGGTTGCAATTCCATTTGATTATCGTTCCCTCGGTGTCTCAAGCTCTTCCTCATATGTCTCCGTGCCCTCCGGTCGAGCGCCTCATTTCGATGGCACTCACTATGCGGCATGGAAACATAAGATGAAAATGCACTTGAGATCGCTTCACCCATCTATTTGGAAGATTGTGCAAACAGGTTTCAAGCCTAATGATCCCGAGAATCTTACTCCCGAAGAAGATAAAGATCAACACTTCAATGATTTGGCAGTCAATGCCTTATTCAACGCCTTGAGCGATTCCGAGTTCAACCGAGTCGATGGACTCGAGGAAGCGAAGGCTATTTGGGATAGACTCCTAGTCAGTCATGAAGGAGTGTCAAGCGTTCGAGAATCAAGATAGAGCTCATTATTGGTGAGCTAAGCTTGTTCACCCGAAGATGGTGAATCATACACTAAGATGTTTGACCGCCTGATGGTGCTCGTAAATCAAGCAAAAGGTCTTGGGTGCACTGATCTTTCTGACAAGGCCGTGGTGAAGATAATACTTCGCGTGATCACTCCTATCAACCACAACCTTGTTCAGTTGATCCGAGACCGGCCCAACTTCGACATTAAGAAGGACTTTCAAGGTTAAAAAGTCCACCGCAACCTACTACGATGTGGTGTGAGAGATTCATGGGTGCCTCTAGAGAGTTGTAACGCCCCAAATTTTGGCCTTTTTGATTTAGTTAATAGTGTTTATGCCATTTGAGTGATTTTGGAATTTTTTGGATTTATTAGAATTTTTGGAGTTTATTTGAATTATTTTAAATTAAGTATATTAACCTTTTCTTGGAAACTAATTATATGTAGATAAATTTTAAATAAAGTGTTGCTAAAAATATTTTATCTGAGTCCAAAATGTCTCAAAGTATTTTTTGGGATTTTTCTTGGATTTTTCCTGGTGTTTTAGTTGCTCAAATAAATCAAATTAATTTCCCTAATTATTTTAAAGCAAAAACCCGAGTAAATTCGCGTGAACAGTGTTGGGCCGAGCCCAATACTGCGCAGCCCAGAGATGGTTTATAGAGGCTTTCGTCGTGGCCGTTGATGCCCAATCGGGAGACCCAGATTCGTCCGCATGTGTAATGAAAACCCTAGCTGCCAATCGTCATCGCACGACAGAGAATAGATCACGCCGTTTTAGCCGTATTTGATCCGGGCCGTTGATCGGGGTGGGCGATTAAGATCGTGCCAAGCCAGGGCTCTTTCGTGGCCGTCCGATCAAAATCTAGCGGTACGCCGTCGCCGTCCCGGATTCGAACTCCGAGTTCGCCACAGATACGCCGCCGCCGCGTCGGTTAAGTTTCTCGAGCCCGTACGTGTTGCCCGAGGGGTAT
The DNA here is from genome assembly GCA_036346375.1 of Guadua angustifolia. Lineage (NCBI taxonomy): Eukaryota > Viridiplantae > Streptophyta > Magnoliopsida > Poales > Poaceae > Guadua > Guadua angustifolia. The sequence continues at coordinate 47,888,161 of CM070510.1, forward strand.
TTAAGGGTTCGACCCGTCTCCCGAGGATCGCCAAGAGCCGCCGCCCACTTCTCCTACAGCCGTGCCACCGGAGAAGCACAAGAGAGGTCGCGAGAGCTCGCTGGAGTCCGTGGAGGTTCACCGCCGTGTTTCGCCGTCGCCGAGACTTTGTTCCGCCGTTCCAAGCCCAGATCCGAATTCACCTCGTCGTGTCGCACCCATTCCGCCATTCCCCGTCGTCGAAGCATTGCCGTAGCGCCACTGGCCTCGCCCTCGTCTTGAAGTCCGGTGATCTGCGTCGTCGCGTCACCATCGTCAAGGCCGACCAACATCGACTGTCGGATCTTCCATGAGCGCTCCAGATCAGTCCACGTTACGTCGGGAGGGAGCGCAAGCGTGAAGGGTTCTTCGCCGTCGGATCGGACGAAGCGCATGCATTGAAGCCACTCGCTCCGCTGCCTGATAAGAACACTCGGTTATCCTCGGCCGTCAGATCGTGGATGAACGCTTCGGATGGTGCCACAAAGTAGATTGATCTGTGACCGTTAGATCGTAATGAGCACATCGGATCACAATGTGAGCCGAGCCAATCGGAGTTTGACGCGTGTTGGGTGACATCATCGCTGGCGTCATATGGCTCTCGGCACAGTACACATGGTCTACGGTGGACCGACTCTACGGTGCATCGAGTCCATGGAACAGTGCTGAGGTCTACGTGGTAGCACACGATTGGTTCGGGTCCAAGGATGATGTTAGCATGACACAATAAAGCGAATTTATTTTATAAAAATAATTCGGATAATATTTGATTTTCCAATTTTCTGATTTTTAGGATTTTGAATCTTCCGAGAGCTTGTTCTCCCTCACACGAACTCCGATTGAGTTGATTCAAATTTCTAAAAATTTGTAAAATTGAGATCTACCTAGTGGCAGCTTTTATTTGATTTTTGGAGTTTATTTACTCTCTGTTTTGGGTGTATATTGGCTTCTCCTTTGCGATTCGCGTAGACGTTGAATTGTGTAAAGCTTCTGAGGAGGAATTAGCAACACAAGACCAATTTCTAGAACAGGACCAGGAGCTTAACCAAGGCAAGTTGTACTTTGATCATGTTGAACCCATGTCATCACATGTTCATGAATCACTGATTATTAATCTTGACTAATGGATTATGGAACAATGATGTGAATTTGTGTGTCATGTGTGGTCACACGATGAGATTGAGTTATTGTGGCGATGGATGTCACGCAACGATATTGAATTGTTGATGGCACGTGGTGCTTGGTAATCAACTGGGGTGGTTATGATTTAGATCGGAGTAAGTGGCAAGGGCAAGTGTGCCTGGGTGGGCCCGATGGGCAAGGGGTATGTGTAAGTCTTGCTTTGATCACCCTAAAGACTTAACCTTGCGAGCTTTTGACCTGAGTCAATCATGCAACCACATGTCTGTTATGCGGCAGCCTAGCTGACTAATTTGCAATGTCTTAGCTTTGGTACTATCGTGGTGGTGAGACACCCGGGTAGAGGTAACCGACCCTCGTGCGGGTGGCTCACATGGCGCAAGAGGGGGCTCACAGCTAACCACCTCTTGATGTTGAAACCTTAGCGGGTAGTACTAAGTTAAGATAGAGCATTGTAAAGGCTTTGTCGTGATCTCTCGGCCGACACACCAAAGGTAGTGTGTTAATAGTGTGGCAATAAGAGATGATCATTGTCGGGACCCGAATATGCAAATCCGGACCCTCTGTGTATTCAGCACTAGTCCAGGATCGCGCTAGTGCACACAGTCTCAACATAGATGAAATATCACAATCATACACAACGAAATAATAAAAGTAATACACTTACGTAATATAAAACTGTTGAACGACCTTAAGGTCGACCTTACACTTGAGAGGCCTTGATGGCTTTATCTCCAAATAGGTAAACAGCAGCGGAACAGAGAAACGTTGGTGACTCCCATCAATATGCCACAGGCAACTGACAAGGTTCAACTCCTAGATATTCGCCTCGTGGAACTTCTCCTCCTTGAAGTTGTTGTCATCTTCTCATCGATGATTTTGGTTGTTTGCAAGGGTGAGTACACACAAGACTCAAAGAAGTCATGCACAAAATGCAATTCTAATATTCTACATGCATGGCTTATTACAAAGGATAGGCTAAAGTTCATTTGCGATCTGACATTCTTTGATAAATACAATAGTAGATTGCAAAGTCAGAAACAATAATAGAGGTAATAACTTTCACAATTATTTCACAAGTAAAGCATTTCACCACTAAAGTCAAGTTCATCAATTCCATCCCATGTATTCTCCAAAACCAAGTTATTTTCATGAAAGTCTAACCCTTGATCAGAATTCGAGCAATGCTCAATACCGTGAGCACAATTTATTCAATAGTTTTACACTCGCAGAGGTTATACACTTTACCCACAAGATATAATCAACTCACCACGTCAGCCGTGAATCGCCATACAAGAGTATGCGAATGAGCGATCATAACAAAGCCTTTCCAAAGATCCGTCTAAACCCAGTACTACCCGCTAAGGTTTCAACACTGGAGGGACTGGTTACCACACCCAGGGCCCCCCTCTTGCGCCATGTGAGTTTCTACCCGCTCCTTCGGGACCCACACCACCACGACAGTACCAAAGAATAGATTTCATAGTTTACTCAGCTAGGTCCGTCCCATTCTGGAACTTGTGGTTGTATGAAAGACTCAGGTCAAAGGCTCGCAAGGTTAAGCCCTTAGTTGACCGAGGCAAGACTAACCAAAAGTTCATCACATCAACATGTCATAATACCAAATGCGACCGCCCAATTGCCACTCTTGGCCTACCGGAAACAATCTAAAACCAAATGCGACCGCCCAATTACCACTCTTGGCCCACCGAAAACAATCTTGCCACTTGCCTCAGTCCAAATCACTTTCCCACCCAGTCCTCTACCATGCACCACGTGCCATCATCAACTCAATAACACATGTCACATTCTCAAAAACACGTTCCATATCTCATTAAGTCAATATTAACTTAATTTTCCAAAATCATGACAAATCTACGTGGCAGGGCTAAGCACACTACATATGGTCTAATTAACCCATGTTGGCAAATTATTAATGTCCAACTATTAACCCACAATCTAGGGTGACAAATGAATCGTGGCATACAAATAATAGCGACAAGGTGGCAATAACAAGTAGGTTGATTATCTAATCCCAGATTAATTGAAATCAGTTTATTTCAAACTAGCATGCAATAATTTCAAACGAAATAATTTTAAAACATGGGATCAATATGGTCAAAGCACAACTTGCCTGGCCCTTGCAATTTTTATTATTCTTTACTCTTTATCTTCGATCCTTGATCCTCGATCTTCAATCTCCGCTTGCTTGATTCTCAGCTCCTTCGAGCGACTTCCGACAACGCGTCTAACGATAAACAAATACAAAATACAACAAAACTCAAAAGGCAAATCAAGTAAACTCCAAATTAAGAGCGAATAGCATTGGGCACAACGGCTTAGATGAAATTAGGAACTTGAATGGATTAGGTCGATGATTAGACAAAAGAGATCGACTTTGGAAAATACAATCAAGAGAAAGATTAATAATCGGGAAAGAAGGAATAATATCCCAAGAATATTTCTTCCGGGTTATTATCTTGATTGGATAGCCGATGTCATATGGACTCTCGATCTATAGACCGGGTCCACGAAGTTACGTTAGTTCGCCATGAACTAAGCAGATGCTCGAGGTTGACTTTCGTCGATCGAACGGCACAGTCAACCAAAAGGAAGGTAGACTGATAGACTAGGTCTGGCACAAGAATATGACATATGGCTAATGGTTTATCGACCAAGACCACGAATGAATTCTAGGTTAATGGCAGATTAGATTTTCAAGGATAAGACAAGGACGGATGGGATCAACATCCACTACGGTTCGATCCGGAGGTTAGTCTTACATCGGGGATGGGACTCGACGACGACAAGGCGGTTATGACAGGAATACGAGGCTGAATTCAACATGATGGGCTAGATCACAATAAGGCGATAGAAAAGGTAATGACATCATGTTAGGGCTTTCACTTGCATGCACACATGTGATGAGAGCAAAGCGTTAGCGGTGGAACGTTAACGGCGAACGTTAACAATGAATATGAAGCGTTAACAGAACACCTATGAGATTACAAGGTGGCGACCATCGGTACAATGGTAGGGCAGCGAGGTCATGACATGGCTCATGTTTGATTTGCGATCTGCGAGGTACTCACGTCATGACGCAACATCAACGACAAATTGGACCAAAGGTTAAGTTAGGGTTAGAGCGAAATGATTCAAGGTTGGATACACTTGGCACAGGGAAGAACGGTAGGGTTGTCTCTGCGATTAAAGCTTATCAAGGATGGCGAACCGAAATGCGAACCGATGCAAAGGACTAAACCGAAAGACAACGGTTAGATACTAGATTATGGCTTTGACGGCAACCGGGGAACCAATGCACTCCTAAAAATGGACTAAATAAAGGAATGGCGAATCGATCGACAGACAACATGGCGAAGCGAACTAAATTGGGTGGCGGCAAAGATTAAGCGGCGCGCAAAAGGCGGCGGCCGATTTAATAAAAAAATTTCGATAGATGCGACAGCAAAGGGGAAGTGTCCATCACGTAGAACGCAATGAGATGAACTCAACAGTATAGGCGGATTTGGCGGCGACCCACCGAATTGATCACAAACTGCCGATGAACGGCTCCTGAAGCTAATAGATCAAACTGCCATAACTTTTAGAATAATGCATGAAACATAACCAAATTTTACAGAGAGCTATCTGGGATTATTTGGCACAATATGACTTGAATGGATCTGAGTTTTACCTTCTGGATCAACGGGGAAGGCGCGACAATTTTCTGCTATCGGTATGCAGTCTGATCGGGAAGATTGATTTTTCTGCACAAATCCCGTAGGTAAAATCTTGAGTTAGGATGAGCACCGTATAGGGTACATCAAGAGGAGTCTACCATAAAAATTTCACGACCAAACTCGCAGAAACGAAGGAGAACAGGCTCCGGCAAGATTTGATCTTTGGGCGGCCATAACTTTTGATCCAGCGGATGAAATTACACAAGATTTGGATGAGAGACAGAGGGTACCTTGGGGCACGACATGAAATAGGTGGATCTCCAAAAAACGCATTGAGCCGGTGAGGATCGCGAAGCCAAATCAGCTGACATACGGCGGCGCTTCAGAGGATGAGGGATGGATTTCTAGGGTTTGGGTGAGGTCCATGGGGTGGCATATGTGTGGGAGAGGCCATGGGAGGTCTACACCTAGTTGGGGTGGCGGTTAGGTCAAGAAAAACCGGATTTGAAGCAAAAACAGATCAAATCGGCATTTATACGAGCAGTTGGCGGATAATGAATAGTAACCAGGTGACGTGGCTCATTCTGGTGCGTCGGATTGGAATCGGAGGGCTGTGGCGGCTCGGCAACATGGCCGAATGAGAAGGCGACATGTGGCAGCGCGAGAAGGAGACACGTGGAAGAACAGAATCCGAATTAAATTAGTTCTAGAAATTCATTCAATTCAAGAAAAATAGAAACATTATCACGAAAATTCCAGAAAAATTTTAAAAAATATTTCATGGCATTTTCAACTCTAATAAAATATTTTCATTAAAACTTTATATAAATTTTTTCAAATTTTTAATTAATTCCCATAAAGGACTTAATTCAAATTAATTCATTTGAGGCAATAAAATACCGAAAAATTCTAGAAAAATTCTAGAAAATATTTTGGGACATTTTGGAACTCAAATAAAATGTTTTCAGAAGAACTTTATTTTCTTTTTGAAATATTTAATTACTTTAAGTAAAAGGCTTAGTTTAAATTAATTCTGAATAATTTCAAATAAATTCCAAAAATTCTAAAACAAAATAAAAAAAATCCTAGAAGCACAAGGAACCCAAATAAAACTGAATTTAATTTAATTGAAGTTTATATTAGTCAAATTAAATTACTTTGACTTTAGAAAATTCCAGATTAAGCTTTATTTAAGTGAGAAAATTATCGCGAATTTTTGGGGAGCTAAACTTCACAAAATATTTTTGAAAACCCAAATTTTGGGATGTTACAATCATGTCGTGTGGGTAAAGTGCATAACCTCTGCAGAGTTAACAATCTATTCGAATAGCCGTGCTCACGGTATTGAGCATAGCTCGGGAATTACAATCAAGGGTTAGACTTTTGCAAAATAAAACTTGGCGAGGATGGCGGGTTGCCATGGAAGGTTGAATCTTAACTTAGGACTGGAAATTTGTTTTACTTGAGAAACATTGAATCTATCTATATTGTTATTTATTTTACTGTCTTTTCAATCTATTTATTGTACTTGTGCATAAATGCTGCTTTATTGCAAAACAACCATGAAAGCCATTTCTTTGGAATAAGCCTTGCATATAGATATGTTAGAATTGCATTCTGTGCACAACTTGTTGAGTGCTTTATGTACTCACCGTTGCCTACAACAACATCACCAGTTGAGGAGTCTACATCCATGTTGAAGGAGAAGCACCTTGAAGAGACGAATGTTTAGGGTGCGAGCCTTGTCAGTTGCCTGTGGTATACTGAGAGGTTTATCTACGTCTTCATTCCACTATAGTTTAATTTGTTGTTCAGCCTTGCGAGGCAAAGTCACGTAAGTTGACCATAAGGTCATGCAACTAGTAATATTTAATATGTAATGCTTTTTATCTTATTTTCGTTGTGTATGATTATGATATTCACTGATATTGAGCCTGTGTGCACTAGCGTGATCCTGGACTAGTGCGGTATACACAGAGGGTCCGAATTTGCATATTCGGGTCTCGACGGAGGTGGTATCAGAGCCATACTGATTGTAGGTCTTGACCCTGTATAGTTGGTCGTCTCTATAGGTCCTTCAAAATTATTTTCTAAATTAAAAGACCTAACCTAGAAGAATAATGTGTTCTTGACTTATCTCATTCTTCTATTTCTGTCCTTACCAAAATTTCTTTCTTTTCTGTTGCCGAAATTTCTTTCTCTTACCTCTGCTAAATTGAGCTGAAATCTTACCTGAGTTATCTTGAGTAGAAAACGATATACCACACTTTAGGAGATGGCATCAAGTACCTGCTACTACCATAATGATCATGAAGGAAAGAATCATCAAGCTCATGGAAGAGCGACTCAATGAGGTGTATCAGGAACTATAAGACTCAGTGCTTCAAGTAGCCAATTGAGACTCATGTGTGGGAGTTGCGTTTCCTAAGATAGGAGTGTTTCCCATGTAGTCGGTAGTTTTGTGTGTTTAGGTTGAATTGGTTCTTCTTGATTGCTGAGTGTGCAGTATGTGTTGCAGAGCTTTTAGGCTTATGTAAGCAACCATACCAAGTTATTAATATTGATTGCTTAAGTTGTTGGGTTAAACCTATCTCCCCTGTATTAGGATCTCTACTTCTTACCTATGCTATTTCCCTCTCCCCTAACCCCTGTAGAGCAATCAATCAGATGGTTCAGAATGGTGGTAGCCAAGAAGCCAGTGGAAATGGTAAGGATGGATCAGTTCTTCAACCGTCAATACCGATAGATATGCCGAGTTTCAAAGAGTTTTTGGCTGCTCAGACTCAGTTGATGCAAGCAATGATGAAGCAAATGCAGAATATGACCAATCAAGCTAATGTCAATAAAGCGTCTCAGACAGTCATCAATAATCCCAATGTTTACTCAAGGTTATCAGAATTCATAAGGACTCGCCCGCCAACGTTTTCTGGAAATGTCTCACCTTTGGAAGCAGAAGGTTGGCTCAAGACCATTGAAAGGAAGCTACTCATAGCTCAGTGTAGAAGTGATGAGAAGGTATTATATGCTTTACATCAGTTATGAGGAGTTGCTGCTGATTGGTGGAAGAACTATTGTGCTAACCATGAAGTCTCACAGAATATCACTTGGAATGAATTCATTTTTGCTTTTCGTGATCTCTTTGCTCCACCAAGGGATGATATGGTCACAATAGATTCAGAGAAGAATGCCACCACTGTACCTTGTTCGAGATCTAGACGATGTTCTTTGAAGTGCTATCAACTAGACAAGTCAGAAGATCGAACGTGCATTCGCTGTGGAGAAATAGGGCATACTACAGACGAGCATGCGATCAATTGCTCCAGCCGTGAAGGAAGCCATTCTCCTGGAGAATGTCCTATGAGCAACATCACATGTTACCTCTGTGAAGGTCGAGATCACTGTCCAGCTCAATGTCCCTTGGATCCGATAGTCACTGTCATGATCCAGCATCAACGGAAGAATCTACAGGCCATAGTCACTCGAGAATTGTCAACAAGAGGTGGAATGTCGGTTGCACATGAGATGCCGCTTGAAGAGCTAAAAACATAGCACCTTGATTCTATCAGCTTTCATCAGGAATCCAGTAAGTGGCCATCACCCACAGTAGGTCTCTTGTATAGTGAAGAAGATTGTTTTGCCAGGGGATATGATGCGAATCAACAAGTAAGGAATCACAAGAAGAGCATCATTGAGTGCTACAACTGTCACAGAAAAGGCCATTACACTAACCGATGTCCATGAAGAAAACAAATATTTTCTATAGCCACAGACATACCGAAAGTTACCTCAGTCCAGTATATAATGCCAAGTGTGAGCGGTAAAGTTGCGAGAGAAGCTTGCCTAGAGAATCAGTTGAAGAAAAGGCATCTGAGCAAAGACACTATTCCGATCAACGAATGCTCAAGGAAGAAGGTTTGCTTTAAACTCTGCCATATTTACCATAAGCTCGGACATTTTGCCAACCATTGCCCTCAGAAAAAAAAACCAATTACGCCAGTTCACGTCAATCTTAACTCCGCCCCAGTCCGAATTTCAGTGCCAACGTCAATCGAGAAAATCAAGATCAATGATTTTACCCTATGCAAGGGTCTTGTCCTCGTTTGTAAAGAAAAGTGATTAGTAATAAATTCCATGTAAGGGTTTCCTGTTCAAAGAAATAAAGTAAAGATGGTTGAGATGTTGGGACATAAAGTGATGGAATAAAAGCATTCATGGTAAAAGAACGGTCATGTTTTTTTTTGAGTATTCCCTTGTGTTGATGGTTCACCTGAAATTGATGCACTTGCAATGGTGGCTAGTTCAGTGGTACTTAGTGTGAAGCTTGTTAACCAGAAGATTTGTCAGTATCGGAAGGTACCTAGTAATGCTAGATTTAACCCAGGATGTTGAGAGTTCAGTTGCTTAGTTCCTAGTAAATCTTATCATGTTAGATATCCAAACCTTGGATGTCATTCTAGGAATGGATTGGCTATCCAAGTATAAAGCTGCTTTGGATTGTGGCCAAAGGATGGTATCTCTAGAAAGCCCTACTTGCAAGAAAGTGGAAGTGTGTGCAACCGCAGTTTGCGATGGTCAGTTAATGGTCAACAGCGTAAAGGTTGCTAACCTAGAAGATGTGCCAGTGGTTAGAGATTTTCCAAAAAATTTTCCTGAGGATTTACCAGGCATGCCGCTAGACCAGAACACCAAATTTGTCATTAAGTTAGTACCTGGAACAGCACCAATAGCGAAGAGGCCGTATCGGATGCCAACTGATGAGCTAGTCGAGATGAAGAAGCAGATTGAAGAATTGCTTGAGAAAGGTTTCATTCGACCAAGTTCTTCCCTGTGCGGAGCGCCAGCTTTGTTCGTCAGAAAGAAGGATGGAAGTTTAAGGATATGCATTGATTATCGTGCACTTAATGAAGTGACAGTCAAGAATAAGTACCCCTTACCCAGGATTGATGATTTGTTTGATCAGTTGAGAGGAGCAGTAGTTTTCTCCAAGATAGATCTCCGATCAGGATATCATCAGCTGAGGATTTGAGCAGAAGATATTTCGAAGACAGCGTTCTCTACCCGTTATGGACATTATGAGTTTACAGTCATGTCTTTTGGATTGACAAATGCCCCTACATACTTCATGAACATGATGAAATAAGGTGTTTATGAAATATTTGGATAAATTTGTGGTTGTCTTTATAGACGATATCCTGGTGTACTCCAACTCTGAAGAAGAGCATGCAGAGCACTTAAGATTGGTTTTGGAGAGACTGAGGGAGCATCAGCTGTATGCTAAATTCAGTAAATGTGATTTTTGGAAAGAGATGGTAGAATTCCTTGGGCATGTAATGATCGCTAAAGGAGTTGCTGTGGATCCAAGCAAAGTGGAAGCGGTGTTGCATTGGGAGCAACCAAAGACAGTTACCCAGGTCCGTAGTTTTCTGGGAATGGCAGGATATTACCGTCGGTTCATAGAAGGATTTTCGACGATTGCGAGACCTCTCCCGCAATTGTTGAAGAAAGAGAAAAAGTTTACATGGACGCCAGAGTGCGAGAAGGGTTTCTAGGAGCTAAGGAAGCGATTAACATCTGCCCCTGTATTAGTATTGCCAGATCTGCAGAGCAGTTTTGACATTTATTGCGATGCCTCAAGGCAGGGTCTTGGTTGTGTGATAATGCAGAATGGTAAAGAAGTGGCCTACGCATCAAGGCAGTTGAGGCCGCATGAGGAGAATTATCCGACGCATGATCTGAAGTTAACTGCCGTAGTGCATGCCCTAAAGATATGGCGTCATTAGCTCATTGAAAATAGATGTGAGATATATCCGGACCATAAGAGTTTAAGATACACGTTCACTCAGTCAGACCTTAATATGGAATGAAGAGGATGGCTGGAATTGATCAATAAGGTTGGAATCCATTATCATTCTGGTAAGGCAAATGTGGTAGCCAACACTTTGAGTTGTGAGAGTCGCAGTGCGAATATGTTGATAATGAGCGGTCAACCAGAGTTGTGCAAAGAATTTGAGGGGATGAAGTTGGAGGTCGTTCCACAAAATTTCATAGCTGCTTTGGAAGTAAAACCAACATTAGACGATCAGATCACAGAAAGTAAAAAGGATGATGAGAAGATAGAATCAAGTCAAAGAAAGATAAAAGCTTAGCTGAGGATTTTACTCTAGACAAACAGGGTACCATGTAGTTTAAAGGCCGAATCTGTGAATCAGATAAGAAGAGTTTAAGCAGTTGATACTTGAGGAAATCCATAATTACAAGTATTCTATTCACCCGGGAAGCGCCAAGATGTATCAGGACCTGAAAGGAAGATTCTGGTGGCCAAATATGAAGCGTGAAGTAGCAGAACATGTTGCATTGTGTGATGTGTGTCAGAGGGTAAAGGCAATGCACCAAAAGCCCGCAAGATTGTTGCAGCCACTGAAGATTCTAGAATGGAAATGGGAAGAAATTGGAATGGATTTCATCACTGGGTTGCCTAAGACTCAGAGAGGCTATGATTCAATATGGGTCATCATTGATAGATTGACCAAGGTTGCCCACTTCATCCCAGTGAAGACAACCTATTCAAGGGATCGATTGGCAGAGCTATGCATGTCAAGAATAGTATGTTTGCATGGTGTCCCCAAGAAGATCGTGTCGGATCAAGGAACCCAGTTTACCTTGAGATTTTGGAGCAAGTTGCATGAGGCAATGGAAACTCGTCTGAATTTCAGCACAGCATATCATTCGCAGACAGATGGCTAGATGGAAAGAGTTAATCAGATTCTAGAGGATACGTTGAGAGCTTGTGCGATATCTTACGCTACATCTTGGGATAAATGCTTGCCATATGCAGAGTTCAGTTATGACAATAGTTATCAGGCTAGCTTACAAATGTCAACATTCGAAGCCTTATATGGTCATGCCTGTCGTACCCTATTGAATTGGAATGAAAGGGGAGAGCGTTCGGTGTCTGGGCCTGAGATTCTCGAGGAGGCCGATGAGCAAGTTACCATGATCAGAGAAAGGCTAAGAACCACACAGTCGAGGCAGAAGAGCTACGCTGACAACCATTGCCGCGATTTGAGCTTGGAACCCAATGACTTCGTGTATCTCAGAGTCACTTCCTTTAAAGGTGTAAAATGATTTCATGCCAAGGGAAAGCTTGCACCCAGGTTCGTTGGCCCATTCAAAATCCTAAGCCTTCGAGGAGAGGTTACGTATCAGTTGGAGTTACCATAGTCATTGGCGGGTGTGCATGATGTGTTTCATGGGTTGCAGCTTAAGAAATGTCTCAGAGTGCCAGCAGAGCAGACGTCGTTAGAAGCAATCAAGTTGCAAGAAGACTTGACTTATAAAGAGCAGTCAATCAAGATTCTGGATGTGATGGAGCGCAGGACCAGAAACAAGTCAGTCCGCTTTTGCAGAGTTCAATGGAGCAATCACTCAAAGAGCGAAGCAACCTAGGAGCGCGAAGAGGACATGAAGGTAGAATTCCCGAACCTATTCCCTAAATAGCCTAGAATCTCGAGGTCGAGATTCTGTTAAAGGGGGGAGGTTTGTAACACCTCAAATTTTGGCCTTTTTATTTAGTTAATAGTGTTTATTGCCATTTGAGTGATTTTGGAATTTTTTGGTTTTATTGGAGTTTATTTGAATTATTTTAAATTAAGTATATTAACCTTTTCTTGGAAACTAATTATATGTAGATAAATTTAAAATAAAGTTTTGCAAAAAATATTTTATCCGAGTCCAAAATGTCTCAAAGTATTTTTTGGGATTTTTCTTGGATTTTTCCTGGTGTTTTAGTTGCTCAAGTAAATCAAATTAATTTCCCTAATAATTTTAAATAAAAACCTGAGTAAATTCGCGTGAGCAATGTTGGTAGGAGCCCAATCTTTACTTGTGAGTGGTTTTTAGAGGCTTTCGTCGTGGCCATTGATGCCCAATCGGGCGACCTAGATTCGTCCGCATGTGTAATGAAAACCCTAGCCGCCAATCACCGTTGGATCGTCATCGCCAGGCGGAGAATAGATCATGCCGTTTCAGTCGTATTTGATCCGGGCCGTTGATCGGGGTGGGAGGTTAAGATCGTGCCAAGCCAGGGCTCTTTCGTGGCCGTCCGATTAAAATCTAGCGGTACGCCGTCGCCGTCCCGGATTCGAACTCCGAGTTCGCCGCAGATACGCCGCCGCCGCATCGGTTAGGTTTCCCAAGCCCGTACGCGTTGCCCGAGGGGTATTTAAGGGTTCGACCCATCTCCCGAGGATCGCTAGGAGCCGCCGCCCACTTCTCCTGCAGCCGTGCTGCCGGAGGACCACCAGAGAGGTCGCGAGAGCTCGCCGGAGTCCGTGGAGGTTCATCGCCGTGTTTCGCCATCGTCGAGACTTTGTTCTGCCGTTCCAAGCCTAGATCCAAATTCACCTCGTCGCGCCGCACCCGTTCCACCGTTCCCCGTCGTCGGAGCATCGCCGCCGACCGCGCCTTCGTGTTCAAGTCCGGTGATCTGCATCACCGCGTCACCATCGTCATGGCCGAGCAACATCGACTGTCGGATCTTCCATGAGCGCTCCAGATCAATCCACGTTGCATTGGGAGGGAGCGCAAGCGTCAAGGGTTCTTCGCCGTCGGATCGGAGGTAAGCGGCACAGATTGAAGCCACGTCGCTCTGTTGCACAGTAAACACCTCGGTTAGCCTCGGCAGTCAGATCGTGGATGAACGCTTAGGATGGTGCCACAAAGTAGATTGATCTGTGACCGTTAGATCATAATGAGCGCATCGGATCGCAATGTGAGCCGAGCCAATTGGAGTCTGATGCGTGTTGGGTGACATCATCGCTAGCATCATCTGGCTCTTGGCACAGTACCCATGGTCTACGGTGGACCGACTCTACGATGCACCGGGTCCATGGAACAGTGCCGAGGTCTATGTGGCAGCGCACGATTGGTTCCGGTCCGAGGATGAAAAGCGAATTTATTTTATAAAAATAATTCGGATAATATTTTATTTTCCAATTTTCTGATTCTTAGGATTTTGAATCTTCCGAGAGCTCGTTCTCCCTCACACGAACTCCGATTGAGTTGATTCAAATTTCTAAAAATTTGTAAAATTGAGATCTATCTAGTGGTAGCTTTTATTCAATTTTTGGAGTTTATTTACTCTCTATTTTGGGTGTATATTGCCTTTTCCTTTTTGATTCGCGTACACGTTGAATTGTGTAAAGCTTCGGAGGAGGAATTAGCAACACAAGACCAATTTCTAGAATAGGACCAGGAGCTTAACCAAGGCAAGTTGTGCTTTTGATCCTATTGAACCCATATTTGCAAAATTGCTATTTTGTTTTACCTTATTGAATATTATTTCATGTGTATAAATGATTTCAATCTAAATTAGGATTTAGGTATCATACCCTTTGAATTACACCATACCTTGTCGATTGTATGCCATGATCCACTTGTCACCTTAGATTGGTTTACTATAGTTGGTTAATAATAAAACCAACATAGGATGGTTAGATCGGATTAGATTGCTTAGCCATGTCACATCATCACATGTTCATGAATCACTGATTATTAATCTTGACTAATGGATTATGGAACAATGATGCGAATTTGTGTGTTATGTGTGGTCACACGATGAGATTGAGTTGTTGTGGCGATGGATGTCACGCAACGATATTGAATTGTTAATGGCACGTGGTGCTTGGTAATCAACTGGGGTGGTTATGATTTAGATCGGAGCAAGTGGTAGGGGCAAGTGTGCCTGGGTGGGCCCGATGGGCAAGGGGTATGTGCAAGTCTTGCTTTGATCAATCTAAGGACTTAACCTTGCGAGCCTTTGACCTAAGTCAATCATGCAACCACATGTTTATTATGGGGCAGCCTAGCTGACTAATCTGCAATGTCTTAGCTTTGGTACTATCGTGGTGGTGTGAGACCCGGGTAGAGGTAACCAGTCCTCGCACGGGGTGGCTCACATGGCTTAAGAGGGGGGCCCTATTGTGGTAACCAGTCCCTTCAGTGTTGAAACCTTAGTGGGTAGTACTAAGTTAAGATAGAGCATTGTAAAGGTTTTGTCGTGATCTCTCAGTCGACACACCAAAGGAAGTGTGTTAATTGCGTGGCAACAAGAGATGATCATGTCGTGTGGGTAAAGTGCATAACCTCTGCAGAGTGAACAATCTATTCGAATAGCCATGCTCACGGTATTGAGCATAGCTCGGGAATTGCAGTCAAGGGTTAGATTTTTGCAAAATAAAACTTGGGGTGGATGGCGGGTTGCCTTGGAAGGTTGAATCTTAACTTAGGACTGGAAATTTGTTTTACTTGAGAAACATTGAATCTATCTATATTGTTATTTGTTTTACTGTCTTTTCAATCTATTTATTGTACTTGTGCATAAATGCTGCTTTATTACAAAACAACCATGAAAGCCATTTCTTTGGAATAAGCCTTGCATATAGATATGTTAGAATTGCATTCTGTGCACAACTTGTTGAGTGCTTTATGTACTCACCGTTGCCTACAAGATCATCACTAGTTGAGGAGTCTACGTCCATGCTGAAGGAGAAGCACCTTGAAGAGACGAATGTTTAGGGTGCGAGCCTTGTCAGTTGCCTGTGGTATACTGATGGGTTTATCTACGTATTCATTCCGCTGCAGTTTAATTTGTTGTTCAGCCTTGCGAGGCAAAGTCACGTAAGTTGACCATAAGGTCATGCAACTAGTAATATTTAATATATAATGTCTTTTATCTTATTTTTGCTCTGTATGATCATGATATTCACCGATGTTGAGCCTGTGTGCACAAGCATGATCCTGGACTAGTGCGGTATACACAGAGGGTCTGGATTTGCATATTAAGGTCCCGACAAGAGTGCACGCATGCAAGCCCAAATGAGGCACCCATTGGCTATGTTCGAAGGTTGAGCAACATAATTGTATGACTGAGGAAACACTGATGGCTCATAGAAACTTGTCATCCAGGTATGTCGCAAATATCATGTATGTAGAGGTAATGGAGAACCTGAATTTTGAGCCCCGTGATATTATCCGAGCAATTGAGAACATATATCTGTACATAATTAGCTATGGGAAGGCATGAAGGGCGAAATAGAAGGCCTTAGAAATGAGGTTTGGAATGTTTGTAGACTCATACCATCATCTGCCCGCACTACTCAATTACATTCAAGGAAGGAATCCTAGCACTTACTATGATTATCAAGACTGTCCGTCAAGCAAGTGGCCAACTAAGAGGCATATGAAGAGAGTGTTCTTCGCATTCAGAGCTTGCATTAAGGCGTTCTATCACTATTGTCCATTGTTGTGCATGGATAGCACATTCTTGACCAGAAAATACAAAGAGCAAATATTGACAACTGTGGGCGTTGATGAAAACAACTAGATTTTGCCTGTTGCCGTCACCTTTGTAGAAAGCGAGAACTACGAGAGTTGGTTGTGATTCCTACAGAACTTGAAGATCGGGGTGGTCAAAACTCATCAAGATGTGTGTGTGTGTGTGTGTTGCATGATAGGCATGCTAGTCTGCTTAGTTCTATCAACCAGTTGCAAATAGGGGAAGAGGAGCCATTTCCATGGCCTGACTTGTAGAGCCGATGGTGCATGAAGCATTTGGGTGCAAACTTCTATAAGCAATTCATGAACAAGAAACTGATGAACATGTTCAATAGACTATGTAAGCAGAATCAGGAGAGTAAGTTTCGAACTCTGTGGAAAAATCTTGATGAGCTGACAAGAAAACATAAGGAGGAGCAAACGAACAAGACTAGTGGCAGTGAAACACCGGAATAGGCGGAGCCTCTATTCCTTCTGCCAACAGAAGATGAGGCGACGAATTGTCATCGAAGGTAAAGACCGATCAAATGTTTCTTGGACTGGATCAAGTATGAGCCGAAAGAGAAGTGGTCACTGTTACATGACACATATGGTGCCAAATATGGTGTGATGACCACTAACTTTGTATAAGTTTAGAACTGGGTAATGAGAGGAATGAGGTGTCTCCTGTTGGTAGGAATTGTTTAGAGAGTGATGCGGGGCACGACCAAGTACTTTGTGGACAAGCATCAAGCTACTGAAATAGTAATGAGAGATGAGAAGTTCCTGTACTCTTTCATGATCACTAAATACATGGATGAGAAGAGTCAGAAGGCGGCTAAGTATAGAGCTATCAAAGTTGGCGCACGAACACTGCACTTTGAGGTGATCTGCAGGGATAAAGGATGGCATGGAACCAACCAGAAAGTTGTCACCCAGGAGTGCATCTTACAGGCTGATTGCAAATGCTCGTGTAACAAGTCCTACCTTTTGCATAGGCCATGTTCTCATGTGATAGCTGCATGTGTTTTATTTGGAATGCAACCCGGTACATATTTATTTGAATATTTTACGAAGGAAAAGGTGATGGCAACTTGCAGCGAGGAGCTTTATGGTTATGGTGTTGTGGGTTCTTTCACCACAACTCCTAGTGTTGATGAAAGGTTTTAGGTCCCTGATATTGATGCAAAAAGATGGAAAGCAGGGCGTCAAAAAACAAGGCATATCAGAAATGACATGGATAAGTCTGAAGCTGGCAAACGCGTGAAGAAATGTTCATTGTGCAACCAAACAGGACATACGTTCAAGAACTGTTAGGCACAAAACGAAGAAGATGAAGGAGGAGATGGCAATCCGATGGCAGGGGAGGGATTGTCATCTGCGAGGAGTGCTGCACAATGCCATCGTACTAGATGAGAAGCTATTTGAATTATCATATGCTATATGTCAAATTTATATTTTATTGATGTAATGTGTGTTATGTGAACTCTGTTTTTTACCTAGTTGTAAACATGTTGCATATAGTTGTGAGTGTTGTGGCTTGACAAATTATTGGAATTGTTTCAATATATTGTTATGATGCTTGTATAGTTTTTTGTGCGCATTTATTTCAATATATTGTTGTGATGTTTGTATAGTTTTTCGTACGCTTTTGTTTCTATATGCATTTTAATTATAACTTTCATTTATGTAATTTATAGGTATGGCTCACCAGGATGGAGATCACAAGTGGCCCTTTGAGTTGCTGGATCCGGTCGTTGATCGTCGTCACCGTGCCCACTTCGCCACTGCTTTGCCAGAGGAGGGGGAGGATCCTGTGCATCCCGGCATACTTTGACTGAGGACACCGCAGTAATCCTGGGTGTTCGATCCTCGTTAGATCCCTAGGTAACATATTTGTATTTAAATTTCTAAATTGTTTATTGTTGTATCATGATTAGTATTGTACTGATATTAATTACATGTTTTTGTTTCGTAGGCTTTGAGCTTCAGGGTTGCTGCCACTCGCTCGGATGGTGGAGGACAAGGGTCGCCGGTTCCCATTCGACAGGTCTCTGATCACTGCTTTAGTGGATCAATGGAGGCCGGAGACGCACACCTTTCATCTACCTGTCAGGGAGATAGAGATCACTTTGGAGGACGTCTCGTACCTCCTCGAACTCCCGATTGCTGGTGACCCTGTGGTGCCCAGGACGTCAACCCGACGTGGTGCCAGGAGCTACTTGAGCGGTTCTAGAGTGTGCTACCAGCTGCTGTGTACCGACCCTTCAGCAGTACACATGGTTTGATACTGAGGTGGCTTCGATAGTTCGTGGTATGCAACTGTAACATCCCAAATTTTGCCTTCTTAATTTAATTAATAGTGTTTTATTGCAATTTGTGATTTTTGTGAATTTTCTAGATTTATTGGATTTTTCTGGAATTATTTGAATTATTTTAAATTAAGTATATTAACCTTTTGTTGAAAACTACTTATATATAGATAAATATTTTAGTTGAGTCCAGAATGTCTCAAAGTATTTTTGAGATTTTTCTTGGATTTTTCCTGGTGTTTTTAGTTGCTCAAATAAATTAAAATTATTTTTTGTATTTATTTTAAAAGAAAAACTCGAGAAAACCCGTTTGAGCAAGATCGAATGAAGCCCAAAGATCGCGCGCTTAAGGCCAAAGATCAGGTTTCGCCAAGGCCCAAAGATTGTACGGCCCATTCATGTTGTAATTCAGCCGCTCGACCCGTCGCCAGAAGATTCTGCGTCAGCCGTCAGATCTCGATCCGGTGGATCTTAGCATCACAAAACCCTAGCGTCTCGTCGCCGTTGGATTCCAATCGAGTGGTCATCCTTTGCCGTGTCGTGGGATTCCTATCAATCCTGGGCATTGGTTATTGAGGGCGGTTCAGATCAGATCTCGTCGAGCAAATTATCTCGTGCATCCATCAATCCACGTGGACGGTCGCGCTTCGTCATTTCCATTGAGCCGCCGTCATCTCGGTCTCGGACTGCGCCGCCGTGTAGGCCTAGGGCTCCGATTTGTGTGTGTTTGGCGGGGCTATTTAAGGGGGGCTAGGCTCCCGAGGATCATCAGAGTGCGCCGTATCTTTTGGCTGATCGTGTCTTGCAAGAATCGCCGTGGTTGCGCCAGAGAAGCTCGTCGAAGTCGCTGCGGTTTTTCCCAAGCTCACCGTTCTACGTCACCGAGATCTCACCGGAGCACCTCTAGCAGGGTCATCGTCCCCACGACCGGTGAAGTCATGCTGCCGTGCCTCCATCGCCGAGACCGAAAGTTTCCAACCGTCGGATCATCGCCAGGCCGCCAGGATCAAGCCACGTTGCGGAGAAGAGCGGTAAGTGCCTAGGGTACTCCTCGTCATCTGATCGAAGATGAATGATCGAGATTGCGCCGCGTCATTGTAACATCCCAAAAATTTTGGCTTTTTATTTAGTTAATAGTGTTTTATTTCAATTTGTGCTTTTGTGAATTTTCCGATTTATTGGATTTTTCTCGAGTTTATTTGAATTATTTTAAATTAAGTATATTCAAATTTTGCCAAAAACTATTTATAAATAGATAAAGTTAAAATAAAGTTTTCTGAAAAATATTTTAGTTGAGTCCGTAATACCTCAAAGTATTTATGAGATTTTCTTGGATTTTTCCTGATATTTTTAGTTGCTCAAATAAATGAAAACTATTTTTGGTATTAATTTAAAAGAAAAATTTGAATAATCCGGTTTCAACAAGACGTCGGAGCCCAAGACTGCACGCCTCGCCAAATTACCGCGCCTACCACTTTTCGGTCACCTACCGTTCAAATTTCAAGTCCTAGAAAATTCAAGACCGCCGTTGATCCCGATCCAATGATCCATGTCTCCGCAAAACCCTAGAGCTCGCAGCCGTCGGATCCTAATCACGTGACCATCGTTCGTCAGGAAAAATCAAAACCCTAATGGGGTCAGCCATTGGATCCCCGTTGGACGCTCGCGATTAAATGCTACAGAAAACATCATGAGTAAATCTCGACTGTAGATTTGAACCGGCGGTCCGGATACATTGTGACCGTTCGGATTCCGTTGAATCCGGGCCGTTGTGATTCGCCGCGTGTCCGGCTAGGATGAGGGGCATCACAACCGTAGATCCTGCCTCGCGGACGGCGGTCCATCATCGTCTCAGACCGGGACTCCGAGTACGCCTGGGATACGCTGTCGCCACCGTACGCCGCTAGGGCACCGATTTCTGCGCCACCGAGGGCTATTTAAGGACCCGAGCACCCCGTCCGAGGTTCCCCGTGAGCCGCCGCCTTGTTTCACTGTCGCGCCGTCGCTCGTGCTGGCGTGGAGTTTGTGCTAGAACTCGCCGGAGTTCCGTGAAGATTTCCGCCGCATTGAGCCGTCGTCGAGGTCTCGCGCCGCCGTTTGACCCCAGATCCGAGTCCATTCCATCGCGCTGCGTTCGTTCCGCCGTTCCAAGTCGCTGAGACCTCGCCACAACGCTGCAAGCCGTGTCTTCGTCTCCATCTCCGGTGAACGAGCGCCGCCGCGTCGCCTTAGCCAGGACCGAAGGTTTTCAGCCATTGGATCGCCACTTGACCACCAGGATCACGCCACGTTGCCTCTGGAAACAGTGCTTCACTCGGGGAAGGAATCACCGTTCGGTCTTAGATGAGCGGTCATGATTGTGCCACGTCGACTAGGTCGACAGTAAACGGCTCGGTTAACCATCACCGTCCGATCGTGGATGCACGCTCCGGATGACGCTGTGAGATCTGTGGCCGTCAGATCTAGAGGAGCGCATCAGATCGCATCGGCTTAGATCAGGGCTGACGTCACGCTAACGTCATGCTGGTGCAATAAAGTGAATTTCCTTTATAAAAATAATTCAGATTAATATTTGATTTTATAATTTTCAGGGTTTTATGATTTTTGAATCTTCTGAGAGCTCGTTCTCCCTCATACGAACTCCGATTGAGGTGATTCAAATTTCTACAAATTTGTAAAATTAAGATCTATCTATTGGTGAATTTTATTATATTTTTAGAGTTTGTTTGTTCTTTGTTTTGGTATTTATTTGGCTTTCTCTTTTGTTTCGCGTAGACGGTAAATTGTGCGACGCATCTGGGGAAGATTCATCAACTCAAGACCAAGGTCCAGAGTATAGATAAGAGTTTTCCTAAGGCAAGTTGTGCTTTGATCATGTTGCACCCATAGATAGATTAGTTGCTATTTTGATTTACTCTATTGCATGTTATTTTATGTGTATAAATGATTTTAAACCTAAACATGGGATTAGCTAATGTACCCTTTGAATTATACCCTATCTTGTCATTTGTATGCCATGATCTATTGTCACCCTAGGTTGGTTCACTATAGTTGGTTAATAATGAAATCAACATGGATGGTTAGATCGAATTAGAATTGCTTAGCCATGCCACGTCATCACATGTTCATGAATCTTTGATAAATAATCTAGACTAATGGAATATGGAACAATGTTCTGAATTTGTGTGTCATGTGTGGTCACACGATGAGATTGAGTTGTGGTGGCAATGGATGCCACGCAACGATATTGAATTGTTGATCGCACATGGTGCTTGGTAATCAAATGGGGTGGTTACGATTTTGGGTCGGAGCAAGTGGCAAGGGCAGGAAGCCAGGGTGGGCCCGATAGGCAGAGGGTACGTGTATGTCTTGCTTTGATCAAACCATAAGGACACCTTGCGAGCCTTTGACCTAAGTCAATCATGAAACCACATGTCTGTTATGGGGCAGCCTAGCTGACTAACTTGTAATGTTTTAGCTTTGGTATCGCTGTGGTGGTGTGGTTCACCCTTTTAATGAACACAGATGGCACAAGAGGGGGCCTCTGGGGACAGCTTCGTCCCTTGATGTTGAAACCTTAGCGGGTACCGAAGTTAAGACAGAGCATTGTAAAGGCTTTAATTTGTCATGATTCTCTGTAGCATACCAAAGGAAGTGTGCTAGCAGCTTGGCATCAAAGAGATTATCATGTCGTGTGGGTAAAGTGCATAACCTCTGCAGAGTGTACAAACTATTCGGATAGCCGTGTTTCACGGTATTGAGCAATGCTCGGGATTACAATCAAGGGATTAGACTTTTTGCAAAATAAAACTTGGGATGGATGGCAGGTTGCCATGGAAGTTTGAATCTTGACTTAGGACTGGAAACTTGGTTTATTTGAGAAATGTTGAATCTATCTACTATTGTTATTTGTTTTATTACTGTCTTTCCAATCTATACACCGTACTTGTTTATAAATGCTGCTTAGTTGCAAATAACCATTGTTAGCCTTTCCTTTGGAATAAGCCTTGCATATAGTTATGTTAGAATTGCATTATGTGCACAACTTGTTGAGTACGTGCTGGTGTACTCACCCTTGCTTACAAAATCATCAGTGCTGAAGAAGGAGTACCATGAAGAGACGAATGTTTAGGGTGCGAGCCTTGTCAGTTGCCTGTGGTATACTGAGGGGTTACCTACGTCTTCATTTCCGCTGCAGTTCATTTTGTTGTTCAGCCTTGTGAGGCATCATTAAGTAAGTTGACCATAAGGTCATTCAACTAGTCATATTCAGTATATAATGTCTTTTATCTTATTTTCGTTGTGTATGATTGTGATATTCACTGATGTTGAGCCTGTGTGCACTAGCGTGATCCTGGACTAGTGCAGTATACATAGAGGGTCCGGATTTGCATATTCGGGTCCCGACAGTCATCGTGCCTCCAGTAAACCCCATCGTCTTGCGTGTGCCGTCGGATATAATCCGTGAGTCAATATTTAGCGGCGTCGCCGAGACCGTGGCCGTTAGATTAGATCTGAACGGTGCGAGATCCGATCGCATTATGAGCCATCGGATCTACGCCGTGCCGATCAGAACTTGCCTTGGATCGTACCAATCAAAAGGCGACATGTGGCGGGTGACATCAGCAATGGCACCATCCGGTGCACGGTACAGTATTCATGGTCCACGGTGAACCGACCCTACGGTGCACCGGGTCCATGGAACAGTGCCGAACCATGTGGCACTCTCTGATTCACCCAATTCGGTGCTGACATCAGCGTGACACAACAAATCGTATTTTTTTACAAAATAATTCACATATTATTTGATTTTCCAATTTTCTGATTTTTAGGATTTTGAATCTTCCGAGAGCACATTCTCCCTCATACGAACTCCGATTGTGGTGATTCAAATTTCTAAAAATTTGTAAAATTGAGATCTATCTAATGGTTACTTTTTTCTAATTTTTGGAGTTCATTTAATCTCTGTTTTGGGTATTTATTTGCTTTTGTTCTTCGTTTCGTGCAGACGTTGAATTGTGCGACGCTTCGGAACAGGATTTGGCACCTCAAGACTAGAATCCAGATCAAGACCAGGAGCTTAACCAAGGCAAGTTGTGCTTTGACCTTGTTGAACCCATGATTATAAAGTTGCTACTTTGTTTTACGATACTGCATATTATTTCATGTGTATAAATGTTTTCAATCTAAATTGGGACTTAGATATCATACCCTTTGAGATATACCCTACCTTGTCAATTGTATGCCATGATCTACTTGTCACCCTAGATTGGTTTATTATAGTTGATTGATACTAAAATCAACATGCGATGGTTAGATCAGATTAGATTGCTTAGCCATGCCACGTCATCATATGTATTTGAATCATTGATTATTAATCTTGACTAATGGAGTATGGAACAATGATATGAACTTGTGTGTTATGTGTGATCACACGATGAGATTGAGTTGTTATGGCGAGGAGGTCATGCAACGATGTTGAGTTATGTATAGCACGTGGTGCTTGGTAATCAACCGGGTTGGTAATCACTTAGATTGAAGCAAGTGGCAATGGCAGGTGTGCTAGGGTGGGCCTGATGGGCAGGGGTATGTGGAAGTCTTGCTTTGATCACCCTAAAGACTTAACCTTGCAAGCCTTTGACATGAGTCAATCATGCAACCATATGTCTGTTATGGGGCAGCCTAGCTGACTAATTTGCAATGTCTTAGCTTTGGTACTGCTTTGGTGGTGTGAGTCCGGGTTCACAGATGAACTCACATGGCGCAAGAGGGGGGCCCTGTTGTGGTGGGTTAGCCCATCTGTGTTGAAACCTCAGCGGGTAGTACTAGGTTAAGGCGAGGCATTATATTGTAAAGGATTTGTTATGATCATTCGCCTGTGTGGTGCATAGTTGTATCGTGTGGGTAAAGTGCATAACCTCTGTAGAGTGTAAATCTATTTAGATAGCCGTGCTCACCGTACTGAGCATAGCTCGGGGATTACAGCCAAGGGTTAGTTAATCAATTGGACAACTTAATGGGATGGCAGGTTGCTATGTGGATGATGAAACTTGACTTAGAATTGGAAGCTTGGTTTACTTGAGAAACATTGAATCTATTTAATGCTATTGTTTATTTGAGAAATGCTGAATCTATCTACTATTGTTATTTATTTTATTACTGTCTTTCCAATCTATACACCGTACTTGTTTATAAATGCTGCTTAGTTGCAAATAACCATTGTTAGCCTTTCCTTTGGAATAAGCCTTGCATATAGTTATGTTAGAATTGCATTCTGTGCATAACTTGTTGAGTACGTGCTGGTGTACTCACCCTTGCCTACAAAATCATCAGTGCTGAAGAAGGAGTACCATGAAGAGACGAATGTTTAGGGTGGGAGCCTTGTCAGTTGCCTATGGTATACTGAGGGGTTACCTCGCCTTCATTTCATTGCAGTTCATTTTGTTGTTCAGCGTTGTGAGGCATCATTAAGTAAGTTGACCATAAGGTCATTCAACTAGTCATATTCAGTATATAATGTCTTTTATCTTATCTTCGTTGTGTATGATTGTGATATTCATTGATGTTGAGCCTGTGTGCACTAGCGTGATCCTGGACTAGTGCAGTATATACAGAGGGTCCGGATTTGCATATTCGGGTTCCGACAGAGGTGGTATCAGAGCCATACTGACTGTAGGTCTTGACCGTAGATAGTTTGGTCGTCTCTATAGGTCCTTCAAAATTATTTTCTAAAGTAAAAGACCCAACCTAGAAGAATAATGTGTTCTTGACTTATCTCATTCTTCTATTTCTGTCCTTACCTAAATTCTTTCCCTTCCTTTGCTGAAATTTCTTTCTCTTGCCTCTGCTGAATTGAGTTAAAATCTTACCTGAGTTATCTTGAGTAGAAAACGATATACCACACTTTAGGAAACTGCATCGAGTGCTTGCTGCTACCATAATGATCATGAAGGAAAGAATCATCAAGCTCATGGAAGAACAGATCAATGAAGGGTATCAAGAGTTAGAAGACTCAGTGCTTCAAGCAGCCAGTTGAGACTCTTGTGTGGGAGTCGCGCTTCCTAAGATAGGAGTATCGCCCATGTAGACGGTAGTTTTGTGTGTATAGGTTGAATTGGTTCTTCTTGATTGCTGAGTGTGCAGTATGTGTTGCAAAGCTTTTAGGCTTATATGAGCGACCATACCAAGTTATTAATATTGATTGCTTGAGTTATCGGGTTAAACCTATCTCCCCTGTATTAGGATCTCTACTTCTTACCTATGCTATTTTCTCTCTCACCTAACCCCTTTGAGGTAATCAAGCAGATGGTTCAGAATAGTGATAGCAGTGGAGCTAGTGGAAGTGAAAATCAACTCAGTAGAAACTCTAAGGATGGATTAGTTCTTCAACCGGCAATACCGATGGATATGCAAAGTTTCAAAAAGTTTTTGGCCGATTAGACCCAGTTGATGCATGCAACCAATTAATAAGCAAATTCCGAATAGGACTAATCAAGCTAAAGTCAGCAAAGCATCTCGAACTGATATTAGTGATCCCTGTGTTGACTCAAGGTTATTAGAATTCATAATGACTCAGTTACCCACGTTTTAAGGAAATGTTTCACCTTTAGCAGAGGATTGGCTCGAGATTATTGAGAGGAACGCCACCCCTGCACTTTGTTCTAAATCTAAACATTGTTCTTTGAAGCGCTGTCAACCAGACAAGTTAGAAGATTGAGCGTGTATTCGCTATGGGGAATAGGATATGCTGCAGACAAGCATGCGATCAATTGCTCTAGTTGTGAAGGAAGCCATTCTCCTGGGGAAATGTCCTATGAGCGACATCACATGTACCTTTGGGAAAGAAGAGATCATTGCCCACCTCGGTGTCCCCTGGATCCGATAGTTACTGCCGTGATCCAACATCAACCAAAGAATCTACGGACCTTAGTTGCTCGAGAATTATCGATAAGAAGGGAAAATTTGTTGCACCGGATACGTCGTTTGGAGAACTAAAAATGTACCCTCCTAAACCTATCGACCTTAGCTAGGAAACCAGTAGGTGGCCATCACCCACAGTAGGTCCCTTGTATGGTGAAGAAGATCGTTTTGCTAGGGGATGTATTGCGAATCAGGAAGTAATGAATCACAAGAAGAGCAGCATTGAGTGCTACCACTGTCACAGAAAAGGTCATTACGCTAATCGATGCCCCAGAAAAGACAAATATTTCCTACAGCCATGGATATACCGGAAGTTACCTCAGTCCGTTACATAACGCCAAGAGTAAGCAGGGAAGTTGCAAAAGAAATTTGTCGAGAAAATCAATTGAAGAAAAGACGTTTAGGTAAAGACACCACTCCAATCAATGAATACACCAGAAAGAAAGTTCATCTTAGACTTTGCTATATTTGCCACAAACCTGAGCATTTTGCCAATAAGTGCCCCAAAGGAAAACAATCGCGTTGGTTCAAGACGATCCCAACTCCGTCCCTGTTGAAGCCCCAACGCCAATGCTAAATCAAGGAAGTCAGGAGCCATGAGTTTACTTAGTACAATTTCGTAACCCTAATTGCAAAGTAAAGAGATTAGTGATGAATTCCATAAAAAGGTTTCCTTGTTGAAAGCAATAAAGCAGAAATGGTTTATACATTGGAATACGAAGATTTGAAATGAGAAACAATAATGTAAAAAGATGATTAGATGTTTCTCTAAGAGTATTCTTGAGTTTAAGGTTCACCTGAAAGGGATGCAAGTGAAATGGTGGCTGGTTTAGTGGTACCTGCGTGATCTTAATAACCAGAGGAATTGTCATTGTCAGGGAGTGCTTCGTTGTGCTAGATTTAACCAGGAGGTTGAGAACTCAGTGTTTAATGAGAGAGTAGAGTTCCAAACAAATCATATTGTGTTGGATAATTAGGTTATTCTTGAACTTAGTTGGATGATCAAACATAAGGCTATTTTGGTGAAGAGTATATCGATTTAAAACCTGAATGTGAAAAAAAGGGGGATTTTAAGTGATGACAGTTCGTGTTAGTCAGCTGATGGATAATAGTGTGGAATTTGCCAATTAGAAGATGCACTAGTTGTTAGAGAATACCTTGATATATTTTCCAAAGAATTTGCCGGGTGTGCCGTCATCTCAAGAGATCAAGTTCGCGAGCGAATTAGTACCCGGTACAGCACCAATAGTGAAAGGACCATGTCTACTAAGGAATTAGGGGAAGTAGAAAAGCATATCGAAGAGTTAGTAGGAAGAGTTTTGAGAAAACTTAGTACATTACGATGGAAGCTCTTGTTTATTAAAAATGAAAACGGAAGATCAAGGAGAATGCACTAAATCGTGCTCTAAATGAAGAAAATATCGGAAACAAGTATCCAATGTCAGGATCGATAAACGTATTTGGACAGTTGAGAAGAGCATTGAAATATCTCTAGGTTGAAACCTTGCTTCAGCTATCATCAATAAAGGAGTTACTGTTGCATCACGCAAGGTAGAAGTTGTGTTAAAGTGGAAGCAACCAAAGTCCGTCACTTAGCGTTGAAGTTCTAGGAGCTAGTTCATGGAAGGTTTCAGCAACAGCTAGACCTCTTATGTGATGGTTGATACGAAATAGTTGCATGGACGCCAAGGCGTGAAAAGAGTTTTCGGAAGTTGAAGAAGCGGTTAACATCAACACCTGTGTTAGAATTACCCAACTATGCGGAGTAGTTTCAACATATATGGTGTTACTACTAGGTATGATCTGGGAGGTAAATCGACGTAAAATGACAAGGTTGTTGCCATGCAATAAGGCAATTGAGACAGCATGAGGAGAATTACTCTATGCATGACTTGGAGTTAGCTATCGTAGTGCACGATTTGGAAACATGGTGTCATTATCTCATCGGAAATAGATGTAAATCCTAAGAGTTTAATTTATATATTCTCTCAGTCAGACTTTAAAAGGGAAAAAAATATAGTTGGGAATGATCGAAGATTATAATCCAAGGAAAGGCCAATAAGGTGGTTGACGCTTGAGTTATAAGACCGCAATGCGAATATGTTGTTAACTAGCAGTTAACAAGGGTTATGCAAAGAAATTCGAGAGGCTGAAATCGAAGGTCGTTCGACAAAGTTTCATAGTTGCTTTGGAAGTAAAACCAACATTAGAGGATTAGGTCACAGAAAGTTCGAAGGGTGATGAAATATAAAATCAAGTCAAGGAAAGAGGAAGGCTTAGCCAAGAAATAGAAATTTGGGTGATTAGGATATCATGAGGATTTAAGGCCGAATTAGTGTGCCGGATAGGAAGATCCTAAGCAGATGATACTTGAGGAAACCCATGATTCTAAGTATTCAATTCATCCAGAAGATGTAATGAGGTCTAAAGAAAAAGTATTGGTGGTTTAAAATGAAGAGTGAAACTATTGGATAGGATGCCCTATGTGATGTGGACTAGAGAATAAAGGTAATGCATTGGTAACCTGTCGGTTCATTGCCATCATTGTAGATCCCTGAGTGGAAATGGGAGGCAAATCATTAAAAGGATCCCTAGTGTTAATAGACCATAAAGGATACGAGTTCGGAGGAAGCATTATTTGATTGACCAAAAGTTGCTCGTTTCATACCACTAAGGACTACGTATTCAAGAGATCATCTGGAAGATCTGTATGTGTCAAGGATTGGGTGACTACATAAGGTGCTCAGGAAGGTTGTGTCCGATAGAGGTATCCAATTTATCTCGAGATTTTAGAACAAGTTACATGAAACAAGGAGAACTCGCTTGAATTTCAACACCGCATATCATTCTCCGATGGATAGTCAGACAGAAAGAGTTAATCGGATTTTAGAGGATATGTTGAGAGCTTGTGCGATATCTTACGCTACATCTTAGGATAAATATATGCCATATGCAGAGTCCAGTTAAAACCATAGTTATTAGGCTAGTCTGCAAATGCCACCATTTGAAGTCTTATATGGTCGTGCCTGCCATACCCCGTTGAATTGGAATGAAACGGGAGAGCGTTCAGTTTTTAGACCTGAGAATCTCTGGGAGGCCGAGGAGCAATGTTGTCATGATCAAGGAAAGACTGAAAGCAGTGCAGTTTAAGGCAGAAGAGCTATGTTGACAATCGCCGTTATGATTTGAGTTTTGAGTCCAATGATTTCGTATATCTCAGAGTCAACCCCTCAAAGGTGTAAAAAGATTCCATGCCAAGGAGAGCTTGCACCTAGGTTCGCTGGACCATTCAAAGTCCTAAATCATCGAGGTGAGATTGCTTATCAGTGGGAATTGCCCAGTTAGTAGCAGGAGTCCATGATGTGTTTTATGTGCCGTAGATCAGGAAGTATCTCCAAGTGCCAGCAAAGCAAACGCCATTAAAAGCAACCGACTTGCGAGAAGACCTGACCTACAAAGAGCAGATGATCAAGATTTTGGATGTAATGGAGGGTAGGACTAGAAACAAGTCTGTTCGCTTGTAAGGGAGCGTGAAGAAGACCTGAAGGCAGAATTTCCAAACCTATTCTCTAGATAGCCCTGAATCTCAGGGTCGAGATTCTGTTAAGGGGGGAGGTTTGTAACATCCCAAAAATTTTGGCTTTTTATTTAGTTAATAGTGTTTTATTTCAATTTGTGCTTTTTGTGAATTTTCTGGATTTATTGGATTTTTCTGGAGTTTATTTGAATTATTTTAAATTAAGTATATTAAGCATTTTGCCAAAAACTATTTATAAATAGATAAAGTTAAAATAAAGTTTTGCGAAAAATATTTTATTTGAGTCCAGAATACCTCAAAGTATTTATGAGATTTTCTTGGATTTTTCCTGATATTTTTAGTTGCTCAAATAAATCAAAACTATTTTCAGTATTAATTTAAAAGAAAAATTCGAATAATCTGGTTTGAACAAGATCGGGTCGGACCTCAAAGATCGCTTGGCGCCTCCACCACTCGGCCGCGCTACCACTTTCGGTCACCGGCCGCTCGCCCAAGTCCTAGAAAATTCCGCACCGGCCGTTGGATCCTCGATCCAATGATCCATGTCTCCGCAAAACCCTAGAGCTCGCAGCCGTCAGATCCTAATCACGTGACCATCGTTCATCAGGCAAAATCAAAACCCTAATGGGGTGAGCCATTGGATCCTCGTTGGACGCTCGCGATTAAATGCTACAGAAAACATCATGAGTAAATCTCGACCGTAGATTTGAACCGACGGTCCGGATACGTTGTGACCGTTCGGATTTCGTTGAATCTGGGCCGTTGTGATTTGCCGCGTGTCCAGTTAGGATGAGGGGCATCGCAACCGTAGATCCTGCCACGTGGACGGCGGTCCATCATCGTCTCAGACCGGGCCTCCGAGTCCGCCTGGGATACACCGTCGCCACCGTACACCGCTAGGGCACCGATTTCCGCGCCACCAAGGGCTATTTAAGGACCCGAGCACCCCGTCCGAGGTTCCCCGTGAGCCACCGCCTTGTTTTGCTGTCGCGCCGTCGCTCGTGCCGGCGTGGAGTTTGTGTTAGAACTCGCCGGAGTTCCGTGCAGATTTCCGCCGCATTGAGCCGTTGTCGAGGTCTCGCGCCGCCATTTGACCCCGGATCCGAGTCCATTCCATCGCGCTGCGTCTGTTCCGCCGTTCCAAGTCGCCGAGACCTCGCCACAACGCCGCAAGCCGTGTCGTCGTCTCCATCTCCAGTGAACCAGCGCCGCCGCGTCGCCTTAGCCGGGACCGAAGGTTTTCAGCCGTTGGATCGCCACTTGACCGCTAGGATCACGCCACGTTGCCTCGGGAAACAGTGCTTCACTCGGGTAAGGAATCACCGTTCGGTCTTAGATGAGCGGTCATGATTGTGCCACGTCGATTAGGTCAACAGTAAACGGCTCGGTTAACCACCGCCGCCCGATCGTAGATGCACGCTTCGGGTGACGCCAGGTAGCTGTGTGATCTGTGGCAGTCGGATCTGGAGGAACGCATCAGATCGCATCGGCTTTGATCGGGGCTGACGTCACGCTGACGTCATGCTGGCGCAATAAAGCGAATTTCCTTTATAAAAATAATTCGGATTAATATTTGATTTTATAATTTTCAGGGTTTTATGATTTTTGAATCTTTTGAGAGCTCGTTCTCCCTCATACGAACTCCGATTGAGGTGATTCAAATTTCTAAAAATTTGTAAAATTGAGATCTATCTATTGGTGAATTTTATTTGATTTTTAGAGTTTGTTTGTTCTTTGTTTTGGTATTTATTTTGCTTTCTCTTTTGTTTCGCGTAGACGGTAAATTGTGCGACGCATCTGGGGAAGATTCATCAATTCAAGACCAAGGTCCAGAGCATAGATAAGGATTTTGTTTCGTGTAGACGGTAAATTGTGTGACGCATTTGGGGAAGATTCATCAACTCAAGACCAAGGTCCAATGCATAGATAAGGGTTTTCCTAAGGCAAGTTGTGCTTTGATCATGTTGCACCCATAGATAGATTAGTTGCTATTTTGATTTACTCTATTGCATGTTATTTTATGTATATAAATGATTTTAAACCTAAACTTGGGATTAGCTAATGTACCCTTTGAATTATACCCTATCTTGTCATTTGTATGCCATGATCTATTGTCGCCCTAGGTTGGTTCACTATAGTTGGTTAATAATGAAATCAACATGGATGGTTAGATCGAATTAGAATTGCTTAGCCATGCCACGTCATCACATGTTCATGAATCTTTGATAAATAATCTAGACTAATGGAATATGGAACAATGTTCTGAATTTGTGTGTCATGTGTGGTCACACAATGAGATTGAGTTGTGGTGGCAATGGATGTCATGCAACGATATTGAATTATTGATGGCACGTGGTGCTTGGTAATCAACTGGGGTGGTTATGATTTTGGGTCGGAGCAAGTGGTAAGGGCAGGAACAGGAAGCCAGGGTGGGCCCGATGGGCAGAGGGTATGTGTATGTCTTGCTTTGATCAAACCATAAGGACACCTTGCGAGCCTTTGACCTGAGTCAATCATGCAACCACATGTCTGTTATGGGGCAGCCTAGTTGACTAACTTGTAATGTTTTAGCTTTGGTACTGTCGTGGTGGTGTGGTTCACCCTTTTTAATGAACCCAGATGGCGCAAGAGGGGGGCCCTGCTGGGACAGTTCGTCCCTTCAGTGTTGAAACCTTAGCGGGTAGTACTGAGTTAAGACAGAGCATTGTAAAGGCTTTGTCATGATTCTCTGCCGGCATACCAAAGGAAGTGTGATAATATCTTGGCATCAAAGAGATTATCATGTCGTGTGGGTAAAGTGCATAACCTCTGCAGAGTGTACAAACTATTCGGATAGCCGTGCTCACGGTATTGAGCAATGCTCGGGGATTACAGTTAAGGGATTAGACTTTTTGCAAAATAAAACTTGGGATGGATGGCAGGTTGCCATGGAAGTTTGAATCTTGACTTAGGACTGGAAACTTGGTTTATTTGAGAAATGTTGAATCTATCTACTATTGTTATTTGTTTTGTTACTGTCTTTCCAATCTATACACCATACTTGTTTATAAATGCTGCTTAGTTGCGAATAACCATTGTTAGCCTTTCCTTTGGAATAAGCCTTGCATATAGTTATGTTAGAATTGCATTATGTGCACAACTTGTTGAGTACATGCTGGTGTACTCACCCTTGCCTACAAAATCATCAGTGCTGAAGAAGGAGTACTATGAAGAGACGAATGTTTAGGGTTCGAGCCTTGTCAGTTGCCTGTGGTATACTGAGGGGTTACCTACGTCTTCATTTCCACTGCAGTTCATTTTGTTGTTCAGCCTTGTAAGGCATCATTAAGTAAGTTGACCATAAGGTCATTCAACTAGTCATATTCAGTATATAATGTCTTTTATCTTATTTCCATTATGTATGATTGTGATATTCACTGATGTTGAGCCTGTGTGCACTAGCGTGATCCTGGACTAGTGCAGTATACACAAAGGGTCCTGATTTGCATATTCGGGTCCCGACAGTCATCATGCCTCCAGTAAACCCATCGTCTTGCGTGTGCCGTCGGATATAATCCGTGGGTCAATATTTAGCGGCGTCGCCGAGACCATGGCCGTTAGATTAGATCTGAACGGTGCGAGATCCGATCGCATTATGAGCCATCGGATCTACGCCGTGCCGATCAGATCTTGCCTTGGATCGAATAAATCAGAAGGCGACATGTGGCGGGTGACGTCAGCAATGGCATCATCCGGTGCACGGTACAGTATTCATGGTCCACGGTGAACCGACCCTACGGTGCACCGGGTCCATGGAACAGTGCCGAGCCACGTGGCACTCTCTGATTCACCCAATTCGGTGTTGACATCAGCGTGACACAACAAATCGTATTTTTTTACAAAATAATTCGCATATTATTTGATTTTCCAATTTTCTGATTTTTAGAATTTTGAATCTTCCGAGAGCACGTTCTCCCTCATACGAACTCCGATTGTGGTGATTCAAATTTTTAAAAATTTGTAAAATTGAGATCTATCTAATGGTTACTTTTTTCTGATTTTTGGAGTTCATTTAATCTCTATTTTGGGTATTTATTTGCTTTTCTTCTTCGTTTCGTGCAGACGTTGAATTGTGCGACGCTTCGGAACAGGATTTGGCACCTCAAGACTAGAATCCAGATCAAGACCAGGAGCTTAACCAAGGCAAGTTGTGCTTTGACCTTGTTGAACCCATGATTATAAAGTTGCTACTTTGTTTTACGATACTACATATTATTTCATGTGTATAAATGTTTTCAATCTAAATTGGGACTTAGATATCATACCCTTTGAGATATACCCTACCTTGTCAATTGTATGCCATGATCTACTTGTCACCCTAGATTGGTTTATTATAGTTGATTGATACTAAAATCAACATGGGATGGTTAGATCAGATTAGAATGCTTAACCATGCCACGTCATCATATGTATTTGAATCATTGATTATTAATCTTGACTAATGGAGTATGGAACAATGATATGAACTTGTGTGTCATGTGTGATCACACGATGAGATTGAGTTGTTACAACGAGGAGGTCATGCAACGATGTTGAGTTATGTATAGCACGTGGTGCTTGGTAATCAACCGGGTTGGTAATCACTTAGATTGAAGCAAGTGGCAATGGCAGGTGTGCCAGGGTGGGCCTGATGGGCAGGGGTATGTGGAAGTCTTGCTTTGATCACCCTAAAGACTTAACCTTGCAAGCCTTTGACATGAGTCAATCATGCAACCATATGTTCTGTTATGGGGCGACCTTAGTGACTAATTTGCAATGTCTTAGCTTTGGTATCGCTTTGGTGGTGTGAGTCCGGGTTCACAGATGAACTCACATGGTGCAAGAGGGGGGCTCTGTTGTGGTGGGTTAGCCCATCTGTGTTGAAACCTCAGCGGGTAGTACTAGGTTAAGGCAAGGCATTATATTGTAAAGGCTTTGTTATGATCATTCGCCTGTGTGGTGCATAGTTGTATCGTGTGGGTAAAGTGCATAACCTCTGTAGAGTGTAAATCTATTTAGATAGCCGTGCTCACAGTACTGAGCATAGCTCGGGGATTACAGTCAAGGGTTAGTTAATCAATTGGAAGCTTGGTTTACTTGAGAAACATTGAATCTATTTATTGCTATTGTTTGTTTTACTGCTTTTCAATCTATGTATTGTATATGTTCATAAATGTTGCTTTACTACAAACAAGCCATAAAGCCTTCCTTTGGAATAAGCTTGGATATAGTTATGGTAGAGATGCATTCTATGCACAAGTTGTTGAGTGCTTTTGTACTCATCCTTGCCATCACCAACAAATCAACAGTGGAGGAGTCTTCACCCTTACTGGAGGAGTACCAGGTGGACACAAGTTTCTAGGCCAAGCCTTGTCAGTCGCCTGTGGTGTTCTGATGAGTCACTACGTCTTTTGCTATTTCCGCTGCATTTGTCTTAGTCTATTATCTATCTAAGCCCTGCGTGGCTTAATAATGTAAATGATCATAAGATCATACACTAGTAATGCTAATAAACTAGAGTCTTAATATTCTTATCGTTGTGTATGATGTGATGCTTACCGATGTTAAGCTGTGTGCACTAGCCTTGATCTTGGAACTAGCGTGGTAAAACATAGTGGGTTCGAATTGGTGAATTTGGGTCCTTACAGAGGTGGTATCAGAGCATACTGACTATAGGTTTTGGCCTTAGTTAGCATGGTGGTGTCTTAGGAGCGTCCAAAACTAATTTCTAAAAGAAAAACCAAAACTGGACTAAAGTTACACTCTTGACTCTTCTTATTCTCCGCTCCTCACCTTTGCTGAATTTTTGTTTTCTCGTGGCCGTTCAAGAGTTGTGGACTTATCTATTTCTCTCTTGAATAGATGAGGAGGCTGCAGACGTATGGAGAGCATGAGGGTGGCTACGCAGTTGAGCTCTGGAGGGTTCTTCAGGTGTTGGGAGGTTTCACCAGACCTATGTACTGAGGCAAGAACTGGATCATCAATGGATGTACAAGAGGAGTGGTTTGCAGACTGTTGATCTACGCCATAGAAGATGAGAAGGCAAGCTAGCCCATCAACATTACAGTGAGGAGGACTATCTTTGAGATTGATATTCAGGAGGCATCCCGACTTGCCTTAAGGAGGATTTGTCACAACTACTCCCGAGAGCTCGAGAACACAGTGTTTAGACTTCACCCTTTAGGACGAGTTTCGTGGCGACAGAGGATCGCAGAGGAGGAAGATGCCACTGTAGTACATTTGGCACAGTTAGCAGCAACTCAGGAGGCCCACGCCAGAGACACAACTGAAGAACTGAAGATGGTGTATGAGGCCCTCAGAGTCACAGAGGAGGAACTACAGGATACTCGAGTGGCTTTCACAGAAAGGATCATGGAACTCGAGGAGGCACTACAGGGAGGTGACCAAGCTACACCAACACCGCCAGACATCGATGAGGAAGAGGAAGACCCATAGGAGGTCGAGTTTGAGCCAGAAGAGCAGCAGGTGTAGGAGGTGATGGAGCATCCAACTACAGGGCACCAGGACCGGCTCGTGCCAGCACCAGCCCACCACCGGTGTACGCACCGGGTCAGCCTCAGCCAGGGTGGTTTAAGGAGTGAGAGTCTTAGAGTTAAGTTGAGACTCAAGTGTTGAGTCGCGTCAATAAGATAGTCTTACCAATTGTAATAGACGTTAAGGTTGTGTGCTTAGTTTGATTCTTATTATTTGCTGGGTATGCAGTATGTGTGGCATAGCCCTTAGGCTTTTGTAAGCAACCATACCAAGTATAAGTAATAAAGTTGCTTAAGTTTGGGTTAAACCTGTTTCCCTGCCTTAGAAATTCTTGCATCTTACCTATGCTACTTCTACCTTTCCTAACCCAAGAAGCAATCAGCAGATGGTGAACATGCGTGGAAACAATGGAGCTTCAGGAAGTGGTTTACGCCCAAGTGGCAATCCTAATGACGAAGTACCACTGCAGCCAGCACCGCTAGTAGACATGCAGAACTTGGGAGCTTTTCTAGCAGCATAGACTCAGCTCATGCAAGCAATGATGAAGCAGATGCAAAGTGTGACAATTCAGGCGACAGTCAACAACAGCGCTCAGCATAGCAACAATGGGCTGCATTCTTACTCCAAGTTATCAGATTTCATGAGGACCCGCCCTCCAACATTCTCAGGCAATATCAATCCCTTAAAGAACCATTGAAAGGAAGTTGCACATCACGCAATGTGAGGGTAATGAGAAGGTGTTGTATGCTTCACACCAGCTGGAGGGAACTACTGCGGAGTGGTGGGAGAACTACTGTGCCGCGCATGAAGCCCCATAGGAGATCACATGGGAACAGTTCTCAACTACCTTTCGCCAGTACCATGTGCCAGAAGGAATGATGGACCTAAAGAAGAAAGAGTTTAGGGCCTTAAAGCAAGGAAGCCAGTCAGTGGCAGAGTACTTGAACAAATTCACCCACTTGGCATGCTACGCTCCTGAGGATATGGCTACAGACAAGGCCAGACAGTCTCATTTCCTGAAAGGACTTAACTCTGGACTGCAGGTGGGACTGATCACGCACAGTTTCCCTGACTCCAGCAATTGGTCAACAAGGCCTTGATCCTAGAGGATAAACGCAAGGAGTTGGGAGAGGACCACAAGCACAGAATGGCTAGTCAAGCAGGACAGCCGAATCAGTTCAGGTAGAGGATGTCTCCCTAGCAGTTCACCAGAATTCAACCCTAGTTGTCCAGCAAGGCACCAACTTCGACACCCCGCCCAACTAACCAGAATTTCCAGACACTAGCACAAGGGGGTAATGCACCAGCAGGAAGTCAACAGTCCGTTGGCAGAAGATGCTACTCTTGCAACGAGCTACGGCACTTCGCCAACAAGTGTCTGAAGAGGGGAGGAATTACCTCGGTCCACTTCAACTTGAGTACTACTCCAGCTAAGGCAAACTGCGTACCAGTGCAAATAGGAGCAACACCTCAGACAACAGTGCATGGGAGAATCAACCACATCACTGCAGTTGAAGCTTAAGAAGCATAGGATGTTGTACAGGGTAAATTATTGGTTAACTTAGTACCTGCTACAGTTTTATTCGATTTTGAAGCTTCGCATTCGTTTGTTTCTCGAAGTTTTGCAATGAAGAATAGATTTGCTGTTAAGAATCTTAAATGTGCGCTTTTAGTCCAAGCCCCAGGATTTGAACTTCGGTCTAGCCTTGGGTGTTTGGGAGTTAAGTTGCTCATGCATGGGATAGAATTCCTAGCAAATCTTATCCTGTTAGATACCCAAACCTTGGATGTCATCCTAGGAATGGATTGGCTATCCAAGTATAGGGCTATTTTGGATTGTGGCTAAAGATTGGTATCTCTAGAAAGCCCTAGTGGCAAGAAAGTGGAGGTGTGTGCAACCGCAGTTCACAATGGACAGTTAATGGTCAATAACGTAAAAGTCACTAACCTAGAGGATGTGCCAGTAGTCAGAGATTTCCCAGAAGTTTTCCCTGAAGATTTGCCAGGCATGCCGCCAGATCGAGATATCGAGTTTGTCATTGAGTTAGTACTGGGAACAGCACCAATAGCAAAGAGATCGTATCGGATGCCAATCGATGAGCTAGCTGAGATGAAGAAGCAGATTGAAGAATTGCTCGAGAAGGGATTCATTAGACCAAGTTCTTCCCCATGGAGAACACCAATTTTGTTTGTCAGGAAGAAAGATGGAAGTTTAAGGATGTGCATTGATTATCATGCACTTAATGAAGTGACGGTCAAGAATAAATACCCCTTGCTCAGGATTGATGATCTGTTTGATCAGTTGAGAGGAGCAAGAGTTTTCTCCAAGATAGATCTCCGATCAAGATATCATCAGCTAAGGATCTGAGCAAAAGATATTTCGAAGACTGCATTCTCTACCCGCTACGGGCATTATGAGTTTATGTCATGTCTTTTGGATTGACAAATGCCCCCGCATATTTCATGAATATGATGAATATGGTGTTTATGGAGTATTTGGATAAATTTGTGGTGGTCTTTATAGACGACATCCTTGTTTACTCCAAGACAAATGAAGAGCACGCAGAGCACTTGAGATTGGTTTTAGAGAGGTTGCGAGAGTAGCAGTTGTATGCCAAATTTAGCAAATGTGATTTTTGGAAAGAGAAGGTGGAATTCCTTGGTCACGTGATGATAGCTAAAGGAGTTGCGGTGGATCTGAGTAAGGTGGAGGCTGTGCTGCATTGGGAGTAGCCAAAAACGGTCACCCAAATCTGTAGTTTTCTAGCAATGGCGGAATATTATCGTCGGTTCATAGAAGGATTCTCGATGATTACGAGACCTCTCACGTAGTTGTTGAAGAAAGAGAAAAAGTTTGCATGGACGCCAGGGTGTGAGAACAGTTTTCTGGAGCTAGAGAAGCGTTTAACATCCGCACCTGTGTTAGTATTGCCAGATGTGCAGAGCAGTTTTGACATTTGTTGTGATGCCTCAAGGCAGGGCCTCGGTTGTGTGTTAATGCATAATGGTAAAGTAGTGGCCTACGCATCAAGGTAGTTGAGGCCATATGAAAGGAATTATCCAACGCAAGACCTAGAGTTAGCTGCCGTAGTGCATGCTTTGAAGATATGGCGTCAATATCTTATTGAAAATAGATGTGAGATATGTATGGACCATAAGAGCCTGAAGTACATATTCACCTAGTCAGATCTCAATATGAGGCAAAGAAGATTACTGGAGTTAATTAAAGATTATAATGTTGGAATCCATTACCATCCTGGAAAAGCTAATGTGGTAACCGACGCCCTAAGTCGTAAAAGCCACAATGTAAATATGATGGTAGCAAATGATCAACCGGAATTGTGTGAAGAATTTCAGAGGTTGAGGTTAAAAGTTGTGCCACAAGGATTTGTAGCTGCCTTGGAAGTAAAGCCAACCCTTGAGGATCAAATCAGAGATGGGCAGAGTAAAGATGAGAAAATCAGCAAAATCAAGTCTGAGAAAGAAGAAGGTTTAGCAGAGGATTTCACAATGGATGAGCAAGGCACTTTGTGGTTCAAAGGTCGAATTTGTGTACCGAACGAGAAGGAGCTTAAGCAACTGATTCTTGAAGAAGCTCACGAATCCAAGTATTCTATTCATCCGGGAAGCGCCAAGATATATCAAGACCTTAAAGCTAGATTTTGGTGGTCTAACATGAAGCATAAAGTAGCAGAGCATGTTGCATTGTGTGACAAATTGTAACATCCCAAAATTTTGATTTTTATTTACTTAATATTATTTTATTACAATTTATGATTTTTGTGAATTTTCTAGATTTATTTGGATTTTTGAGATTTATTTGAATTATTTCAAATTAAAATATATTGTCTTTTGTCAAGAAATAATTATAAAAAGAAAAGTATAATATAAAGTTTTGTCAAAAATATTTTATTTGAGTCTAGAATGTCTCAAACTATTTTTGAGATTTTTCTTGGATTTTTTTGATATTTTTATTGCCCTAAATAAATTAAATTATTTTCTTGGATTATTTTAAATGGAAAAACCCCGGAAAATACTTGTGAACAGTAACAGGTCAAGCTCACTCATCGCACAAGCGTGATTCGGCCCAGCCGCCATTGATTTCCGAAGGAATTAATGCGCACCGTTGGATCGGGATCCATGGGCCATTATCAAGCCACGTCATTTAATGAAACCCTAGCGATCGCAGCCGTTAGATCATCATCGCGTGGCCTTTATCAAAACTTACCGATTCGAAAACCACGATCTATCTGGGCCGTTGGATCAAGATCGTATGGTTGAGGTCCTTCGTGTTCGAGACGAACTCAGCGCCACCGCCGTCTCCGATTCGAACTCCGCCGCCGCCATGGTTTCCATGTTTTCACGCCACCGCCGGGTATTTAAGGACCCCTGAGCCCCTCCTGAGGTTCCTCGTCCTTTGCCGCGTCTTTTGACTCCTTACTCGACGATTGTGCCGCCATGGTTCGTGCGCAAGCGCTCACCGGAGTTGCCGAAGAGTTCTTGCCATGTTTTGCTGTCGCCAAGATTCACTTCCGCCGATTCAAGACCGGATCCGAGTTCTCCTCGTCGCGCCGAGTCGATTCCGCCGACTTGTGGTCGCCGGAGAGCGCTGCATCGCCATCGGAGGTGTCATCGTCTCCAAGTCCGGCGAAGATTCACCGTCGGGTTTTCATCGCCGAGGTCGAAGGTTTTCAATCGTTGGATCGTCAACGCACGCACAGGATTCGCCCACGTCGCCTCGGTACACAATGATTCGCTCGGGTAAGTTTTCCACCGTCTGATCTTAGATGGAGGGTTAAGATTTCACCACGTCGATTAGGGCAATAGTGTTTAGCTCGGGTTAGTCTCAGTCGTCCGATCTAGATTGGATGACTGTTGTTATGCCACGTATGTGGATACTCAGTGAA
The DNA here is from genome assembly GCA_036346375.1 of Guadua angustifolia. NCBI lineage: Eukaryota > Viridiplantae > Streptophyta > Magnoliopsida > Poales > Poaceae > Guadua > Guadua angustifolia. The sequence continues at coordinate 47,929,502 of CM070510.1, forward strand.
CCGTTAGATTGGTTTTAGATGGTCTGGATTGTGCCACGTGTTAGCCGCAACAGTCCGACCCAGGGCTGACGTCAGCTGACGCATTAATTCAGATTTTTCTTTATAAAAATAATTCGGTTAATTCGGATTTTCCAATTTTAGATATTTTTGGATTTTGAATCTTCCAAGGACTCGTTCTCTCTCATACGAACTCCGATTTGGGTGATTCAAATTTCTAAAAAAATTTAAAATTGAGATCTATATGATGGTAGCTTTATTTTGAATTTTGGAATTCATTTGTTCTTTGTTCTTAGTGTTTATTTGCTATTTCTTCTCGATTCGCGTAGACGTTGAATTGTGCGAGGCTTCGGAGGAGGAATTGGCAACTCAGGAGCAAATTCTAGATCAAGACCAAGAGCTTAACCAAGGCAAGTTGTGTTTTGATCATGTTGAACCCATGTTAGGAAAAATTGCTATTTTGATTTACTTTATTGCATGTTATTTTATGTGTATAAATGATTTCAACCTAAATTTGGGATTAGCTAATGTACCCTTTGAATTACACCCTACCTTGCCATTTGTATGCCATAATCCACTTATCACCTTAGGTTGGTTCACTATAGTTGGTTAATAATGAAATCAACCTGGATGGTTAGATCGAGTTAGAATGCTTAGCCATGCCACGACATCACATGTACTTGAGTTATTGATAATTAATCTTGACTAATGGAATATGAAACGATAATATGAAGTTGTGTGTCATGTGTGGTCACACGATGAGATTGAGTTGTTGTGGCGAGGAGGTCACACAACGATGTTGATTTGTGTATAGCACGTGGTGCTTGGTAATCAACCGGGGTTGGTAATCACTTAGATTGAAGCAAGTGGCAAGGGCAGGTGTGCCAGGGTGGGCCCGATGGGCTGAGGGTATGTGCAAGTCTTGCTTTGATAAATTTTAAGGACTTAACCTTGCGAGCCTTTGACCTGAGTCAATCGTGCAACCACATGTCTATTATGGGGCAGCCTAGCTGACTAATTTGCAAAGTCTTAGCTTGAGTGCTACCGTGGTGGTGTGAGTCCGGGTGTACGGAGGAAACTCACATGGCGCAAGAGGGGGGCCCTGTTGTGGTGGTGTAACCCTTCAGTTTTGAAACCTCAGCGGGTAGTACTGGGTTAAGATGATGCATTGTAAAGGCTTTGTTATGATCATTCGCCTGTGTGGTGCATGGTTGTATCATGTGGGTAATGTGCATAACCTCTATAGAGTGTACAAACTATTCGGATAGTCGTGCTCACGGTATTGAGCAATGCTCGGGAATTACAGTCAAGGGATAGTTAATTAAAATGAATAATTGGTTGGGATGGCGGGATGCCATGTGGATAATGGAACTTGACTTAGGATGAAAACTTGGTTTATTTGAGAATCATTGGATCTATCTACTGGTATTAATTGTTTTACTATCTTTTCAATCTATGTAATGTATGTGTTCTTAAATGCTGCCTAGTTGCAAATCTACCACTTAACCATTCCTTTGGAATAAGCCTTGTATGTAGCTATGGTAGAATTGCATTCTGTGAACAACTTGTTGAGTACGTGCTGGTGTACTCACCCTTGCTTAACAACCAACAAACAGTGGAGGAATCATCGCCGTTATTGGAGGAGGACTTTCAGGAGGACACGAGTCACTAGGCCAATCCTTGTCAGACGCCTGTGGTGTGCTGATGGGACATCTACGTCTTTTGATATACTTTCCGCTGCATATGTTTAAAGTTTGCTTCAGTCTAGCCCATGTGGCAGAACAATGTAAGTGATCATAAGATCATACACTAGTTATACTAAATAAATGAAGTCTTATTATTCTTATCGTGGTGTATGATGTGATGCTTACCGACGTTAAGCTGTGTGCACTAGCATTGATCCTGGGACTAGTGCGATAAAACACAGTGGGTTCGAATTGGTGAATTCGGGTCCCGACAGAGGTGGTATCAGAGCATACTGACTATAGGGGTTACTTTGGTCGGCAAAAATCCGGTCGGGTGAACCGAGTGGACTTTGATGGTTGTGAGCACCGAGTGGATCGGAAGGCTGCTTTGGTTGATTTAAACCGACCGGATAGGTTTGTTGCTCGACCGGTGCGCAAGAGCGCACCCTGGTGGAGTAGTTCTGAGCCCCGAACAGGTCGGAGAGTCGGGTTGGGGTTTACCGCCATAGCCGCCCGACCATCTCGGTCGGAGGGGCCTGACTCGGCATCGCTTCGGTTAGTGTGAACGCCCAAATACGTTAAGACTGGGTTCTGGTATCCGAGTATTCGTTTTACACCGCGGCTAAGCGCGGCCGTGGTCGGCATGGATGTCCAGATGCCTTAGCGAGGTTCTGGATTTCGGATGCTCGTTTTACGTCGTAGCTAGACGCGGTCATAGTCGGCAGGGATGTCCAGATGCCTCAGCGAGGTTTTGGATTCCGGATGCTTGTTTTACGTCGTAGCTAGACGCGGCTGTAGTCGGCAGGGATGTCCAGATGCCATAGCTAGGTTCTGGATTCCAGATGCTCGTTTTACGTCGTAGCTAGACGCGGCCGTAGTCGGCAGGGATGTCCAGATGCCTCAGCGAGGTTCTAGATTCCAGATGCTTGTTTTACGTCGTAGCTAGACGCGGCCGTAGTCGACAGGGATGTCCAGATGCCTCAGCGAGGTTCTAGATTCCAGATGCTCGTTTTACATCGTAGCTAGACGCGTTTATAAGGCTGGTTTTACGCTGGAGCTAGGCGAAGGGTGTCCATCCTGAGTCCTCGTCGGTCGAGGCTATCTGCGAGAGGAGCTGCCTCTGTCTATCCCACGTATACACCCCGTCCTCAGGTGTGGGACCTGGAGGAGGTGAGCAAGTGCGTGTTTACCATACGTCAGCCGAACACTGTGCTCGTGGAGCTACTAACGGGTTATCCGAGTGGGCCCTGGAGATCCCTCCCAAAGGGGACCTTATTTCGAGCGGACGATCCCTGCGTCGGGTGTCCGACCCGCTGGGGGCAACCCATAAGAAACCTTTCTTTACTCGATCCCAAGATCGACCCCGAGCCGTCTCACGACTCGAGCACACCGTCATACCCTTTTGGGGGCTCCAAGGAGAGTGTGAAGTATGGTCTCGGACACGAGTTAAGACGATTGGGTCATCCACCAACCCAACTAGAGACCCACTGGGGGTTCGCCTTGTCCTCGCCTCTCGCTCATTTTGCCTGTTGGGGCGGCTCGACATCCACTTGGTGGATTTGACCTTCGTAACCCGCAGCGCTAGGCGAGTCGGTGGGCTATTCGAGCCCTCTCGCCACCTCGAGGCCATTGTGGCCCGGTGGACTTTTCATACCTGTTTCGACCCAGCTGGCCCGGCCCGGAGGCGGAGATCGAGAGGTCGAGGGGCGTCTCGGCTGGAGTGGCGCTCTAGCGTCTCTTGCAGGCATTTAATGCGCGTGCGGGAATTTAATGCAAAGCGAAATGATTGGGGTCCGATGCATCTCACCAGAGGCGCGGCGCGGCGGTCTGACGGGATGCGCGTCACTTCGACTGAAGCGGTGTTCGCTTCGCTAGTATCCGCTCGGTCGACGCTTGCTCGAATGGTGCGTATTTCGGCTGGTGCCTGTTCAGCGCCTATAAATCGGGTGTTCGGGCCGCTAGGGTACGCTCCTGCCCTTTGCCTTCGCTTCCTTCCTTTGCCTCCGCTTTCCCCGCCCCTTTGCTCCTGCCTGAGACGAGAGGGCAAAAAGGAAAGCTAGAGAATTTGTTCACCTTTTCCCTTCTCGCCGTCTCCGAAAATGTCATGGTCGGAGTGCACCGCCCAGCCCAGTCGCGCACTGGGTTTGGAGAAGAAGGGGTTCCTTCCTCCGCAAGACGCCTCAGGATGGAGAGTTTCGACGGGTGCCGCGGAACTTGCGCCGGAGGTGGAAGAAATCGTCGTGCCCGCCTGGTTCTACGAGCGCGGGTTCGGACTCCCGCTCCATCCCTTCGTACGTGGGTTGCTGCATCACTATGGGGTGCAGGTACACCACCTTAATCCCAATGGCGTGCTTCATATAGCGGCCTTCATGACGCTATGCGAGGCGTTCCTGGGGATCGAGCCGCACTGGGCGCTGTGGAGGCACTTCTTCCATGCCCGGTTGTGGAAGGATAAAACGACGGATGCTACGGCGTCCATGGCGGGCACCGCCCTGCAGCTGCGTCCTCACCGGTCGGTGGAGTATATCCACCTGAAGCTGCCGTCGTCGAATCGGGGGTGGCACTCCGAGTGGTTCTATGTTCGGAACCTGGAAGGCAGCGCCCCAGTCTTCTCTGGCCGACTTCCGGAAGCAAAGTCCGAGTGGAATTGGGGGCCTGATCAGAGGGAGAAAAACAAGGTGGAGTTGATCGTCGAGCAGATCAAAGCCCAGAAGGACCGGGGCTTGACCGGCGATGTCGCCGTCGGCGCAAGATTCATGAAGATGCTGGCCCAGCCCCTTATGCATGTGGTGCGCCCATGTTCCAAAGACAGGGGCCGTTCGATCCCGTGAGGATGGGGGAGGCTGAACTTGCTGCGTCGGAGCTCGAGGCCAGGGTGGCCGCCGTATTGGGCGGGAGCGCCACAGTGGCGGTGGGCGGCCACCCCGAGCCTTTTTCGGCGAAGAATCCCCCGAACTTGGTAAGCCGAGCAATCCTCTTTTTCCTTTTTCTTCCTTCCTTTTCGACCCTTAGCACTTTGTTTGACTCAAGGCTTTGGCCGCCCAGGTTGGGCAGATGGTCTCCCTGCCCGGCCGCCGGGGAGAAGGATCAAGGCCAAGCCTCATGAGACGGCGCGCCAGTAGAATCACTCAAGGGCGGAAGCAAGAAAGGAGGAAGAGGAAAAAGAAGATTCGCGCGGCGAGGACCGCGCGGGGGGAGGAGGTCTCCAAGATGACCGTTGCTGACACGGCCGACCCAGAGATGTCCTCGAGCGACAATGGTGGCGGCCACGATGGCGCACCAGACGCGTGATCGATTTCGGGTCACCGGGTCGGGCGGCTGGGCTGAGGGCATTTCCAGACGAAAGCATTGCTGCTGTCGCGCTTCAAAGCGCAGTACACCCGACGGAGACGCCCTTGGAGAAACGGAGGGGCGACCTTTCTCCGCCCGGGGAGCCAGCGAAGAAGGTGCGGTTGGAGTTCCTCGCCGGGCGGTGGCCCTTCGAGGGACAAGGCATGGCGGGATCGGCGCCATTGCCGCCGCAAGCAACCCGCCGTGGGTTTTGATACCGAAGCCGTCACCGCCGGCAAAGATCGGCTCCAAAGACAGGGAAGACGGCTCGGGAGGAGCTAGGGCGCGAGGAGGCCCTGGCACCCCTTGGCGGGTCGGAGCCTCGATCAAAGGCCAGAGGGGGCGAAGGAGAGGTTCCGTCGCCACCGCTAAGACCCGTGCCAGCCGACGTGGTCCCGGCGCCTGCTGTGATCCTGCCATCGCCGCCCAGGGATCCTCCAGAGAGGGCAGCCTAGACGCCGAGGCGGTCGCTTGCCGGTCATGGGTGGAGGCGGCGATAGCCTTTTTGGAAGCTCGACGCTTGGCTCAGGTTGCCCTAGCAGTGTCAAGAACCAGCGGCAAGGCACGGTTCGTGCTGAACGACGAGGCAGAGGACAAGGCGTGGAGGGCCTTCTCAGAGGGCGCTCGACGAATAGAGGTCCGGGTGAGCCAGATCCGGGAGGGCCTAGCCCTCGCCCTCGAGTCCGCCGACGAGGCACTAAACGCCATGTCTGAGGTAACCTGCCCGACCAGCAAGGTAGGTTAGACCGAACCCCAGCTTCGGCTTACGAATAGCTTTAGCGGTCGGTGGACCTGATAGATTGCTCATGTTCTGCAGCAACTGAGGGTCCAATCGGGGGAGAAGTCAGAGCTCCTCCGGATCCTGCATGGCCGGGGGACATCGGTCGAAGAAGAGGGCGATCGTTTGCAATCCGAGCTGCACGACGCTCGGGAAGCCCTGGCACACGAGTAGACGAAGGCGGAGGGGGCCCGCCAAGAGCTGGGGTAGGCCTCCAAGGCGCTGGTCGAAGAGCGTCAGATAACCAAGTCCCAGGGGATGAGGATATCCGAGCTCGAGGCTATCCTGGCGGTGGCAAACAGCGCCAAGGACACTGCCGTTGCCGCAAGAGAGACCGCTGAGTCGGAGGTGACCCGCCTATGGGAAGAGTTGGACTCCACGAGGAGGAACGCCGCGCACGACCAGGAGGCTCGGTCCAAGGTCGACGAGAATCTTCAGTGTCAGACGGCCTCCGCGGCTGGTAAACAACCCAGCGATGGCTTAGCCTCCACGATCATGGATTGCCGGGCATGCTTCTTTGACATTGCTTTGATCTGCAGAGTTGCAGAAAGTTCTTTACGACGCCGTGGAAGCGCGGAGGCTGGCGGAGCAAGATCTGTCCGAGCGAACTGCCGAACTGACGGCCCTTCAGGGGGTCGGCCAGGAGGTCTGCAACCGGGTTTTTGGCATCACCGTGCAGGGTTCGAACTCCCTTGTTATCAAGGCTTAGCTCAAGGCCGAGCACGCCGAAGCTTGGTGAGTGAGGGAATTGACCTTGGAGCTTCTTCGGTGTTGGTTTTTGTCCTCTCCCAGTACGACGGTATTGATCTGGCCACCGTTAGTAGTGGAGTTGCCTTGGGCTGGACCGACGAGGAGGTTGAAGAGTTCAGAGCCTAGGTCGACCCGCACGCCTCGGTGATCGCCGGCCGGATACCGCCACAGAGCATCCTCCACCATAGGCGGGAAGAAAATTAGACATTTTACTTTCAGTAATGTAAAGAACTTTGCCGTGTGATGAATTGAATTTCGTTTTCGTATTTTGACCAGTCGGACCGTTCCGCAGGTCCGTCCTTATTCTTCGCACTTCCCGGAAGGTGATGAACATTCGATGGCCATAGCTTTAGAAACCGCGGGGGTTGTATAAGCGTAGGCCGATGTGTTAACACCTTTGGGAGAGGCTCAGAGAAGGATAAGGACTTCGAAACGTTCACTTGCACTCGGCATGGGAAAGGAGTGTTCCCGACCAGCCATGGATCGAATCAAGACGGCACTTCCTTCCGCTAAGCACTACTGCAAATCAGAGGCCGGGCGAGGGGCCGAGTACTTGGGTCGAGAGGATTACCGCTAGGGAGAGCCGAGTAGCTGACCGGGTCACCGACCCGTGCAAGTGTGGGAAGTTGTAGCCCCCGAGCGGTGCGTGGGATCCAAGCTGTGGATGCCACGTAACGCTTGAACTCGGAGGGGTAAAAGACCCGCGCGGAAATGAGAAAAAGTTTTAGGGATAGAGTTGCCTTAACTTTTTACTCTGCGCGTTGAGGAGGTCGTAGCCGTTGGGCCCTTCGCCCAGTCCTCCGCCGGGGCGGATTGAGCCGATGGGCCCTCTGCTACTTCAGGGTGATCATGGCCCACCTAGGCCTTCCTCGGCTGTGTTACGTCGATGCGGTCGCTCTGGCCCTAGAGCCAAAACTGAAGAGTGGTGTCGTGCTTGGTCCGAAGCGATGTCCTTCCTCCCCCTGTCATCCCATCGTGTTTAATGCGTCGTGGGATTTTAATGTGCAGTGGTAGGAGCGGGAAGAGCATGCCTCGTCCGCAGGATGGGGAGTTAATGCGCGTGCGGCGGTTGGCCCGACGCAGCACCCGCTTGGACCACTCCGCCCCGCCTCTATAAAAATGGTAGGGGGGCAAAAGCGACCACGTTCTGCCATTCGCCGCCCCGCCGCTCAGATTTTCAGGTAGCGAGAGAGGCTTTTTTGCACTTCGAGCACCGAATGGCGAGTGGTGGCGATGACCGAAGGGCTGGCAAGCGGGAGGCGGCGACGGGCACGGGCGCAGACCTCTAAAGGTCTCGCACGGCGCTGGTCTTCGTCACCACGACGGTGGGCAGGATCACTCCGCCTCGCGCCTTCCGATCGTGAGCCCTCTCCCGGGGTGAGCTTCTTTGCATGGTGTTGAGATGACTTTGACTATGTCTTGCTGATGTTGAGCTTTTTCTTTGTCCCAAAGCTTAGCCCGGGACAAAGCCAACCATATCGCAGCACGCCAACGGCTTCCTTGGTGGGTGAGGCGGAGGCCGCCGGAGCTACCTCTGACACTCCCCCAACCGCTCCGGGCGGCCTCTCGGCGATGGGGGCCCGGGCCGCGTCCATGGTGATGCCGATGGAGGCTTCCTCAAGGCCTCAAAGTCACAGGCGATCGCCGCCAGAGGCGGAGGTGTCGGGCAATGGCCCGGTCCAGCACCGAGGAGGAGCTCGCAAAGTGCGCAAGGAGGCGGAGGCGCAGCGAGCGATAGCCGGGGCCGCCGGGAAAGAGCTCGCCAAGCCGCGCGAGGAGGCGCTGGCTCAGCAGGCCCGGGCCTAGGCTACTAAGGAGAAATTGACCAGGATGCGTGAGGTGCGCTCGACCTCGCGCGACAACCTCATGAACATGCTTGGCCCGACCCTCGAGAGCATGACCAGGATCTTGAGGCCGCTGAGGGTGAGGCTGCAGGAGTCGCGGAGCCGCATCAGACGCAAAGATGCCTTCGGTCTCACCCAGGCGGTCGATGCCCTGGCCGACCTGCCCCACGCCTTGCGCGAGCGCTCCGCTCGCGAGGGGCGGGAAATCGTTGTCGATGTGGCGGAGTACGTGTTGGCCTGCTGCACCAGCCGTGACGCCTCCTTCGACCCGATCATGACCGTCGCTCGGGTCGAGGGCGACGCTGACCGGGTGCGGGCCAGAGTGCGACCGGCGGTGGAGATTGTGGTGGGGCTTGGCGCGGTTGTCGTGAGCAGCGATAGCTCTGATGATGACGACGCTGTCCCGGGCAACGTCTACGTTTAGCTCAGGATCGCCTTGGGCGCCCACGTCTTGCTTTTGCTTTTGCAGCATGTAGTGCATGCACATTTCGTGTTATGAACTTTGGGGGACTCTGCTTATTACTTCGCATTTCCTTTCTGTGATGAGCACTCATCAGACAACCGTAGCCCTTAGGAACCACTGGGGTTGCTAGGGCGTAGGTCGGAGCGCTAACACCTCGAGGGAAGTGCGAAAATAGCAGTAGAGTCGAAAGCCCAAAGGCGTGTCCTAGATTGACCAAGGACCGCACCGCACGGGCATTCCCTTTTTGCCGCAAAGTGCTACTTCGCAACCGTAGCCACTGGGGCGTAGGCCATAGCACTTGGGCTGAAAAGGATTGCCGCTAGGGCGGTCACGATGGCTGGTCATGGCGCCACTTTGGGGCTTGCATGCGGGCAAGCAGCCCACGAGTGGCGCACAATGACCAAGATGTGGTCGGCGCGCGGCGCTTTGGATTCTCAGATTATGCCAGAGTCGTAGGAATAAAAGAAAAGTTTCGGGACAAAATCACCTTAACTTCTCAACGCTCCATGCGTTAGGGCTTTCTCCGTCGAGTCGATGTACCAAGATGTCGGGCCCGATCCGATGGTCTCAAGATCCGACCGTCCGGCAGCCGGCGACACACCCGGAGGGGCGGTCAGCTGCTCGGAAGGCGAGTCTAGTCGGATGGAGGGCCCATGTAAGTCGGAGACGAGGATCTCAGGCGGGGCTGGTCCCTTCCTGGCAGCATGCTACCAGGCAGGCGGCTCGGGGCTTCGAGGCCTTCACTATTTGGTCGACGGCGAGCTTGGTACTCGGCGACGCTGCTAGTAGAGACCCGTGACTTCATCGCCGTCAAGGACGTACGATATGTCGCGGCCATGGGGCTCGAGTGCTCACTTGGCGATTCTTCCGGAGGCACCGCTGCTCCAGATGCCCTCGCCGGTCAGCGAGGAAGACGCCGCGGGGCAGCACGGCTGCCGTAGCGGCATCTTGGTTGGCGCGGGGGAAGAATGGGAGGCCGTTGGACACCCCGACCAGTCGGTCCTGGACCTGTCGCATGTGTGATCACGCAACGCCAGGCGCATACGGGGACTCGGGCTGGTTCTGCTCCAGGTCAACCTAGAGCTTGTGCAGCTGGGCGCTTTGATCCTCCGCGTTTCAAGGCAGTCAAGCAGCCAAGGCGGGCGAGCCCAGAGGTTTCCGCCTCCGCTAAGATGCCGAGCGATGATTCCCGGACTTATGGGGGTCGCGGCCGGGTCAGCCACGCCCGCCATATTATACTCGCGAGAGTACATCTCGTCCGGAGTGTGCTCCGCGTCGGTGCTGGACCCGTCGCCCGAGGAAGATTCCAGCAGTTCGTGGATAGAGGCCGGTGCATAGCCGTGTCACAGATTACGCTAGGGTACCTCTCCGCCGACAAAGTGGCCCACGGGCACCGGCAAACGGGCGGGCGATCACGCCCGCCGCCAGTGCCGCCCACGTGGCGCCTCGGCGAGCAGCCGGCGAGCATGCCTCGCCGCCGGCGCCCAAATTTCCCACGGGCGGCTCGGCAACCAAGCGGCGATCCTGCCACGGCTTAGGTGCCGCACACGGGCGCCTCAGGAGCGGGCGAAAGCACGCCGCCGCCGCCACCCCACGCCGCGTTCGCAAACAGCGGGCGACACGCCCGCCGCCGTGCCGCCCACATGGCACCCGGTAGTAGGTGGCGAAGCACGCCTTGCTCACCCGGCCGCCACCACGTGGCGGTCGGCGAAAGGGATGAGACGCCTTGCTCGCCTCGGCCGCGAAGGCAAAAGGTAAGCGCGGTGGTTTCACCTCAAGTCTCCTTCCGCTATCAGCATTATGTCGACGGCAGTTCGCTGTGTCGCCTATCGCCCGCAAGGGTTTTCGCAACAAGCCCATTCTCCGACGCCTCACCTACCGTTATAAAGCGGTCCCATCCCGCGACGGACAAAGGCACGCGTAGGCATTTAATGAGGCTAGAGGAACGGGACAGCACGGGAAGGAGCATTAAATGTGTTAAGATCAGCATGATGACCCTCCTTTTACCTACCCCGTTAGCCTGGCCTATATAAGGGCCCTCGGGTGCATGGGGAAAGGGGAGAGATCAATCCATCAGACAAGCAACACCAGAGAGAGCTAGCAGGAGAACTTGTAACCCAAGAACTCTGTATTGGCTCGAGACAGTCCATAAGAAATTTAGCAGGACGTAAGGCTTTTACCCTTCTCACAAGGGGGCCTCAACTCGGGTAAACCTCGTGTTCTTCCTAGTTCATAGATGCTTAACCCCTGCGGGGAGTTTCTAGGTTTTCACCCTCAGGTTAGCCACCAAGACGCCTCCTATCGAACAAAACCCGGCTCAGACTCCGGCCTGTCAGTGGAATACGCCGGCAGGCGCCTGTAGGGGGCTAGTGGTTGGTTTTCCGCCAACTCCCCGTAGGTTTTGGTGTTCTTGGCTCGAAGCAAGCCTGCTCAACCGAGATGGCGTTCTCATCGTCAAGAGCTGGGCGAGTGGCGCCTAAGGCACTTCTGCCAGCCTCGCCGACGGAGGATCATCTCGACCCGCTTCGCAGGTGGCGGCTCGGCCTTTGGAGCCGCGGGCACCCTGCGGCGACGCCGGCTTGCCATGGAGGCAGCAACCCCGCCGTAGAATCGCGATGTTTGTCCGTCTCTTCTGACCACCTCCGGTGATTTGCCGAGACTCTCCGCCACCCGCGGCTTTGGAGCATCGCCGCAGTATCGTGGATGCGCTCCTTGCCGTAGGGCTCTCGACCAGCGTAGTACCGCTGGTACACCATTGCTCGGGCGATGTTGAGTGCACCCAGCGCCTAACCGCCCTAATGAAGCGCCCGGCCAAAGCGGGCCGGGCCGGGCGAAGGGCGGCTGTGTCGGGTCCTGCCCGCAGGGATCGGGGACCTCCGGCGCACTCGATGAAAGCCGCAGCAGCGTGGCGATGACCTCCGGATGGTCGCCACGCCACGCCTGCCCAGAAGCTGCCGCGGGAAGCGATAGTTCTCCGACGGTGAGAGTCTCTCCCAAGACTCTCATTCCGGACCAAGGAGGAGGTTCACCTCCGATTCTCAGAGAGAGCCAAGCCAGCCCTGGCGGTTCCGGACCGGCCCCTACGAGCGGCTGGGTTCCTTTATGAGCGCCAAAGGAAGCCTTCTCTCGACGCACGGCCAAGGTGGCGTGGTTCGACAGATTTCGCCAAGATCCATGGAGAAGTATGACGCACCACCAACCCGGAGGAGTTCTTGCAAATATACACTACGGGGGTGCGAGCGGCCGGTGGATCTGAAAAGGTCATGGCCAATTATCTTCCGACGGCCTTGACGGGCTCCGCCCGTTCTTGGCTGTTAAACCTCCCTCGAGGGTCGGTGCACTCGTGAGGGGAGTTGTGCGGCCTTTTTATCGCCAACTTTCAAGGTTCCTTTGCACAGCCAGGCATGGAGGATGACCTCCACGCCCTGGAGCAGGAGAAGGGGGAGTCGTTGCGCGACTTCATCCGGCGGTTTTGCCACTGCCGCAACACGATCCCCCATATTTCAGAGCAATCGGTCGTCATCGCCTTCCGGAGATGCGTGCGCAACCGCAAGATGAAGGAGAAGATGGCCACCTGCACCATCGCCACTAACTCGAAGCTTTTTCCTCGACACAAGTGTGCGCGGCCGCTGGAGGCAGTACAGCGGCCGCCTCGCGGGTGGCCGAGGTAAGGATGAGGCTGACCTCGAAGGGTTCCACGGCGTAAGCATAAAGGCAGGTTAGCGAGGCGAGAGACCGTGCAGGTCTTGCCGCCAAGCCGATGATGAAGACCAAGGCCACGAAGCGCAACCGCCGATCGGCGGACGATCGCCGACCGGGCGAATAATCGCCGCGATCGGCGGAAGACCGCCGTGATCGTCGCGATGACCGCCGCGTTGTAGGAACGACCGCGAAAGCGTATGAGGGCGAAGCCTACTACCCCATCCACAGACCAACACGCATGACCTAGACGGCCGCCGGTCGTGAATAGAATGGTGGAGCAATGGCCATGAGCGCTACCGATGATGATCAAGACGAAGACCCCGCCTACCGGGCTTTCCAACAGCGGATCATACTGCGTGGCGCATATCCTGGCGGTTCATCCACCATTCTCCAACGCCGCTATAAACGGCCGAAAAGGAAGTGTAGCCACGGCCCAAATTTCGGGGCGGTTGATGCTGAAATGGTCGAGCGAGCTATCACTTTCGGGCCAAAGCCGACCACCCGTGAGGGCGCCACTAACTCCGGGCACCTCTGGCCGTGGTGTCGCCCACCATTCAAACGCGGCGATTATGGAGTCCGCACCGTGGAGGCTCGACCCGAGAGATGGCGGGCGCGAGGACAAGCTTTCTCTGCCGGAGCGGGCGCGAAGTCGAGGACGCCGGCAGATCCAACTCCTGATGCTAACGCACTCGCGTGAAGAAAGCCATCAAGGAGGTGACCGGAATCTAGAGACGAAGACGATGACGCGCTGCTACAGGCCCTTTACCGCGCACTAACCGCCGTGTTCGATAACCGCAAGTGAATTTGTAAGTAGTAGGGTCACGGTTCTCTCCTTGAATGGTTAGACTACGGAGTCCAAGATGTATACCGTTCGGCCGAATGTCCCTACGCCCAGCTTCGTGGTGGTGGCCTTTGTATTGTTCGAGATGCAATGGGATCGCATGTTTGTTAGTTTAAGGCTAAGGATGTGCCCTTAGCGCTCAGACGAGTGGGGGAGCCTGTGTGTGTTTTCCGTGTCGGACCGGATCAAAAGTAACGCCACCCTTGGGATGGAATGGGACGTGAGTGAGGACTGAGATGAATCGGATACGGGGGGTTTTTTGACTCGCCCTTCCCGGAGGGCCCTGCCTCCCTTTATATAGGCGGAGGGGGCAGGTTACACGGGAGTTTGGAGAGAAAATGGTAGGGGTATGCTACGCCCGAGAGTCCCGGTCTTCGGTCTTGATGGCAGACAGGTTCCTGTTCGCCCCATGCCGGGTTGGTAGACACAACGGATGGTGCTCCATCGGGAAGGTGCGCGCTTCTCCCGAAGCGCTTGTCGCGCTGACGCCGTTGCGCTCAGATTGCCTCCTTGGGGACGAGCCACCTACCCCACCGTGGGCGTCGAGCCCACGGGGCAGGTGACCAACTTGGAGCTGCTGACGATGAGCCGGCGCTCGGGGCCTGACGGATGTCGTGTTGGCATGGCACGGCATGCCGAGTCGGAGCTTGTCGGGGATCCGACTCACGGCCAGATCGGAGCCTATGGGGGCGCCCGACCTGCGGCCGGGTCGGAGCCTTCGGTCGGCGCCCGACCTGAGGTCAGGTCGGTCCGCTTGCGACGGACCGGACCGAGGTCGAGAGTCCTTCGTACCCCCACGGGGGCCCAGAGCTGGGCCCAAAACGGGTCATCTGATGTACCGACTAATATTAAGTGATAATCCCATCTGTGAGGGATGGAGCCTTTGGTAATACCCTCTCTAGCATTTTGCATCGCCGCCGATCTTGCCGCCACGTTCGCATGGCTGAGAGAGAAAACGATCTTGAAATAGATGTATACCTTGCTGTGGGGCACTCCCTGGTATGAGTATTCGTCAAATAGTTACCAGACTAGTTTGCAAATGTCACCATTTGAAGTCGTTTATGGTTATGCCTGTCATACCCCGTTGAATTGGAATGAAACGGGGGAGCATTCAGTGTTTGGCCCTGAAATTCTCAAGGAGGCTGAGGAGCAAGTTGCCATGATCAGGGAAAGGCTGAAAACAGCACAGTCAAAGCAGAAGAGCTATGCCGACAATCGCTGCCATGATTTGTGCTTTGAACCTAATGACTTTGTGTGTCTCAGAGTCACTCCCCTCAAGGGTGTAGAAAGATTTCATGCCAAGGGAAAGCTTGCACCTAGGTTTGTTGGGCCATTCAAAATTCTGAGCCATTGAGGAGAAGTTATATATTAGTTGGAGTTGCCACAGTCATTGGCAGGAGTGCATGACGTGTTTCATGTATCACAGCTCAAGAAATGTCTCAGAGGGCCAGCAGAGTAGACGTCGTTAGAAGCAATCGAGTTGCAAGAATACTTGACTTACAAAGAGCAGCCGATCAAGATTCTGGACGTGATTGAGTTCAGGACCAGAAACAAGTCTGTCCGCTTTTGCAGAGTTCAGTGGAGCAACGACTCAGAGAGCGAAGTAACCTGGGAGTGCGAAAAGGACTAAACTTTGGATAGCCATAAATCTCGGGGTCGAGATTATGTTAAGGGGGGAGGTTTGTAATATCCCAAATTTTGCCTTCTTAATTTAGTTAATAGTTTTTTATTACAATTTGTGAGCTTTGTGAATTTTCGACATTTATTGGATTTTTCTAGAATTTATTTGAATTATTTTAAATTAAGTATATTAACCTTTTGTTAAAAAACTAATTATATGTAGATAAATTTAAAATAAAGTTTTGCTAAAATATTTTATTTGAGTCTAGAACGCCTCAAAATATTTTTTAGATTTTTCCTGGTGCTTTTAGTTGCTCAAATAAATCAAAACTATTTTTTGTATTTATTTTAAAAGAAAAACTCGAGAAATTCCGTTTGAGCAAGATCGGGTCGGCTCAAGACTATACGCGCCATGGCTCAAAGATCGCACGCCCATCCACGCCGCATTCAGCCGCTGGCCCTGTCGCCAAGATTCCGCCGACCATCGATCTCAATCCGGTGGATCTTATCGCAAAACCCTAGCGTCTCGTCGCCGTTGGATTCTAATCGAGTGGTCGCTATTTGTCGATCGGGTGGGATTATCGCCAATCCCGCCGCTGGTTGTTGAGGGCGGTTCAGATTAGATCTCGTCGAGCAAATCTCGTGCGTCCATCAAGCCACGTGGACGGTCGCGCTTCGTCGTTTCCGTTGAGCCGCCGCCGTCACGATCTCGGACTGCTCCGCCGTATGGGCCTAGGGCTCCGATTTGTGTGCATTCAGCAGGGCTATTTAAACGGGGCTGGGCTTCCGAGGATCATCAGAGCGTGCCGCATCTTTTGGCTGATCGTGTCTCGCAAGAATCGTCGTGGTTGCACCAGAGAAGCTTGCCGGAGTCACTACGGTTTTTCCCGTCTCCTACCGCCGTCATGCCACTGTTCGCCGTACCGATTCCAGATCAGAAGTCCCCGCGTCGAGTCACACCAAGCTCGCCATTCTATGTCGCCGAGATCTCACCGGAGCGCCGCCAGCAGGGTCATCGTCCCCATGACTAGTGAAGTCGCGCTGCCATGCCTCCATCGCCGAGACTGAAAGTTTCCAACCGTCGGATCATCACCAAGCCGCCAGGATCAAGCCATGTTGCGGAGAAGAGCGGTAAGTGCCTAGGGTACTCCTCGCCATCTGATCGAAGATGAATGATCGAGATTGCGCCGCATCATCGTGCCTCCAGTAAACCCCATCGTCTTGCGTGTGCCATCGGATATAATCCGTGGGTCAAGATTTAGTCGCGTGGCCGAGACCGTGGCTGTTAGATTGGATCCGAACGGTGTGAGATCCGATCGCATTGTGAACCGTCGGATCTACACCGTGCGGATCAGATCTTGCCTTGGATCGAACCAATCAGAAGGAGACACATAGCGAGTGACATCAGCAATGGCATCATCCGGTGCACGGTACAGTGCTCATGGTCCACGGTGAACTGGGCCCATGGAACAATGCCGAGCCACGTGGCACTCTCTGATTCGTCCAATTCGGTGCTAACGTCAGCGTGACGCAATAAATCATATTTTTTTATAAAATAATTCAGATATTATTTGATTTTCCAATTTTCTGATTTTTAGGATTTTGAATCTTCCGAGAGCTTGTTCTCCCTCTTACGAGTCCGATTGAGGTGATTCAAATTTTTAAAAATTTGTAAAATTGAGATCTATCTAATGGTGACTTTTGTCTGATTTTTGGAGTTCATTTACTCTTTGTTTTGGGTATTTATTTTCTTTTCTTCTTCGTTTCGCGTAGACGTTGAATAGTGCGACGCTTCGGAAGAGGATTTGGCACCTTAGGACCAGAATCCAGATGAGGAGCAGGAGCTTAACCAAGGCAAGCTGTGCTTTGACCATGTTGAACCCATGATTATAAAGTTGCTACTTTGTTTTACGATACTGCATATTATTTCATGTGTATAAATGTTTTCAATCTAAATTGGGACTTAGATATCATACCCTTTGAGATATACCCTACCTTGTCAATTGTATGCCATGATCTACTTGTCACCCCAGATTGGTTTAATGTAGTTGATTGATACTAAAATCAACATAGGATGGTTAGATCGGATTAGATTGCTTAGCTATGCCACATCATCACATGTATTTGAATCACTGGTTATTAATCTTGACTAATGGAATATGAAACAATGATATGAACTTGTGTGTCATGTGTGTGCACACGATGAGAATGAGTTGTTGTGGCAAGGAGGTTATGCAATGATGTTGAGTTGTGTATAGCACATGGTGCTTGGTAATCAACCGGGTTGGTAATCACTTAGATTGAAGCAAGTGGCAATGGTAGGTGTGCCAGGGTGGGCCCGATGGGCAGGGGTATGTGGAAGTCTTGCTTTGATCACCCTAAGGACTTAACCTTGCAAGCCTTTGACCTGAGTCAATCATGCAACCACATGTCTGTTATGAGGCAGCCTAGCTAACTAATTTGCAATGTCTCGTCTGACCAGCTGGTTAGACGTGACCAGAGAGGATGTGACCGCTTTCCTCGTGAGGTTTCAGGACGCCTCGAGACGCATCCTTGAGATGGCGAGATGCCGCCAGCCTACCGATGTGGCGGCTCACGGCGTGCTGCTTAGTGGAAGCAGGGGTGCAGCAGGTACAACTTCCCATGCTACAGCCTCCCGTGCCACCATCACACCGCCGGCTACGAGAGGACGAGCTGGTGGACACGCCGGTCTAGCTGCTCACACTGGAGGTGAGTACATGATCGTATTTTTCATGTTTTGCAATTATTTTTTGAATGCTCTTAGTACAATTCTTCGCTTGCTACAGGCTCACAAGCACGGTGGTTCCAATCTGCAGCTTCACCTGCACACGATGACTACGAGGGGCAGGCTGATGATTCAGATCACGAGGAGTATGATCACGGTGCTGGTGACGTGTTGAGGTACTTCGTCGATGCGGATGAGCCTGGACCATCACAGTTGCAGGGAGCACCACCACCGACGCAACCTTCTCAGCTGGAGTACACCGCACCTCCAGCTAGACCATAGAGGGCTCCACCGCGCAGGCCGAATGCAGCACCGACGTACTCAAGGCAGGTTTAGAGCAGCTCGCCAAATTAGAAGGAGCCGCCTGCAAACAAGGCCGATAAAGAGTTTCATATATTTTGGATTGTTAGTTCTTTTTGTCTTATGTACTTAGAGTTCCAGATATATTGTACAAACTATTGTATTTGGTTATAGAATACTATTGTTTAAAATATCCCGTACTAATGTCTTAAAAATAGTTAAAATATCCTATACGGTGCAGTCTCCGTGAAGAAGAAATTGCACATTTCGCCCCCTCGCAGTAGCTTTTTCAGGACGATTAGACACTACCATCAGCTTTCTCATGTCGATTGGACAACACACATAACAACTTTATCAGTGTGATGTGATAGCACACTGCTAGTAGTTTTCTCAGATTGATTCGACAACACGCTGTAGCACACCACCAAGTGACAAAACACTGCCCATCTCAGACCAACGGACAACACACTCCCTATCTCAGCGAAGTGACAACACCCTGCAACTCACCACTTTCTCAGACTGAAACGACAACCCGCTGCAGCCCGCTTTATTAGGCCAAAGTGGCATATAAAACCACTCCCCACCCAAGCAGCCCTTCTTCCCTACCCCAACATCCACTTCAAACCACAAGCACACATACATATCTCCCACTTACACTTCACCATGGCTGGATCCTCTAGTAGAGCATTCTCGTGGACACCAGATATGAGCAGCTTAGCCCTTCATTACACAATGAAGGTTACGCGTAACAGAGAGGATGATCCGTTCAAGGAGGAGAACATAAGTAAAGTGGTGTCCAAATTGCAAGAGTTGCGTCCGACATCATCGAGGCATGACGAGAACATCTCTGGCCTGAGCCTTGTGACCTCCGATGACTTCAAGGCGCACTTTCAATGGTGGCATCAAAGGTATTTAAAGGTGTGCGAATTAGCCAACCACCCTTCGGCTAAAGGTTTCTTGTCAATATCTCGTAGGGTACTGATGCTACCCGATCAATATGCAAAGTATATTAAGGTTAGTTATTTCATATTCATTCCCCATACTAATCTTTTTAGCATTATCCATAACTTCACTGCTTCGTATGCTTGTCTTGTGTGTTAGTCATTCCCCGAGGATAAGAAGTTAATCAACAAAGATATCCTAGAATTCATACCGATGTTTGTGCTCTTCAGCGGTGGTGTCATGCCTAGTTCGCACAGAAGCCGCACAAGAGGATCTAACTGGAGGGGTAGAGGTCCACCGATCACTGTTGCAGCAGGAAGTTCAAGAGGACATTCAAGCACTACTACAATAGGCCGTTCCAAGAACTATGGTGATGACAATGATGATGACGATTTTGTGTCACCTCCACCTCGACATTCAAGCACTAACACAACTGGCCGTTCAAGCACTATCAGAACTGGCCGTTCAAAGAACTATGGCGATGACGACGATGATGATTTCGTGTCATCTCCACCTCGACGTTCAAGCACTATCAAAACTAAAGGACGGGTACCTCCTAACCTAATAAATGACGATGACGATGATTTCATGCCACATAGGCCATAGAATGTATGGTTCTGTGACATCCAATTGACCGTTCGAATTCCCTATTCCAAGATCCATGGCCATAGAATGTACGATTCTGTGATATGTACCTGTATTGTATCCCAATTTTATGAATTCCTTCTGTATCTTTGGTGCTATTCACATGCCGTATTATTGTAGTTGTTATTCTTATTGCACTTTGTAATATAAATATATCATTGAATGTTTTACTATGATTTATCGTAAAATTTGTCGCATACCGAAAGAGAATGAGGAACAACGAATTTGAATTTTTTTGTCAACCAAAAGGCACCGAATATTTATTTTGTAAAATACTACATCAATTATCGCTGGCAAATATGAATTTATCTTCTTTTATTGAACCCTGGTTTGAATTATCAAATTCTAGCTACTGTCGAAATAACACTGACTTCTAATAATTAATGCTCACAAGTTACATCAAATTTTTGAATGAAATAAGTGGAAAAAACTGTTTCTCACAAATTTTGTTTCCTCCCAAAAAAAATTAATGATTTTTGGTAATTAAATGGTCTGGCTCTCTGTCGCTCAACCATCGGGTGACAAGATATGTCGCCACATGAAATGGTGATATATTTTTATCGCCTTATGGTTCGGCGACAGATAGCCATACTTGCCAACAGAGTGGCCACGTGAGCGGCTGATTCAGTTTTTTCTGGGTTTTAAAATATGTCGCCCAACCATATGGCGACAAACGTATATTTTTGTAATATTTTGTCCGAGGTTTATTTTTGCAATTTCAATAAAAATATATTATTAAAAAATTCTTCAACTCTCTACCGGACTAATACTTAGTTGGTGTCACGACGAGGAGTGTTCCACGCAAAAACCAACGTGCCGACGTGCGTCGTGTTTATCAGAAAAGGAAAGATACGGAATGTCTAGGAAGTCAAGTAGTCGTTGCTTGTACTAGGTTGAATTTGCGCGCGATGCCGCGCCGCGAGGGGAAAATCCAGGTCTTTTTTTCGAAATGGAATTTTTTCGGGTCTAGTCTCAAAAAAATCGCCGAAAGGATCTAAACGCGATTTTCAATTTCCAATTCAGCTATAAACCCTCGACGAATCTGTGTTTTTTTAGAAAACCGCGTGGAGGGACCTAAACGCACCTGCGTTTTTTTTCGGGGCTAAAAATCGACGAAAGGACCTAAACGCGATTTACAATTCAACCTTAAACCCTCGACGAATCTGTGTTTTTCCCTGAAAACCGCGTATTCAGGTCTAAAAATCGATGGAAGGGGGTAAACGTGATTCCCAATTCAGCTATAAACCCTCGACGAACCAGCGTTTTTTTACCCGCGTTTTTTTCTGGGTCTAAAAATCGACGAAAGGACATAAACGCGATTTCCAATTCAGCTATAAACCCTCGACAAATTTGCGTTTTTTCTTGGAAACCACATGTAGGGACTGAAATGTAATTCCTTTTTTTGTCCTATTTTACTTAAAAAACTAACGAAAGGACCTAAATGTGATTTTTAATCTTTTCGAATGGACCTAAACGCGAATACAAATTTTCCCAGGGGCCTCCCAGGGGGCCGACACGTGGCCCACCTGGGAGGCCAAGAATTCTTGGCACTATTATATATAACATACTAGGTAGTTCCCGCGCGCTACGCCGCGCACGGATAGAAAGAACTCATGATCAATCAGAGATGGATGATCGGATAGGGAAACACATGGACATTTGCATAGAGGGTCGCTAAAAGATCTCAACATCTACAATTCCTATAGCTAGGAAGGGCACTTTCGCTTGCAAAATTCATCGCTTTTTATGTCCTTGATCAATTCATTGTTCTCTAACTGCCTGAACAGTCAAAACATATTACAGTGGAAATTATGTTTTAATTCGTGAAGCAGCTTAAATGTACAAAAGAAATTGTGGAAACAGTGCAAGGCTACTCAAAGGTCTACTCTATTATGCACATATGAATTAGACCCATATCGAAATTGATAGGATTCTGTCGGAGGTAAATAATAAGGAGAGCTTACGATAAGCAAGATCTATAACATCCGAAAGTGACATCTATAAGAATGGCATAGATTTTATCGGGTTTATTTGATTCCCGCAGACTATTCTTCATGATTTACATAGGCTCTGCTTTTATTTTCTTCTAAGCTCACTGCTCATATGTTAAGAGGGCAACATGTTCCTAGGTAAGTAAAAACCGAGTCATAGCTCAGAACACAAAGATTCTATCTAAGTATAATTATCAGATATTGGTTGTTAAGGCATTTGGTCGAATCATAGAGGATCCGTGCCAATTATTTGGTGATCCAAGAACGTAGTATATATAAGAAACGTCTCTATTTATTGTCCCAAGACATACGTATGAGAAAGAAACGTAAAGCTTTGTGTGGTTCAAACATTAGCAACTGCTGATTCAGTAGAACAGAACATAAGGTATGGATGAAACAGTGCTAACTGTTGTTCCAGAATCAATAGACCAAGAAAGCAATCAAAAGTTTGCTATAATTCTTGGTGTAGGCTAAGGAAAATCAAGAGAAGTGGAATTTCAAAGGCATGAGGAATAAAAGTTTCTTTTGGCGACAGTTCATCGTATAACGTCACATGTTCATCAAATACTGAAAAGTAGAGCAACATTGTTACTCTCTATTTATTACTACAGATTCATCGAAGCCATCCATGATCTATGTGTTAAATACACAAAAACTTTGGAGTAACATATTGAGATTTTTATGTTTCTTTTTTGCTTAAGGTGGTTTAGAGGAAACAATGATAGAATCATGAGAACAAACAACAGATTTTAACCTCTTTCGATGAAGATCTCTGTCAATGTGCCATCTGCATATTCCTTAAGCTATTGTTTGCTCAATGTGCCATTTGTATCTTTATGTAGTGCAAGGAACATATCTGCATAAGCATGAGTTAACAATCAAACATAGAGTATATATTGCACTCAAAACAACAAAAGGTAGCTTTTTGCAAAACATTAAGTCACTGGCCACCATACTACCAAAAAAAAATTTACCGAAAAGGCAACAGAAGACATACCATATATGCATCGAGCTGAGGTCAAGGAAAACCAATTTTCACGCTGCTCGGTATCAGTTACCTCTTCCTCACTCTCCTGAAAATATAGTTGATAAGAATCAACTGAGTACAAAGAGCGGACGCAACAAGATTATATTTAAAAAAAACATTTTTAGCAAAAAGGCAACAGTAGACATACCATATATGCGTTGAGCTGAGGTCAAGGAAAACCAATTTTCATGCTACTCGGTATCAGTTACCTCTTCCTCACTCTTCCAAAAATATAGTTGATAAGAATCAACTGAGTACAAAGAGTGGACGCAACAAGATTATATTGTAAAAGTACAAGGTGAACAAATATTGTATTATAAACCATGCAATCCTTGTTTTTACTACCTGATGTGGTTCCATTAGTTCCTGAAGACAATTGCCCAGCAATACCTTTTTTATGCATGCTTTCCCTGTAAGAACAGGTATTACATAAATCAATCCTTTCACACGGATTAGTTTGCACACTAATTCCACTGATTTTAAAGTTTGGCTTTGTATGTTGTCTGTGTGGATCACAAAAGAAAAGGAACCTATGTGCAGCTATGAGGCAGTACATTTGAACAAATGCTGATGGCATGTCGCGCAGCTGTGCCAAATTAGGGATAAGGCCTCTTATATATATGCTTCCATTTCCTGTGGACAGAGCTAAGATATGTAAAGCACTTCTAAGGTATGAAGTCTCATTACCATGTGTTGGAATGTCCTTACATGAGGCTGAAGGAAATCATGAGAATCCTCTTAAGTTCACCCATATCAATTCTTGCTTGAGTAAGAGAAACCTGAACGAAGTAAAAATTAGAAAAATGTTGTGTGAACATATTGTATATTCATATATGTAAGCACAAATAGCAGTATGCATGATAGGGCTTTAAGATATAGCCATACAACTTATTTCAGCAAAATTGGTGCTGGATAGGAGTTTCAAATTTACGTGATACTTTTGTGCAATGGTTCATAAAATCAGGGTCACATGCTTCCCATTCTGATGTAACAGAGAGTCATGGTTTTTAGCTGTCTTGGTAGTTGTACAGTTCTAGATTCCTGTATTCCGACAATATAGGCGCTGACATCAGCAGCTTTTCTAATAAAAGGCGGGGATACATGTTCCGATTGTTAAAAAAGAAATCAACAACACTGGAATAACAATGAAGTAAAATAATAATGGAGCAATTATTAGTGAGGTTATACATATATAACTAACCCTCTTTGGTACTCACATAATACAGCAAAAAAACTCCATCAAATAAGAATTGAAAGAGAATAGGAAACTGTGAAATCAACATAGTTTTGGCTATATCGTCATATAGAATTCGTATTTCAGAATGGATGCGGTAGCTAACATATATGAACTAAGAATGGGTCTATCTCTTTCCGGTAAATCATCATCTACGTAACGTGCTAGAAAGGCACTAAAAGAGCGTGATATCAGTAGGAGAAACGTCACTGCTCTTGTCTCAGAATGTGCTGCATGAGAATAAAATGCTAAGCTCGTTTAGCTCGAGCATTAGTATCTCAAGGTGCGAATGTAACAAATGGTATGGATGAAACAAGTGTTAATTATTGTTCCGTAATCAATAAATTGAATGAAATCAGGAGTTTCTTGTAATGTTTGGTACAAGCTAAGGAAAATCAGGAGAAGTAGAGTTTTCAAGGCATGATGGATAGAGAGTTTTTGGCGGTAATCCATTAAATAATGCGATGTGTATGAACGTTTACCGATTTAGCGTATCCCAGATTTTATATGACAATTAGATAAACTAATATGCATCGCTCGAAAGATTAGTTCAAACATGGAAATAGTATGATATATAATATAATTTCTTCATATATATAAGTCATCGCTATCAATAAGTATAACTAAATGCATGGATAAGTAAGAGGGCTGGTATGCATTCAAGAGATAGTGTATCGATGCAATATGTAATGGCAAAAGTACATAGACAGTGAAAGGGTGATGACTATTAGTGAGATAGTCAAAAGGATAAGGAACGTAGTAAATAGAGACTGATATTAGATAGTTCGAAATACAACAAAAGATGACAGCTATATCAGTATGCACCATTCAAGGTCTGTGCGACTGGCTAGTAATTATACAACCGTAATGGGAAATACATATAGTCTTTGTTGCCAATGAAGCCAAAATGAGATCAGGCAACTTCGGAAGGCTAGGTCTATCGGGAGTAGAGAACACTCCAAGGTGCTCTGATGAAGAGCAACAAATAAGGATAGAAGTAACAGAAAAAATATCATTTATGAGTACTGCTTTAATGCGTAGTCCGCCCTCTGTCTTGAAACGGCCTTCTCTTAATAGGGGCTTTTCCTTTGATAACGCTGGGATCATGCACACAAATGAGCACATTATGTTAGTATTGTGTTGGAGGTGACTACAGAAGCTATGTACAGGAAGGAAGAAAAAGTCCTATGCAGTTGATTACCTATCAGGAATATTACTAAACAAATTAAGAAACGAATTAATTTGGTAATGAACTCACTATGAGAATAGGGAAAAGGCAGGTGATGCTCATGGGGCTAGATTTTTTAGAACCTAGAATCCACAATCGGATTCCATTCCCCACAGATTAAATAAAATCTAAGAGGATATCCACCGTAACCAACAAATGAAGAAATACATTATGAATTTAGATATTTTTTCGATAAAGGAAGCTTTTATTAATCTTAGTAAATTACATCAAGGTGATACAATTATACTAAGAAGACTCCTACTCTACACAGCCTAGGTGTACACACCAAACACACACACACAAGAAAAGACAAAGGAACCGTCATGCAAACTACATCACGCAATATTGTCTTCAAGGCTATCCACCATCATAGCAACACTTGGACCGCGATAAAAGCTCTCCAATGACAACGCCTCCAAGAAGGACTCGATATGCACACGCACCGCCATTGCCATGATCCAACCAGTGAAGGCCAGACCAAAGGTTTTCACCTCGGAGAGTAAATCCTTAGACTACAAAACAATGCCTTCAACAAGGCAATTGCCAGGCACAACCAATTAAGGTCAGACCTAAGGATTTCTCCCTGAAGACGAAATACCGGAGACTCTAGTGTTGCAACCACCCTCATTCCAAGCTAGTGCCACCATACCACTTAATCTTAGCCAATAGCAACGGCCACCTTCTCAAGGCCAGACAAACAATTTTTAGATGTTCGACTCTACGATGACAGATTCGTGAGCTAGCCAATAGGCACACGATCATCAAGTCCATAGAGTGCATCTAAAAAATGAGTTGTGTCGCCTAAGAAAAGCGAATCCGCGAATCGATGCTAAGATGACATAGGTCAAAAGAAATGTATGAACAACGCTAGTAAGAGATGAAGACGCTGCGGGCAGTGTAGTCACCTAGATCGCCCATCATCCACAAGTTGTCGGGCCACCACCAAGACCAATATTGGCAACAACAAGTGAGGGGATCCAACCAAAACCATCATAAGGCACCGAGGGGCCAGCATGCCATCGCCACCGCCACCGGCCACCCAAATTGCCGCCACTGCGGAAGGACCAGACGCCGACCCTCAACCGATGCAAAGGTAGGCCAAACTCGGCAGCACCGGATCCCGAACCTTGACTCAATCGGCGACGCAGCCTCCTCAGGACGAGCCGAGCGCCCCCTCTCCTGGACGCCATGGCACCTCCCGCCGCCCCTCGCGATCCGGGCACTCGAGTCCATGGGCGTGATTGGCCCCCGCCGCCTTTCCTTGAAGTCAGACGGACCTCCCGCAAGCTCGCTCCCAGCGGCGTGGCAGAGAAAGGGTGGGGAGGAGGTGTGGCGGCGGCTAGGGCTAAGGTGGGGAGGAGGCGTGGCTAGGGTGGGGAAATTACATGCTTGCAGAACATTACACAAACCGAAATGTCAAAAGAGACTTGAACCAAATATAGACATGTGAAGGAATGCATGGTGACAATGAGTAAGCAATACCTTACGGCTCCCCATTCACCACGGTGAAAGGGTTCATCTCAAGAAATGAGAAATCCAAGTCTGCAAAAGGAGCAGATTCTTGTGAACATGGCAAGTAAAAAAAGCTACCAACAAACAAAACAAAATTACTACAAATGGCAATAGCAAGTTTATTTCCTCCAAATCCACAAGACCTTGAAGACAAAGAAACACTTCTTTTTTTAAATGCAAGGTAAGTGAATACATATTCCTCAAAAAAAGAAGTAAGCACATCAGTTATAGGTAATTCTATAAGGACCATAATAACAGGCATCCTAAATGGGCAAATTAGTCCTCTCCATTCTCAGAGCGAAGGAAACACACCAAGACTATATTTTGCCAGAACATGACTGTTTTGTCGGGAGTAGACATCACAAAGATGTGCTAAGCTCTATGCCGATATTTCCATAGATCTAATACATAAAATAGAAAAATGAAGCTTCATGGAATATTACTAAACAAAATTAAAGGAAAATAAATCTAAAGAGATGATATCGTAATGAACACAAACAATTTCCCTTCTTTTGTTTCTGTGCTCATCTCCAAGAGCAATGCGATAATCAACAAATTTCGGATAATAACTATACATGCATGCCCTAATCAACAAATTTGTCGATAATTATACATGTAGATTAGAAAGACTAACCAATCCGCTATTGAAATCTTGGTTCTATGCCTCGCAAATTTCTATCGATTGATCAAACTTGCGTGAAAAAAGACTAACAGATTATCAACAAAATTTCACCTCAAAAGGAAAGGATCAAGAAACTAACAAGATTGCCAAGGCGATTAGAGCAGATCTTGGGGTGTTCTCGCACAACTCAGTTTATATAAACCCCGCTGAATTAAATCAAAGCCAAACGATTCACAATCGGATCTCGAAGTCGCAATCTGCATGCATTATCTTGGACGTCGTCATGGGCTTTTTCTTTTATTCTGCTTCCACACTTTCAGCGTCTGGCCGCGCCCCATCCCAACCAAAGCCAGCGATTCATTCATTCATGCACCTTACCTACACGCCACCCACAGGAAACATAGAGATTCTGTCAACACAAGAGAAAGCCTTGACGGGAGGGAGAGGACCTCTGGGAGGGAGAGGACGGAGGTCCAGAGAAGAGGGGTTTACCCTGCAAGCGGAGGAGGAGCGGCGGAGGAGATGGTAGAGGGCAGGAGCGGAAGGGCGAGGGCGCGGGGAGGAGCGGCGGAGGCAGCGGCGACGCGCCACGACTGAGGAATCGTGGACCCTTCGCCTGCAAATGCAAGCGAGAAGCGAGAAGGCAGCACGATCGCAGTGAAGCCTTGCGAGGGAGACGTGGAACAACCGCGCTAGGGTTTTGCTCATGGCGGATTTCATGGCGCGGCCGAACTCGCGAACGCTGGGACAGGCGGATCGTCACCAACGCCAGGGATCGACGGCCCCGAAAAAACGGGTGACGTGGCCCGGACGAGAGCTCGCCAATTCCTTCCGCTTTAAGAGAGTAGTTATTAGTGTTCGCACATGTCCAGTAGACTCACATTTCTAGAAGAGTCAAGCTATTAGAGGGCGACAGACTTTCGATCAATTCTAGAGTACAACTAACACCAACTAAATGTTCGTAGAAGCCGACTCTGGGTCGATCACGGGAACCAACCTAGAACACGTGTATTAGGGTGTGTTTGATTGGTTCAATCAAGTAGTATATGTACGTGATGGTTCAAAAAAATCATCTATATATTTAGTTGTTTAAATGAAACCGTTCTATTCTAGATAATAAGATATAAATTAAAGGAATATTCTCTATAGATGCTCAACTATTCTATTCAATCAAAACGATAAAACTAAGTGGTACAGAACTATTTCATCACATTCAACCTCATCTCACCAACCAAACACACCCAGTGTTCACACATATCCTGTGTCCTGTCTCCTAGACGCCATGTCTCGCTATAACCCACACCGCGTCTTCTCCCACGAGCACCGTTTCTCGCCACGGCGGTAATGGGGAGGCAGCGTTCAGAAGTCACAGCCCACAGGCAGTCGATGGCTCTGATTTTGTAGAGCGGCTGATAGTGTGACACATGGGACTGCTTTGTGTTGTAGCTGACGTGTAGGTCCTGCCCGAAAGTGCAAAATAATCCTGTAGAGTCCAGCATAATACGCATAGGACCCAGTTTATATCGGATTATTATTTTACCGCGAAAGTGGGCAAGTGCCGTTGCCATGGTGCGGCGGGGACTCAGGAATGCGATTCCAGATTTTCTCCCCCTTCAGCCTTCTTTGCATCCAATAAATTACAAATAACTTTTTCCGTTATCTCTAAAGTTCCACAACTTCAGTACAGTTCCCTATTTAATTGATACCAATAATTAATTGACTTTTGGTTATATCTTTTAATCCCTACAAAAACGCTCATTTTGTTGTGAAAATTGGAACCTTTCTATTATATTTATAAGCCAAGCTTTAGCTTCTTTCATCTCTGCATTTGTCATACGCTCTTTAATGATGAGTACCTTGTTAAAAGATTCAATATCTTCCGATTTGTTATCTATATTTTTCAGTTTTTATTTTATCTCATAAAATCTTTTCTATTAACTCAGACTTTCTCATTAATTGTTTTATCTCCGTCTCAAGTTTTTGTTTAGCATCTAACAACTTTTCTATATCATCTATCTTGTTTGTAGGCTCTATTTTATACATATGTATAATTTATAGTCACTAGGACATAAATAAATAAATATATAATAAATCACAACATATGAGCATCCAAATTACTCTCTTTCTCTCTCAATTAGAAGTTAAAGATCTAGATGTTTTTGAAATTAATTATTATATCAATTTGACATTGAATCATATCTACTTAACAGATTAATAAATAATTGTATGATAAAGTACTCGTGTTTCGACCATCAAGATTCTTAGACATTCAGCTCCTCATCGTAAGATGTACGGTTGCTAGAGACTAATCTCTTACCTGTACTACACTAAGGTCATATAATCAAAATTGAGCTAAACAATTAACTAAGCAAGTAAAGCCTTCAATTCTTACCTTCCTAAATTATACACCATAAAGTATTTAAAGTTAATTTCACTATTCAAATAAGCAAAATCAAATTATAAACAGTTCGGCCAAGCAGGTATATCAACAATTGATTAAACAGAGACTATGAATAGAGCAAGCTAAGCAATCAACTTACAATATCTTTTGGTTTTATCAAAAATTGGTTTTTAATCCAAGTCTTCAACAATTAGGACTCTTTGGCTATTTAAGCCACACTCCTGTACATGTAATCTTGGAACCATCGTAGTGGATTATTTTTTACAAAGGTTTTTCTATGTTAAATCTTGTCACCGATTATTTTGCTATGCTTCTAAACCTAACAACCTCCATCGAACGAAGAGATTAATAGTGTGATACATCGATAGGTGTTCATTCGGCTATGCCGTTGTAAGCAACGTGATGTGTGCTAAAAGAGGTACTGAAAGAAAGAGACAAACACTGCAATAATGAAATTAAAAGATGATGATATATGTGCAAAATGTTATGTTATGCTACATTTACTATTTCGCTATGCAGGTATTTGGAGAAGAAAATTTTGATCATATATGATAAGTATTGGGAAACAGAGTGAGTATATTCTCTCCTATAATATATAATATCAAAATATCACAATTAGAGTATTGCAACGATTTTCTAAAAAAGCAAAACCACATATGTGTTGGTAAGTTATTAAAATATACTTTAAAGATAATAGACACGCAAGTACATGAGCCGCTTCGCTAGTTCTATATAATGGGTCCATCACAATCACTTAGTACTACACCATACCGGTAGAGACGACTAGCAGAAGACTATCTTCAACTTGTGTGCTTCACATATGATCCGTTCGGGTTCCCGGCGTCCAGGTCCTCTCTGCCTCCATCATTTCTTCATCTTCTTTTGCAGCTTATCGTTTGCCTTCTGTGGTGAAAATACAAATGACCGACATGCTCTCCTTTGCTTCAAGTCCAATCTCTTTGATCCACACGGAGTTTTAGTCTCATGGAGCAACACATCTATGCATTTCTGCAGCTGGTATGGGGTCACTTGCAGTAAACATTCTCCGCACCATGTCACTGCACTAGACCTGACGTCAGAACGCCTCGCCGGTGCTATACCACCTTGTGTAGCCAACCTAACCTCTCTTAGAAGGCTGCAACTGTCAAACAATAGCTTCCATGGCCCCATACCGTCCGAGCTCGGCCTCTTGAGCCAACTCAGCAACCTCAACCTCAGCATGAACTCTTTAGAAGGAAACATCCCTTCTGAACTCTCTTCATGTTCCCAACTTCGAATCCTTGGTCTGTGGAACAACTCCCTTCAAGGCGAGATTCCACCTATCTTATGCCAATGCGAACATCTTCAAGAAATTAACCTTAGCAACAACATACTGCAAGGGAGCATCCCCAGTGCTTTTGGAATGCTCTTGGAGCTCCAAATCCTAGTCCTCGCCGGTAACAGGCTTAATGGTAACATTCCTCCGTCATTGGGAAGCAGCGCTTATCTCAAATATGTTGATCTTGGGAGTAACATTCTTACCGGCGGTATCCCAGAGTCCTTGGCGAATAGCTCATCTCTCCAAGTACTTAGGCTCATGCGGAATAGCCTTAGTGGGGAGCTCCCAAAGGTTCTCTTCAACACCTCGTCACTCAAGGCAATTTGCTTCCAGAAAAATAACTTTGTTGGTTCCATTCCTCATGTCACACTCATTTCTTCCCCACTGAAATATCTGAGTTTACGAGAGAATAGCATATCAGGAGCAATACCTTCCTTGTTAGGGAACCTCTCCCTTGTTCTTCTGGAACTTGCACAAAACAATTTGGTCGGGACCATCCCAGAGAGCTTAGGTCACATTCCTACACTACAAATACTACGATTAAACATCAACAACTTGTCTGGGCCTATGCCACTGTCCCTGTTCAACATGTCATCACTGACATGTCTTGATATAGCCAATAACTCACTTGTTGGACGATTGCCCTCAAACATGGGCCACACACTCCCAAACATTCAGCAGTTAATGCTCTCACCAAACAAGTTTGGTGGCATGTTTCCATCTTCTCTACTCAATTCAACCCATCTGGAGATGCTCTATCTAGCCGATGTTGGGCTAGCCGGGTCGGTGCCATTCTTTGGATCATTGCCAAACCTGCGAGATCTTGATCTTGGCTACAATATGATAGAAGCGGGTGACTGGAGCTTCCTCTCCTCACTCATGAATTGCACTAAATTGACTAAACTGATCACTACTACAGAACCGGGCATCACAACCGCCTATTTGAAGCGGTTTGGTGCGAACCCGCAGATGTTCGCACTGCAAGCGGTTCAGAGGCAACGGTTCGAGAGAGCTTCGAAGCGGTTTGAGACACGAACCGCTCAGATGTTGCTTTCTAGAAGCGGTTCGTGTCTCAAACCGCTTCGATTTCGAAGCGGTTTGAGACACGAACCGCTTCTAGAAAGCAACATACAGAAGCGGTCCGTGTCTCAAACCGCTTCTGGAAGCCCTCCCGCCCAGCCCATTTAAACCCTTCTTCCTCCACGAGCCTGCAGCAGAGGTACATCGAACAGAGAAGGGCGGGCCAAGCACTGTTTTTGGGGGAGGTGCTGTCCAAATTTTTAATTGGGGGTGATTAGCTTCAAATTAAGTGTTTCAAGGTTAGTGACATCATGCCAACATCCATCTCACCTAGATATTGCAATTTTTTTCAATGGATGTGGAGAAATTTTGAACTTTTTTTAAGCAAGAATATGCATGATCAAATTTACGGAGTTCTTCCCCAAAATTTATTTTGTATGCTTGTTTTTGTTGTTGTATGGAGATGTAGGGTGTAGATCTAGGTGCTTGTTTTTAATTGTATGACGGTGTAGGTGGAGCTTTTTTTGTTGGAGAAGAACAATTAATATGGTCATTAATTGTAGACTCAAGAAGAAAAAAATAATTACCAAGGTAGATTTAAGAGCTTGTGAGCTATAGATTTTAAATGTACCTATAAGTTAGGTTATAATTTTTGTAATTAAATTTGTTATAATTTTTAATGAAATTATAACTTGGTGTAGATGAATCGGCAATGGATGTACAATGCGGACCGCCGCCGAGAGAGTTCATTGATGGCGTGTGCTTTTCTCGATGCGTCACAGCATTCTTGCCTCCAGCAGCTTCATATGTTGTCCGTGTGTAGATTGCAAGAACGAGAAGGAGCACTCCCAAATGATGGCAAGTTATGAACCACTTGATCATGAGAGGTTTCATGCCAAACTATACCGTTGGACCAACCATGGCGGTTGAGGCGATTAGCCAGAAGACGATGAAGAAGGCGAGGAAGAGGAAGATGGATTGAACAAGATCCCTGACGGCACGCACACTGCTCCGTGGAAGAAACAAGGTGACTTTGGTGATGATGAGCTAGACCAGATGTCGTGGATTCGAGAGGGAGACTACACAGATGAAAGATAGTTTGAGAAGTTTCAACAAGATGTTAGAGGACCACGTAACTCCTTTGTACCCAAACTGTAAGGTGGACACGTAAAGTCGCGCACTCACAATCGAACTCATGCAATGGAAGGCTACAAATGGTGTGTCGATAAGGGATTCGATGAGTTGTTATCACTTGTAAAGAAGTTGCTTCCGAAGATAACACTCTACCCGAATCTACATATGAAGCCAAGCAAGTCGTCTCGTCCTTTGGGATTGGAAGTACGTAAGATACACGATGTCCTAATGATTGTATCCTCAGATCGTAATGAGTATGCCGATTTGGATGTTTGTCCAGCAGCAAAGAATCACGGATAAGGTGAAACGTGATTTATCCAGTGAAATAGATGGGGAGCGAAGAAGAAGAGACCTCCACTAAAGTGTTGTGGTATTTCCTTCCGATCCCCGATTGAAACGTATGTTTGCTAACAAAGCGCATGCCCGATGATGCGCTGGCACAAAGAAGAGCGTAAGGACGACGGATGCTTAGACACCCCGCAGATGGCTCACAAGGAGGAAAGTCGACCGGACGCATCTGCGACTTCGCAGATGAGGTGAGAAATATAAGGTTTGGGTTGAGCACCGATGGGATGAATCCTTTCGAGAATTGAGCAGCAGCCATAGCACCGGCCCGTTACACTATGTATCTATAACATTCCTCCATGGCTATGCATGAAGCGAAAGTACATCATGATGCCGTTGTTGATCCAAGGCCCCAAGCAACCTGGAAATGACATCGATGTTCACCGAAACCATTGGTTGAAGATCTTGTGACGCTAGGAGGATGGTGCAAGGGTATGGGATGAGTACAAAAGGGAGTATTTCACCCTACGTGCTTTGTTATTTGTAACAATCAACGATCGCTCGCTTCTCAGAACTCCGTCCGCCTAACTATCAAAGGATATAGAGCCCGATCCAAGGCTTAGATGAAACGGACGGCATGTACCGAAAAACTCTCAAAGGTTGTGTACATGGGTCACCGAGGTTTCTTCGCACGAGTCACCCGCTATGGAAGAAAGGCAGAAATTTAACGGTCAACTAGACCTTCGTGCAAGGCCTCAACATCGAGTGGGCCACGTGTGTTTGCTATGGTAAAGGATTTGAACGTAGTATTTGGAAAGGGTCCCGAAGCAAACATGTGCGTAATGAGGATGGTCAGCACCCATGTGGAAGAAGAAGTCAATATTTTGGGACTTGCCATATTGGGAAGTCATGGAGGTTCGCCACTCGCTTGACTTCATGCACATCACGAAGAATGTCTGCTTGAATCTGCTAGGCTACCTAGATATGTATGGAAAATCGAAGATACACTACAAGCTCTAAGGACCTTAAACTCTTGGAACCGAGGAACGACTTACATCCGGAAAAAGAGGGAAAGGACAACATTACCTACATCCCGCGAGCTACACTCTAAGCAAAGAAGAGAAAAAAGCATGATAGAGTTCCCTAACAAGGTGAAGGTCCTTCCTGATACTCCTCCAATGTAAAGAGACTCATAAACACGAAAGAGAATAAAATCGCATACATGAAATCCCATGACCGCCTTGTGTTAATGACACAGCTTGTTCCCAAGGGTCGTGAGAGGCATATCGCCCGAGTGGGTACGTGGAACAATCACAAAGTCGTGTTCTTTTTCAACGCTGTTTCACGTAGGTCATCGACCCGATAAACTAAGTAAGCCGCAGGATGACGTGGTACAAAGTGTGGTTAGTCTTGAGATGATCTTTCCTCCTGCATTCTTTGATATTATGGTCCATCTCACTGCTCACCTTGTCAAAGAGATAGGTATTCTCGACCAGTATCCGCACAACATGTTCCTTTCGAGAGGTACATGAGTGTGCTAAAGAAGTATGTCCGTGAATCGCTTCTCGTCCCAAGGATGCATTGCCGAGGGTTATGGGACAGAGGAGGTGATTGAGTTTTGTGTGGATTACATTAATGATCTAAACCCGATCGGCGCCCTATATCACGCCATGAGGGGAGGCTACGGGAAAAGGGACACTAGGAAGGAAAGCAATTGCATGCAATGATCTTCTTACATTTAAGCAAGCACATTTCACGGTTTTGATACAATCAACTCAGAGTGGCCCAGATGTCCTTGAGCACAAGAGTATTCTACGCCGCGATTTCCTGGAGGTCTCGAGGATTGATAACCTCAAGCACATGGATTCTTTCGCGCTTGGTTACAAAACTACATCCTTTTGAAAGGGTCGACAATGAACAGCTTGTAACGCTTGGCTCGGGACCATCTAGTGAAATCGTGACATTCAAGGGTACGAGATAAATGGTTACACATTCTACACCGAGCCCAGATAACAAGAGCACCAACCGTAATAGCGGTGTCCGATAGATGCCAAGACAACAAAGGCAAGGTGGATACATATTATGGTTTCATAGAAGAGATATGGGAGCTCGACTATGGACCTTGAAGGTCCTCTATTTAAGTGCCAATGGGTCAAACCGACTTCAAGCGGCGTGAAGGTCGACAAATACGGTATGACAATCGTGGACCTCATGCAAGTCGGCTATGTGCGCGAACCGCTCGTCTCTCGCGAATGATGTGAGACAGTGTCTTCTACGTAATGGACATGTCAAGCAAACCTAAGAAGCGTATGACAAGAAAGATTGTAGTAGTAAGCCAAAGCGACACGTGGTTCTCCAAGGCAAACGAAGGATTGTTGAGTTGAGGACGCCACAGACGAGGAAGAGTATAGTCGCCTCGACGAGCTCCTCCTTTCATTGTGGATGTCGACATAAGCCTCCTCAATGACACAGACGTGGATGCTCCTTTCATACGTCGCGATCATAATGAAGGAACACTTGTAAAGACAAAGTATGTGACTACTTGAGATGTACAGATTTAAGTGTTGGGGGTGAGGTGTGTGCAATCGCGACCTTGCAATGTAACTAGGAAAGTGTTGGGGTGAGGTGTGTGCAATCATGACCTTGCAATGTAACTAGGAAAGTGGCAATGATGTTCACTTTCTTTTGTACTAGTAAATCGTGCAAGATTAGGAAAGTTTTTATTATGAATTTTGCAGATTTTTGTTATGAATTCTACAAATTCTACAAATCCTCAAGTTTTTATTATGAATTTTTCAGATTTTTGTTATGAATTCTACAAATTCTACAAATCCTCAAGTTTTTATTATGATTTTTTCAGATTTTTGTTATGAATTCTACAAATCCTCAAGTTTTTATTATGATTTTTTCAGATTTTTGTTATGAATTCTACAAATCCTCAAGTTTTTATTGTGAATTTTGCAGATTTTTGTTATGAATTCTACAAATCCTACAAATCCTCAAGTTTTTATTATGAATTTTTCAGATTTTTGTTATGAATTCTACAAGCGGTTGGTATAAAAACCGCTAGGAAATTATTTCTACACGCGTTGGTAATACTAACCGCTTGTAGTAGTGCTTCCTGCTAATATTCAAAACAATATGGTGCCCTTGCAGTTGACAAGATCTCCTCTCCCCACGGCTAGCGCGTGGTGCTTGAGTGCGGGCGAGCCCGCGAGGTTCGAGCCCCACTCGCGCCTAGCCATTCTTTTTTGTTAGGCACATTTACAAGCTGTTCGTAATACCAACCGCTTGTAGAAGTCTGATGTACAAGCGGTTGGTATTACCAACCGCTTGTAGAGTCCTATATACAAGCGGTTGGTATTATTAACCGCTTGTAGAGGTCCCAGATAAGTACTCCACACACCAATTTTTCTAAGTCCCCGCCTCGCACCACAAAATTTCTAAGTCCTCGCTTCTCTCCTGTGTCTCACCGCCTCCTGCCGAGACCTCAAGGCCGCCTCGCCTCGTCGCCACACCACCATCCCGGCGGCGCCACTCCACCCCGGTGCCACTCCACCATCCCGGCGCCACTCGACCTCCTGCATGGGCGCGTGACCTCGCCGCCTCTCCTCACCCACTCGCCGACGCCACCTCGCCAGAGCCTCCTCCGCCACCTCGCCAGCCTCTCTCTGCTGCCGACGCCGCCCCACCATTCCACCCGGAGGACCGAGGTATAGCAAGCAAGACGCCTCGCCCTCCTCTCTAATCCCATCGCCCGCAAGGTGTTCGCGAATGCTCGAGGAGTCATCTCGAGCGAAATGCCTCGAGGAGTCGCTCTGGGAAGAAATTAAGGGCGGAGGGGGGAAGAATGACCATATTACTAGCTTGGTGGATGCATGGCTAAGTGTTTTGGTGAATTGTTAATTGTGCATGGTTAATTGTTTTAACTATATGTCGATCGATCGATCTGCATGAGTGAGGTGAGTGCATATTGTTGCAAAATCACATGTATACACTTAGGATTGCTAGCTTGTCCGAACACATCCCGTTGCCATTAGGCCGGCAGCACGATGTACGGCCTTTAGTAGTGACATACGCCGGCACGATGTCCGAACACATACCGAGGGTGCCATGGCCGGAGATCGACACGATATGATGCTCTCCACTTAGTAAGGGTTGCTGGCTGATGTGCATGCTATCTGTGGAATATTACGTACGTTAAACTCTTTTTCTTTCCGTATAGTAAGTGGTACATATGTAGTAATGTATATACTTGTACGCATGTTTATATATGTAGTCACGATCCGCCTTACGATGAATGATCGATGAGAATTAGCTAGCTAGATAGCTAGCCATATATATAGTTCGCTCGAGAGTGATCGACTAATTAATGTTTGAATTTGTGTGTAATCGTATGATATATCGCAGATATAAATAAATTAGAGTGCGATATATCAATTGTATATGTATCGCTTTTGGAAGCAAATTGCTTGGTGTTGATGTTCGCTCTCGTGCGTTATGTCAATTGTATATGTATCATGTGAAATATGTAAGTATGTGTGAAATGTATATATAAGTATATATGAAATGTGTAAGTATATGTGAAATGTCAAATTGTATAAGTATATGTGAAATGTGTAAGTATATGTGAAATGTCAACATTTTTTCCGAATATTATATTTGTTTTGTGTTGTAATCTGTGATATGGTTGTTTATGTCAACATTTTTTCCGAATTAGGATAGATGGAGCAACCAGACGTGGTGACCCTACTTTCGATGGGAGAACAGCTTGATGGACTTCATCGCTACCGGGTAGGCTGCCGCCACCGAGGCTAATGTTGGTTCCGGTGAGGTCGTGGCGGTTGCAAAATGATGAAGCTAATGTTGGTTCCGTGAGGCCGTGGCGGCTTCAAATGATGAAGCTAATGTTGGTTCCGGTGAGGCCGCTCAGCCGCAAACCGATGAAGCCATTGACGCTGAGCCACCGGTTCCGGCGAGGATGAGGTATAGCCGTAACAATATAATCCTCGTGGACATGTTAATCAATCGCAATTCATTAATATAATACACTCGACACGCTTATACATATGTTTGTGTATTTCAAGCCCCGTACATCGAAAGCAACCAACCCAAACATCGGGGACCTAACAAGAAGCCATCCACAAAGCACGGTTTACGGACGTTAACAACGAAGGATGCCGTTGCCCTCTTTCAAAGAAGCTGGGCCGCATAACAACGCTATGCGGTTATCACGTGAGGGATCACGCCCCAATTAGCATCGTAAATGGCCCGCAGCCTCAAGCTACCAAGGACATGCTCGAAAGATATTATGGAAAATTTCACATTTCCTAAAGGGAAGGAAGATAAGGCCAAGAAATTCACTTTGAAGAAAATGGCCACCATGTTTCAGCGTGGAAGACGCCTCTCACCCGCAAGTATGTGCGTAGGAGAAATACCCGACTTCAACCAATTTCCTAAGTCATGGATCACCGAAGCATTCCAGAGTACAAGTCACAATCAAGGCCGCATCATGAAGTCAAAAGAACAAGGCCAATTCACGAAGAAGAAATACCATCACCATCTTGGCACCGTGGTTACCTCAAGGCTGCATCAAATGGGAGAAGCGGAAGAAGAATTATTGGCGAAGGACATCACACTGCTACCACTTCAGGATCCGCTACCGCGCAATTGGTTTATGGGTCACGGGGAGCCTTTCAGATGATGGCAGCTTGGTGATGGCACCAGAGTGCAAGAGGTCGGTCAAAGGATTGTACAAACTATCGAAAGGCCTCAGTGTATGCGTTCGTGCGATAGGGAGAATGACGAGCTAACACATGCCCTTCAAAACCCCGAGCACCCGGACGGACACGAGGTATGGGCAAGCATACGCCGTGGAAGTATGGTTTCGCCAAAGATGTGGGTACGTACAGGAGCCGGCAGAGAAGCAAAACAAGAGAATCACATAAAGTGTACCAATTGGAACAAGAGCTCAGAGCAACCCAGGCTAGCATTGGCGAGCAAATTGCGCAACAAGTACAACTTGCCCTCAAGAAGCTCCAGGACTAGGTCCGAGCAATCACCGGACACCGGATCAGCCCTCCGCAGGTGGAGTAGCCGCGCCCCACCGGGCCCTCAAGCGGAGAACTTACAGCCTGCTACCCCGTGGATGACATAAGGGTTCGCCGCCAGGTGAGCTACACGCCGATGCGCCAGAACTCGTCCATCAAGGTGGCTTACGGCATGGCATATCCGGTGGAGCAGGCCAGACGCTCCATCGCAACGAAATACCCCGGGTTACTCAAGGTCGCGGTGGAGGAGGTGCCGAGCGGATTTGAAGAACTTCACCTCGATATTACGGAGGCGCATTTACATGAACAAGCTTGGACAGCCCTCCACAATATCATCCTCTCGCGCAAACGGTACATCATATTTCCAGATGGTGTGGAGGTGTCATCTCCACCACGGCAACCCACGCCCAACGCCACCTCCACGCAATGCCTCGCCGAAAAACAGAGCACGCCTCCACCACCCGCCCACGAAGAAGCCCTACTCCGCCACCACCATCTCAAACAAAAACGAACCCCGAGGAAAACCACACCTCCACCATCTCCTCCAAGGAAGAAGCTCGATAGCGAAAGGGTCCTCCACCCGCTCCCAAGAAGGCCTCCTCCAACCGATCAACAAAGACAAAGGAACCTACAAAGAGGGCATATGATATGACGCCGAGGAGACCGACGCAGAACGAATCAGAATTGGCGCACACTTTGCAAAAAAAAGCCAGAGCCAAAGAAGGAACCAATTGATCCAAAAGCGGCGAACACTTCGCGACATGCCGCGTAAAGCCACCGCTCAGGCCTTCCAACTATGAACGGACAATACTAAAGGCTACATAGAAGAATAAACGTGGTCAGCGGCGGAAAGAACAAGAGAGACCAAGATCGGAGAACCTCGAGAAATTTATGAAGGATGCAGAATCGGCCCACAATTGTAGCTCTTGGATTAACAGATGATCTCCCAAAGGCAAAGGTCAAATGGCAATATAAGTTGGGTCGGAGCTGATTGACCCTAATGAGATAAAGGATCTCGCCAACCAAGATGCGGCAATTTCACGAATGGTACATGACAGAGTCCGCCAAGGAAGAGCGATGTTCCTCCGCTTCAAACAAGATGATTTTTATCATGAACAACAAAGATATGGCTTGAATTCGATGACTTCTACAATATTTACCATGCCGACTCCATCAACGTGTCTCTCATGAGTTGTCGGTGCCTATAAGTGCCAAGCTCATACCTTTACCGTGCTTCCTCGCATAATAAAATTGCAACTCTTAAACTTATACCTTTCTATGTAGAATGGAGATACAAAGATGTAGAAAAGAGAACATCTTCAACGAGGCTTCATCGACCCGAGATTGTTAACGAGCACGCTCTTTGGATTGAGAAATGGCCGAAAGGATGTTGAAGATTACATTCTCGATGCATTCTTGGGACAAAGACTACAAACCGTATATATTTCGCCCTTCAACTTCGCACGATATATACAACCTCTCGTTTTATATTTTCCAAGGCATTGATAATACTACTAGCTAGTTACATATATGTTGCAATACATATATGAATAGGTATCATCGATCCTTCTTGTCATCAAGCTTGATAGCAGCCAGATCGTTGTTCAAGACTCAAAAGGACTCGGTGGACCAATATCAATATATCATTGACACCCTAAACAGTATATACCAATATACGATAGTTTTAATTCCTTATTATATATGTTGAAATACCTTGCTAATTCAACTCGATAATTACTACTCATAATAACGCATCACACAGGCATTCGCAAGGTTCCGAAGAAGCAACAAGGAGATTTCGAGAACGAATTTGATGTACAAATAAGCACTCGAGTACGATAAAGAATATTAATATGCCGTAATGTTTTTCATCCCAATAATAATTGTTTTCTTCTCAAATTTCATCGCAGTTCTACTTACGCATACAAGGAAACAACTTATGTGGCTATTATGTGTGCCACTATATGCAAACTATTACCCACGGCGATGTGCCGACAACCAACGCCGAGGTAGTGTGAACATGTCAATTTCTTAGTACTTAATTACACTTTAATTACATGTCCAGAGATTTATTTACTTCCCACTTTGTCACCCAACATCGATGAGCTGTGCATGATCCCGCCAGACCGAAGTTAAAGCAATCCAAGAACAACTCATCGGCTTTATTGTTGATTTAGATTGTATCCCCAAAGGCGAGTTCCACGCAGATGGTTGGAGTCCTTGTCCTCAAATAAGGACAGTGAACTGACGACATCAACGCCGACTAAGGGCACAAAGAGCGACGATGCAAGAAATGAGCTCAAGATTCACCCTTTTATTCTTTGAAACTTGTAAAAGTGACGATTATTTCATGTGTTCATCCTTGTTCATTTTTAGTCTAGCTATTAAGTTCAGATCATGTAAAAGAACATGTAATTATCTTAATGATCACGCATGAATAATATATATTTAATTATTGTGTCAAAAAACTCCTGTAGTTCTATATATTTTAATTGTCAAAATCTATATAAAAATAAAACCCTCTCGAAAACATATTCTATATTGAATATAATCAAGGACAGTGAACTGATCGTGCATCAACGCTCGACCAAGGATATAAAGAGCGACGATGCAAGAATTGAGCTCAAGATTCGCTTTTTATTCTTTGAAACTTGTAAAAGTGGCTTATTATTTCATGTGTTCATCAACTTGACCATTTTTAGTCTATTAAGTTCAGATTTTTCTCAAATGAACCTGTAATTATCTCAATGAGTACGCATGAATAATATTTATTTAATTGTGTCAAAAAACTCTTGTAGTTCTATTTATTTTAATTATCAAAATCTATATCAAAAACCCTCTCAAAACATATTCTATATGAATATAATGAAAACGCTCAGGTTGTTGGGTCTCTTCACAGCGGTTTGTAACTCCAACCGCTTGGAGAGAGCCTCTCAAGCGGTTGGCACCAACCGCCAGGAGAGGCTTTCCACAAGCGGTTGGAGTTACGACCGCTAGAAGTGTGGAACCACAAGCGGTTGGGAACTGCCAGATACCCGACGGGGTATCACTCATGTTGCTTACAAGCGGTTCTAAAACCGCTTCTGAAAGCGGTTTCGAACCGCTTGTGCATGCCCGATCCGCAGTAGTGGATGCTAGACGCAAACAATCTGCAAGGATATTTGCCAAGATCTATTGGTAATCTTTCCACTAGTCTTCAGTGGCTGTGGCTAAGGAGCAACGACATCTTTGGACCTATACCATTGGAGATAGGAAATCTCAAGGGCCTCACAGTATTTCTTATGGACCGTAATATTCTCAGCGGTAGCATACCACCAACAATCGGAAACTTGCGCAACTTAGCGGTGCTAACTTTTGCGCATAATAAACTTTCTGGTGAAATTCCTGACACTGTTGGATCCCTTGCTCATCTGAATGAGTTAGACTTGGATTGGAACAACTTGAGTGGAAGCATACCTGCGAGTATACAACACTGTACTCAGCTCCAGTTACTCAACCTTGCTCACAACTCCCTAGATGGAAGCATACCACGTGAGCTCTTTCGAATTTCATCACTCTCGGAATCTCTGGATTTGTCAAATAATTTCTTGTCAGGAAGAATACCAGAGGAAGTTGGCAGCCTGATTAGTTTAGATACTCTTAGTGTCTCAAACAATATGTTGTCTGGCAGCATTCCATCCACTCTTGGCCAGTGTGTGGTTCTAGAGTTTCTACAGATGCAAAGGAA
This sequence comes from Guadua angustifolia, assembly GCA_036346375.1. Classification (NCBI taxonomy): domain Eukaryota; kingdom Viridiplantae; phylum Streptophyta; class Magnoliopsida; order Poales; family Poaceae; genus Guadua; species Guadua angustifolia. The sequence goes on from CM070510.1 coordinate 47,972,694, forward strand.
CTTTCTTGTAGGAAGCATCCCACAATCTTTTGCTAACTTGGTTGGTATCAAGGAGATGGATCTTTCTCATAATAATTTGTCTGGAGAAATCCCGGCGTTCATGGCATCCTTGAGTCAATTGCATGATCTCAATTTGTCATTCAACAATTTTGCTGGAGCAGTACCAATGGGCGGTGTATTTCGCAATGCAAGTATGGTGTCGCTTGGAGGAAATGATAGATTGTGTACAAGTCTTCCAACACTGAGTATTCCTCTTTGCACCACATTGGTTGACAATAAAAGGAAACACAGATTCTTGATATTAAAGATAGCAATACCAGTTGCTATTTCTATAATGATATCTTCATGTCTCGTGACAATTCTGTGGAGGAAGAGAAGGCAATTAATGCCACATATGCAACAACACAATAATAACATCAAGAAGATATCATATGAAGACATTGCAATGGCAACCAATCGGTTTTCTTCTGCTAACATAATTGGCTCAGGATCATTTGGAATTGTTTATAAAGGTACATTGGAGTGTGAGGATATATAATCCTGTTGCTATCAAAGTTTTTAACCGCAACACATATGGAGTGGATAGGAGCTTTCTTGCAGAGTGTGAAGCCCTGAAGAGCATCCGCCATCGAAACCTTGTCAAAGTGATTACTTCATGCTCTTCAATAGATGCGGCTGGGATAGACTTCAAGGCTCTTGTGTTTCGCTATATGCCAAATGGGAATCTAGAAACGTGGTTACATCCTGAGGCCCATGCATATGGCGAACCAAAGCGTCTAAGTTTTTGTCAAAGAATCAACGTAGCCATGGATGTAGCCTTTGCATTGGATTATCTTCATTGTATCTCCATTTATACATTGTGACTTGAAGCCAAGCAATATTCTTTTGGATTTTGATATGACTGCATGCATCACTGACTTTGGCCTAGCAAGATTTTTATCCACTACATTGGATTCACATCTTGATAATTCATCAAGTTTAGCTTATCTAAAATGTAGAGACCCCGTTCCGGAGAACGGGAACCTCCATGTGATTACTGTGCTATTCCCTGGATCAGTAGCTAGCACTCACATGTTTACAACAATTGAGAATCATAACCATACAATATAATAAATAAGCGGAAACGATTATTACATAAATATTACAACTCAGAGAATAAAGCAGCAAAGGAAGCAATGCCTTGTAGTGTACCCATCCATTCCCGCAGGCAACTGACCAGGCATAAGTCCTTAGAAAATAAATCGCTTCAAGAAGAACCCGCAACTTGCGACGAATAGGGACTCGAAGCATCGCTAACTCAACCACCTACAATATAATTAGGCAAGGGTGAGTACTTTACGTACTCAGCAAGACTTGAGCAAATCCTACAATACATGCAGGCCATTTCAAAGGAGGTTACTACAGTTAATTTGCATAAAGCGAATTTGAATTTGTAAATCAAGTTATTTGCAAACGGAATTTAAAAGAGCAAGTTTAATTGATAGCAAATAAGTAAAGCATAATAACACTCACAAATTCTTCATGACGTGAGCGATTTAATCATTCACATTCACGAAATTCCATCAATGTCAGCCCTTCGACATAAAACATAGTTGCAAAACAAATGATACCAACCCTTTTGAAATAATAAAACATCTAACATTGGAATGACTTCACCGAGTGCTCACAACCGCGAGCGCGGCTAATTAATTAGATTTAAACTCTGCAGAGGTGTACAACTTTACCCACAAGGAATGATCCACTCTTTGCGCAAGCTATTAGCACACTTCCTTTGGTGTGCCGTAGAGTGATCATACAGAGCCGTTACATTATCTAGACATGACTTTGGTCCAGCCCGGGATGTTAACCCCTGCCGTAGAACTAGAAACACACACCCAAGCCGTGGATCCACATTCACACACCCAACACAACGCTTTCTAAACACGCAGGCGCACACGCTGCATTAGCAAGTAAACTCGACCGAATACCCCGTCGGTAGACTCTGACCGGAATACCCGTGCTATCTCCTGGCCTACCAATGAACAAAGCCATGTCTGAACAACTTAATAGGCTAAACCTGTCCCATACCAGCCTCATGGTTGCACGGAAATCTCGGATCAATAGCGTCCCATTGCTCGGTCCTTAATTCGACACGGCGATACTCCACCCTACACTACGGCAATTCCTTTCGCACATCCGGCTATCGCCAATAATCGCCGCATCAAAGCATAGTTTTTTTTGGGTTTTTAATCAAAGTACCGCAACCATTTTCCCAAAAAGGACCATTCAGGTTTCATGTAAAACATTTCAGGAAAACAATTTTAATCATGATCATCTGTTTCTCAGATTCTAAAGCATGGCTAAGCAGGTTAAATATGATCGCATATACCCATGATGACATTAAGCGATGTCTAACCTCAATCTATGGTTATCAAAGTTCACATGTGCATAATCATCAAAGGAGATTCATGTGGCAACAGGTATATCTACCAAAACCCCAAGATAGCAATTTATATAAAGTAATCGCATGCATAAAACAATTTGATGCATAAAAAGAATATAAAATACTGGGATCAATATGGTCAAAGGATGCTTGCCTTGCTTAATAGATGCTTACGACGAAGACGGGGATTGCGGTTGACGACGACGAGCGATGAAGCTAGAGACGTCGGGTTCTACTCGTCGACCAACGGAAAATAAGGCAAATAAGAGACTTCAATAGGGCAAAAGAGAATAGATAGCAAAACAAATAAACTCTTCAGAAGATACAGGGATTGCTCTTTATGAATTTATTAATCTTATTTTACGAATTCAAGATGCAAAGATTGTTTGGATTAATAAAATTAATCATTAGTTGTAAGTTCCATTGATTCACCATTCATGATATGAGTTTCTGCCAATTCTTATTACTTAAGGGTTTTGCTCTATTAGGATTCAGATTCAAAGAAGGACGAAATAGGAATATTTTCTTAGATTGTCAGAGATTGTATCTTGAAGATCATTTCTAAGTCGCTTCGCACTAAATTCGATTTAGATGAGTTGCTTTGCAAGTTAATGAAAAGGCTTAAATGATTATATAAGGTCATGAGCAATTAATTCCTTTACTTCAATTTGATTTCACTTAGAATTGGTTTTGCACAGGTTAGATTTTCAATTGTAGGCTACTGGCTTAGTTTACATAATTTTTGAGAAGGTTCTGGTGATAAAAATGACTTGACTATAATTTTCTTCATTTGCAACTATAGTTCGAATAACATTCTTCATTCTTTCTCTTAGGATTCAGATTCAAAGCAACGTTTATTTAAACTTTTAGTTACAATTAGCTGACTTCTATGACTCATATACATCAGATAGGTATATATGAGTAAAAGGGCACACATGAAGATATGTATGCAGACATATGTTCATTCATATTGTGGCTTCCAAGCATATGAACACTTAGGGTTGTTAAGCTATCAAAATTAATAGGTAATACATCATGAAATGAGATTATCTTTTCATATTTGGATAGTCTATACTTTGGTGAGCGCCACTAATCTAGTTCCTTAAGTTTTAGGATTCTGGGCGAGACTATAATCTTATCGCTAAAATGGTTCATGCTATACTTAAAGACTATACTATTCAAAATCGGCAGGAAGGGAAAATAGGGATTAATGCTTAAGGATTTTGAGCTATTAGGATTTGTATGCAAAACATAATGAAATATGGTTATTTCTTCATAATGAGATGATTTATACTTTGTATAACAATCCTAAGCAATTTCTATAAATTTTTGGCTTTGGCTGGTACATTATATTCATTGCTTAAAATGCTAATATATTATCAAAGTTCACTTTACAAGAAATCGAATTGAACATGTGCAAAGTGAACGCTATCACTTAAGGTATTTATGATTTATAAGTTTTATATGCGAAGAAGATGATAGATGAAATGTTTTCACATATTATGATAGTATAGATACCATAGAATGTTGATGAGCTATTATTTTACTATTTTGCATTTAGACGCAACATTGTATACGTTGTTGAAAAGGCTTAAGTGGCATTGAAAAGTTAACGTTATTCGAATCGGCCAAAAGTGAATCAAAAGGTTAACGCTAAGGGTTTTGAACTAATAAGCATAATATGCAAATCTTAATGAAATATGATTCTTTTTACAGAATATGGTAGTATAAACTTTGTACAATGTTTCTAAACTAGTTTTACATATTTTAGTGTTTAGACGAGTTATTTTATCGATGGCTGAAATAGCCTAAATGATCATAGTTTGAAACCTTAAATCGCCAAGTTTCATATTGAGTTTATGACTACATTATACAAGATTTTTAATTCATTTTTCAGGTGTTGGCGGTAGCAATCCTAGAATTGTTTTAAACTTGGTTTAGCATTATTTTAACTTTAATTGAAATAGATAAACTATTTACGTATTGTTATAATTATCATTTTCTTCTATTAAAAGAATGCCAATTAAGTTTGATCCTAAGTATCCTGATATGGACAAGCTCCTACTGATTTCAGGAACTGCATATAAATCAATTCATTGTTTTATGAGGTATTCTGCTACCATTCTTACTAATGATCACACTAGGGTTTATTAATGATCGCAATGCAATACATTAAACTTAGTTCAAATATTTAATATCTCTGCATGATTAGGCTTATTAAAATCCCAGAAGCACATATCATTTATTTTATGATCTTATAAGTTATATTCTTCATGATTGAGTTTATTAAAATTCCGCAAGCATATTCAAATTCATTTTATGACTTATGGTTTACCGATTTAATATGAAGGCCATATTGAGGTTATATTCAAAGTTTAATTCAATTAATTGTTTTGCAGTTCAAACTTTTAATATTTTTGCATATCTATAATCTTCCTGATTCTAGAGAAATTTACAAATTTATTTCACTGGTCTCTAACTAAGAATGCACAAGTTGTTAATGATTAAATACATTTCTACCGGGTCCGCATGGAAAAACCAAGAGTGCGCTTTACCCGTGGAAAACAACCGCCTTTCTTCAACTCGAGCTTCGACTGCTGACCCCTTTGCGCAAATGGACAGAAAGAACAGAGGACTTCTAGGGCTGGCCGCGAAGGGTCTTCCGCGATCCCGGCGAAGGCGACACACCAAAGAAGATCAAGACGGCAAGGAGAGTCCGGAGTGGTGGAGCTTCACGGAAGAGACAAGAGAAGGGCGCCCACGAGAGAGGCGGCGGCCATGGCGGGATCTCACCGAGAATACGAATGGATGAGTCTCGGCTCGAATGGGTAACAAGGTAAGCATCAGTGAGGTCAGGGATTACCGTTTTGGTGGTTGCTTCGTTCAGAGAAACGCCAGGTTGGGCCGCCACCGTGACCGGCCATAGGGAAGAAGATGCTCTCGGTGGCGGCCACATTTCGCATGGAGGAGACCAGAAATTGTTGAGGGCTTCTGATCAGCAGGGCATGGGGATGCTTCGGCTCAGAGGGATTGGAAGGAGGACCACTGAAGCTCCCGCATTTTTCTTCGCCCTCGAGCTACAGAGCATGCGGCCATGGCGCATTCCTGGGCGACTCAGGCTGGGGAAGAAGAAGGGAAGTGAGGGGAATGGGAGAGCACTGCCTTGCGAACACCGGGGTATGGTTTTTAGCCAGGGAGAGCGGCAATTGAGTGGGATTCGTGGCAGCAATCGCTGGTAGTGCGGCACTCAGTGCTTCGAAGGTCTCGCCAGTGGAAGGAACGGAGGAAGAGGGCGATGAGTTTGGCAGCAAGCTCTGGGACCACTGTCAGAGACTGAAAATTCTCCGATGCTAACGGAACGGGAAATCAATGAATGGCCCACGCGTCGGTGGCAAATTCGAATTTCAAATTTCATTTTGATTTTCCTTTCGAGATCAATTGAAGTTTATTCTTTTTCAAATTTTGTTTTTCAAAAACATTTGATCTCAGAATACTTCTATAAATTTTTCAATTCCATTTGTGATTCCATTATTTTATTTAAATTCTGACAATGCATTTATTTGAATTTAAAAGTTATCTTTTCCTTTTTATTTCTTCATTTCTTTTTGCATAACATTTCAATTGCTGGCTAGGATGAGTTAATTGAATGATTAGAGTTCTCATGGACATTTTCCTAAACTTTTACTTTTTTGCATTTTTGCCTTTTTCTTCTTTTTCATTCTATATTTCCATTCGTTAGATTTTTCATGCGAAGAATAAATCCAAGGAAATCCAAATAGAATTCAATAATGCCAAGAAAACTCAAAAACATTTATTTTCAAATTAAAAATATTTATTTTCACTTTATTGAATTTTCAGGATGTTACATAAAAGGATCCGTTGGGTACAAAAGTGAATTAATTCCTTTGGGCTGTGGTGAGAACGAGACTATCCGTTATGCCAATACTCTAGGTTGTAAGGTTGGTTCGTTCCCAATTAAGTACCTAGCTACGTATTCCTCTCCATTACGATAAAATTAATAAAGATGATTTACAACCGTTGGTTGACAAGACTCTGAAGAGGATTGCAGGTTGGAGGGGAAAATTGCTTTCCTACGGGGGGAGGTTGACTCTTATTAAAGCCTGCTTATCGAGCATTTCTATATATTTGTTGTCTTTCTTCAAATTCCCTAAGTGGGCGCTTGATCTTCTTAATTCTCATTTGGCGAATTGTCTTAGGAACGATTATGAAGGTCATAATAAAATTCATTTAGCTAACTGGCATTTAGTTTGCATAGAGAAAGAGTATGGTGGTTTGGGAATTCCAAATATTAGAGACCTTAACCTTTGTCTTCTTGCTTCCTGGATTAAGCGGTTAGATAGTAGTGAGAACAAATAGTGGATGAACTTAATTAGGTTTAAGTATAATATTGAGAACCCGAATATTTTTGCTTGTCATTCCAACCATGCTTCTGTTTTTTCGAAAGGGGTTCTTTGGGCTGCTCAGGCTACTAAATTTGGGTATAGGTGGTCTGTGGGTAATGGGAAGAAAGTCAGATTTTGGGAAGACATTTGGTTTGGTACTTCCTGCTTAGCGATTCAGTTATGTGATCTTTATGCTTTGGTTAATGAAAAAGGTGTCTCGATAGCCGAGGTTTGGGATGGTTTCAATGTCAGGTGTACCTTTAGAAGGTCCTTCCCGGATAATTTGATGATTAGATGGTTTGAGCTTGTAGAAGTGGTTAATAGTATTATTCTTTCAGATGAGGATGACTCCTTGGTCTGGCAGTATTCTAGTAAAGGGATCTATTCGGTAAAATCTCTTTATGCGATTATTAATTTCAGAGGGGTGGTTCCGGTCTTTATCCCTGCTATTTGGAAGCTTACTGTTCCTCCGAGGGTCCAGGTTTTCCTCTGGCTGCTTTCTCATAATAAGATCATGATGAAAGATAATTTGATGAAAAGAGGTATGGATAAAGGTTGCGCTTGCTATTGTTGTGATGAAGCTGAATCGGTGATTCATGTTTTTTTTGAGAGTGTGGTTGCGAAAAGTATTTGGCGGTTGATTTCAGATTTTTTTGGGGTGAATCTCGGTACTAATTTCGATTCTGTTGCTCGTTTCTGGTTAAGCAATTCAAAGAATGGGGCTTTAAATTCTATTTGTGCGACTGCTTTATGGAGTATTTGGAAAATAAGAAATAACATGGTTTTTCGTTTACAGGGTTGCACTACAAGATAACATAGATTTCCCAGCATTTATTTTACCCGGCGTTAAATCTAAACGCCCCTAATAAGGCTAAAGCCGGCGTTTTTTATCATTCGAGGCATTTAATTCCCCGGCGTTTATAAACGCCAGATTGGAGTCTACCACGGCACTTATAAATGCCAGAAATTCCACTCTATACCGGCGTTTATAAACGCCGGTTAGAGTCTTCACGCTTATAAACGCCGAAATTCCACTCTATACCGGCGTTTATAAACGCCGGGTTACAGTCTTCCACGGCGCTTATAAACGCTGAAAAATTCCACTCTATACCGGCGTTTATAAACACCGGGTTACAGTCTTCCACGGCGCTTATAAACGCAGGTATAGAGTGGATTTCAACGTTTATAAGCTGTGGTAGACTCTACCACTGCGTTTATAAACGTGAATACCACACCGGGGAATTTGAAAGAATTGAAATTAAATAATATTATATTTGAAATAATTGAAACTAATATTCCATTTGCAATAATTTCTGTCCAAATATTTCATTTTCGATGATATTTTGTCTAAAATTTCAAATTTTGTCCAAAATTCAATTTTCGTTGATATTTTGTTTGAAAATTCAAATTTTTCAACCATCTGATTTTGTGACACTTATCAATTTCAGATGCTACTTTTTGTTATCTTTCCAATGAGCCAAAGAACGTCCCGATTGGAGGTACGAATCAAAAGTTATGTCTATTTTAAGAAATATGCTCGGATTTCAGATTTGCAAACTAGAATTGGTGCCCAAAAGAATATAATTGGAGATCTTATCGTATGATGATTTTGCTAATTACCTCAATAGTTTGCTAATTTGAAATAATTGAAAATCGGTGTTCGGTGTTTAACGGGTTAAGGGAGGAGGGGCGATTATATATCGATGTGATCATACCACTACTAAAGTACTAGATCTTATAAAAACTCGAAGTTAAGCGTGCTTGGGCAAGAGTAGTAATAAGATGGGTGACCTCTGGGGAAGTCATTGTGCACCTGTGATTTTAAATGCCACGAATAGAGGGATCCCCGGCACTTATAAGCGTCATGCTAGATAAAACCACGGCGCTTGTAAACGCCATAAATAGAGGAACCCCAAGACTTATAAACGCCAGTTAGAGTCTTCCACGGCACTTATAAACGCCGTGGATAATTGTTACCGCCAATTACTTTTCTCGACGCCATGTAAACGCCATCTAAAATCTTTTTAAGGCATTTATAAGGCTTTAAAAGCATTTATAGGCGCCATCGGAAGCTCGACGTGTTGTAGTGTTGGTCAAGTGTAAGAACTGTTTGGAGAAAAATTCTGGGATTGCTAAAAGCTTGGAACCCTTTATTCTCAGGGAGTCTGGAAATCAAGATAGTGGAGTTTTGTAATCTCCGGTGATGAATGTTGGGTGATGATGCCAGATTCTAATGTCTCAGAGACCTGATGATTGCATGCTTACAGGCTTCGGCAGAGAAGCTGGAAAGAAGTTCTTCCTGGCGAGCTACGTTGTTTTTGGTTGTCTTTTGTTTTCCTGAGTAGTATGTTTTGAAGTGGATGGCTGTGTTTCAGTATTCAGATGGCGGAATGTTGTGGTTGCTTGTTGTGTCTGATATGTTGGTAATTGTTGGGTTGAGTTGCATTCTAGGTGCTTAATTCTAAGATTGTTAGTTGGTTCTGTGCTTTGGTTTGCTGGGGCCTAAGGTTGCGCTCAGCTTATATGGTTGGTACTGGTGTTTTTGGGTTCAAGGTTGTATGGATGATGATTGTCTGTTTCAAGTTTCAGTAATGGAACTGGGGCATCTGTTGATGTCCTGTTGATCTAAAAAAAATCTTTATTTGCTCTTTATGTAATTATATTTATGGCCTTCGTATTTTGGTGTCTCTAAATATTAAAATGTTTTGAAATGTAAATGCAGAGTATGGAGCAAGCACAGAGATCTCAACTAAGGGTGATGTCTATAGCTATGGAGTTCTTTTGTTGGAAATGGTGACAGGGAAGTGTCCCACTGATGAAAGACTGATGGATGGCACAAGCCTCCATGAATTTGTTGCTAGAGCATTCCCACACAATATTGGCGAGATTGTTGATCCCATCATGCTACAAGACGACATCAATGCAACACACATCATGAAGAACTACATTGTTCCACTTGTTAGAATAGGCCTTTCATGCTCCATGACATCACCCAAAGAACGACCGGAAATGGGACAAGTTTCCACCCAGATCCTTACAATCAAGCATACATTCTCAGAGTCGCTTATAGATTCAAATCAATAAGTTGCCAAGTTAAGATAAATAATCCCCGCTTCGGATGCACTACTACAGAACTGGGCATCACAACCGGCCTATTTGAAGCGGTTTGGTGCGAACCTGCTGTGATGTTCGCACTGAAGCGGTTCAGAGGCAACGGTTCGGAGGGCTTCGAAGCGGTTTGAGACGGACCGCTTACAGATGTTGCTTTCTAAAGCGGTTCGTGTCTCAAACCGCTTCGATTTCAAGCGGTTTGAGACACGAACCGCTTCTAGAAAGCAACATATGGCGGTCCGTGTCTCAAACCGCTCGAAGCCCTCCCGCCTAGCCCATTTAAACCCTTCTTCCTCCACGAGCCCGCAGCAGAGGTACATCGAACAGAGAAGGGCGGGCCAAGCAATCGCTTTTTGGGGAGGTGCTGTCCAAATTTTTAATTGGGGTGATTAGCTTCAAATTAAGTGTTTCAAGGTTAGTGACATCATGCCAACATCCATCTCACCTAGATATTGCAATTTTTTCAATGGATGTGGAGAAATTTTGAACTTTTTAAGCAAGAATATGCATGATCAAATTTACTTGAGTTCTTCCCCAAAATTTATTTTGTATGCTTGTTTTTGTTGTTGTATGGAGATGTAGGGTGTAGATCTAGGTGCTTGTTTTTAATTGTATGACGGTGTAGGTGGAGCTTTTTTTGTTGGAGAAGAACAATTAATATGGTCATTAATTGTAGACTCAAGAAGAAAAAAATAATTACCAAGGTAGATTTAAGAGCTTGTGAGCTATAGATTTTTAAATGTACCTATAAGTTAGGTTATAATTTTTGTAATTAAATTTGTTATAATTTTTAATGAAATTATAACTTGGTGTAGATGAATCGGCAATGGATGTACAATGCGGACCGTCGCCGAGAGAGTTCATTGATGGCGCGAGTGCTTTTCTCGATGCGTGCGTTGCATTCTTGCCTCCAGTGCAACTTCATATGTTGTCCATGTGTAGATTGCAAGAACGAGAAGGAGCACTCCCAAATGATGGCAAGTTATGAACCACTTGATCATGAGAGGTTTCATGCCAAACTATACTGTTGGACCAACCATGGCGGTTGAGGCGATTAGCCAGAAGACGATGAAGAAGGCGAGGAAGAGGAAGATGGATTGAATAAGATCCTGACGGCACGCACATCGCTCCGTGGAAGAAACAAATGGTGACTTTGGTGATGATGAGCTAGACCAGATGTCATGATGGAGAGGGAGACTACACAGATAAAAGACAGCTTTGAGAAGTTTCAACAAGATGTTAGAGGACCACGTAACTCCTTTGTACCCAAACTGTAAGGTGGGGACACGTAAAGTCGCTGCACCACAATCGAACTCATGCAATGGAAGGCTACAAATGGTGTGTCGATAAGGGATTCGATGAGTTGTTATCACTCGAAAGAAGTTGCTTCCAAGATAACACTCTACCCGATCTACATATGAAGCCAAGCAAGTTGTCTCATCCTTTGGGATTGGAAGTACGTAAGATACACGCATGTCCTAATGATTGTATCCTCAGATCGTAATGAGTATGCCGATTTGGATGTTTGTCCAGCAGCAAAGAATCACGGTATAAGGTGAAACGTGACGATCCAGTGAAATAGATGGGGAGCGAAGAAGAAGAGACCTCCAGCTAAAGTGTTGTGGTATTTCCTTCGATCCCCGATTGAAACGTATGTTTGCTAACAAAGCGCATGCCCGATGATGCGCTGGCACAAATAAGAGCGTAAGGACGACGGATGCTTAGACACCCCGCAGATGGCTCACAAGGAGGAAAGTCGATCGGACGCATCTTGACTTCGCAGATGAGGTGAGAAATATAAGGTTTGGGTTGAGCACCGATGGGATGAATCCTTTCGGAGAATTGAGCAGCACCATAGCACCGCCTCGTTACACTATGTATCTATAACATTCCTCCATGGCTATGCATGAAGCGAAAGTACATCATGATGCCGTTGTTGATCCAAGGCCCCAAGCAACCCGGAAATGACATCGATGTTCACCGAAACCATTGGTTGAAGATCTTGTGACGCTAGGAGGATGGTGCAAGGGTATGGGATGAGTACAAAGGGAGTATTTCACCCCACGTGCTTTGTTATTTGTAACAATCAACGATCGCTCGCTTCTCAGAACTCGTCCTACCTAACTATCAAAGGATATAGAGCTCGCATCCAAAGGCTTAGATGAAACGGACGGCATGTACCGAAAAACTCTCGGAAGGTTGTGTACAAGGGTCACCGAGGTTTCTTCGTCACGAGTCACCCGCTATGGAAGAAAGGCGGAAATTTAACGGTCAACTGCACCTTCGTGCAAGGCCTCAACATCGTAGTGGGCCACGTGTGTTTGCTATGGTAAAGGATTTGAACGTAGTATTTGGAAAGGGTCCTAGAAGCAAACATGTGCGTAATGAGGATGGTCAGCACCCATGTGGAAGAAGAAGTCAATATTTTGGGACTTGCCATATTGGGAAGTCATGGAGGTTCACACTCGCTTGACTTCATGCACATCACGAAGAATGTCTCGCTGAATCGCTAGGCTACCTAGATATGTATGGAAAATCGAAAGATACACTACAAGCTCTAAGGACCTTAAACTCTTGAACCGAGGAACGACTTACATCCGGAAAAAGAGGAAAGGACAACATTACCTACATCCCGCGAGCTACACTCTAAGCAAAGAAGAGAAAAAAGCATGATAGAGTTCCCTAACAAAGGTGAAGGTCCTTCCGGATACTCCTCCAATGTAAAGAGACTCATAAACACGAAAGAGAATAAAATCGCATACATGAAATCCCATGACTGTCTTTGTGTTAATGACACGCTTGTTCTAATGGTCGTGAGAGGCATAACGCCCGAGTGGGTACGTGGAACAATCACAAAGTCGTGTTCTTTTTTCAACGCGGTTTCACGAAGGTCATCGACCCGGATAAACTAAGTAAGCTGCAGGATGACGTGGTACAAAGTGTGGTTAGTCTTGAGATGATCTTTCCTCCTGCATTCTTTGATATTATGGTCCATCTCACTGCTCACCTTGTCAAAGAGATAGGTATTCTCGACCGTGTATCCGCACAACATGTTCCCTTCGAGAGGTACATGAGTGTGCTAAAGAAGTATGTCTCAGAATCGTTCTCGTCCCTAAGGATGCATTGCCGAGGGTTATGGGACGAGGAGGTGATTGAGTTTTGTGTGGATTACATTAATGATCTAAACCCGATCGGCGCCCTATATCACGCCATGAGGGAGGCTACGGGAAAAGGGACACTAGGAAGGAAAGCAATTGCATGCAATGATCTTCTTACATTTAAGCAAGCATATTTCACGGTTTTGATACAATCAATCTGTAGTGGCCCCTGTATGTCCTTGAGCACAAGAGTATTCTACGCCGTGATTTCCGGGAGGTCCGAGGATTGATAACCCTCAAGCACATGGATTCTTTCGGCGCTTGGTTACAAAACTACATCCTTTTGAAAGGGTCGACAATGAACAGCTTGTAACGCTTGGCTCTGGGACCATCTAGTGAAATCGTGACATTCAAGGGTACGAGATAAATGGTTACACATTCTACACCGAGCCTGTGATAACAAGAGCACCAACCGTAATAGCGGTGTCCGTGATAGATGCCAAGACAACAAAGGCAAGGTGGATACATATTATGGTTTCATAGAAGAGATATGGGAGCTCGACTATTGACCTTTGAAGGTCCCTCTATTTAAGTGCCAATGGGTCAAACCGACTTCAAGCGCGTGAAGGTCGACAAATACGGATGACAATTGTGGACCTCATGCAAGTCGACATAAAGCGCCAACCGCTCGTCTCGCGAATGATGTGAGATGTGTCTTCTACGTAATGGACATGTCAAGCAAACCTAAGAAGCGTATGACAAGAAAGATTGTAGTAGTAAGCCAAAGCGACACGTGGTTCTCCAAGGCAAACGAAGGATTGTTGAGTTGAGGACGCCACAGACGAGGAAGAGTATAGTCGGCTCGACGAGCTCCCTCCTTTCACTGTGGATGTCGACATAAGCCTCCTCAATGACACAGACGTGGATGCTCCTTTCATACGTCCGCGATCATAATGAAGGAACACTTGTAAAGACAAAGTATGTGACTACTTGAGATGTACAGATTTAAGTGTTGGGGTGAGGTGTGTGCATGACCTTGCAATGTAACTAGGAAAGTGTTGGGGTGAGGTGTGTGCACTGCGACCTTGCAATGTAACTAGGAAAGTGGCAATGATGTTCACTTTCTTTTTGTACTAGTAAATCGTGCAGTACTAGGAAAGTTTTTATTATGAATTTTGCAGATTTTTGTTATGAATTCTACAAATTCTACAAATCCTCAAGTTTTTATTATGAATTTTTCAGATTTTTGTTATGAATTCTACAAATTCTACAAATCCTCAAGTTTTTATTATGATTTTTTCAGATTTTTGTTATGAATTCTACAAATCCTCAAGTTTTTATTATGATTTTTTCAGATTTTTGTTATGAATTCTACAAATCCTCAAGTTTTTATTGTGAATTTTGCAGATTTTTGTTATGAATTCTACAAATCCTACAAATCCTCAAGTTTTTATTATGAATTTTTCAGATTTTTGTTATGAATTCTACAAGCGGTTGGTATAAAAAACCGCTTGTGGAAATTACCTCTACACGCGGTTGGTAATACTAACCGCTTGTAGTAGTGCTTCCGGGCTAATATTCAAAACAATATGGTGCCCCTTGCAGGTTGACAAGATCTCCTCTCCCCCCTGGCTAGCGCGTGGTGCTTGAGTGCGGGCGAGCCCGCGAGGGTTCGAGCCCCACTCGCGCCCCCTAGCCATTCTTTTTTTGTTAGGCACATTTACAAGCGGTTCGTAATACCAACCGCTTGTAGAAGTCTATAGGTACAAGCTGTTGGTATTACCAACCGCTAGAGTCCTATATACAAGCGGTTGGTATTATTAACCGCTTGTAGAGGTCCCGGTATAAGTACTCCACACACCAATTTTTCTAAGTCCCCGCTCTCAGACCACAAAATTTCTAAGTCCCCGCGCGCTCTCTCCTGTGTCTCACCGCCGCCTGCCGAGACCTCAGCGCCGCCGCGCCTCGTCCGCCACACCACCATCCCACCGGCGCCACTCCACCCGGTGCCACTCCACCATCCCGCCCACTCGACCTCCTCTGGCGCGCGTGACCTCGCCGCCGCCTCTCCTCACCCACCTCGCCGACGCCACCTCGCCAGAGCCTCCTCCGCCACCTCGCCACGTCTCCTCTCTGCCGCTCGCCGCCCCCACCATTCCACCCGGAGGACCGAGGTATAGCTGCGCAAGATGCCTCGTCCTCCTCTCTAATCCCATCGCCTGAAGGTGTTCAGAAAATGCGAGGAGTCATCTCGGCGAAATGCCTGAGGTGTCGTCTGGGAAGAAATTAAGTGGCAGGAGGGGGGGAAGAATGACCATATTACCAGCTTAGTGGATGCATGGCTAAGTGTTTTGGTGAATTGTTAATTGTGCATGGTTAATTGTTTTAACTATATGTCGATCGATCGATCCGCATGAGTGAGGTGAGTGCATATTGTTGCAAAATCACATGTATACACTTAGGATTGCTAGCTTGTCCTAACACATCCTGCTGCCATTAGGCCGACAGCACGATGTACGCAGATATAAATAAATTAGAGTGCGTATATATCAATTGTACATGTATCAGTTTTTGGAAGCAGCTGTTTGGTGTTGATGTTCGCTCTCAAAGCGTTATGTCAATTGTATATGTATCATGAAATATGTAAGTATGTGTGAAATGTATATATAAGTATATATGAAATGTGTAAGTATATGTGAAATGTCAAATTGTATAAGTATATGTGAAATGTGTAAGTATATGTGAAATGTCAACATTTTTTCCAATATTATATTTGTTTTGTGTTGTAATCTGTGATATGGTTGTTTATGTCAACATTTTTTCCGAATTAGGATAGATGGAGCAACCAGACGGGTGACCCTACTTTCGATGCGGAGAACAGCTTTGATGGACTTCATCGCTACAGGGTAGCGCTTGGCCACGAGGCTAATGTTGGTTCCGGTGAGGTCGTGGCGGTTGCACCGATGAAGCTAATGTTGGTTCCGGTGAGGTCGTGGCGGCCACCGATGAAGCTAATGTTGGTTCCGGTGAGGCCGCTCAGCCGCAACCGATGAAGCCATTGACGCTTGGAGCCATCGGTCCCATGAGGATGAGGTATAGCCGTAACAATATAATCCTGTGGACATGTTAATCAATCGCAATTCATTAATATAATACACTCGACACGCTTATACATATGTTTGTGTATTTCAAGCCCCGTACATCGAAAGCAACCAACCCAGCCATCGGGACCTAACAAGAAGCCATCCACAAAGCACGGTTTACGGACGTTAACAACGGCGGATGCCGTTGCCCTCTTTCAAAGAGTTGGGCCGCATAACAACGCTATGCGGTTATCACGTGAGGGATCACGCCCCAATTAGCATCGTAAAATGGCCCGCAGCCTCAAGCTACGAAGGACATGCTCGAAAGATATTATGGAAAATTTCACATTTCCTAAAGGGAAGGAAGATAAGGCCAAGAAATTCACTTTGAAGAAAATGGCCACCATGTTTCAGCGTGGAAGACGCTCTCACCCGCAAGTATGTGCGAAGGGAGAAATACCCGACTTCAACCAATTTCCTAAGTCATGGATCACCGAAGCATTCCAGAGTACAAGTCGCCAATCAAGGCCGCATCATGAGTCAAAAGAACAAGGCCAATTCACGAAGAAGAAATACCATCACCATCTTGGCACGGTGGTTACCTCAAGGCAGCATCAAATGGGAGAAGGGAAGAAGAATTATTGGTGAAGGACATCACACTGCTACCACTTGGGATCCGCTACGCAATTGGTTTATGGGTCACGGGAGAGCCTTTCAGATGATGGCAGCTTGGTGATGGCACCAGAGTGCAAGAGGCTAGTCAAAGGATTGTACAAACTGCCGAAAGGGCCTCAGTGCGTAATGCTTGTGCGATAGGGAGAATGACGAGCTAACACATGCCCTTCAAAACCCCGAGCACCGGGACGGACACGAGGTATGGGAAAGCATACGCCGTGGAAGTACGGTTTCGCCAAAGATGTGGGTACGCGTCAGAGCCGCAGAGAAGCAAAACAAGAGAATCACATAAAGTGTACCAATTGGAACAAGAGCTCAGAGCAACCCAAAGCTAGCATTGGCGAGCAAATTGCGAACAAGTACAACTTGCCCTCAAGAAGCTCCAGGACTAGGTCCGAGCAATCACCGGACGCCGGATCAGCCCTCCGCGGTGGAGTAGTGCGCGTGGCCCACCGGGCCCCTCAAGCGGAGAACTTACAGCCTGTTACCCGTGGATGACATAAGGGTTCGCCGCCAGTGTGAGCTACACGCCGATGCGCGTAATTCGTCTATCAAGGTGGCTTACGGCATGGCATATCCGGTGGAGCAGGCAGACGCTCCATCGCAACGAAATACCCCGGTTACTCAAGGTCGCGGAGGAGGTGCTGAGCGGATTTGAAGAACTTCACCTCGATATTACGGAGGCGGCGACATGAACAAGCTTGGACAGCCCTCCACAATATCATCCTCTGGCGCAAACGGTACATCATATTTCCAGATGGTGTGGAGGTGTCATCTCCACCACGGCAACCCACGCCCAACGCCACCTCCACGCAATGCCTCGTCGGAAAAACAGAGCACGCCTCCACCACCCGCCCACGAAGAAGCCCTACTCCGCCACCACCATCTCAAACAAAAACGAACCCCCGAGGAAACCACACCTCCACCATCTCCTCCAAGGAAGAAGCTCGATAGCGAAAGGGTCCTCCACCCGCTCCCAAGAAGGCCTCCTCCACCATCAACAAAGACAAAGGAACCTACAAAGAGGGCATATGATATGACGCCGAGGAGACCGACGCGTAACGAAATCGAATTGGCGCACACTTTGCAAAAAAAAGCCAGAGCCAAAGAAGGAACCAATTGATCCAAAAGCGGCGGAACACTTCGCGACATGCCGTGCAAAGCCACCGCTCAGGCCTTCCAACTATGAACGGACAATACTAAAGGCTACAGAGAAGAATAAACGTGGTCAAAGCGCGCGGAAAGAACAAGAGAGACCAAGATCAGAGAACCTCGAGAAATTTATGAAGGATGTAGGAATCGCCTCATAATCGTAGCTCTTGGATTAACAGATGATCTCCCAAAGGCAAAGGTCAAATGGCAATATAAGTTGGGTCGGAGCTGATTGACCCTAATGAGATAAAGGATCTGCCAACCAAGATGCGTAATTTCACTAATGGTACATGACAGAGTCCGCTCAAGGAAGAGCGATGTTCCTCCATTTCAAACAAGATGATTTTTATCGCGGAACAACAAAGATATGGCTTGAATTCGATGACTTCTACAATATTTACCATGCCGACTCCATCAACGTGTCTCTCATGATTTGCTGGTGCCTGTAAGTGCCAAGCTCATACCTTTACCATGTGCTTCCTCGTACAATAAAATTGCAAATCTTAAACTTATACCTTTTTATGTAGAATGGAGATACAAAGATGTAGAAAAGAGAACATCTTCAACGTAGGCTTCATCGACCCAGAGAATGTTAACGAGTACGTCTTTGGATTGAGAAATGGCCGAAAGGATGTTGAAGATTACATTCTCGATGCATCCTTGGGACAAAGACTACAAACCGTACATATACGCCCTTCAACTTCGGCACGATATATACAACCTCTCGTTCTTATATTTTCCAAGGCATTGATAATACTACTAGCTAGTTACATATATGTTGCAATACATATATGAATAGGTATCACTAGATCCTTCTTGTCATCAAGCTTGATAGCAAATGATCGTTGTTCAAGACTCAAAAGGACTCCGGTGGACCAATATCAATATATCATTGACACCCTAAACAGTATATACCAATATACGATAGTTTTAATTCCTTATTATATATGTTGAAATACCTTGCTAATTCAACTCGATAATTACTACTCATAATAACGCATCACACAGTGGCATTCGCAAGGTTCCGAAAGAAGCAACAAGGAGATTTCGAGAACGAATTTGATGTACAAATAAGCACTCGAGCACGATAAAGAATATTAATATGCCGTAACAGTTTTTCATCCCAATAATAATTGTTTTCTTCTCAAATTTCATCGCAGTTCTACTTACGCATACACAAGGAAACAACTTATGTGGCTATTATGTGTGCCACTATATGCAAACTATTACCCACGGCGATGTGCCGACAACCAACTCCGAGGTAGTGTGAACATGTCAATTTCTTAGTACTTAATTACACTTTAATTACATGTCCAGAGATTTATTTACTTCCCACTTTGTCACCCAACATCGATGAGCTGTGCATGATCCCGCCAGACCGAAAGTTAAAGCAATCCAAGAACAACTCATCGGCTTTATTGTTGATTTAGATTGTATCCCCAAAGGCGAGTTCCACGCAGATGGTTGGAGTCCTTGTCCTCAAATAAGGACAGTGAACTGACGACATCAACGCCGACCAAGGGCACAAAGAGCGACGCATGCAAGAAATGAGCTCAAGATTCACCCTTTTATTCTTTGAAACTTGTAAAAGTGATGTATTATTTCATGTGTTCATCCTTGTTCATTTTTAGTCTAGCTATTAAGTTCAGATCATGTAAAAGAACATGTAATTATCTTAATGATCACGCATGAATAATATATATTTAATTATTGTGTCAAAAACTCTTGTAGTTCTATATATTTTAATTGTCAAAATCTATATAAAAAATAAAACCCTCTGAAAACATATTCTATATTGAATATAATCAAGGATGTGAACTGATCGTGCATCAACGCTCGACCAAGGATATAAAGAGCGACGATGCAAGAATTGAGCTCAAGATTCGCCTTTTATTCTTTGAAACTTGTAAAAGTGGCTTATTATTTCATGTGTTCATCAACTTGACCATTTTTAGTCTATTAAGTTCAGATTTTTCTCGTAAATGAACCTGTAATTATCTGAATGAGTACGCATGAATAATATTTATTTAATTGTGTCAAAAAACTCTTGTAGTTCTATTTATTTTAATTATCAAAATCTATATCAAAACCCTCTCAAAAACATATTCTATACTGAATATAATGAAAACGCTGTGCTGTCAGTCTCTTCACAAGCGGTCAGTAACTCCAACCGCTTGGAGAGAGCCTCCACAAGCGGTTGGTGTTACCAACCGCCAGGAGAGGCTCTCCACAAGCGGTTGGAGTTACCGACCGCCAGAAGTGTGGAACCACAAGCGGTTGGGAACCGCCAGATACCCGACGGGTATCACTCATGGTTGTTACAAGCGGTTCTAAAACCGCTTCTAAAAGCGGTTTCGAACCGCTTGTGCATGCCCGATCCGCAGTAGTGATGGTGGCATTAATTGCTCCAAAACACCAAAAACTAGCGTATAACCCGCTTTGTTGTAGGGAGATATTTTTCTCCCTTTTTGTAAAATATTATATGAATGTTTTGAGTAAAGTGAAGTTGATGTTGTTAAATTTTGAGGATTTAATGCCATATGATCTTGTGTTGTGCAAGTTTCAAGATAGAGAAAAAAAAGTTAAGTTGGTGTATATTATCGAAATCGTTTTGGATGTTCAGATAAATTAATAGAAGCTTGCCTTGCTGTCTCATGTGAATTTCCCACACATTGCTAACATGAGAGACTGGTATATAAATCAAGACTATTAATTTAAACATGAGGAGATATTGTTCATGGAAAAGAAATAAAGATCAAAACATGAAAATGGGCCTGATCTGGTAAATTTAAGGAATTCTAAGATTAGTTTGCAATTTCAGCTCTATGGACTTTGGTTGTAAAAATTGAGGAGGTACAGGTGATCAGAGACTTAGAGGTGCTTCCATACTTTTCTTTTTAACAGTTGTATAAATATTAAAATATAAATAAAGAATAGATGATGATTACTTACCCCTTCGCTTGCTTCAAGATTTGTGCAACTTGTATTGAGAGAAAAAGCATTGAAGCATTGCTCGAGACTTAATTATTTATGCATGTTCTGAGTTGGCTGCATATTTGTTTGTAGATTACAGAGAGAGTGGAGGTGACAGTCTATTTGGAGTTATCACAATGGCACTTTGCCACGAGTGCTTTAGGCAACTTTAATCAAGTTGGGCTAGTGTTTGGTTCTAGCCATAAATTAGACATGCCAAACTTTTTCAGCTAGGTCCAACACGTCATAGGCACAACAAGTTGTGGCAAAATTCCCTTAAGACAACCTAAATTGTGGTTTTAATTTTCTTGGCCACAACTTTAACAAGTCAGGCACAAAAGTTTAGCAAATTGTAGCAACCTACAGCCATGAAGCAAACAATCTTTTCCATAAAAATATTTTCTGGTGTCCCGAAAAAATTGTTATAGACCACGCGCGCAGTCCGTATCTGCCGCTCACTCTTCCTTCTACACTGGAAGACGAAACAGCTCATTTGTTTAGCCTAAGGGCATGTACAGTGATACAGATGACAGCTGTCTATAATATATCTCCACATCATCTGTAGACAGCACTAAAAATAACTCATATAATGGATCGTCTATATAGTTGTCTGTAATAGTCTCTCATCCAAATAACAGACTGTCTATACAAGGTATATAAAATAGAAAGCTATCTATAAAACCGTCTGTTAAATAGTAGACATCAGCTTTCTCTCTCCTCCACATCATCTAAAATCCTAGGTGGTATGATCTTACAGACAACTCACATGTACCATTGTACATGCCCTAAAACATATTTTTTTAGACAAGATATTTAAAGGAAGACCAATTTTTTTTATACATTTCGGCCTCATTCGGCAGCAGCTTATTATCAATTATTGTAGTTACTTTTTTGGTTTGTTCCGCAATGCCATTCATTGAGTTCCACTATTGTTTTTCATTGTTGCATAGAACAAGACTAGAGAGTGAAAATAGTCTACCTATGGTATTCTTATTCAGAGATGACGATAAAGTAGAAGATAAATCAGAGCATAACTACTTTTATAACGAACTGTAGATGGAATTGGATTTTTACCTTGCCTTGGAATCCATCAACATTTGTTCTCACAAATGCGAGATATACTTAACTTTCTGCTATGGTTGTAAATCATTCCACTGAGATGATACACTTTTCTTTGGAATATTGTAGTAGGTTGTCAAAACAAGCTGAACCTTATGCATAGCTTTCTTATGATAAAACCTTCATAAAGTCGAGTAGTCTATCCATCTCTTATGCAGGAGAATATTTCTACGCCAACATTTTGGTTCAAACGAGCAAGACACTATTCTATACTTGGATTAAAGATGAGCAAATATTAAGGTTAATTCAATACATCAATGAAATGTTTATGACTTATGTAACATTCCAAAATTTAAAGTTTTTGAGTGTTTGACTTTAAAAATGAACCAGTTGTATTTTCCTCAAATTAAATAAAGCTTAATTTGGATTTTCCAAAAATAAAAGGATTTAATTTGACTAATCTATTGATCAAACTAAAGATTTCTTGTGCTTTAAGGAATTTTTCTGTATTTTTGGAGACTTTTTTGAATTTATTTGCTATTTATTTGAATTTATTTATTTTATTCGAATTTCTGGGATTTTCTAAATTCGGAAATCATTTTATTTTCTTTTTCCCCTCCCGGGCCGAATCCCTTGCACGGCGGCCCGTTCCTATTTCGTCGGCCCATCTTCTCTAGCCTACCTCCTATTCCCTTTCGGCCCGCATTCCCCGGCCCATTCTGCTCATGCCCTACCATCTCTGTGCATTTCAAATTTCATGAAAAACCCTAGCCCGAGCCGATCGCTGCCGTCGGTTTTGATTGGGTGTTCGAGAGTGTGCCACATAGCCTCTTGTTCGAGACCGCCGGATCGTTGCGTCGTGGACGCCTTGGATTGAGCCACGTCGCCCCGCGCCGCCGTTGCCAGCACTGAAACCCTAACCACCGCCGCCCTTGGATTCTGCGTCGGGCCCGCTCATCGAGGCCTTTTTAAGGCCCTGAGGACCGCCTCCCGAGGTTCGCCTCTCCATGCCGCTCATTCTGCCCTATCTTTTGCTGTCTGAGACGCCGCCGTCATCCCTCGCGCCCTTCCCGAAGTTCTCCGCCGTGCCCAAGTTTTCTCCGCCGCGTTTCGTCCTCTCTGATGAGCTTCCGCCGCTACCAATTGCACGCCCGAGTTCGCCGCGTCACCCTCTCCCAAAACCGCCGAGTTCCTCGTCCGATCTGCCATTCGCCGTGTGTTGCGTCATCTTCCTCAGCTCCTGTAAGCAGTGCCGCCACCCTTGCCGATGCGCTCTGCCGCTAATCTTGGCCGTCCGATCTTCCCTCAATGCACCGGATCTTGCCACGTTGCCAGTGCTCGCGTCATTGTCCTTCGCCGTTCGATCACCCGCCGACGCTTCGAATCGGGCCGCGTCACCTCTGGTTCCTCAGCCGCCCGATCAATGCCGCCGTTGGATGCGCGCCACGTGGCCGAGCCGCGTCACTACCTCGTCAATTGCCTTGTCAGCTGCTACGTGCCATGCCACCTCAGCTGGTCCACTGCATCACCCTGTCGTCTCCTCAGTGGTCTCGGTCTACTGTGGACTAGCCACTGACATGTGGGCTCCATGTGTCAGCAACTTATCTTTTTCCTTTTTTTGATTTTCCTGAAAATCCGAAATTCCATCCAATCACATGCTGACACGTGTCACCCGCTTGATTTTTCTCTGATTTTCTCTCCTGAGGAACTTCCAGGAGCCCGAGCTCCGATTACAGTGATTCAAATTTCTAAATTCATAATCTATCTTCTAGTGCCATTATTTTCAAATTTTGAATTTTGTTTGAATTTTTTTATTTGCTCTCGTTTCACGTGTAGACGATGCAGTTGAATCACAGGCGAATCATCCGGCAGAGGTAGAACCAGTGGGAAGTATTGAAGGCAAGTCTTCCTTGAACATGTTGATCCCAAATTTTATGAAAAGCATTATGTTGTTTTAAATTATGCATGCTTATTATTTTACGCAATGTACTTTAACTGTAGCGTAAGGTTTAGCTAAATTCCAGTTGTGGTATACCCTCATTGACTTTAATCATGACAACCTTTGTCACCCTAGATAATACTAGCTAATTTATTTGGTGTTAACCAATAGTGTAGCATGGGACGGTAAAATTGCTTAGTCTAGCTTAATTGTTTCGGTATTATGCCATTATGGAAACCTTTTCAAACATTGTTCAAACTTAATTGTGAGATTGTGGCAATTGGTATTGCTGCTATTATTTAAATGAATTAAAGTGGAAATGGCTTAGACCGGGGTGGATGAATGTTTGGTGGGTGCTGGATGCACGAGACCTTGCAAAGTGATTGTTCCGCCCTAGTCAATTAAGGACCGAACCATGTGTTACCATGGACCGAGCACTACCGTACAACCACAAGTCTATATGGGTACGACTTGGCTAATTAATTTGTGTGTCTCGTTATTGGCTTCGCTATTTGGTTGAATGTGGGTGCCGGATGTAGACACTCACAAGATGCAAGAGGGGGCTTCTGTACTGGGTGGCTAGAACCCTAACAGCGGTGAAACCTTAGCGAGCAAAGTTAGTAGCTGGGTCGTGCATTGTAAAGGCCTTGTCATGATCTCTTTGCCGACACACCAAAGGAAGTGTGTTAATTACATGGCAACAAGAGTAGATTATGTCTTGTGGGTAAAGTTGTACACACTCTACAGAGTTAAAACTACTTAAGTAGCTGTGCCCACGGTCAAGGGCGGGCAAGGTACGCTAGCACATTGTAGATCTTATGATTTTGTTTTAAATGAAAATGTTAGTTTGGGAATCCGTGAGTGGTTGAAACTCTCGGGTTTTGGTTTGGCGGTTGGAGCCAGTCAGGTGGTTGGAACCTATGTAGTTGTTATATCAAAATTCAATTACTATTCTATTACATTTTGTCAAATGATGCTTTGTGAAACTACTACTGGTATTTAAAGTTAAAACTTTGCTTTACGCTAAATGAACCATATTATGCCTTCAATTGTTTGGCCATGCATATAGTTGTTGACACCAAAAACGTGACGTAGGGTTTTTGATCGCAACACACCAGACGAACACCGGGTTCAAATGCGCTGAGCGTGCCAATCGATTTGACCCTGCAATCGATAAGGAAAGAATCGTGAAACTCAATCTAAGCCGATTTTAGAGACGAATCGGCTAAAGTAGAATCAGCCAAAGGCTGATTAAAAGGTAAATAGATTAGCCGATCAAGGCTAATCAGAAGGATAAAGGTAGATCGATTCTGAAAAGGCGATGCGCAACAAGACAGAATAAATCAAACCTGAAGAAATCGGAGACGATCAAACAATCAGCGATACACAACTTTATTTGATCGAAGTCGACTTACAAAAGAGCATTACAAGACTAAAAGCTACAAGAAAAACAAAAATTGACAGATGTGATTTGCTGTGGATGATGTCCTTCAAGCAGCCCTGGCACGCCTTATATACCCGTCAGCCGATCCTAGTCCTGTTCTGTCACGGCAACATAATCCGAGTCGGCTATAGTTTCCTAATTGGTCTCCTGTTTCCATATACTCGCCGCATGTTATCCAAACTTTCCAAAGATATTCCCGTGCATTATCCAAACTCGTATGTTTTGCCTATTTGTCTTGTAATTTCCAAAATCTGGTGCAAACATATGCCCCCCATTTTTGAAAGATAATTTATTGTCTTTCAAAAATATATCGGCTTCTTCATCCATTGGCTTCTTCCTTGTTGGTTAAAGAATTGCTCTAGTAACTGCTGCATTAATTGCGCCGTAAAAATCTCGGTGCAGTTTAACTGCACGCGTCGCCTCGAATTCATTTCCCGTCAATTTCAACTTTTCACCGTGCTATATATATGCGGGACCCCCACGGTCATTTTCACACCTTCCAGCTCTCAAACCATCTGCAATCGGCTTTTCTGCTCTTGCAATCGGCTTCTAGACGAACCTTCCCAAGTCGGCTAAATGGACTCTTCCAAGGTACTTATCCCAATCCCAGAAAGTAATGATCAGTATTACTTAGGACCAGTAGGGAATCTGACTACCAATATAGTAATTAATGAAGAAATCCCAAGGCTTCCTTTGTCGGCCAGTGGCTATAACGTAGAGGAGTGGGGAAAAAGCTTTCGGGCTTGGCCGATAGCACTGAAAGGATGGAGAAGTTGGTTCATTCGAGTATCGGCTCAAAAGAAATCGGAATGGGAGAGGATGGGTATAGCCGATGTAACATCCCAAAATTTGGGTTTTTAAAAATTTATATTAAATTAGCTTTCCAAAAATTTTACATCAATCTTATTTGATTAAAGAAGCTTAATTTAGAATTTTCTAAATCTAAAACAATTTAATGTGCCTTCTGCGTGCATCAAGTAAATTAAAATTTAGTTTTTACAGTGTCCTTTGTATCTCAGGGAATTTTTCAAATTTGAGATTTGCTAAAAATTAATTAAAATTATTAATTTAAACATTTGGATGTTAATTGGATTTTTAATTTGAATTATTAATTGTTCGGGCAATTCTATAACCAAATTCCAAATCAAACCTTTCCTTTGAATTTCCATTTAAATTCAAAATTTGGATTTCCCTCGGTGTTCTAAATAATCTGGCATCCATATTCTTCCTAAATTGGAGTTCAATCTTTTTCCGTTCGTAAAGCCAAAATTTCAAATTACCTATCCTTATTCAAATTTCACCCGAGTTCCAAAATACTCCAAAAATATCAAAATTCATAGAATTAGGTTCCAAATATTCTAAAATAATTTTGGAAATTTTTTCAACATTTATAGAATCCCTTTGATATTTTATCTCTCGTGCTTTCATTAAATTCATTTTTATTTGTCCCAAAATTAACTAAATTCCAAAATTCATCCAAAATCAGCGAAACCAATTTTATTGGGTTCCATTTTATTCTTTAGGATATTTAGGATCATTTCTGATATTTTTAGATCTTGTTATTTATTTAATCCCGTGTGCTTTAAAATCCGCACTTGTAGCACTGTTCAAGTTTCAGTCTCCCATGTCTAGCCCCATATTCAAATGCTCATAACTTTTGCAATTCTGAACGAAATTGAGTGAGGTCAGTTGCAAATCGTCGGCCCAGTTAAGGGCTTCAATTCCCCTGTAGTTACCCCCTCTGAAATCAAGTGAAACGGACGCTGCAATCACTTCTTTGCCGTTTCTTGTTTAAGCCATAACTTTTCCGTTTCTCCTTCCCTCAATGCGTGTGACTACCCAAAATGTGCGTTGCAGTCTCCCCAACACGCTGCTCACCCTTGCCTTCCATTTCCAAAATATTTACCCTTCCAAAAATCGAAGAAACGGTTGCCGGACGTCCTCCGTTGGTATCGCCATGCCATCTTTTGATCCGGTAAGGCAAATCGACTTCTGTTCACGTCATCTTGTGCGCATTAGTGTATAGATCATAACCCCTCAAGATAATCTAGGATTCATCAAGAATTGCTCTGGGAATTTGCATTCGTTCGTCGTCGGTCGTCGCTTCGTTCGTCGTCGATTCCTTCCAAACCGGCAATCCCCAATCAAATTCCTTCTAGATATAGCCTAGTATGATCTTGCTCTACGCCGTGCTTCTGCTAGTTTTGAGAAATTCCGTGTTTTATTGTGTTTTTGGCCACCATGCCATTCGGACCGTTTTTGGTCGCGTCTCCGGCCATCCGCGCCGTCAGCCGTCGTGCCCACGGGCTCCCCCTCACCTCTCCGCCCCATCCCCACCACTGGCCAGCCCTTAATTGGCCAACGTCGCCCCAATTCTGTGTATGTACGCCACATGCTCGTATAAATGCTGATTTGATCCGTTTTTGCTCCAAATCCGGTTTTTCTTGATCTAGCCGCCACCCCAACCTTGTGTAGACCTCCCATGGCCTCTCCCACGCATATGCCATGTAACAGCCCGAAAATTAAGAACAGTAAAAATATAATATTCAAATTTGATTGTGAATATTTTTGGGATTTCTGAATATTGTTTGCTTTATTTGGAGTTCTTGGATTTTCATGTTGCAAGAAAAAGTAAACAAAAGGGCAATAAAGAATGAAAAAGAGGAAAAGGCAAAAAGGTAAAAAGTAAAAATTTAGAAAAATTACTATGAGAATCCTGAGCACATAATTAAACCATTTTAGCCAGCAATTGAAATTTTATACATAGATTAATGAAGAGATAAAATGAAAAGATAACTTTTAAATCATAACTATGTATTGTCAGAATTTATAAAATATTTATAGAACTCAAATGGAGCTGTAAAAATTATCATGAACATACCAATGCAATATCCACCCTTGGTTAAAGTGTAATAAATTAAAAATATAATTTATGACTTTTCCAAATTTAAAAACAGAAACCCTGAAAATCTAGAAATTTGCAATGTCAGAATTTTTATAAAATAATGGAACCATATTTTGAGTTGAAAATTTTACAGCAGAATTCTGAGATCAAATTCTTTAGAAAAACAAAATTTTAAAAATAATAGACTTCAATTGGTCTCAAGGAAAAATCAAAATCCGAAATAAGAAATTAGGAGCAGTCACTGTTGTCAGAATATTATCAATTTTTCGGTAACTCATTTTAACCTCAAAATTTTACCAGGCATCAAAATATATTCAAAGACCATGGTAAAAAAGTTTGGATATTTTCTACTTCAATTTGGCAGCCCAATAAATTCCTCTACTCATCTCATTTCACTGACTACTGGACCCAAGCCCCACTTGTCATCTCCTTCTCCCCCCCTGTTCTTGCGACCGAGCGAGAAACTCCCGAGCCAGCGCAGCTTGACCATCCCCATTCAGTGCATCGCTCCTTCGAATTGTCGCGTCTTCAGCGTCATCCTCAGCTCATCCCAGCCGCGATCATCGCCACGTTCGTCCTCACTCCCTCTCGCGCCATACCGCAGAAGCTAAGCCCGCTAGCTCGCCATTTTCTTTGTCGCTTGCGGTGAAACTCCCAGCCGAGACAATCCCAACCAAGGCTGGCTCATCCATTGCGTTCCTTCGCTATAAGTTGCACCTCAGAGATCGCAATGGACTCCTTTCTCATTCCCCTCCACTCCTTCTTCCTTTTCCTCATGCTAGCGCCAGAACTCCCTTCTATTTCCGCCATTACCAGGAGCTTCCAAGCTCAAAGCCGGAATCGATTCGCACGAAATAAGGAACCATATCCAAATCCGGTCGAGCTAGAGCATCACCAGGCACTGCTGATCAAAACCCCTCAAAAATATTGGAGCACCCTCATGCGAAATCTTGTTTGCAATGCGCGCCTTTCTTCCCTAGGCAGGTCACCTATGGCGGCTCACCAGAGACTCTTCCTTCGTAAACCTCAAAAATGGACTCCTTGTGATCTCTAGATGCTTAATATTCCACCGATTTGAACCGATTCGATCTCTTGTCTTCTCCGCTTGGTCACCGCCATGGCCGCCGCTTGAAGTGGTGGCGACTCACCTCAAGCCTTCCCGGTTGAATCGGTAGCACCATTGATCGCGCCTTGCCGAGCTGCAGCCTCTTGGGTACTCGCCTTCACCGGAGCTTCACCGGAGAGTCACCGGCAGCGAAGCCCTAGGCCATCCCCTGCTCTGTCTCTCTGATCGGCGGGCCCCCATTGCCGATGGCGCAGAAAGCTCCAACAAAAGGGTAAAAGGCGCCCTTCAGATGAAAGCGTACTCAATTTCCAATCCAATTTCCATACTAAATACAATTCAATTTTGAATATCTTTTGCGATTTAAATCAAAATTTAGTGGGACAAATTTCTGTATTCATTTAAAATCCAAAAGAATCTAAATATGGAAAAGTATTTAATTTTTTGAACTACAGAATTATTATTCGAATTAGACCTTGATTAATATCCCATTATGGTCTTTAATTCAAATTTGTGCATAGTAAGTCATGAAGCTATGAAATAAATATTCATATTATGGTAAGACCGAATTAATCTAAATCTGCAAAAATATTTAATTTTGAGTTACAATATGATTATTAAAACTAAAAATAAGATAAATACTATTATGGTCTTTGTTGTGTATGTGAAAATATAATTTTAAAATCATCAAATAAATTTGAATATGCTTTTGGAATTATAATAAACTCAATCATGTAAATATAATTAATTTCTGATCTATGTTTAATTTGTTTACCTTCCAATCATTAATGAACCCTGCTATGGCCATTAGCAAAATAATAGCGTAATGGCTCACATAATGATAATGTAATTTGTATTAAGTTCCTAAAAACAGTAAGGACCCATGTATGCAAAAATATTTAAAGTAAAACTTATCTTGCATTCTTTGATGCAAGAAAGTGCAAAACAACAACAGCAAATAAATATATAATCCATCGTAATTAAAGATCAAATAATGCCAAATCAACTTTAAAACATTTCTAGGATGGTACTCTGCTAATGCCTGAAAAATGAATCAAGAACCATGTATAGTGTAGTCGCAAACTTAAAATGAATCTTGACCGATTTAGTGTTCGCATTATGATCATTTAGACTAATTCAACAGCAAATAAAATAACTCGTCTAAATGATAAAATCAGTAAAACTAGTATAGAATCACTGTACAAAGTTCATACTACCATATTCTAGAAAAACATCTTAATTATAACTTACTTTCCATTTAAATCAAGCTAGTTCAAAACCCTTAATTGTTAATCGTGCAATTCACTTTTGGCCGATTTCGTGTTTAGTAAGTTTTAGTTGCCACATAAGCCTTTTCAGCAATGAATATAAAGACTCGTCTAAATCGTAAAACTTATGAAATTAGCTCAGTAATGCTCTCCAAAGTATAGTCTACCCTAATACGAAAAGATAATTTCATTTCATCGTGATTTACATATTAATTTTGATAGCTTAATAACCCTAAGTAATCACATTACTTTAGCCCGCAAAATGAATGAATAAACTTTATGTATAAATGAGAAATCAAGGATTAAGATATTTGTATCACCAGAACCTTCTCAAATATCAGGTAAATTAGGCCAGTAGCCTGAATCAATAGATCTAATCTGTGTAATCTGAATTATATATGAAATCAATCAAGGTAAAGCGCTATTTCGCTCCTAGTTTAATATGATCATTTAAGCCTCTTCATTAACTCGCTAAGCAGCTCATCTAAATCCAAATAATGTAAAGAATAGTCTAGAAATGATCTTTAGGATACAATCTGCAGTAATCTAGAAAAATATTCTTATTTTATCTTGCTTTGAATCTGAATCCTAATAGAGCAAAACCCAAAAGTAATAAAGTTACCCGAAATCGTATGGTGAATAGTAAAATCTATGAAGCTTGCAACTAATGATTAATTCTATTAATCCAAACAATCTTTGCATCTTGAATTCGTAAATTAAGATTAATAAATTCATAAAAGAGCAACCCTGTTTCTTGTGAAGAGTTTTATTTGTTCTTGCTATCTACTTTCTTTTTGCCCTTATTGAGGTTTGTATTTTGCTGTTTCTGTTGATCGACGAGTAGAACCCGACGTCTCTAGCTTCGTCATCATCGTCGTCAGCTGCAATCCTCGTCTTCGTCGTAAACGACAAATAAGTAAGGCAAGCACCCTTTGATCATATTGATCCCAGTATGTAATATACTTTGTTTTACTAAACTATTTTATGCATACGTTTACTTGATGTAAATTGCTATTTTGTGGTTTGGTAGTTATACCTGTTGTCTCGTGAATCTCCTTTGATGATTATGAATATGTGAACCTTGATAACCATAGATTAAGGTTAGGCATTACTTAATGTCATTATGGGTATATCGCTCATATTATTCATGCTTAGCCATGCTTTAGAATCAGAATGTACATGATCAAATCAATATTTGTTTCAAAACACGGAAATGTCACCGTTGGTTGCGATATTTTGATTAAAACCCAAAACAAAACTATGATTTGGACGTGGCGACTATTGGCAATAGCGAGAGGTGCAAAAAGGAACCGCACGTAGTGTAGGGTGAAGTATCGCCGTGTCGGATTAAGGACCGAACGTCGTGTTGTATGATCCAAGAAAACCCGCATAAACCACAAGTGCCGGGATGGGGCAGCCTTAAACCGATTAAGTTACCTGGTTTAACTTTGCATTTATGGTAGGCGGAGCCAGCGTAGCACTCGATTCGGTTTGCTTGTGAGGGCTTCCACGCTTCGTGTGGGTAATTGCTCGCGGGTAACGGTGTACGCATACCGTGTTCGTAAACGTTATGTTGGGTGTGATGAAAGTGGATCCACGGCTCGGTGTGTGTTTATGTTTCTCGGCGGGGTTAACGCCCGGCCGGTGTGAAGTTAACCTGTAATGTAAAGGTTTTCGTCATGAATATTCGCCATCGCGCTTACTATGGGATGTGAAGCGTGGCAAAAAGAAAAGGTCATGTCTTGTGGGTGCAGCTTGTACACCTCGCAGAGTTTAAATCTAATCGATTAGCCGTACCCGCGGTCATGGGTGTCTTGGTGAACTTGCACGAGTTAGATGTTTTATTATTTTCAAAAGGGTTGGTTCCATTTTGTTTTGCAATCGTGCTTTTATGTCAAAGGGCCGACATTGTTGGATTTCGTGAATTTGTTGATTCGCCGCCACGCCATGGAGGATCGTGAGTGTTACTTATGCTTTACTTATTTGTTATTAATCAAATGCTCTTATAAATTCCGCTTTGCAAATAACGGATTTACAAATTCAATTTCGCTTTATGCAAATTAACTCGTAGTAGCCTCCTTTGAATTGGCCTGCATTTATGCATTTGCTTGAAAGTCTTGCGGAGTACGAAAGTACTCACCCTTGCTTAATCTATTCTTTATAGGTGGATTAGAATGCGAAGCTTCGAAGGTTTGTTTCATCGCAGGTTGCAGGATCCTTGTTGTCGCGATCTTTCTAAGGATTTATGCCTGGTCAGTTGCCTGTGGGAATGGATGGGTACACTACATGGCTTTGCTTCTTTTGCTGCTATATGCTCTGAGTTGTAAGATTTATGTATTTATTAGTTTCCGCTTAATTAATTCAATGTATGGTTGTGATTCCAATTGTTGAAATGTGCGTGCTAGCTACTGATCCAGGGACTAGTACTGCAAGCACATTAGATTTCCATTTTTGCATTCTGTGTAAAAATAGGGGTCGTCTCAGCTTGGTATCAGAGCTATACTGACCGTAGGATAAACCTTAGATAGATTGGTCGTTAGCATTGGAACAAGCAAATTCAAAATCTTATTTTCAAAAGATACTCTATTTGCAAACTGTAGACTTTGCTATTCTTTTCCTCATTCTTAAGATTCTACTCTTACCCCTACTTTCATTTTGATTTGTAAATAAATTCCCCTTATCTCAAAAAGAAATCCTCTCTATGGTTTATCTCCGCTGCTTCTGAAGATATTCGAGACTTGTCGCTACCATGCTTCATGCCAACCGATGAAGACTGCAATGTCTGCGCCAACAATTTCAAGGAAGTCAGACAACACTTCGCTAACCTCGACAAAGCAGAAGTACAACTTGAAGACCCTACTTCATGAAGAAATAGCATCACCCAACCATAAAAGGCAGAAGATTAGAATATATTAGGATCTACCATAAGATAAGAACCCTTACGCGTAGCATATTATTCCGCTCTAGTTATATAGAGCAATTTATGTTGTCATTATGTTTCGCTACTTGAAATTGGTCTTTATTCTGAATGTTAGGACTGATTTATGTATGGACTTAACCTCTAAGGTTAAAGTTTCATAATAAATTGTCCGTATGTATGAATATCGAAATCTCAACCCGTAGGATGAATAAGAAATCATAACATAGTCTGTATCTTCCCTCCATAGAACTTTTTATGAACTTATCTCCTCTCTGTGCAATTTCTCACCTATGTAACCATCATGGTTATTAACCTTTCTCAAAAATAAAACCTCATTGAGATTAGTAATATAGTCTCCATTACTGCTTTTAGCTTTACTTGAGACCACA
This sequence comes from Guadua angustifolia, assembly GCA_036346375.1. Classification (NCBI taxonomy): domain Eukaryota; kingdom Viridiplantae; phylum Streptophyta; class Magnoliopsida; order Poales; family Poaceae; genus Guadua; species Guadua angustifolia. Next base: position 48,006,598 of record CM070510.1, read on the forward strand.
CCACCTATATATAAACCAAGTTCAAGATCTCCCCAAATTAGTAAACATCAACTAACTCAGGTCTCTCTAGGCTAGATGAAACCTAATGTTCCAATAATAACTTCTAACCATGACTCAAAACTCATCTCACTGCTTATCTAGATTATATACCATGAAAATGAGTTGGAACCAGAAAAGTTATATTCTTCTGAACAGAAACATTCGAATGGATGTTAAGAATGGAAACTAGAAAAATTGGAAACCTTACTTCTAAAAAAAAAAGGATAGCATCAGTTATACATATACTCTTTTCCCATCTATAGAAATTAATCTTCTTATCTGTATACTCATTTCCCCCTGTGTAGAATTTTCTTTTTCCACTCCTAAGTTATTCTTTTAGAAGTATTTCTCTCCTTGTCTTTTGCGAAATGAAAACCACGAACAAATCTTTTGAAAAGAATTTTGGTAACAAGTCAGCAACGTCGTGACGCCTACGTCAGCAACTTCAAGAAGATGGAAGTGACAAGTATCACAACCTCTCCAACTTCATCGAAGCCTCGGAAGACTAACACAGCAAGTGGTGCGAAGATTAAAGGAAACTCGTCACTGAATAGTCTACTTTGGAAGATAGCAGTATGCAAGTTACACATTATTCTAGCTATGTAGTAAAATTTTTTAATGCAAAAATATGTATGGCCAGTAGAAGGAAAACCTTAGATACCCTTCCTACATATTAAGTTAAATATATGTATAGTATTTCTGAGTTATTGAAATTTTGTTGTAAATCTTTTCTATTTCTTCCGGGTGACTCTCGTAAATGTTAAATCACTAGGTTGAAATTTATGATGTGTTAACCCTACTTAATAAGAAAATTTTAATTAAGAAAAATTTTAAAGAACGAAACGTTGCCTTGTAAATCAAGCCAAAAACTACTTAATCCACATAGGAACCTTTCCTAAAATGATAATTTAATGAACAGAATATTGTTGTGAAACCCAACAGAATTCCATCTAAATAACTTTACGCTAATAAATATTATTGCAAGATGCCTGCGACATAATCTATTAATACATCTACTGAAAGTAATGAGTAATAAAATTTTTAGCCTTCATAATTGACCTTCAGCTCTCCCCAAATAACTGAAATGCACCCTTTCATTCATCCCAAATATTTTAACATGCTCTGTATCTCTTTAAATTAGCTTATTCTTGCTAATGATTCTCGGCGTAAACTGCTAACACTCCTCAGCTAATTCGTGAAACCTCGCAAGACACTCAACTGCCAAGAAATGATAATCCTATCCAAGTTCAACTAAATCCTTTGTATTCAGCTAAAGCACTTCCTTTCCAACATAGCAATTGTCATAACTCTCCACTTTCTCAATGTACACAAAAAAATGTTAGAATCTCTAACCATGGTGTAAATGCTCACCATAATTGAACAAAATCATCAAATGCACACCCTTCTGTTCTAACAACTCGCGCAAAATATTTCCAATATTAGTGCAGCTTCTATCAGAAAAGAAAATGGTTCAAATTAGAAATCTACTCTTATACCTTATTCGATAACTAAGGCCTATTTTTTGAAATGTTGTTAACCCAATCGATTTGAAGATCATGCTTGCACTCGCTACGGAGAAATAGGTCATGCTGTTGTTGTGAGTGCAATCAATTGCTCCAGTAATGAAGGAAATTATTCTCCTGGAAAATGTTCTATAAGTGATACCATTTGTTACCGTTGCGAAGGTCAAGATTATTGTCCAGTTCAATGCCCCCTCAATCTAATAGTCACCAATACAATTTTTGCTCAAGATTTGGTAATTAAAAGAGGAAGAAAACCGGTCACATAGGAAATATCACTTAAGAAATTAAAGAAACAACACTTGACCCTAACTACCTTCACTAAGAAAATAGTAAATAGCAATCTCCAATGGCATGTTTCTTGTTGTTAAAGAAAGTCATTGTGCCAAAGTGTATCCTAAGAAGCAACAGGCTAAGATTTGTAAGGAAAATAATATTAAGCATACCATTGTACCTAGCAAAACACCATGAGAAAATAATGAATGCTTCAACTGTCACAAAAGGAACCGTGTTGCTAAACAATGTCCGCATGTTAAACAAATATATCCTACAACCATAACTATACCAAAAATTACATCAGTCCATATTATAACTCCAAGAATAGAAAAGATAAAATCTGAAACAGCTTGTCTGAAGAATCAGAAAAAAAGAAGGCGCTTGAGCAAGAACACTTGTTCGAAGAAGAAATTATACTCAACTCCATCCTTAATCACAATTAACATCTGTTCATCCCTCCAACAACACCAATGCATATTTGTCTGGTACTCAAAATCAGAAAGCCAATATTAATTGCTTTTGCTATGGTAACATGGGCATTATGCCAACTGTTGCCTAAAGCAAGAAGCAAACTCCATTTCATTCTCAACCCCGAAAAGCTATGCAGCAATCTCAAGGGCGACCTCAAGAATCTGAAAACCAACGATTCCTAAGTCATGCACCCAATCCAAGTCAAAATGTCAATCCAGTCATTCATGGCATTTACCTACAGCATTAATTCGCGAAAGAAGTTTATGACCCTACCAGGATTCAAATTTAACTCCGTGGTCAACTCCTTAATCGTAGTCACTTCCTGATCATCTATTTTATATCATCAGCAAACAACCTCTCTATTGTTTCGAATAAAACGGATAACGTCATCTGTATTAACTAAGAAGAATTTGGATATTTCGCCAATACCTACCCAAGAAGAGTTCTACTTCACCTCGTCAGGGAAGACATCAGTAACTTTTAAGCTATCTCGAAGACCTAGAAAACATTAAGTACTCAAAACAACCCCTGCCTCGATATCAGGCTCTGAATGTAAACATCTGTCTCATGTGATTGTACCCAACGCTTGATGCGGTATTGAGTACGCCTTTTGTGTATTCAATTCCCACAATCAACCTTTCGATCCTATACATTTTATTTCTTCATAATTGCCAAATCCAAAGAAAATCAAAACCCTCTATCTACTAAATGATTAAATGAATCAAATCATCAGAATCATGTTACAATCCTTTTACCTCAACCTAATATATGAATTATCTCTACCTTGTTTTCAATTTAAAGCCAACCCGAAATGACATTTATTCTCAGCTCATTTCATCAACTGATGTTGAAATTTACAGATCAACCATTGTATTCAAATACCTTTCTTGATATTAAACATTCGGTTTTTCCCAAATGAATCTAATGACAATGCAACCTTTCCTTCGCCTCAAAGATTCTAAATATACCACGTGCCACTCTATAAATTAGATTATCCTTATTAAACAATACTGATTATACAATCAAAAGAAATATGTAGAAAGTACTGGTATCTCTCATCTACTTACCTAAAACTCAAATGAAAGTCTTTTCTATTTCTGACACATCGACTTAGAACCACAAGACGAAGATCCAGTGAAGCAATTGCAATAAAGACGAAGTGTCAACCAGAACGACAAAGTCACTTTCGAGAAAGAATTCCTAAATTTATCTCATCCTCGAGAATTGCAAGGTTCGTGGTAGGCCATATCGTATCGTTGAAGACAAAAAAAAGCATATAAATTAGAGTTGCCATCTCAGCTATCCCGTGTCCATAATGTCTCCCATGTATTGCAATTAGGGAAATGTTTTCATCTTCCTTCTGAGCTCACTCACCTAAGTGAAGTCGATCTACAATCTGATTTAACTTATCGGGAGCGTCCGATTAGAATCTTAGAAGAAGCTGAACGTCACACTCGTAATCAATCCCACAAGATGATTAAGGTTCAATGGAGCAATCATTTTGAAGAAGAAGCAACTTGAGAACGTGAAGACCGACTCAAGGAGGAGTTTCCTGACTTCTTTTAGAAATAATTTTCCTTAGACCCGCCAGATCTCGGGGTTGAGATTTCTGTAAGGGGGGTAGATCTGTAACAGCCCAAAAATTAAGAACAGTAAAAATATAATATTTAAATTTGATTGTGAATATTTTTGGGATTTCTGAATATTGTTTGCTTTATTTGGAGTTCTTGGATTTTCATGTTGCAAGAAAAAGTAAACAAAAGGGCAATAAAGAATGAAAAAGAGGAAAAGGCAAAAAGGTAAAAAGTAAAAATTTAGAAAAATTACTATGAGAATCCTGAGCACATAATTAAACCATTTTAGCCAGAAATTGAAATTTTATACATAGATTAATGAAGAGATAAAATGAAAAAATAACTTTTAAATCAAAACTATGTATTGTCGAATTTATAAAATAATTATAGAACTCAAATGGAGTTGTAAAAATTATCATGCACATACCAATGCAATATCTACCCTTGGTTAAAGTGTAATAAATTAATAATATAATTAGGACTTTTCCAAATTTAAAAATAGAAACCCTGAAAATCTAGAAATTTGCAATGTCAGAATTTTTATAAAATAATGGAACCATATTTTGAGTTGAAAATTTTACAGCAGCATTCTGAGATCAAATTATTTAGAAAAACAAAATTTTAAAAATAATAGACTTCAATTGGTCTCAAGGAAAAATCAAAATCCGAAATAAGAAATTAGGAGCAGTCACTGTTGTCAGAATATTATCAATTTTTCGGTAACTCATTTTAACCTCAAAATTTTACCAGGCATCAAAATATATTCAAAGACCATGGTCAAAAAGTTTGGATATTTCCTACTTCCATTTGGAAGCCCAATAAATTCCTGTACTCATCTCAGTTCACTGACTACTGGACCCAGGCCCCACTTGTCATCTCCTTCTCCCCCCTGTTCTTGCGACCGAGCGAGAAACTCCCGAGCCAGCGCAGCTTGACCATCCCCGTTCAGTGCATTGCTCCTTCGAATTGTCGCGTCTTCAGCGTCATCCTCAGCTCATCCCACCATGATCATCGCCATCGTTCGTCTCACTCCTCTCGCCATACTGCAGGTTAAGCCCGCCACTCGCCATTTTCTTTGTCGCTAAAGTGAAACTCCCACCGAGACAATCCCAACCAAGGCCGCTCATCCATTGCGTTCCTTCGCTATAAGTTGCACCTCGTAGATCGCAATGGACTCCTTTCTCATTCCCTCCACTCCTTCCTTTTCCTCAAGCCGGCGCGTAACTCCCTTCTATTTCCGCCATTACCAGAGCTTCCAAGCTCAAAGTCAAATCGATTCGCACGAAATAAGGAACCATATCCAAATCCGGTCGAGCTAGAGCATCACCAGCACTGCTGATCAAAACCCTCAAAATATTGGAGCACCTCATGCGAAATCTTCTTGCAGTGCGTCGCCCTTCTTCCTAGGTCCGGTCACACGGTGGCGGCTCACCAGAGACTCTTCCTTCGTAAACCTCAAAATGGACTCCTTGTGATCTCTAGATGCTTAATATTCCACCGATTTAAACCGATTTGATCTCTCTTGTCTTCTCCGTTTGGTCACCGCCATGGCCGCCGCTTGAAGTGGTGGCGACTCACCTCAAGCCTTCCCTGCTGAATCAAGAGCACCATTGATCGCGCCTTGCCGAGTCAGAGCCTCCTGGTACTCGCCTTCACGGAGCTTCACCGGAGAGTCGCCGCAATAAGCCCTAGGCCATCCCTCGCTCTCTCTCTCGATCGGCGGGCCCCATTGCCAATGGCGCAGAAAGCTCCAAAAAAGGGTAAAAGGCGCCTCCTTCATATGAAAGCGTATCAATTTCCAATCCAATTTCCATACTAAATACAATTCAATTTTGAATATCTTTTATGATTTAAATCAAAATTCAGTGGGACAAATTTCTGTATTCATTTAAAATCCAAAAGAATCTAAATATGCAAAAGTATTTAATTTTTTGAAATACAGAATTATTATTCGAATTAGACCTTGATTAATATCCCATTATGGTCTTTAATTCAAATTTGTGCACAGTAAGTCATGAAGCAATGAAATAAATATTCATATTATGGTAAGACCAGAGTTAATCTAAATCTGCAAAAATATTTAATTTTGAGTTGCAATATGATTATTAAAACTAAAAATAAGATAAATACTATTATGGTCTTTGTTGTGTATGTGAAAATATAATTTTTAAAATCATCAAATAAATTTGAATATGCTTCTAGAATTATAATAAACTCAATCATGTAAATATAATTAATTTCTGATCTATGTTTAATTTGTTTACCTTGCAATCATTAATGAACCCTGCTATGGCCATTAGCAAAATAATAGCGTAATGGCTCACATAATGATAATGTAATTTGTATTAAGTTCCTAAAAACAGTAAGGACCCATGTATGCAAAAATATTTAAAGTAAAACTTGTCTTGCATTCTTTGATGCAAGAAAGTGCAAAACAACAACAGCAAATAAATATATAATCCATCACAATTAAAGCTAAAATAATGCCAAATCAACTTTAAAATATTTCTAGGATGGTACTCTGCTAATGCCTGAAAAATAAATCAAGAACCATGTATAGTGTAGTCGCAAACTTAAAATGAATCTTGACCGATTTAGTGTTCGCATTATGATCATTTAGACTAATTCAACTGCAAATAAAATAACTCGTCTAAATGATAAAATCAGTAAAACTAGTATAGAATCATTGTACAAAGTTCATACTACCATATTCTGGAAAAATATCTTAATTATAACTTACTTTCCATTTAAATCAAGCTAGTTCAAAACCCTTAATTGTTAATCGTGCAATTCACTTTTGGCCGATTTCGTGTTTAGTAAGCTTTAGTTGCCACATAAGCTTTTTCAGCAATGAATATAAAGACTCGTCTAAATCGTAAAACTTATGAAATTAGCTTAGTAATGCTCTCCAAAGTATAGTTGTAACGTCCCGAAAATTTGCCGATTTTAATTTTGGAGCTATTTTGGATTTTTGTGCATTAATTAAAAGTTTAATTGCATTTAATTGTTTTTATCTGAATTTTTGGATTTAATTGAATTTTTATGGATTTTTGAGTATTTATTGGATTTAAATAAAATTTAATTGAATTATTCTTCTCTTGATTAATTAATATCAGAAAAGTATTTATCAAAAATAAATGAAAATATTTTATTTAGGCTCAGAATGCTCAAATATTTTCTCGAATTTTTCCGAATTTTTCGTATTTTTAGTGCCCTAATTAATTACTTTGATTTTCCATAATTATTTTTATTGATAAAACCCGAAAATTCGCTTAGCTACAGATGTCGAGCCCAACACCATCTTGGCCAAACCCTAATCGCCGCTCGCTCAGCCGAGATCTTGATCGGACTACCGAGATTGAATACTTAGGTCATTGAGCCGAGGATCTATCGTCACCGTTGGATCGCGACGGACGGCCGATGTAGACCGCCGCTCGGACGGCGAAGCATTGTGCACCGCCGTCGCTCGAGGGGGGCAAGATCTTGTCGAGATTGTGCGCGCCTCGAGGCTTGTCCGAGCAGAAGAAATACCCCATTGCGTGCGTGACTTCCTTCCGCTCCATTTGCCATTTCCCTCGCATCCTCTCGTGCACCGTAGCTCACGCGAGAGCTCGCCGTAGTTCACACTCTCCTCCGCCTCGGTTTTCCTTGTGCCCTGCCGCCGTCCGCCGCTCTCTGCCGTCGCCGAGACCCTCCCCGAGTTCCTCGTGCCAAGGCGCACCCGCTGGGATACTTCTTCCGACCGGAGAGGCTCGGAAACGCCGTGAACCGCGTCGTCTTCTTCAAGTCCGGCAGCGCCGCCGCTCTTCCTCGACACCTCGCGAACTCCAAGGCCCGCCGATCTACATCGGACGCCGAGGTGAGGCCACGTGGCCGTCTTTTTGATTCAAAGCGGCGGTAGGATTAGATCTTGTCCGTTAGATCTTGATCGGAAGGTTCGGGTTAGGCCGCGTAGTTGCGATGAGCGAGTGAACTTCGGGAACGGTAGCCGTAGGATCTTGATCCGACCGCTCCGGTGCATCCACGTAGGCTTAGGAATAGTAAACTCCCGGGGTAATGGTAGCCGTCGGATTTGTAATCTACGGCCGAGTTTTCGCCGCGTGGCACTCGAAAGTCCAGCGTCGTGTGCACTGTTCACCGGGCCCACTTGTCAGTGAGCGAGCCGTCGGGGAGCTGACAATCCGGGCCCACCTGTTAGTGACCGTGAGCGACGTGGCTTGCTCTGGTGCTGACACGTGTCGCACGGAGGAGGAATAGCCGGAAAATCAGTGGAAAATAGAGGATTAAATCGGTTTATTCTTTTATGAATTTTCAGAATATTGTAAAGGCTATAACTTTTGCATTTTAACTCGGATTTGGATGATTCCAGTGCCCAAAAATTTGTAAAAATGTGAACTATTTAATGGTGATTTTTAAATAATTTTTGGTGTTAATATTGATATCTGTATTTAGTGTTTATTGTATGATTGCTTGTGTGCGCGTAGACTCCGAGTTGCCGGAAGTCGTCGAGGGACAATTTGAAGACCCGTCGCAGAACTTCGACCAGAACCCACCGCTGTTTGAAGGCAAGTCATGCTTTGACTATTTCGAGCCTAGTTTTCAAAGTATATTTTAATTTCTATATTGCATGCTATGTTAAGTAAAGGAAAATGATGTTGCTTATGTGGGAATGGTAGCTACATACCTATCTTGATATGCCACCTTGTTAATACTCATATATGCCCTGAAATCCTTGTTAACCTAAGAAGTTAAATGAAGTTGGATGCTATTACAAGCCAACACGGGAGGCTAGACCGTGATTAGTCGCTTAGCCTGCTTGAATGCGTTGAACGTCTTTTAAATGCAAATCAATACTGACTAAATGACTATGGAACGCATTTTGAAATAATGCGACGATGTCATGAAATGGAATTGAGGGTAGCGACCTGTGTGGTACTACTCACGCAATGAAGTGGGCAATGGCATGTGTTGCGATAATGCAAACCCTGGGTGGGAAAAGGATTTGGACCGGGGCAAGTGGCAAGGAGGCTTCGTGCCAGGTGGGCCTGTGTGGCAACGGAATGTATGAAAGGTTGTGTGCCGAGAATTATGGTTGTCTTGCCCGGGACAGTTAAGGACTTAACCTTGCGAGCCTTTGAGCTGAGTTCCGTGTACAACCACTTGTCCGGTATGGGACGGACCTAGTTAAGTAGGTTTCTAACCTCTTTCCTTTGAAACCTCGGGGTGACAGAGCACACCAGTGCAACTGTAGGGGAAGCGTACCTGTGCTACGGCTTGGTACCCATTCAACGATACTTGCCCTGTCTACACTTCGGCTCTGTGTGAGGGGAGTGTTAGAAGGGAAGTAACGGAGGGGTTCATCGGTCAAATGTTAGTCTCTGAAAGACTTTGTTGCAATCAATCACCTGTGTGGTGAGCGACTGTATCCTGTGGGTAAAGTGTACAGCCTCTGCAGAGTGTGTGTGTGAATCTATTCGAATAGCCGTGTCCGCGGCATTGGACATTGCTCGGTGATTACAGTCAAGGGTTAGATTTCCAAAATAAAATATGGAAATGGTGGCTGTGTGCCAAAAGAATGACGAATGAAATTAGGGCTGTGTGCCAAAACTCTTGGAAAAGAATTGAGAAATTAATTATTAATAATATTGATTTTTATTGCTTTCGATCTAATAAGGATTACATGTTTTAAAAGAAATGTTGCTTTAAGCAAAATAACCAATTAAGCCTTTCCGTTGGATAAGCCATGCATATAGTAATAGACCTGCATTGTGCATGACTTGTTGAGTATGTTGTATACTCACCCTTGCATCGACAAAAACCTCAAAAGATGAAGTGGTGCCCGCTTGGGAGGAGGAGTTCGTTGAAGGCCAAGAAGACTAAGGGGTTGAGCCGCACTCAGTAGCCTGTGCTTGATGAAGGGTTCATTGTCATACTTTTGTTTCCGCTGTTGAACTTATGCTACTTTGATATTTATCGCTGCGTGTGAATTATTGTAAGGTGGCCATAAGGCCATGTAACTCGTTATTAATCATGATTGAAGTACTTTATTATTAATTTCCGCTGTGTATGATTGTGGTACTTCAACCTGTTCAGCCTGTGTGTACTAGCGTGATCCTGGACTAGTACAGTAAACACAGAGTGTCCGAATCCGTAAATTCGGGGCACGATAGGGATGGTATCAGAGCCATACTGACTGTAGGACTTAACCCTAGTAGAATGGTCGTCCAAAGAAGGACAAAAGTAATTTCTAAAGAATAAAATCTGGACAAGAATAATCAATGAAATCTTGACTCATCTCTTCTTCCTTACTTCATACCTCTGCTGTATTTTGCTATTACTTTCATGTTCTTTAAAATTTGTTGTTCTGACGCGTTGCTTTGGCAGATGCGGATGGTTCACTCTTTTGGAGAGCGTCACGGAGGCTACGCAGCGGAGCTCTGGAGGATGCTCCAGGTGTTGGGAGGCTTCGACCGTCCACTCTACAAGTCCCGCACCTGCATAGTCAACGGGATTGCTCGCGGATGGGAGACAACTCTTAGCTTGTACGCTCGAGAGCACGCGCGTGCTAGTCGTCCGCTTCGCCTCGCTGTGAAGTGAGCCAGCTACGAGGCGGGCATACAGGAGTGTGCCCGGGTTGCGCTGCGTCGGATCAGCAGGGACCACGGCTACGAGCTGTGGGATACCGCTTTCCGTGTGCACCTGCACGCGGGAGGACCTCTACAGGCGCGCTTGGAGTTGGAGGACGACGCCGCCGTCGTGCACCTGGGCCGGTTTGCTGCTGCACAGGAGGAGGTCATGGATGCCACGACTGCAGAGCTTCAGGCAGTGTACCGCGTGCTGGAGGAGACCGAGGTGGCCCTGCGCGAGACTAGGATGCACGCCGTCCAGAGGATCGCCGAGTTGGAGGAGGCTCTCACGGACACGGGAGCCGACGTCATGGATCTCGACCTCGACGACGAGGAGGAGCAAGAGAGCAGAGCTAGCGCCCGGCCAGAGGACCAGCGGCAGAGGAGCCCCGGCACTGCACTCGTGGGAGGGCATGGGGACCAGTTTGCCCCGATGCCAGCTCACCCGCCGGTGTACGTGATCAGCGAGCTAGAGCCGGGTTGGCTCGAGGAGTGATGCCTTTTCAGAGTCGAGAAGTTGTCAGGCTTTTGCGTTGAGACTCACCTGTGTTGAGTCGCGTCTTTTATTTCGAACACTAGTATACGATGTTGTAATGAACAATTGGATGTGATGTTGTGTCAAATTTTGGGGTTGCATAGTCCCTAGACTACGTAAGCAACCATACCTAATTATTATTTATGCTTGAATGTTTAATGGTTCTATTTAAGTTACACCTGTTTCCCCCATACGTTCTTCTACGCATCTATTCTTTTCCCCCTTATCTCTAAACCACCGAAGCGCTCAGCACATGGTGAACACTCGCAACAACGGAGCAGGAGGCAGTGGATCGCGTCTAGGAGGTAGTCAGAACGGTACACCACCACCGCAGGCAGCACCACCAGTGGACATGCAGAACCTAGGAGCATTTCTCGCAGCACAGACCCAATTAATGCAGACCATGATGACAACAGTACAACAGATCAACACTCAAGCTGTCGCAAACAATCAAGCTGTGAACAATGGGCCACGTCCGTACTCAAGATTATTTGAATTCATGAGGACACGACCGCCGACTTTCTCGGGCAATGCCAGCCCGCTAGAGGCAGATGATTGGTTGAGAACCATCGAAAGGAAATTGCACATCACGTACTTTATGCCTCTCACCAACTTGAGGGAACCGCCGCCGAATGGTGGGAGAATTACTGCGCATCGCAGGAGAACCCGCAGGAAATAACTTGGGAAGAATTTACCGTGGCTTTTCGCCAATACCATGTGCCGGAAGGTATCATGGAACTGAAAAAGGAAGAATTCAGGGCGCTAAAGCAGGGAGGCCAGTCAGTGGCCGATTACCTGAATAAATTCACTCAGCTAGCACGCTACGCTCCAGAAGACGTGGCGACTGACAAGGCACGGCAATCTCGCTTCATGAAAGGACTCAACACCGGGTTGCAGGTGGGGTTAATTACCCACAGCTTTCCGTACTTTCAAGAGTTGGTAAACAAGGTGCTCAGATTAGAGGACAAGCGCAAGGAGCTGGATGATAACCGTAAACGCCGCATGGCACAGCAAGGAGGACGCCATGGTCCGCAGAAGATGAGAATGATACCTCAGCAACTCCACAGGTTCCCGCAGGGAAACGTTGTCAGGACACCGCCACCAATGCCAAGACCAGCTGGACAGACCCCTCAGACTCCTGTCAGAGTTAATAATCAGAGTAGCGGAAATCAACCGATGGCAGGAAGGCGCTGCTACAACTGCAACGAAACAGGGCACTTCGCCAATGTGTGCCCCAAGAAAGGAAGTGTGACGCCAGTGCGTTTTAACCTTGGGAACACGCCAGCTAAGACCCCAGTCCAAGGAGGAAGCCGAGGACCTAACCAAGCTGGAGCTACACCACAGGCTTTCACGAGGCAGAATCAACCATGTCTCCGCAGACGAAGTCCAGGATGCAACGGACGTCGTGCTCGGTAAGTTCCTAGTCAACTCAGTGCCAGCTACAGTACTATTTGATTCAGGAGCTTCACATTCATTCGTTTCTCGAGATTTTGCTGTGACAAATGATTTGGATATTGTTAACCTTAAGAGTACACTCCTAGTTCAATCTCGGATCGTAACTCCGTTCTAAGGTCGGATGTTCTGGAGTCAAGCTATTAATAAAAGGAGTAGAGTTTCTAGCAAACCTTATTATATTAGATACCCAAACCCTGGATGTTATCCTGGGAATGGATTGGTTGACCAGACATAAGGTTGTATTAGACTGCGGACGAAGAGTCGCGTCAGTCGAGAGCCCTGAGGGTAGGAAGGTAGAATTTCAAGCAAGAGCAGTTCGAGGAGGACAGATGTTGGTGAACAATCTGGAGACCGTCAAGATATCTGAGATGTACCAAGGTCGATGAATACCGATGTTTTCGGAGGAATTACCAGGAATGCCACCAGACAGAGACATAGAATTCGTAATTGATTTAGCACCTGGAACCGCACCGATAGCAAAGAGACCCTATCGGATGTCTACCGAAGAACTGGTTGAGATGAAAAAGCAGATTGAGGAGCTGTTAGAAAAAGGATTTATTAGGCCGAGCTCATCACCATGGGGAGCACCGGTTCTATTTGTTAAGAAGAAAGATGGGAGCTTCCGGATGTGTATAGATTATCGTGCACTTAACGAAGTGACTATAAAGAATAAATACCCAATACCTCGGATAGATGACCTTTTTGATCAATTAAGAGGAGCAGGAGTATTCTCCAAGATTGACCTCAGGTCAGGGTATCACCAGTTGAGGATCAAGATAGAGGACATACCCAAGACCGCATTTTCTTCAAGATATGGACACTATGAGTTCACGGTTATGTCATTTGGATTGACAAATGCGCCCGCATACTTTATGAACTTGATGAATAAAGTATTAATGGAATATTTAGATAAATTTGTGGTTGTGTTCATCGACGATATTTTGGTATACTCAAGGACTGATAAAGAGCACGCCCAACATTTGAGATTAGTGCTGGAGAAATTAAGAGAGCAACAGTTGTATGCGAAATTCAGTAAGTGCGATTTCTGGAAGAATAAGGTAGATTTCTTAGGGCATGTTATGACTGCTGAAGGAATCATAGTAGACCCAAGCAAAGTCGAGACAGTACTGCATTGGGAGTCACCAAAGACAGTTTCGCAAGTTCGGAGTTTCCTTGGAATGGCGGGTTATTACCGCCGATTCATAGAAGGATTTTCCACGATCGCTAGACCAATTACGCAATTGTTAAAGAAGGAAAAGAAGTTTGTTTGGACGCCAGACTGTGAGAAGAGTTTCCAAGAATTGAAGAAAAGACTGACATCAGCACCAGTGTTAGTACAACTAGATGTGCATCAGAGTTTTGATATCTATTGCGATGCATCACGCCAAGGGCTTGGATGCGTGTTAATGCAGAATGGAAAGGTAATAGCCTATGCATCAAGGCAATTAAGGCCACATGAAGGGAATTACCCAACGCATGATCTAGAACTAGCAGCTGTAGTGCATGCCTTGAAGATATGGCGTCACTATCTTATCGGCAATAGATGTGAGGTGTATACGGACCATAAGAGCCTCAAATACATCTTCACCCAATCTGACCTGAACATGAGACAAAGGAGATGGTTGGAACTGATCAAGGATTACAACATGGGGATCCATTACCATCCCGGCAAGGCCAACGTAGTGGCTGACGCCTTAAGTCGGAAAAGCCATAACCCAAATACGATAGCAGAAGAAAGCTAGGGAGAATTGTGCAAGGATCTTCAGAGATTGAAATTGGAAGTTGTTCCGGAGGGATTTGTAGCCGCTCTAGAAGTAAAGCCAATCTTGGAAGACCAGATTAGAGAAGGTCATAAGAATGATGAGAAGATCAAGCGGATCAAGGCCAAGATGGAGGAAGGCCAAGCAAAGGAATTTAAGCTGGATGAACAAGGCACCTTGTGGATGAAGGAGCGTATTTGTGTACCAAACAAAAAGGAGTTAAAGCAGTTGATACTAGAGGAAGCTCATGACTCCAAGTATTCGATTCACCCAGGGAGTGCAAAAATGTACCAAGATCTAAAAGAGAGATTCTGGTGGCCGAATATGAAAAGGGAAGTAGCTGAACATGTAGCGCTGTGTGATGTATGCCAGCGAGTCAAAGCTATGCATCAGAGACCAGCAGGATTGCTACAACCATTGAAAATACCAGAGTGGAAATGGGAAGAAATCGGAATGGATTTCATTACCGGATTGCCAAGGACGCAAGGAGGTTATGACTCCATATGGGTCATCGTGGATCGATTGACCAAGGTTGCACACTTTATTCCGGTAAAAACAACCTATTCGGGAGATAAGTTAGCAGAGCTATACATGGCAAGGATCATTTGTTTACATGGAGTACCGAGGAAAATAGTATTGGACAGAGGAACCCAATTCACCTCAAGGTTTTGGGACAAATTGCATACAGCCATGGGCACCCGTTTAAACTTCAGTACAGCATATCACCCGCAGACAGATGGACAGACTGAAAGAGTTAACCAGATATTAGAAGATATGTTGAGAGCTTGTGCGTTGGCATATACGTCGACTTGGGATAAATGTTTACCATACGCAGAGTTTAGTTACAACAAAAGCTATCAAGCTAGTCTTCAGATGTCACCATTCGAAGCTTTGTACGGTCGACCTTGTAGGACACCGCTAAATTGGAATGAGACCGGGGAGCGTCGTGTCCTTGGACCAGACATACTGCAAGAAGCCGAAGAGCAAATAGCACTAATCAGAGAGAGGTTAAAGATCGCACAGTCGAGGCAGAAGAGTTACGCAGACAACCGCCGTAGAGATTTGAGCTTCGAACCAGAAGATTACGTATACCTCAGAGTTACGCCTCTTAAGGGAGTCCAGAGGTTTCACAAAAAGGGAAAACTTGCGCCAAGATATGTGGGACCATTTAAAATCATAAGCCGTAAGGGCGAAGTCGCCTATCAACTGGAGATACCACAGTCATTAGCCGGCGTACACAATGTCTTTCATGTATCGCAACTTAAGAAGTGTCTCCGAGTGCCTGAGGAGCAAACGTCGTTAGAAGAAGTGGAACTACAAGAAGACTTGACTTACAAGGAGCAACCAACGAAAATCTTGGACACAGTGGATCGGAGAACAAGAAACAAGACAACCCGTTTCTGCAGAGTTCAGTGGAGCAATCACACAGAAAGTGAGGCCACTTGGGAACGAGAGGAAGATCTGAAAAAGGAATTCCCAAACCTATTCTATAGTTAAACCTCGAATCTCGGGGACGAGATTCTGTTAAGGGGGGTAGGTTTGTAACGTCCCGAAAATTTGCCGATTTTAATTTTGGAGCTATTTTGGATTTTTGTGAATTAATTAAAAGTTTAATTGCATTTAATTATTTTTATCTAAATTTTTGGATTTAGTTGAATTTTTGTGGATTTTTGAGGATTTATTGGATTTAAATAAAATTTAATTGAATTATTCTTCTCTTGATTAGTTAATATCAGAAAAAGTATTTATCAAAAATAAATGAAAATATTTTATTTAGGCTCAAAATGCTCTGAAATATTTTCTCGAATTTTTCCGAATTTTTGGGTATTTTAGTGCCCTAATTAATTACTTTGATTTTCCATAATTATTTTTATTGATAAAACCCGAAAATTAAACTTAGCTACTGATGTCGGGCGAGCCCAACACCGTCTTGGCAAAACCCTAATCGCCGCTCGCTCCACGCCGTCGATCTTGATCGGACTACCGAGATTGAATCTGGGTCATTTGGGCCGAGGATCTATCGTCACCGTTGGATCGCGATCGGACGGTCGATGTGACCGCTTCGATCTCGGGGACGGCATCGCGCACCGCCGCCGCCCGATGGGGTCGAAGATCTTGTCGAGGATTGTCTTGCGCGCCTCGAGGCTTGTCCGAGCAGAAGAAATACCCCATTGCGTGTGTGACTTCCTTCCGCTCCATTTGCCATTTCCCTCCCATCCTCTCGTGCACCGTAGCTCACGCGAGAGCTCGCCGTAGTTCACACTCTCCTCCGCCTCGTTTTTCCTTGTGCCCTGCCGCCGTCCGCCGCTCTTCGCCGTCGCCGAGACCCTCCCCGAGTTCCTCTTGCCAAGGCGCACCCACTGGGATACTTCTTCCGACCGGAGAGGCTCGGAAACGCCGTGAACCGCGTCGTCTTCTTCAAGTCCGGCAGCCAGCGCCGCCGCTCCTTCCTCGACGCCTCGCGAACTCCAGCAGCCGTCAGATCTACATCGGACGCACGAGGTGAGGCCATGTAGCCGTCTTTTTGATTCAAAGCCGAAGCGGTAGGATTAGATATTGTCCGTTAGATCTTGATCGGAAGGTTCGGGTTAGGCCGCGTAGTTGCAATGAACAGTGAACTCCCGGGGTAACGGTAGCCGTAGGATCTTGATCTGACCGCTCCGGTGCGTCCACGTAGGCTTAGGAATAGTAAACTCCCGGGGTAATGGTAGCCGTCGGATTTGTAATCTACGGCCGAGTTTTCGCCGCGTGGCACTCGAAAGTCCGGCGTCGCGTGCACTGTTCACCGGGCCCACTTGTCAGTGAGCGAGCCGTCGGGGAGCTGACAATCCGGGCCCACCTGTCAGTGACCGTGAGCAACGTGGCTTGCTCTGGTGCCGACACGTGTCGCGCGGAGGAGAAATAGCCGGAAAATCAGTGGAAAATAGAGGATTAAATCGGTTTATTCTTTCATGAATTTTCAGAATATTGTAAAGGCTATAACTTTTGCATTTTAACTCGGATTTAGGTGATTCCAGTGCCCAAAAATTTGTAAAAATGTGAGCTATTTAATGGTGATTTTTAATTAATTTTTGGTGTTAATATTGCTGTCTGTATTGAGTGTTTATTGTATGATTGCTTGTGTGCGCGTAGACTCCGAGTTGCCTAAGTCGCCGAGGACAATTTGAAGACCCGTCGCAGAACTTGACCGAACCCACCGCTGTTTGAAGGCAAGTCATGCTTTGACTATTTCGAGCCTAGTTTTCAAAGTATATTTTAATTTCTATATTGCATGCTATGTTAAGTAAAGGAAAATGATGTTGCTTATGTGGGAATGGTAGCTACATACCTATCTTGATATGCCACCTTGTTAATACTCGTATATGCCCTGAAATCCTTGTTAACCTAAGAAGTTAAATGAAGTTGGATGCTATTACAAGCCAACACGGGAGGCTAGACCGTGATTAGTCGCTTAGCCTGCTTGAATGCGTTGAACGTCTTTTAAATGCAAATCAATACAGACTAAATGACTATGGAACGCATTTTGAAATAATGCGACGATGTCATGAAATGGAATTGAGGGTAGCGACCTGTGTGGTACTAGTCACGCAATGAAGTGGGCAATGGCATGTGTTGCAGGTTGCAGGATCCTTGTTGTCGCGATCTTTCTAAGGATTTATGCCTGGTCAGTTGCCTATGGGAATGGATGGGTACACTACAAGGCTTTGCTTCTTTTGCTGCTATATGCTCTGAGTTGTAAGATTTATGTATTTATTAGTTTCCGCTTAATTAATTTAATGTATGGTTGTGATTCCAATTGTTGAAATGTGCATGCTAGCTACTGATCCAGGGACTAGTACTGCAAGCACATTAGATTTCCATTTTTGCATTCTGTGTAAAAATGGGGGTCGTCTCAGATTGGTATCAGAGCTATACTGACCGTAGGATAAACCTTAGATAGATTGGTCGTTAGCATTGGAACAAGCAAATTCAAAATCTTATTTTCAAAAGATACTCTATTTGCAAACTGTAGACTTTGCTATTCTTTTCCTCATTCTTAAGATTCTACTCTTACCCCTACTTTCATTTTGATTTGTAAATAAATTCCCCTTATCTCAAAAAGAAATCCTCTCTATGGTTTATCTCCGCTGCTTCTGAAGATATTCGAGACTTGTCGCTACCATGCTTCATGCCAACCGATGAAGACATTTTAAAGGTTCAACCTAAACCATGTTTCTACTGTCATACAGCAAAATTTTAATCCATTCTAGAATCACTCACTACATCCAAGCACCACGGACCTGAAGCCCGCTCTGATACCAACTGTAACACCCCGGCGCTAAACACGCCACGGATGCTACCAAAACTCTGAATAACTAATGTCACCTCTAGTGAAAAGACAGAATTAACCTCGACTCTTAAAACCGGTTTAAAACTAAGCCACGAAATTTACAAAATTTGACAAAGACCTCCCCTAAAACTAGGACATCCACTCAGCAGACAAAAGAGCAATAGCAGTTATATAATACATCAAACACTTAAAATAGAATCAAACCATCTAGCAGGTCCTTAGATAATCAATCACACAACCAATAGAAATTAACAACTCCAGCACGACAAGCAACACATTACAACACCATTATTTACAACCAGGCTTATCAATTTAGTTAAATGCGGTGGTAATGACCGGAGTCGTGTACGTGCTACTACTCCCGTCCCAGCGAGCCAGCTTCAAGGTACCTAAAATAGGAAGCAAACAAGCGTGAGTTCAAAACTCAGCAAAGTGCAACCAAACTGAAAAGTAAGAAATTCAACTAAATTTACAACTACTTTAAGACATAAAGTAACAATTCCTTTAATTGACATCCGTACATAAAGCAAGCAGTTTGAATTCATATAAATTCAGAACATAGAAACACAATTACTTCATCATGTAACATAACCATTGCTTAATTGAAATCATACGGTAACGGAAGCAGTAACTAACTCCACTTACCACACCCAACTCGAAAACGTAATAAAACCTTACCAATGCCTCAGTAATCATTTCTGGATGAGCCCACAGCTCAATCCTCAATCTGTTCCTTCCATTCTCATCAAGCAACATTTATAAATTTCAACACACAATGCAATGCAATGCTTTTATGCTTTCATGCCCAAAATGCAACCTTTTAGTCTATCTGGGGTATAGGTGAATGCACACCCGTCGGCGTGCACCCTCTCATTCCCAACCATCCCGTGGCGGGGCCTACTCTTACTGACTCGCTCCCATCCGTAGATAGGACTACGAGGTAGGACTTTTGTACTCACTACGTGTTAGTACAGAGGCCCACATCAACATGGGTCGCCTCTTCTGTAATGAATGCGTAAATGCAAATGATATGGTTATAAACACGACACAAACATGAATATAAACACGCAAATTATCATTTACTCACTTTATCATTCGCATCAACATAACCATACTCCTTTGTACACTTCGTAAGGCATTGAAATAACTGAAATTATTGCTAACACTCATCCATCCTCATCATCATACTAAGAACAACTTATAGATATGCTATTAAACATAATCAAACTATTAGAATTTCCATAATCTTATCGAAGCAAAGCATTTAACACCCTAATAACACTCTAGGGGATGCACTTGCCTTTTATTGCAGACGGGCGATGTGGGGTCGAGGCAACCCTCGAAGACCCACTACCTGGAAATAGCAATAGCGAGTGAGAAAGTTCAACATTCAATTCAAATCAGCTAAACACTCACAATTACACTTAATTAACTCCAGATTTTTCAATGAACCGAGCTCATAACGTTTTTACTAAAAAGCTGGATAGCTCACTTCAACTTTTCCTAATTAATTCAATTCAAATCCGAATTAAGCATTTGAAGACATTATCATGATCTACAAGAAATTCTCCCACTTTAAATGCTCATTCGGAAGATTCTAATTCAACCTCTAGCAAAACTTTACACAATAGCTTAAGATCACAATTTCTATCGAAACCGTAACTATTCTCATACAACGGTGATTGCATCAACGAGCTATCTACAAGCGTGACCTACTCCAAAGAGTCCTCGCCACGACCAAACATTGGTGTCGGTTGTCTACTTTAATATAAATCAAAGACAAGCTCAAATGATAGAATTATTGATTCCCATTTCCCGCACATGACTTAAATAAAGCAAATACGATTTAGCCTTATGGTTCATCGCATCGGAGAGAAAGCAATTTAATTTAGAGTTACAATTCTAGCATTTATGGGTTTATGACATCAATAAGGCACAATCAATATCGATGAGAGGAGGAATGCACATAAATTTAGCAATGCAATCGACTCTCGCATTTCCAAGCCCATCCTCACACTTGCATACTTAACTCATTGCAATACTATAACCTAAACCTTCTAGGCATTTCAAGCATAAGGATGACTCCTCAAATTTGAAATAGAATACAACCAATGTATAGAAAAGCCTATGGTAGTTAAGGAAACAACAAGTTGTAGCGACATGACCTTAGCACTATGATCTTATGCACAAGGATAATACATCAGCTTAAGCATAATGCAACGATCAAGGAGATAATAAGGTGCATTAAAACATGATCTCATATGCAATATCTTGATCTCTACATCAATATTAGCATGCATTCGCTGCAAAATAAGTGACTTCTACACCACTCATTCAAAAAGGAAATCATGCAAGAACAAGTCTACCCTCTTTCTTAAGCATGAATACATGAGGTCTCAATTGACCATACCATTCTCTCGCTACTAGATGTCAAAGACGACAAACAATCATCTCCCGACTAGATATGCAAGCACTTAACTATGATCCCGATAGCTTAGTATACAGAGCATACAAGATCAGATTTACTGAAACAAATAAACAACTCCTTGGCCAGTAGCATACAATCACTCATACAATAAAGACTAGCACAGGAGCACGCAGTAGAGATGCCAAAAGCTTAAAAGGTACAACTTTTAAGTAACTGGAACAAGCATTCGCAATACTAAAGTTTACGCATCAGGAACTGTCCATACATCTCTAACATGTGAATAATAACCATTGGATGATTCAGTATGTTTGATAGTAATTTCTTCATTACTTACAATTGGCAAAACTGAACCTGAATCCCTAGTTCTGAAATGTCACCACTTACTACTGGACTAATATGAATCACACTACCGCATTGAATCAGCCCAAACAAGGACCACTACACGTGCATACACCTCACAGCCATTTCATCGAACACATGGTGAGCAAGTATTGGGAAGCAAAGCAACCTATACCTTCATAAACCCAAGGAGAAGAAGGAGAGCACCTTGGCTCGAGGAAGAGAAGCGCCGACTGGGGAAGACTCACGGGAGGAGCGCCGCCAAGCAGGGAAGACCGGGAGCGACGACGCGGACACAGGAGGGGAGGCACGCAGGCGCAGCGGAGGAGCCAGGGGGAGCGGTGCCCAATGGAAGGAGGAGGCGCCAGGCGGCGTTGCCGAGGGGGAGACGCCAGGCGGCGACGGCGAGGGGAGGCGCCAGGCGGCGACGGCCGGAGGCGCGCGGCGGGGAGAGCACAGCCTGGGCGCCGTAAGGAGAGCAAGATGGCGGGAGGCGCCAGGAGGGAGCTCTGGTGAGGGTTAGCACGGCCGGTGCAGTGGAAACTTCGGGAGAGAGAGCTGGGGGAAAAATATCCGGCACTCTCTCTCTCTTCTAGGGTTTCCTCCCTCTTTTTATAACCCAAAAGGTAGCAAAGACTAGATAAAAGAGCTAGGGGAAAAAATAAAATATAATTATCAACCACTCAACAATTATAGAGACCACAACCAACAAACTCCATAACCGACAATTCAGGACTTACGGCGAAAAAGAAAATCCTTGGATTTTAGAAAGCAACAACAATTCCGGCCAAAAACCCAAGAAAATGATTTGCGGTATTACACTCTTCCCCCCTTTAACAGAATTCGACCTCGAATTCTGAACACCACAAGAACACCAACATGAACGACGGAAACAGACTGACAAAGCGGAAACACCCAAAAAAACAAAGCTGGATACTTCACACGCACAAGACTCCAAAACTCGAGTCACTTCTCCTTTCAACTTGAAGATTCACATCTCCCACATGGATGCGTTATTGGAACCAGGCAGATAGCCAAAATCCCAAATAATACCACAAATCATCAACTCATGATGACACGATTCCCGCAAGTCACAACACTCTATTAAGCATCCAACCAGTTTTCACCGAATCATTGAATTCTATTCGAATGAACAGTTGGGGTTCTAAACTCAAATCCCCTAAGAACCAAGAAGTCCCTGATTCACATCTCTCCTCAATTATTAACCTTTGTAACCACATAACCATTATCAAGCCATATCATAGCTACACCACGGGTCATTTAGTTTGAACCACGGAGCCACACAAGGCTTTTCAATTCCAACAAGCTTCTAACCAAATCCGTACATATCACTATTTCTAATCACTCAAGGAAAAGGTTCATAACTGAACCATCCATTTTCGACTGACCAACATTAAGTCTAACCCATGAAACAGAGGGTTCCGACAAACTTAAGGAAATAATGCATTTAGCAACTGATTCCACCCAGCCCACCAACCACAAAGTCCCACACAGGTCAGAACCACTACAAAGAACACTTCTCATTATTCCCCACATTAAATCCATATACCATCAACACTACGGATTTCATCAAATCCCATCCATACCTGGTTCTCCTTCCAGGACGATCTTGCCCGAAGAACGAAAACAAAGAGCATAAATCTTTAAATAACTCACACAAAGAACCCGCATCCAAATCGAAGGCAAAGAGAATCTCGACTCTCTTTCAAAACTAACCATTTTACCTCAATTTGAAGTCAATGCATAAAATGCACAACCAGGAAAGGATTCCACTGAAAAGAGAAACTTCTCACAGCCACCCCTCAAAAACAACCACAAAATCGAAGGGAACTCCATTCTCTTAACAGAAAAAACCAATTCTCTCACCTTGAGCCCTAAGGTGGAAAGCCTCACACGAGAATCACTCGATTGAAAAAGCAACACAACACAAAAATCCAAAGAAGATCATCTCGCTTTTACCCAAGCAAAACCTCTCACACTGATCCCAAAGCTAACATTCCGGGAATAGCAAATTGATCCTAGAATCCAACATTTACACACACCTCCAAATTTTTCTTTCAAAAGAAAGGGGAACTCATGACTCAATAAAACCCACTTACATCTTAATCATAAGCTTCACCCTTTTTTTTAGAACATTCACCAAGAACATTCCTATTTGACAATAATACAAATAACACCTTAGAGCGACTAGTCAAGTCCCCAATAAATTTAGACAATGTCTACCCGAGACATAAATCACCAAAATGGCTCTAAGGCCAACTGTAAGCTAAAGAGCAACCAAGCTCCAAAATATTCAATCCCATGTTTCTCGCGCTTTAATTACAACCTCGTCTTAGGTTATACTATCCATACTTTATAACCTTATTATTACTCCACACGATCCGATCGCTGAGAACACCTCGAAACAATTTAATCCCATCACCTTATTAAAACAAGTTCCTCAACCAAACTTGTTATTACTTTTTCAACAAATACTTTTCTAACCTTACGAAAACTCCGCTTATAATCGTGGATCACCATGACCCAGAAAATAAATCTGGCCATCTATCCAATTAGGGTCGACCACCTTATCCCAACAACATAACATTCTACTAATCCTCTACGGGAAAACCTTCAATCAACCTACAACTTACTCTGACTGTCATATTTTCCTTTCCAGAAAAGCCAACCAAAACTTCCAAAGAAGCTCGATTCTCAAAAGACTTAGAAAATGACAGGGCTCAAGCCTTGTCATTCAACAGATCTCCAAACCAATCATCAAACTCCAAAATTCCACGAAGGAGAGGAGTTACACAAATAAATTCATGGAAAGGGAAAGCGAATCGGTCAAATAACACTTTTTTCCTTTAAAGCCCCAAACCTTAAGTGTTTTCGCCAAAACTTCAACTTGGAGAACGACAACACGAAGAAATCCATACTTTTCCCCACCATCAACCAATGAGGCGCAACACCAAACCCTTTTTCTTTGACTTAAACCCAGAAAAGACCAAACAAGTCATAGCCCGAAAAACTTACTCCATCAATCCTACAAGTTACAACAAAAGAACAACGACTCCTTTTAAACTAGGGGAATGTCCAACACAAGAAGGAAATCCATAACTTTCTCCGCAAAGCAACCCAAAGAGGTGCAAAGCGATACTCTTCACTTTACCGCACGACAAGATTCAACTCTTGTCATGCCCACAATCTCAAAACACCGATAAATCACAAAGCTCCCACACAAGAAGAGAGTCACCAACACGCTTCTCAACCACAAAAACGAGAAATCGATTACCCTCAGATTCTGACAAAGAAACTAGGACTATCCACACGGGGTTATGAACCCCCGGTGTTGGCTCTCAATTGCCACACCGACCAACATGGCCCAAACGAACAAACCAAATCCTTGACACAAAGAGTCCCATCGGACCCCACTAAGCAATCTACCACTTCATAAGTATAGCCATAAATACTACCATAGCCTGATCACAACTAACAAATAACATAACCACAAGTATCAACATAGCATCAATAACAAAATAAGCATGGTAGCACAATGCAACGATAGCCCATCCCCTTCCTACAGTGCATCAGAGTGTGTCAAGTTTTAAATTATTTAACCATTCTACATCAAGTTTTAAGGTTATTGCCCTAGGGCCACATTTTAAAGGTTCAACCTAAACCATGTTTCTACTGTCATACAAACAAAATTTTAATCCATTCTAGAATCACTCACTACATCCAAGCACCACGGACTGAAGCCCGCTCGATACTAATCAGAACACCCGGCGCTAAACACGCCACGGATGCTACCAAAACTCAATAACTAATGTCACCTCTAGTGAAAAGACAGAATTAACCTCGACTCTTAAAACGGTTTAAACTAAGCCACCAAATTTACAAAATTTCGCAACACCTCCCTAAAACTAGGACATCCACTCGGCAGACAAAAGAGCAATAGCGGTTATATAATACATCAAACACTTAAAATAGAATCAAACCATCTAGCGAGTCCTTAGATAATCAATCACACAACCAATAGAAATTAACAACTCCAAAGACGACAAGCAACACATTACAACACCATTATTTACAACGGGCTTATCAATTTAGTTAAATGCGGTGGTAATGACCGAGTCGTGTACGTACATTACTCCCGTCCCAAATGAGCCACTTCAAGGTACCTAAAATAGGAAGCAAACAAGCGTGAGTTCAAAACTCAAAAAAGTGCAACCAAAGCTGAAAAGTAAGAAATTCAACTAAATTTACAACTACTTTAAGACATAAAGTAACAATTCCTTTAATTGACATCCGTACATAAAGCAAGCGGTTTGAATTCATATAAATTCGAACATAGAAACACAATTACTTCATCATGTAACATAACCATTGCTTAATTGAAATCATACGATGTAACGAAGCGATAATTAACTCCACTTACCACACCCAACTCGAAAACGTAATAAAACCTTACCAATGCCTCAGTAATCATTTCTGGATGAGCCCACAGCTCAATCCTCAATCTGTTCCTTCCATTCTCATCAAGCAACATTTATAAATTTCAACACACAATGCAATGCAATGCTTTTATGCTTTCATGCCCAAAATGCAACCTTTTAGTCTATCTGGGGTATAGGTGAATGCACACCGTCGCGTGCACCCTCTCATTCCCAACCATCCGTGGCGGGGCCTACTCTTCTTGACTCACTCCCATCCGTAGATAGGACTACGAGGTAGGACTTTTGTACTCACTATGTGTGAGCACAGAGGCCCACATCAACATGGGTCGCCTCTTACGTAATGAATGCGTAAATGCAAATGATATGGTTATAAACACGACACAAACATGAATATAAACACGCAAATTATCATTTACTCACTTTATCATTCGCATCAACATAACCATACTCCTTTGTACACTTCGTAAGGCATTGAAATAATGAAATTATTGCTAACACTCATCCATCCTCATCATCATACTAAGAACAACTTATAGATATGCTATTAAACATAATCAAACTATTAGAATTTCCATAATCTTATCGGCAAAGCATTTAACACCCTAATAACACTCTAGGGGATGCACTTGCCTTTTTATTGCAGACGAGCGACGTGGGTCGAGGCAACCTCAAGACCCACTACCGGAAATAGCAATAGCGAGTGAGAAAGTTCAACATTCAATTCAAATCAGCTAAACACTCACAATTACACTTAATTAACTCCAGATTTTTCAACGAACCGAGCTCATAACGTTTTTACTAAAACTGGATAGCTCACTTCAACTTTTCCTAATTAATTCAATTCAAATCCGAATTAAGCATTTGAAGACATTATCATGATCTACAAGAAATTCTCCCACTTTAAATGCTCATTCGGAAGATTCTAATTCAACCTGTAATACCGCAAAATTGTTTTCTTGGGTTTTTGGCCGGAGTTGTCTTTATTTCCTTGATTCGAGGATTTATTTGGTTATCGCTAATTGGTTAAAAGTTGGGTTTTATTTGTAGGAGGGGTTTTTTGGGGATTTCACCTCCCTCACCTAACCTCTCTCTCTCCTTTTCCTCATGTGTGTCTGTCATTTTTTGCTTGGAGAGGCTTGCCGATTTTTCTTCCAGCCACATCCTCTCCCAGCCACATCCTCTCCCAAACGAGTATGGCAAAGGCTCGCACCTCCTCCCGGCCGTAGCTCAACTTTGGTCTTTGTTCGGCCGAAGCTCCCTGAGCCAGTGCATCCTGCCCTGGCGCAGCCTTGGCTCCTCCTGTCGCCCTCCCTGCACCCTCCCTGCCGGCCCTACTCCGGCCTTGCTCCGGCAAGCTTCTCCCTCCCCCTTGCGGCTGCCCTCCCTCGGCAATCAGCCAGCTGACGGCCGGCGAGGGTGTAGCGACAAAGGCCCAGTGGCCCTCCCCCTGCCGGCGGCAAGGCCCTCTGGCCGGCGGCGAGCTCCTCCCCGGCCAGCGGCACCCCCCCTTGCGTCTCCTCTCCGGCAGCAGCACCTACAGCCTTTCCCCCACCTCCCTTCTTCCTCCATGAGAAAGCTTGAGGTAAAACCCTAGGAATTTGGGGATTAGCTTGCCCATATGGTGTTTGATGAAATGCATAGCTAGGTTTTCATGAGGTAGAATGATTGTGCATGCCATGTGTTTGTTGAAATGCTCCAAAGGCTTAATTCCCTCATCCCAAGTTATACAAGTATGAAGGCCATTAATGAATCTTTGATGAACCAACTCATCTGGGCGCCTATGTATTATTGTGTTGCTCTCGGCCTCCCGAGGATCGTCCATTTGTTGGTTAAATCAAGAGTATTTACGCCGATATTGCTCTACCTCCATTGTGCTATAAATCTGAAATGTTTTATTTTTGGTGGTTGTGTTGATTCAGAGAAGTATGGCTTTGAGATTCTAATCGAGAGCTTGCTTCTTCTCGTGCTTCCATTTCGATAGTTCTTGTGTATGTGTATAAATATGATTGGGTAAATAAAATTTGTTCTTTGCTCAATGATGGTGTTGTTTTGTTTCTTGAGGCTAATCCATTCTATGCTTAGAATAGAGAAGGGTTTGAAGTGCTCTTGCCGTGGTTATTTATCTAATGCATAAAGTTTTAGATTAGCTAATGTTTATATTTTGAATTAGATGGTGATGTAGTGTTTTTGGGAAAAAAGGAATCTGTGAGTATGTTGATGTTTTTCATTGTGATCTCTTATGTGGGTAAACCCATGATCATTGCTTCCTAAGATGTGCATGATACATATGTAAAAGTTTATCTTGATGGAAGTAATTTTGAGCATTCAATAAATTATCGCAGCTAAGGGCATGAATTAACTATGATTTTAATTGAATTTATGCAAAAGAGTTGTATTCTTTTTGTCGCGTGTTTTGAGTGTACATAAAGTTGAGTTGGATGATTATTGTTTAATTGCAGAGAAGGTTCTGTCGGGAGTGGCCTCAACTGTATGCCACTCCATTCTTCAACGGTAAAAGGCAAGTGCATTCCCTAGATCATGGCTAGGAAGATTTATTTGATTGTTTGCTTCTAACGTACTTAATTGCCGATGAATACGCGAGAGACATTGCTTATGGTGATTAACAGGTAAAGGGAATGGGTGCAAGTATATCCTGGTATGGAGCGTGGTTGTGTAATTATTATATAATGCTCTCTAATTTAATGGTTGCTCGCTAAGTAGAAGAACTTTAATTGAAAGTGGGCTTTTAGTAAGGTTGATTATAGTAAGTATATTGTTCGAGTGAGTTAAGAATTACTTATCGCCATTTGATTATGAACATACTATTGTATATTAGTTTGATTTATTAATGGTTATGCATAAGATCCCAAATTGAGAGAGAGTCATAGCGTGTTCTCCCATTAATAAGGTTTAAATGATTAAGTCATTTCTAGAGCTAGTATATTTGAGAAATTTCTTTGTCTTTGCTAATTTAGGCGTTATGTTGCCTGGTTTATACATGAGGTTGATTAGACTAGTACAAATGATCACGTATGGAAATAAGGAGGGTGGTGAAAGATTAGCAAATGGAAGGGAGTGATTAATTGCAAGTGTATAGTGATGAACGTGGTTTGGTGGCCGTATGATTTAATTGTATGATGAAGCATTGTAATGGGTTGCCATGTCTTATTGTTGAATCGGATTAATCTAGTATCGCTGGCAACTCATGAATGTGAGAATTGGCTATGTTTATGTGAGTGGTTATGTCTATGTTAGTGAGAGGCAATGATTGAAGGATTGCATTGCGTTCTTGTAAATTGCATTGTGCATTCATGATGGAAGGGCGACCCATTCGATGAGGGCCTCTGCGCTTACATGTAGTAAGCGAAAGACCTACCTCGTAGTCCCATATACGTGGTTGTATGGGGAGCGAGTCAATGAGTAGGCACCCTCCACCACGGGGTGGAAGGGGATGAGAGGTGCACACCGACGGTGTGCACTCGGCCATACCCCAGATGTGCTAAAGAGGAGATGAGCATGCATGATGCATCATATGCATGGAAATTGTGCAATCTGCATTGCATTGTCAATAAGGATCATGTTTTATGAGTTACTTATGATGTATGGCTTTGAGACTCTTCTTTTGTATGGCATATTTGCATCAAGATTGCATTATAACGATGATTCGGAGTTAAATGGAAAGGTGTCGAGTTGGATCGAGTCGTGGCCTCTTCCAAAAAGATTAAAGAGAGGTGTGTCGGGGTTTAGTAATGAATTGAAATAGGTGAGCATGCATCTTGCATTATATGATTGTAGAAGTGTGATTGATTATTCAGATTCGTGTTCTCATGTCGTGTGATGTATTATGCATATTCGTATTTTATGTACGTGTGATGGATTGTGCATATTCGTATTTTCGTGTTTGTGTGATGGATTGTGCATATCTTGTATTTTCATGTCCAGTTGCAAGATATGATTTATGTTTTCAGGTTATATGTTACGCTTCTTTATCGGGAGTTGTGAACTCCGTCAAAGACGCAGCGAGTTGGTTTGGAGAATTTAATTTTGACACTTCAGATTATCCACTTGCTTTGTTCTTATGTAAGAATGGTTATTATGCTCTTAAGTAGGAAAATGCGATTGACTATGTATTTATTCTTTGTTGTACTTATTTGAGTCATCGACTCACGCTTGTTGTTTGTATTGTTGCGTACCTTGAATCGAGCATGCATGGATGGGGGTAGTAGCACCATCACATTTTGCAATATCACCTTTCCATCACGTCAAATTATAGTTCGATCTTACCTAGCTCGCAAAGATTCTTGTAAAAAGGTCATCTGCAATTATGTTTAATGAGTTCTTGTTCTGCAATAATTATGTGGTGGAGTTTATAAATTTTCCATGGGATGTGTGATTGGTTAACTAAGGACCTGCTAGAATGATATCATATCCGCTTATGTTTTCTCATCTGTGAGTGGATGTCCCTATTTCTAGAAAGGTCATGCGAAATTTTTAAATTTCGGTGGCTTAAATTTTAAGCCGGTCTTAGGAGTTCGACGATTGGTAGCATCCATGGCGCGTTTAGCGCCGGGCGTTCTGATTAGTACCAGGCGGTCTTGAGTCCGTGGTGTTTGAATGTAGTGAGTAACTCTAGATTAAACTAAAATTTTGTTTGTGTGATATTAGAAACATGGCATAGATTTCTACTCTTTTAAAATTTGGCCTTGAACAATAACCTTAAAATCTGAATTAGAGTGGTTAACTAATTTAAAATCGACACACTCGATGCCGATGGGATGGGTATGGGTATCATTGCATTACGCTTAGATGTTGTATTTAAGCTTTGTTGTTGAATGCTAAATTTATTGTTGTGTCTTTGCTTTGATTATGAAGGTACTACCGAATCGATGCGCTTATGTTCCTATTATTGGTTAAGCGAAAAGTTTCGACCTTATTCATTTGGCCGAGTTGTGGGTTTTGCTTGTGGGTGTGTCTGGTTAGTGCCACCCCTTGCTGCTGGGGAACCTCTCGCTCTTGAGTCGTCGTCTTCGTGGTGCAGTTTAGAGGGTAAGGAGGGAAGGTTGGTTCCTTTTACCTTCGCTGTTTGGATTTAAAGAGAAAAAGCTTAGTGATGAACCCCTTTGGGTTGCTTTTACTGTTGTGTTCGGTTTCGTTGGATTCTTGGGTTCTTGTTGATTCTCGTGGGTTGCCTTGTGTTGAAAACTATTGTAGTTTTTGTTCTCTCCATTTAAAGAAGATATTGAAGTTCATTTGGTGCAAAACTTAAGTCGTGTGGATCTTTGGTGTTAAGGTTTTATCGGGAAGGACGTGGCGGATCATTTGTTTTCCCCTTGTATTTATTCTCCTTCTCGGAAGTTGTAAATCGGAGATTTGTTTAAGGAGTTGTTTCGTCGGAGTTTGGGAATTCGAGAGTCGAATTCTCTTATGACTTATGGTTGAGTTTTACGGAAAGAGATGGTTTTGTTGTTGTTCATGCTTAAAATCGTTGTTCTTCTTTAAAGGTTGGGTACATGACCCACGAGGGTGTTCAAGGCGTTAAGTGTATGGTGAGTAGTTGAGCTTCTAGATAAGGAGGGTCACTGATTTCGTTAAGAACTTGTTGGTTATTTAAAGACAACCAAAATTTATTGGATTGTATAGCATGATTAAATTGGAATGGTAGGTGATTCTAAAGTGAAAAGTTGATTAGAGTCATTACAATGATGGTGAGTCAGGAAATTGTTGAGAGGTTCAAAATTTGTGTTTCGGTAAGTTTAGTGTTGATCAGGATTGAGAGGGCCTAGAATCGTCTAAGGATGAATTTATTATAGTCAGATGTTGATGTACAGTACTGGAGTATATTAGCGCAAAGGCATGAGAGTTGTTAAATTATGATGCTTATGAGTCGATTAAATGGTGGACCGACAAAATGATGTAATCGATGTGAAATTAAAGAATGAGTATAAGGAATGGTTGTATGAATGATGGGGTTTTTGTCTTGGAAAATGTATATTTGGGAGCCTCATCCATGTAATATGTCTAGTGGAGATCTTATCACGGTTCGTCATGGTTAGAAAACCGAAGTAAAGGATGACACGCGTCTTGTGTTACATGGCGAGAAGTTATTTGTCTTTGAAGAAGTGAGAACGTGGTTCTCCTCGTTGATTGTCATGAGATAGATTCGGTTAGGGTTTGATGATACTATGGCCAGTGGCGGTTAGATGAATAGTAGAAAGCAATTAAAGAAGGATTGGGTTTTGTAACTCCATGTTGATTAGAGCCGGAATTGATTATAGTTGTGTTAGGTGTTGGCGAGAGATTTTGCTTTGGTTAAAGTAAGCTGAGTTGTTTCTTGCTCTTAATAAGAGCTATTGTCAGCGAATTTTATGGCATTGATTTAAGAGTGTTAAAGGCGATTTATATGATGTTAGAGAATCGGGTCTTCTCTTGCAAATCTGGTTTTGGAAGAAGAAATGAGTGATGTTTGGGCTTTATCAAGATCCTCTCTCAGGTAGATTTTAATGCTTTGGGTTCAAGATATTGTACATGGTTTATCTGGTTTAAAGAGAATTGTATTTCTTTTGCATTTTAACCGAAGTTAAAGAATGTGAATGCTTATGGTATAGTGTGGAGTATAATAATGAGAAGTGAGTTTTCTTTGATCATCGGGATTGCAGCTGTAAGAGTTCAATGCAGTGTTTCTCGTGAAAGTTGAATTGTCCTTGGTGTGCATTTTATCACATTATTTGAATAGGATGAAAGTGGTTAGTTTGTTAAAGAGAATCGAGGGATTTTGGGTGGATAAAAATTGAGGATTTTACTTTTGCTGTGTAATGTTCTGTAATGAGCATTTTCCTTGGACAGTGGTTCGTTGGGATTTTGACCTATTGCTCGACCTTGGCTGAATTCTTATGTGAGAAGCTGCATTTAACTGAGCTAAGCCAAATTGTTTTGTTAATCGTTGGATTTGAGGTGTTTTGGTTCATCATTTGTAGTTGTTGGAGTTCTTGTGGTGTTCAGAATTCGAGGTCGAATTCTGTTAAAGGGGGGAAGAGTGTAATACCGCAAAATTGTTTTCTTGGGTTTTTGGCCGGAGTTATCTTTATTTCCTTGATTCGAGGATTTATTTGGTTATCGCTAATTGGTTAAAAGTTGGGTTTTATTTGTAGGAGGGGTTTTTTCGGGATTTCACCTCCCTCACCTAACCTCTCTCTCTCCTTTTCCTCATGTGTAGCTGTCATTTTTTGCTTGGAGAGGCTTGCCGATTTTTCTTCCAGCCACATCCTCTCCCAGCCACATCCTCTCCCAGCCCGAGTATGGCAGTCCCTGGCGCCTCCCTCCCCTGGCCGTAGCTCAACCTGGTGCTGCTCCCTGGCCGAAAGCTCCCTGAGCTAGTGCATCCAGCCCTGGCGCAGCCTTGGCTCCTCCTGTCGCCCTCCCTGCACCCTCCCTGCCGGCCCTACTCCGGCCTTGCTCCGGCGAGCTTCTCCTCCCCCTTGCGGCTGCCCTCCCTCCAGCCGAATCACCTTGACCAGACGGTGGCCGTGGGTGTGGCAAGAAGACAGCTGGTGGCCCTCCCCTGTCGGGGACAAGGCCCTCTGGCGTGGAAGCTCCTCCCGGCCGGCGGCACCCCTTCGTCTCCTCTCCGTGAAGACTCTCTGACCTTTCCCCCACCTCCCTTCTTCCTCCATGAGAAAGCTTGAGGTAAAACCCTAGGAATTTGGGGATTAGCTTGCCCATATGGTGTTTGATGAAATGCCTAGCTAGGTTTTCATGAGGTAGAATGATTGTGCATGCCATGTGTTTGTTGAAATGCTCCAAAGGCTTAATTCCCTCATCCCAAGTTATACAAGTATGAAGGCCATTAATGAATCTTTGATGAACCAACTCATCTGGGCAGTCTATGTATTATTGTGTTGCTCTCAGCCTCCTGAGGATCGTCCATTTGTTGGTTAAATCAGTAGTATTTACGCTGGATATTGCTCTACCTCCATTGTGCTATAAATCTGAAATGTTTTATTTTTGGTGGTTGTGTTGATTCAGAGAAGTATGGCTTTGAGATTCTAATCAGTAGCTTGCTTCTTCTGTGCTTCCATTTCTGATAGTTACTATGTATGTGTATAAATATGATTGGGTAAATAAAATTTGCTGCTGCTCAATGATGGTGTTGTTTTGTTTTACTGAGGCTAATCCATTCTATGCTTAGAATAGAGAAGGGGTTTGAAGTGCCTGCCGTGGTTATTTATCTAATGCATAAAGTTTTAGATTAGCTAATGTTTATATTTTGAATTAGATGGTGATGTAGTGTTTTTGGGAAAAAAGGGAATCTGTGAGTATGTTGATGTTTTTCATTGTGATCTCTTATGTGGGTAAACCCATGATCATTGCTTCCTAAGATGTGCATGATACATATGTAAAAGTTTATACTGATGGAAGTAATTTTGAGCATTCAATAAATTACTGCAGCTAAGGGCATGAATTAACTATGATTTTTAATTGAATTTATGCAAAAGAGTTGTATTCTTTTGTCGCGTGTTTTGAGTGTACATAAAGTTGAGTTGGATGATTATTGTTTAATTGCAGAGAAGGTTCTGTCGGGAGTGGCCTCAACTGTACGCCACTCCATTCTTCAACGGTAAAAGGCAAGTGCATTCCCTAGATCATGGCTAGGAAGATTTATTTGATTGTTTGCTTCTAACGTACTTAATTGCCGATGAATACGCGAGAGACATTGCTTATGGTGATTAACAAGTAAAGGGAATGGGTGCAAGTATATCCTGGTATGGAGCGTGGTTGTGTAATTATTATATAATGCTCTCTAATTTAATGGTTGCTCTGCTAAGTAGAAGAACTTTAATTGAAAGTGGGCTTTTAGTAAGGTTGATTATAGTAAGTATATTGTTCGAGTGAGTTAAGAATTACTTACTGCCATTTGATTATGAACATACTATTGTATATTAGTTTGATTTATTAATGGTTATGCATAAGATCCCAAATTGAGAGAGAGCTATTAGCGTGTTCTCCCATTAATAAGGTTTAAATGATTAAGTCATTTCTAGAGCTAGTATATTTGAGAAATTTCTTTGTGCTGCTAATTTAGGCGTTATGTTGCCCTGGTTTATACATGAGGTTGATTAGACTAGTACAAATGATCACGTATGGAAATAAGGAGGGTGGCTGAAAGATTAGCAAATGGAAGGGGAGTGATTAATTGCAAGTGTATAGTGATGAACGTGGTTTGGTGGCCGTATGATTTAATTGTATGACAGAAGCATTGTAATGGGTTGCCATGTCTTATTGTTGAATCGGATTAATCTAGTATCGCTGGCAACTCATGAATGTGAGAATTGGCTATGTTTATGTGAGTGGTTATGGCTATGTTAGTGAGAGGCAATGATTGAAGGGTTGCATTGCGTTCTTGTAAATTGCATTGTGCATTCATGATGGAAGGGGCGACCCATTCTGATGAGGGCCTCTGGCTTACATGTAGTAAGTGAAAGACCTACCTCGTAGTCCCATATCGTGGTTGTATGGGAGCGAGTCAAGAAGAGTAGGTACCCTCCACCACGGGGTGGAAGGGAATGAGAGGGTGCACACCGACGGTGTGCACTCGCCATACCCAGGTATGTGCTAAAAGAGGAGATGAGCATGCATGATGCATCATATGCATGGAAATTGTGCAATCTGCATTGCATTGTCAATAATGGATCATGTTTTATGAGTTACTTATGATGTATGGCTTTGAGACTCTTCTTTTGTATGGCATATTTGCATCAGCATTGCATTATAACGATGATTCGGAGTTAAATGGAAAGGTGTCGAGTTGGATCGAGTCGTGGCCTCATCCAAAAAGATTAAAGAGAGGTGTGTCGGGGTTTAGTAATGAATTGAAATAGGTGAGCATGCATCTTGCATTATATGATTGTAGAAGTGTGATTGATTATTCAGATTACGTGTTCTCATGTCTCATGTGATGTATTATGCATATTCATATTTTATGTCCGTGTGATGGATTGTGCATATTCTCGTATTTTCGTGTTTGTGTGATGGATTGTGCATATCTTGTATTTTCATGTCCGTTTGCAAGATATGATTTATGTTTTCAGTTATATGTTACGCTTCTTTATCGGGAGTTGTGAACTCCGTCAAAAGACGAAGCTGAGTTGGTTTGGAGAATTTAATTTTGACACTTCAGATTATCCACTTCTCGTTCTTATGTAAGAATGGTTATTATGCTCTTAAGTAGGAAAATGCGATTGACTATGTATTTATTCTTTGTTGTACTTCGCTGAGTCATCGACTCACGCTTGTTGTTTGTATTGTTGCAGGTACCTTGAATCAGGCATGCATGGATGGGGGGGTAGTAGCACCATCACATTTTGCAATATCACCTTTCCATCACGTCAAATTATAGTTCCGATCTTACCTAGCTCGCAAAGATTCTTGTAAAAAGGTCATCTGCAATTATGTTTAATGAGTTCTTGTTCTGCAATAATTATGTGGTGGAGTTTATAAATTTTCCATGGGATGTGTGATTGGTTAACTAAGGACCCGCTAGAATGATATCATATCCGCTTATGTTTTCTCGTCTGCGAGTGGATGTCCCTATTTCTAGAAAGGTCATGCGAAATTTTAAATTTCGTGGCTTAAAATTAAGCCATCTTAGGAGTTCGCAGATTGGTAGCATCATGGGCGTTTGGCGCATGCTACACAACCTCTAGCAAAACTTTACACAATAGCTTAAGATCACAATTTTTATCGAAACCCTAACTATTCTCATACAACGGTGATTGCATCAACCAGAGCTATCTACAAGCGTGACCTACTCCAGTAGTCCTCGCCACAGCCAAACATTGGTGTCGGTTGTCTACTTTAATATAAATCAGCACAAGCTCAAATGATAGAATTATTGATTCCCGTTTCCCAGACATGACTTAAATAAAGCAAAGACGATTTCGCCTATGGTTCATCGCATCAGAAGAGAAAGCAATTTAATTTAGAGTTACAATTCTAGCATTTATGGGTTTATGACATCAATAAGGCACAATCAATATCAGTAGAAGGGAGGGAATGCACATAAATTTAGCAATGCACCGACTCTCGCATTTCCAAGCCCATCCTCACACTTGCACACTTAACTCATTGCAATACTATAACCTAAACCTTCTAGGCATTTCAAGCATAAGGATGACTCCTCAAATTTGAAATAGAATACAACCAATGTATAGAAAAGCCTATGGTAGTTAAGGAAACAACAAGTTGTAGCGACATGACCTTAGCACTATGATCTTATGCACAAGGACAATACATCAACTTAAGCATAATGCAACGATCAAGGAGATATAAGGTGCACTAAAACATGATCTCATAAGCAATATCTTAACCACTACATCAATATTAGCATGCATTCACTGCAAAATAAGTGACTTCTACACCACTCATTCAAAAGGACATCATGCAGGAACTTGTCTACCCTCTGTCTTAAGCATGAATACATGAGGCCTTAATTGACCATACCATTCTCTGCTACTAGATGTCAAGACGACAAAGAATCATCTCTGACTAGATATGCAAGCACTTAACTATGATCCCGATAGCTTAGTATACAGAGCATACAAGATCAGATTTACTGAAACAAATAAACAACTCCTTGGCCAGTAGCATACAATCACTCATACAATAAAGACTAGCACAGGAGCACGCAGTAGAGATGCCAAAAGCTTAAAAGGTACAACTTTTAAGTAACTGGAACAAGCATTCGCAATACTAAAGTTTACGCATCAGGAACTGTCCATACATCTCTAACATGTGAATAATAACCATTGGATGATTCAGTATGTTTGATAGTAATTTCTTCATTACTTACAATTGGCAAAACTGAACCTGAATCCCTAGTTCTGAAATGTCACCACTTACTACTGGACTAATATCAATCACACTACCGCATTTAATCAGCCCAAACAAGGACCACTACACGTGCATACACCTCACAGCCATTTCATCGAACACATGGTGAGCAAGTATTGGGAAGCAAAGCAACCTATACCTTCATAAACCCAAGGAGAAGAAGGAGAGCACCTTGGCTCGAGGAAGAGAAGCCGGCACAGGGAAGACTCACGGGGGAGGCGTTACGCCAAGAAGAGGGAAGACCGGGAGCGACGACGCCTGACACCAGGGGAGGCACCTGGCCTGGCCGGCCGGGAGGAGCCATGGGGAGCGGTGCCACCGAAGGAGGAGGCGCCAAGGCGGCGCCCAGAGGGGGAGACGCCAGGCGGCGACGGCCGAGGGGAGGCGCCAGGCGGCTGGGAGAGCACGGGCGGCTCGGAAGGAGAGCAATGCAGGAGGCGCCAGGAGGGAGCTCGGCTGGGGGATAGCACGGGCCGGCGCCAGGAGGAAACTCGGGAGAGAGACGACTGGGGAAAAAATATCCTGGCACTCTCTCTCTCTCTTCTAGGGTTTCCTCCCCTCTTTTTTTTTATAACCCAAAAAGGTAGCAGCACTAGATAAAAGAGC
This sequence comes from Guadua angustifolia, assembly GCA_036346375.1. Classification (NCBI taxonomy): domain Eukaryota; kingdom Viridiplantae; phylum Streptophyta; class Magnoliopsida; order Poales; family Poaceae; genus Guadua; species Guadua angustifolia. The sequence continues at coordinate 48,044,903 of CM070510.1, forward strand.
TAGGGGGAAAAAATAAAATATAATTATCAACCACTCAACAATTATAGAGACCACAACCAACAAACTCCGCAAACTGACAATTCAGACTTACGGCGAAAAGAAAATCCTTGGATTTTAGAAAGCAACAACAATTCCGGCCAAAAACCCAAGAAAAACAATTTGCGGTATTACAAAACTCCCAGCCGAGACAATCCCAACCAAGGCCGGCTCATCCATTGCGTTCCTTCGCTATAAGTTGCACCTCAGAGATCGCAATGGACTCCTTTCTCATTCCCCTCCACTCCTTCTTCCTTTTCCTCAAGCTAGCGCCAGAACTCCCTTCTATTTCCGCCATTACCAGGAGCTTCCAAGCTCAAAGCCGGAATCGATTCGCACGAAATAAGGAAACATATCCAAATCCGGTCGAGCTAGAGCATCACCAGGCACTGCTGATCAAAACCCCTCAAAAATATTGGAGCACCCTCATGCGAAATCTTGCTGCAGCCGTCGCCCCTTCTTCCCTAGGTCCGGTCACCGGTGGCGGCTCAGCTCAGAGACTCTTCCTTCAGGTAAACCTCAAAAATGGACTCCTGTGATCTCTAGATGCTTAATATTCCACCGATTTGAACCGATTCGATCTCTCTTGTCTTCTCCGTTTGGTCACCGCCATGGCCGCCGCTTGAAGCTGGTGGCGACTCACCTCAAGCCTTCCCCGGTTGAATCGGTAGCACCATTGACTGCGCCTTGCCGAGCTGCAGCCTCCTGGGTACTCGCCTTCACCGGAGAGTCACCGGCAGTGAAGCCCTAGGCCATCCCCTGCTCTGTCTCTCTGATCGGCGGGCCCCCATTGCCAGTGGCGCAGGAAAGCTCCAGTCAAAAGGGTAAAAGGCGCCTCCTTCATATGAAAGCGTACTCTGAATTTCCAATCCAATTTCCATACTAAATACAATTCAATTTTGAATATCTTTTGCGATTTAAATCAAAATTCAGTGGGACAAATTTCTGTATTCATTTAAAATCCAAAAGAATCAAAATATGCAAAAGTATTTAATTTTTTGAACTACAGAATTATTATTCAAATTAGACCTTGATTAATATCCCATTATGGTCTTTAATTCAAATTTGTGCACAGTAAGTCATGAAGCAATGAAATAAATATTCATATTATAGTAAGACCGAATTAATCTAAATCTGCAAAAATATTTAATTTTGAGTTACAATATGATTATTAAAACTAAAAATAAGATAAATACTATTATGGTCTTTGTTGTGTATGTGAAAATATAATTTTAAAATCATCAAATAAATTTGAATATGCTTCGAATTATAATAAACTCAATCATGTAAATATAATTAATTTCTGATCTATGTTTAATTTGTTTACCTTGCAATTATTAATGAACCCTGCTATGGCCATTAGCAAAATAATAGCGTAATGGCTCACATAATGATAATGTAATTTGTATTAAGTTCCTAAAAACAGTAAGGACCCATGTATGCAAAAATATTTAAAGTAAAACTTATCTTGCATTCTTTGATGCAAGAAAGTGCAAAACAACAAAAGCAAATAAATATATAATCCATCGCAATTAAAGCTAAAATAATGCCAAATCAACTTTAAAACATTTCTAGGATGGTACTCTGCTAATGCTTGAAAAATGAATCAAGAACCATGTATAGTGTAGTTGCAAACTTAAAATGAATCTTGACCGATTTAGTGTTCGCATTATGATCATTTAGACTAATTCAACAGCAAATAAAATAACTCATCTAAATGATAAAATCAGTAAAACTAGTATAGAATCACTGTACAAAGTTCATACTACCATATTCTGGAAAAACATCTTAATTATAACTTACTTTCCATTTAAATCAAGCTAGTTCAAAACCCTTAATTGTTAATCGTGCAATTCACTTTTGGCCGATTTACGTGTTTAGTAAGCTTTAGTTGCCACATAAGCCTTTTCAAAGAATGAATATAAAGACTGCCTAAATCGTAAAACTTATGAAATTAGCTCGATAATGCTCTCCAAAGTATAGTCTACCCTAATACGAAAAGATAATTTCATTTCATCGTGATTTACATATTAATTTTGATAGCTTAATAACCCTAAGTAATCACATTACTTTAGCCCGTAAAATGAATGAATAAACTTTATGTATAAATGAGCAATCAAGGATTAAGATATTTGTATCACGTAACCTTCTCAAATATCGTAAATTAGGCCAAGAGCTTTGAATCAATAGATCTAATCAGGTAATCTGAATTATATATGAAATCAATCAAGGTAAAGCGCTATTTAAGCTCCTAGTTTAATATGATCATTTAAGCCTTTTCATTAACTCGCTAAGCAGCTCATCTAAATCCAAATAATGTAAAGAATAGTCTAGAAATGATCTTTAGGATACAATCTGCAGTAATCTAGAAAAATATTCTTATTTTATCTTGCTTTGAATCTGAATCCTAATAGAGCAAAACCCAAAAGTAATAAAGTTACCCGAAATCGTATGGTGAATAGTAAAATCTATGAAGCTTGCAACTAATGATTAATTCTATTAATCCAAACAATCTTTGCATCTTGAATTCGTAAATTAAGATTAATAAATTCATAAAAGAGCAACCCTGTTTCTTGTGAAGAGTTTTATTTGTTCTTGCTATCTACTTTCTTTTTGCCCTTATTGAAGTTTGTATTTTGCTGTTTCCGTTGATCGACGAGTAGAACCCGACGTCTCTAGCTTCGTCATCATCGCCACCGCAATCCTCGTCTTAAGTAAATAACGACAAATAAGCAAGGCAAGCACCCTTCGATCATATTGATCCCAGTATGTAATATACTTTGTTTTACTAAACTATTTTATGCATGCGTTTGCTTGATGTAAATTGCTATTTTGTGGATTTGGTAGTTATACCTGTTGTCTCGTGAATCTCCTTTGATGATTATGAATATGTGAACCTTGATAACCATAGATTAAGGTTAGGCATTACTTAATGTCATTATGGGTATATGCGTTCATATTATTCATGCTTAGCCATGCTTTAGAATCAGCAATGTACATGATCAAATCAATATTTGTTTCCTGAAAACCTGGGAAATGTCACTGTTGGTTGCGGATATTTTGATTAAAAACCCAAAACAAAACTATGATTTGGACGTGGGCGACTATTGGCAATAGCCGGAGGTGCAAAAAGGAACTGCACGTAGTGTAGGGTGAAGTATCGCCCGTGTCGGATTAAGGACCGAACGTCATGTTGTATGATCCAAGAAAACCCGTACAAACCACAAGTGCTTTGGGATGGGGCAGCCTTAAACCGATTAAGTTACTGGTTTAACTTTGCATTTATGGTAGGCGGGGAGCTAGCGAAGCACTCGATTCGATTTGCTTGTGAGGGCTTCCACGATTCGTGTGGGTAATTGCTGGCCGGTTATAGCGGTGTCGCCTACCGTATTCAGAAACATTGTGTTGGGTGTGATGAAAGTGGATCCACGGCTCAGGTGTGTGCTTCTGTTTCTACGGCGGGGGTTAACGTCCCGGGCTGGTGTGAAGTTAACCCAGGTAATGTAAAGGTTTTCGTCATGAACATTCTAGCCACTGCGCTTACCATGGGATGTGAAGCGTGTGGCAAAAAGAAAAGGTCATGTCTTGTGGGTACAGTTGTACACCTCTGCAAAGTTTAAATCTAATCGATTAGCCGTACCCGCGGTCATGGGTGTCTTGGCAACTTGCACGAGTTAGATGTTTTATTATTTTCAAAAGGGTTGGTTCCATTTTGTTTTGCAACTGTGCTTTATGTCAAAGGGCTGACATTGTTGGATTTCAGGAATTTGTTGATTCGTCGCTCACGTCATGGAGGACTGTGAGTGTTACTTATGCTTTACTTATTTGTTATTAATCAAATGCTCTTATAAATTCCGTTTGCAAATAACTTGGATTTACAAATTCAATTTCGCTTTATGCAAATTAACTGTAGTAGCCTCCTTTGAATTGGCCTGCATTTATGCATTTGCTTGAAAGTCTTGCGGAGTACGAAAGTACTCACCCTTGCTTAATCTATTATTTATAGGTGGATTAGAATGCGAAGCTTCAAAGGTTTGTTTCATCACAGGTTGCAGGATCCTTGTTGTCGCGATCTTTCTAAGGATTTATGCCTGGTCAGTTGCCTGTGGGAATGGATGGGTACACTACAAGGCTTTGCTTCTTTTGCTGCTATATGCTCTGAGTTGTAAGATTTATGTATTTATTAGTTTTTGCTTAATTAATTTAATGTATGGTTGTGATTCCAATTGTTGAAATGTGCGTGCTAGCTACTGATCCAGGGACTAGTACTGCAAGCACATTAGATTTTCATTTTTGCATTCTGTGTAAAAATGGGGGTCGTCTCATGCCACCCCATGGACCTCACCCAAACACTAGAAATCCATCCCTCATCCTCCGAAACACCGCCAAACGTCGGCCTGTTTTTGCGTCGCGTTCCTTGTCGGCTCATTGCTATTTTTGGTGATCCACCTGTGTCACCTTGTGCTCTATGGTACCCTCCGTCTCCGTTTCAAATTTCGTGCAATTTGGTTAATGAAATCAAATGTTACGGCCGCCCAAAGATCAAATTTTGCCGGAGGCTGTTCTCCCTCGTTTTTGTGAGTTTGGCCGTGAAATTTTTATGGTAGACTCCTCTTGACCTCTTCATGGTGCTCACCCTAACTCAAGGTTTTGACCTCGTGATTTTGTGCAGAAAATTCTTTTCTCCGATCAGACTGTGTTCCAACGGCAGTAAAATTCGTCGCACGTTTCCCATTGATCCAAAAGGTAAAACTTAGATCCGTTCATGTCATATTGTGCCAAATATTCCCAGATAGCTCTCTGTAAAATTTGGTCAGGTTTCATCTATTATTTTAATAGTTATGACCGTTTGATCTATTAGCTCTGGGAGCCGTTCATCGGCAGTTTGTGATCTGTCCGTTGGGTTGCTGCCAAATGCGGCAATATCGTTGAGTTCGTGTCACCGTGTTCTACATGGTGCTCGCTTTCCCTTTGCTGTAGCATCTACCGAAATTTTTTTTATTCGTCGGCTGCCGCCTTTTACCGCCGCCGCGCGTTGTCTTGTACTGCCAACCATTGTGGTTTGTCATGGCCATGCCATTGTGTCCAGTAGACCATTATCCCCTATTTTGCCATCGGAGAAGTTCAATTGATTCCCGGTTGCCGTCAAAACCATGTTCTAGAATCTACCCGTCGTCTTTTCAACCTAGTCCTCTGTTATCGATTTGCGTCTCAGTTAGCCATCCTTGGCAGCATTCTATCGCTGCCATGTCGTTGCACTGACGGGCGCCACCTTGTTATTTTCAATCCGTCATCGCTTCGCCTTCGCCGTTAACGTTTCGCCGTTAACGTTCCATCGTTAACGTTCCGCCGTTAACATTCCACAGTTAACGTTTCGCCGTTAATGTTCCATCGTTAACGTTCCGCTATTAACGTTTCATCGTTAACGACCCACCGTTAACGCTTTGCTCTCATCACATGTTTCTTGGAATATACTCCGTTCTTTCCTAATTATCAGTCGTAACCTTCTCGATAAATCTTCTGAAAGCCTGTTCTCTTTCATCCGATCTTTGATCAAATCTATTCAAGTTCCTAAATTCAATCCCTTTCATTCAGTACCAATCTAATCTTAATTTGGAGTTTATTGGAATTGCCTTTTGAGATTTGTTGTACTTGTGCTTCTTTGTTGTTAGACGTGTCGTCCAGAAGTTACCCGAAGTAGCTGAAGGATGAGGAAGTCGAAGCATTCGATTGAAGAGCCAAAGGTTGAGGAAGCCGAAGATCAATTATAAAGAGTAAAGAACAGTTTATAGCAAGTGCCAGGCAAGTTGTGCTTTGATCATATTGCTCCCAGTTTTACAAATTTACTTTGATTCAAATTATTGCATGCTAGTTCAAGATTAAAATGATTTAAATTAATTTGGGATTAGTTATTCAATCCAATTGCTAATATCACCTTGCCATGATTATTTGTATGCCATAATTCATTTGTCACCCTAGGATGGTTGATTATTAGTTGGTTATTATTACTTGCCAACGTGGGTTGGTTAGACTGTGTATAATTGCTTAGCCATGTCACGCAACTCATGTCTTTTGAAAATAAAAGGTTAATACTGATCAATGGATTATGAAATGTGTTTGTGAAATAGTGTGACGTGTTGCCACACGATGATGTTGATATGTGGAACCAGTGTGGTTCTACATGGATGTTGAGTTGTTGTTGGCATTGTGTTGCGCAATAATCAACTGGGGTGGTAAAATGTTTTAGATCGAGGCAAGTGGCAAGAGTGGCATTGGATATGTCACTTTGGTATTTGGCGGTATTATTGGTGAATTATGTGATGGTATTGTTGGTGAATTATGTGATGGTATTGCTGGTGAATTATTCGGGGTAGTCTTGCCTTGGTCACCCTAAGGACTTAACCTTGCAAGCCTTTGATCTGAGTCATTCATACAACCACACAGTTGGTATGAGACAGACCTAGTTGAGCATGATTCCAAAGTCTTAGCATGTGAAACCTCAGGTGGTATTGTATCTGTGGATGTGGGAAGAAGGGTGTAGTGTTTACCATTGCGGTCTTACATCTCTTCAACGGTATATGTTGGCCCTGTACTTCTGCTCTGTGAGAGAGAAGGGTGTAGTGTTTACCATTGCGGTCTTACATCTCTTCAACGGTCTTTTGCTCTGTGAGAGAGAAGGGACAGTGGGAACTATATCGGGAGGTACGCATGCGAGGATGGAAGTTTCGGAAAGACTTTGTTATGATCGCTCATTCGCATACTCTTGTATGGCGATTCACGGCTGACGTGATGAGTTGATTATATCGTGTGGGTAAAGTGTATAAGCTCTGCAGAGTGTACAAACTATTCGAATAGCCGTGTTCACGGTATTGAACATTGCTCGGGGATTACAGTCAAGGGTTAGATTTTGATAAAAATGAGGTTGGGAATGTGGACAATGTGATATGGAAATTGGTTAAGGATGAGAAATACTTTACCTGAGAATGATTATGAAATTTATTATGGGTATTATTTGTTTTACTGCTTTTCTATCTACTATGATTATTTGTGAATGCTGCTTTATTGCAAAAGAACCATTCAGCCATTCCTTTGGAATAAGCCATGCATGTAGTAATAGAACTGCATTCTGTGCATGACTTGTTGAGTACGGTGTGTACTCACCCCCCTTGCAAACAACAAATCATCAGATGAAAAGATGACTACAACTTCGAAGGAGGAGAAGTTCCACGAGCAGGCGAATATCTAGGAGTTGAACCTTGTCAGTTGCCTGTGGCATATTGATGGGATTCACTGACATTCTTCGTTCCGCTGCTGCTCGTTTTACTCTGAGTTGAAGCCATCTAGGCTTCACAATTGTAAGTTGAGCTTAAGGTTGTTCAACATGTTATATTAAAAGATGAATACTTTATTTATTATTACGTTGCGTATGATTGTGATATTCATCTTTGTTAACTATGGGCACTAGCTACTGATCCTGGGACTAGTGCTGAAAACACAGAGGGTTTTCGGATTGTGAATTCGGGTCCCGACAGAGGTGGTATCAGAGCATACTAACTGTAGGTCTTGACCCTAGATAGTTTGGCCGTTCTTTAGGAACTTCAAAATTATTTTCTAAAAGAGAAAATTTAACTTGAATAATAACAAGTTCTGGACTTATCTTATTCTTCCATTCTTTTCCCCTTTTGCTGAAATTTCTATTTTTCTCCGCTGATTTAAGTTGAAAATCTTACCTCAGTTGTCTGAAATAGATAACGATGTTTCACACTTTAGGAGAAAGCATTGAGTGCCGATGCTGAACCTTAAGATCGTGAAGACAAGAATCGTCGAGCTCAAGGAAAGAGTGTCGATGATGTATTCCAGAAGGTAGAAGAACCAGTGCCGATGAAGTGTTCAAGAAATTCGAAGAATCAGTGCTTGAGTAGCCGTTGAGACTCATGTGTGAGAGTTGCGTCTGTCTAAGTTAGGAGTGTTACCCTTTCTAGACGTTAGACTTGTGTGCTTAGGTTAATTTGGTTTTCTGTTTGCTAAGTTTGCGGTATGTGTTGCATGGCCCTTAGGCTTTTGTGAGCGACCATATCAAGTTATAAATAATGGTTGTATAATTTGAGGTTTTGGGTTAAATCTAATCCCCGTAATAGTTCTTGGTTACTTATCTATGTTTTTCCCTCTTGCCTATTAACCTTGGACAATCAACAGATGGAGAAGTTTTCGATGGATGTACTGGCAATGATTTGAAGTAGTCCAAGTCGATTCAGATGTTGCCGCCAAGATGTCAGTGTTAGAGCAGATGTTGACCAAAAGCAATCTCCAGTTCCACCAGTTGAAAATTCAACAGTGTGTTCTCAGTGCAAGTTTGCAAAGTTCATTGAAACCAAGCCACCCATTTTTGAAGAATTCATCTCTCTACAAGGTACAGAAACCTGGATTCAAGTCATGGAGAAGAAGCTATCTTCCATACAGTGTGATGATAAGGATAAGGTTATATATGCCACCAGTCAGTTAGAAGGTGCAACATTAGCTTGGTGGAAAAACTACCGTGCTATCCATGGTAAGGATCAGACTATCACTTGGAAGGAATTCACTACTGCGTTTCGTGAGTTTCATGCTCTGTTGAAAGGTGGATTAAGTGCAACCAATTCAGAGGAATATGCAACTCCTACATACCACAACCAATCTGGACATTGTTCTTTAAAGTGTTGCCAACTAGGCAAATCAGAGGATCGTGCATGTACCCGTTGTGGAGTCATAGGACATACCTCGGACGAGCATCATATCAATTGTTCCAGTTGTGAAGGGAACCATCCTCTTGGAGAATGTCCGAATAATAAGATTACATGTTTTCTTTGTGAAAGCCAAGATCATTGCCCAAGCCAGTGTGCTATGTATTCAGTGTTGACCTCCGCAATGCAACGTCAATGCGATAATTTCCGAGCCACTGTGGTTCAAGAGTTAGCAAAGAAAGGCATGTTGTCATCTACCCATGCCTTGTCACAGGAGCAGTTAAAGGAGAAATACCAAGAATCTAGCAGTCCACCTCAGAAAACAAGCAAGTCAATGACACTAGGAAGTTGTTTCCTTTGTGGTAAACAAGGTCACTATGTCAGACGATGTCCCCAGAAGAATCAAGCACAAACTTTACCTTCAGTCATCCCAGAAGTCAGTTCAGTTCAAAGCATAACACTAAGATCGCATGGTGAAGCATCAAAGAATCAATTATGCTATGCCTGCCGTAAAAGAGGTCACTTTGCCAAGCAATGCCCGTTCAAATATGAAGTACCTTATGGAATTGAGATTGTCCCTGAAGCTACCTCGGTTGAGCCTGTATTGCCAAGTATGCCTAAAGCAACAACAGAAGCCGATTGTTCCAAGAAGCAGTTGAAGAAAGGACAGTTGACTGATGAAGCTACCAATAAGTTTCAGAAGCCGTGATGCCATACTCTAGTCTATAAGAGTAATGTCAAGGAATTCTCTTAGCAATTCCTATTTGTGGAATAAATGTACTCAGAATTCTAAATCAAAAGTATTGATGGCAATAAAGGATTTGATATGTCTTTGAGCATTCACTTTATCAGATAATGTTCATGTGTGTGTTGGCTATAGAGCCTGTCAGCCTGAGATCTCAGTAATGTGATGTAAAGACAAAATTTGTTGATTTAGCATATTGAAGACCAGTACCTTTATTTCAGTGGTAATAGAAGCATTAATTCGCTATGGAAAGAACATCTAGCTGATATAGAATTTCCAGCAGCTACTCGAGAACCAAACCGACAAAGATAGTATCAGACCAACAGATCAACAGAGCTAGTATTTTTTTCCATGCTTTTGACAAGTCCAATGATATAAAACTAATTCAGAACTTTCAGAATCCCATGACTCAGTCGTCATGTTAAGAGTTGCCAGATTCATTTCGGTCAATGTCCCTTACTCCGAAGGTCATTGGTAGTGAATTTTCAAGGATCAAGGAATCGTTCAAGACTTTGAATTGCCATGAAGCAATTATCAATCAGCTTAAGTTCCTCACATCAAGAGCTGTTCTCAAGAACCAACTCAACAGAAATGATGTTCAATCTTTGATCAAGACCACAGAATAGCAAGTTGCTTTCGCCGTCAGGAGTAGCTTGTCCAGTTTCCAAGAGAAGCAAAGAATCAAGTGTCAGTGGATAAATAAAAAAAGGTTGCTTAACAATGGAAGTTGTCAGCATTGTTAGGGAGAGTGCAGATTGTCTTCGAAGGGCCTCAATGGACGTCAGTCCAGGTGGCTGGCATTTTAGCCGACCTCCCAGGGACTTTAACCCAACCAAAAGTTTCGCCATCACCTCAATCTCTAGCTCCTCTGTCTCCAGCTCAATCGACTCTTCCATCCTCTAAGGCCATGCCAGCAGATTTATCCAATTTACTCGGCTTTACCTTAGATGAGCTAGTTGATCCTGAGGTGATGGCTACAGACAACTACCCAGAAGACATCCGAAAGATTATCGACATATCTATGGAGGTGTCTGCTTCGGTAGTCAAATCAGCTCCCAACATGCAAGAAAGGCTGAATCAGCTGTTTTCTGAGATAACTCAACCGGAGGCCGCTATTCTAGCCAACTCCCAGCCAATCCGTGATGCGATGGCCGCTGTTGAAGCCGACCTCCTGGCTGAAGCCATGAGCGCACTTCTGAATGTATGCCATTTGGACGAGAAGAAGGCGGAGGTCGATGCTGCTAATGCTAGAATAGTTCAGCGACAAGCCCAAGAAGCTGACCAATGTCTCTTGGACAAGCTGGTTGCTGAGGCCAAGGTCAACAAAAAGAAGTATGATGAAGCCGCAGCATCACTTATGGCTGCCAAATCTTCTGCTCAAAGGCTAGAATCGGTTAAGAAACAGCTTGAGGAGGAATTGGCCAAAGTGAACCAGCAGCTGGCCGATAACCTTGCGACCATGAGCGCCGCGGCTTCGTCTTTGAAAGACCAGAAAAACGATGTTATCCAGGCCATTGCAAAGGTCAAGGATCAATCGTCCAAGGTCGTCCCAGTGCCTGGCAATGCTAAAGCTAATGAAGACCTCGCATATGGCATCCCACAGACTTTGGCCAAGGCCGCTGCAGCGCTATCGGGTTTAGGTGCTAGAATTCCGGGGTCTGGGTTGTAATTTGCGCCGTAATTTGTCTGTCATGCTGATGTAACTTTGGGTGAAACTTCAGTGGTGAAACTTCAACACCTTTTCATTTTACTCCTCTAATCGGCTGTTTGACCGATTAGTTCTAATCCATGCTTTTGTCGGCTATTTAACCGATTATACTTAAACTTTTTCAAATTTTTGCGCTACGTGTTGTCTTAATTACTCATGCCCCGATCCATACGCTAGGGTAGTACTTTTTTAAGTATTTTCCATTGATAGCCTTTGGTAGCACAGTTCCCTCAAGTGTCTCAAGTATGTATGCATTTCCGTTAACAAGCCGATTTATCTTGTACGGCCCTTCCCACGTTGGCGACCACTTGCCAAATCGATTATCTTTAGAACCGATCGGCAATATTGTTTTCCAAACTAGATCGGCTTCACTAAACGATTTCGGCATGACTTTCTTGTTATATGCTCTTGCAACTTTTTTCTTATTCTTTTCGAGCCGATTTAATGTAATCAGCCTTAATTCCGCCAAGTCATCCAAATTGCATAGCATCAATTCTTTGTATTCGTCGACCGATAGATTATTCCGCCTCACCACTCGCATTGAATCAATATTTATCTCTACGGGTAATACAGCTTCTTGGCCGTAAACCAACTGATATGGTGAGAGTTTAGTCGATCCATGGAACGCTAGCCGATACGCCCATAATGATTCTGACAACGTAGTATGCCAATGTCTCGGCTTTTCATCAATCTTCCTTTTGATTAACTTGATCAGAGATTTGTTGGACGATTCGGCTTGTCCATTGGCTTGGGCATAATATGGTGACGAATTAAGCAATTTGATGCCCAAACTTTTTGCAAAGCTTCTAAATTCATTGGACACGAACACAGTTCCTTGATCGGTTGTGATAGTCTGAGGAATACCGAATCGATGGATGATGTGTTCATTGACAAAGCCGATAGCTTCTATACTGGTGACCTTCTTGAGTGGAATAGCTTCTACCCATTTTGAAAAATAATCCGTGGCTGCAAGGATGAATTTATGGCCTTTGATTGATGCTGGGAATATTTGGCTGATTACATCTATTCCCCATCCTCTAAATGGCCAAGGCTTGATAATCGGATGTAAAGTCGATGCCGGTGCGAGTTGCACATTTCCGAACCTTTGACAACTTTGGCACCCTTTATAATACTAGAAACAATCTTCTAACATAAATCATTAAAAATATCTGTTAGTCTTAATATCCACTTCATTTTATAAGCCGACTGATGTGAACCGCAAATCCCTTCATGAACTTCACCCATAGCAACTTTTGCTTCTTCATCACCTAAACATCTTAAAAGCAATCCTTCCATTGTCCGATAGTATAACTCATCTTCCAACACAACGTACTTCAATGCCTGCTGCTGAACTTTGCGTTCAGTAGGCCTGGACGGGTTTGTTAGGTAGGCTTTTATCTTTGTTCTCCAATCGGCACTGTCAATACATAGCACTGCTTTGTCAACCAAGTCAAACGTTTCATATCGGCTGTACTCTTTATAGCCTGATGCTGCTTGAGCCAACATATTGGCCTTATCATTCATTTCCCTGGGCACATGACTGATACAGAACGATGCGAACGTATTGATAATACCAAGGCAACGCTCCAAATATTTTGACAACACCTCATCGTTGCATCTAAATTCTCCTTTAACTTGTTGAACAACCAATAATGAGTCAGCATATGCTGCCACGTTACGTATTCCGATACTCTCTAATAGTTGGAGCCCTTTGAGCAATGCTTCATATTCGGCTTGGTTATTAGAGCATCGGCTATTAAGCCGATATGCAAACTCAATGCTATGCCCTTTTGGCGAAATCAACATAATGCCTATTCCACTCCCTTCCTGGCAAACCGATCCATCAAAATACAGTTGCCAGGGAGCCACATCAAACATTCCTGCCATGGTGTCATGTCCTGTAATGAAATCGGCTATTGCTTGTCCTTTAATAGCTTTAGCCGATTCGTACTGCAGGTCGAACTCGGTCAGAGCATAAGCCCATTTCCCAAGTCGTCCTCTCAAGATTGAAGCGGACAGCATATATTTGACAATATCGGTTCTACATACTATTATGTAGGTCGATGCCAATATATAATGTCTTAATTTTGTACAAGCGAAGTATAATGACAGGCATAACTTTTCTACTGATGGGTACCTGATTTCAGTCTCCAAGAGTCGTCGGTTAAATAAAATATTAATCGCTCCTTGCCATCGATTTCCTGGGCTAAAACTGCCCCAATAGTCTCATTTTCAGCTGATACATACAACTTGAATGGGACTCCTTTCTTTAAGCAACCAGACGGAGGTGGCGCTAAAATCTTGCTTTATATCATCGAAGCTCTTTCTCGATCGGCTCCCATCGAAATCTGGTGATCCTTTAATTTTAACAAAGGTGTAAAAGCTTGAATCCTACCTGACAGATTTGAGATAAATCGTCTTAAGTAATTGATTTTGCCGATCAGCTTCTGTAATTCATTTTTACATGTCGGCGGTTTTGTATTGACTATGGCTTTGACTCTTGTTTGATTGACTTCAATTCCTCTCTGGTGCACCATAAACCCGAGGAATTGGCCAGCCGATACACCAAATACGCACTTTAAAGGATTCATCTTTAGCCCGTGAGCCCTTGTGTTCTGGAACACCCTCTCTAAATCGGCCAAATGTTGCCAGTCGTCTTTGGATTTCACTACTACATCATCGATATATATTTCAACAATGTGGCCGATTAGGTCATGAAAAATCAAATTCATTGCTCGCTGGTAAGTAGCACCTGCGTTTTTCAACCCGAATGTCATTACAGCCCATTCAAACAACCCTAGAGCACCAGGGCATCTGAAGGCAGTTTTAGAGACATCGGCTTCTGCCATAAATATCTGGTTATATCAAGCAGTCCCGTCAAGAAAACTAATAATCTTATTACCTGACGCAGCATCGATGAGCATATCGGCTATAGGCGTTGGGTATTCATCTTTCGACGTGGCTTTGTTCAAATCCCTGAAGTCTACGCATACCCGAAGCTTACCGTTCTTTTTCATGACAGGAACAATATTGGATACCCATTCAGCATATCAGCAAGGCCTTATAAATTTGGCCTCCAGTAACCTCTCGATTTCTTCTTGTATCACATCGTATAATTCTGGATTAAAACGTCGAGGAGATTGCTTATATGGCCGATATCCTGGTTTTATAGGCAGCCGATGTTCCACCAGTTGTCGGCTTAACGCAGGCATCTCATAATATTCCCAGGTGAAACAATCTCTATAATTTCTAAGTATTTTGACCAACTTGTTTTTGTACTTTAGATCTAACCTTGCACTTACAAAAGTTGGTCTTTTTCTATCACCTTCTCCTATATCGACTTCTTCAAGCATATCGACAGACGTGAAGCCTTGACCCAATTTTTCATTCTGGAAATCTTCGATTGCTTCGCAAGAATTTATCACATGCCGATAGCTCCTCACTTTATCTTGCAAAACTTGGATCATTTCTGACCCCATCTTCTTACAACTTCACTTGCCCGATCAAACGTGCCTAGCCTAACACTGATCGGCATCAATCCTGACTTACCAATGCATATAAAGTCGCAATCATCTAATGTCTTACCTGACATGCACTCCGCCTCTTCGTGTGGCCAATTCGCATCGGAACTAGCCATAGCAATATGAGCCGATGTGTTGGCTGAGACGACTTCAACTTTATCTCTGTTCCATTATACGAGAAGCTGGTGCATAGTTGACGGTATACAGCAATTGGCATGTATCCAATCTCGTCCAAGGAGTACACTATAATTTCCTTTGGCTTCAATCACAAAAAATGCGGTCGGCAAAGTTTTGCTGCCGACAATTAACTCTGTAACCATTACTCCTTTTGCTTCAGTCGGGTCACCTGTGAAATCATTTAATACCATGTTTGTCTTGATCAGATCTTCATCAGTTTTGCCCAACTTCTTGCAAGTAGTGAGTGGCATCAGGTTTACAATAACTCCCCCGTCTACTAACATCCTGGATATCGGCTTTCCGTTGATATACCCCTTTAAATACAATGGCTTCAAGTGCTGATGAGGATCTTGTGGTTTTTCAAACACGGTGTGTTGTGCACCTAGGCATAGTTGAGCGAACGTATTTTAACCGATTCAGTTTTGATCCTAAACTCGGCTGGTAAGGTAAAGACCATGTTGATATCCATGGGAGGGGTATCATCTCGAATCATCGGTGACAGTAAATCATCTGAGGAATCCGATTCATCATCGGCTTGCTCTTTTCTCTTCCATTCCTTTTTGACAGGTCTTATCGGCCTTAGCTCGTTGAATGCCTGATCTCTTTGTTTTTCCTCTTCAGCCTCCCTTATCTCCTGCGTCTTCAGGCGCTGAAGTCGTCTGCGCTGTGATCGGCTAAGTCTTGTTGGGCACCACCTCGGTTTAGGCTCAATCGGCTTACGAATTTTACCAACTAGATTTTCTGTGGGCTCCACATCCTTGTCTTGGTTTCACGTACCTAGCCTTTCACTTATCGGCTTTTTGTACCCTGACTCAGTTCGATCAAGAATCGATCTGGATAGCCGTTCTTTTATTGATTGCCTTGGCCAATCCCTCTGTGGGTAATGTTCCATGGGGCATGATCTTAGGGAAGGCAATGCCACACCCCTTTCCCAACAAAATTTCCAAAAGGGCATATCTGATGAGCTCTTTCTATGTTGTCTGGCCGATACAAATTATCTGGCCAGAACACGCTATTTCTCTGATGCAAATTGTCTGATTGGTGAGATTGCTGCCTTTGCCGATGACTTATCTTCTCATATTTCTCGAGTAACTGTGAGAAAGTCGGCTTAGGTTTGAATGCTGGTTTTCGAGGTGGAGACTGTTCGGCTTTATACCATCGCCCGGCCTGTAATTCTCCTTTTGGCTTAACTGTCCTTGAGTTTTTTCCATCTTGATCGGCTTCTATTTGTAGTGAGCCGATTGTTATCTTCAGTGTTTCTCCTTTTGAGCTAGACTGTATGTCGACTTGCCACATTGTTTTAGGTCTTTCGTCGACAATCTCCTTTCCTTTGCTTGAGCATTGAACCATGTTTATTGGAAAGGGATTAACAACCACTTCCATGGCTGGCTCTTCTGCGAACTTGAGTCGACCATCTTTAATGGCTGCTTGTATCTGTTGCCGAAAGATATTACAATCATTAGTGTTATGAGAAAAAGAATGATGCCACTTACAGTATTGTCGATTTTTGATCTCGTCGGCCGATGGTATGGTATGTCCTTCTGGTAGTCGTATCAACTTTTCTTGCAATAACATATCAAATATGCGGTCACACTTAGATACGTCAAAAGCGTACTTAACCTCTGACTTACTCCTCGTTGGCTTAAGCCATGAACAGATAAGTGGTTTCTTGGAACCCTTTATCCATTCGGCTATATTTACGTCTGCTTCATCCTCAGAAGTTTCACTTGAGCTACAATCAACCATGTTTACTTTGGCCTTATCCTTGTCATTGCCATTTAGCCTAATTTTATCCTTGAATTCTTTACTTAAATATCGACTTTCTTGTGCCGATACGCGATGAAGCAGATGACATAGATCTGTAAACTCCTATCTAGCAAATTTTTCCTTGAGTGGGGGAATCAGTCATTGGAATGCTAAATCGGCTAGTTGATTATCGGGCAACACTACACTGAAGCATCGATTTCGCACTTCTCGAAACCTTCTAATATAATCAGAAGCCGACTCACTAATTTTTTGCCGGACGGCACTTAGGTCTAAAATCCTTAGTTCTAGACTGCCAGAGAAAAAGTATTCATGAAATCGTGTCTCTAAATCGTTTCAAAAATGGACTGAATTTGGAGGCAGATTTGTGAACCAAGTAAAACTAGTCCCTGATAATGACAAGGGAAAAAGTCTAATTTTCAATCCATCGGATTGAGCTGCTTCACCACACTGGGCGATAAACCGTCCAACATGTTCTAAGGTAGTGACTGAATCATCCCCTAAAAATTTTGCAAAATCGGGAATCCTGAAATTATGGGGATATGGCATGCGGTCGATATAATCTGGGTACGGCTTTCTATAGCCGATCGTTTTTCCTTTGGGCTGTAGTCCGAACTGATCCCTCAAAACCATAGAAATCTGACCAGCCCAATTAATGTTATTGGCCGATGCAGGACTAGGGTTATGCCAGTCATGCTGAACAGCGTCCTGCCCCCCGAGTGCAAACTCGGCCGGTCGGCTTGCCTTAACCGACGGGTACTGGCGCTGCCATTATTCACACCCGTTGGTTCTGGCAACCGGGACCTCGGGCAATGGAACGAACGGCTCTGCATATGAGACTACCCTATGTGGAACCGGATTTCTAACTTGGACTGGTACTTGGGGTTTGTAACCTCTATCCAATTCAATTGGCTGAGAAGCCGACTGGACGTAGGCAGTTCCTGACACCGATGTATTGACTGTATCTAACTTTGCAGCGTTGGTATATGCATGATAATGGGTAACTGTGTTGGTGATATGCCCTAGAGGCGATCATGTGAGATGATTGTATCATAAGTCTGTGTTCATGTACTTATCAGTTCCATGAATAAATGTCATTCCTTTGTTCATTGAGTATGACTTAATTGTGAAACATATTGGTTATATGATATTATTCTAAACGATCCCTGGTCACATATCATTATGTGGGACAATAGTGATCTGACCAAGGACATGTATTGATTGATGGTAATGTTTCACATATCATAGATATGGAGATATCAAATCAATAATGTGGGCACATGTTATAAAACATGGGGTTGGATAGACCCACTCAGAGACAACGATGAGATTGTTATCTTAGAAGTGCCATCGAGATGTAGTCTCGAGTGGTATACCTATCGATCCTTCGACACGAGATTCTTATTGATTCTCGGCATGTGTAATGTATACCTTGGGTCAAATGCTTCTCCGTAATAGGAGCTATAAAGGTAGCTTACGGGTATGCCATGAAACATGGCGTGAGATATAAGAGATCAAGATGGAATTTGCCCTCCTCGATAACTGGAGAGATATCTCGGGCCCTCGGTGTGAATGGATAAGGAAAAGTGCATGGCCATGCCAAAGTGATTAAAATGTTAATCACGAATTATATCCATTACATTGGCGAGTGAATGGGTCGAGCTACCACAAGGATGGCACGCATCTTGCCTTGAGCTTGACGGTATCACGTGGCAAAAGGATCGGTATATGAGTATATCAAGGTTCAGCCGATACGATCACTCTATGCATTCGGGGACAACATGTCCCGCTAGGAACCATTTGTTGTCGATGGTGCGGAAAAAGAGGTTTCGGGGCCATGGCGCTTCGCATGAACCTAACGGGTCACACACTTAACAGGTTGGATCATGTCGATGGATTGGATCCATTAGTGGGTTTACACGATTTGGATCCTCTGGCGTCTTAATGGATTTCTCTTGAGAAGATCCATTAGTGTGAGTCCTAGTGGGCTTTTATCGAGAAAGCCCGTTAGTGCACTCTATATAAAGGCGTGGGGTGTGCAACGTAGATGTTCTCCCCACCACGAAACCCTAGCCGTCGACCTCTACCCCGCCAAACCCTAGCCGTCAGCAAGGTGGTGCTAGCACACCGGCACGGCGTTCCACCCTCGACATGTGGATACTGGTAGAGGCGTTGCATACCGCCTTCGCGTTGATCGGCGAGAACGCGTCTACTTCCTCTCTGACGTTGCGTCTTGCGATCGCGAGGAGGAGGCGATTAACTCCGGCATCTACTACTGTGCTTCGGAGCACGCGGGGAGGCTTCACCCACTCTACTTCCGCTGCTAACATGCTCCAAGGGTAATGCTCCATGATCTTTGACTCGCATGTATCCTGGTGTTCGCGGTAGAAAAATTTTGTTTTCGTCTAGCGTAGCACCGCGTTCTCCAACAGTGGTATCAGAGCCGATCTTGCGTAGTCTTGGATCTGGATGCTACGCATATGTTGATATGCTGTTTGATTAGTCACGGGTTGATGTGATCAATCGGTATAGGGTTCATGAGGTACGAGTTGGTAGTGCTGCGAGGCCAAAAAGATTAGTTCGTGCTTTATCTAGATCATGTCGTGACTGGTCCATACCGGCTGGAAACACCATCTGGACCTCCGTCATGTGCCATCTATGATATTAGCCAACAGATCGAGGCCGCGTGCGCACAACCTTCTCGAGGGGCCTCACGCATTTGATGTATGAGTTGATGGTTCTACACGATCAAAAGATTAGTTCGTGCTTGTTCTGTTTCAAGCCGTGCATTACCCCTACCGGCTGGTAACACCATTGGGGTAGTAGCCTGTGCTGAATAGATCGTGCCAACAGATCGAGATCGGTGTGGTCGCCGCCTTCTCATGGAAATTGAGGCATTCTGATGGCTCGGAATCGGTATGATTTGATCAATCCGATTGAATTTCCATAGCGTTTTCGTAGATATGATCTCGGGACCACCGTGATAGTCACAGTAGCGGCCGTTAAATAAAACTTGATTCCCATCGCAGGGTAGAATACGATTCTGCGCTTAACTTGTTTTTGCAGGGAATGATGTGAATAGTATGGCTCCCTTGTGTGTATGTGATGCATTAATGTAATTTTCATAGCCTGCGTGCTATGGTTAATTGCAGCTTGGGCTGCCATGTTATTGTATAACGACCTGCGTGTCGATTTGTGATGCTTGAAATCCTCATGTAAATTGTTTACTAGCTATTAGACGTAGTAGCATGGTACTTAATCATGGAGGCCGGCTTCAAGCATGATGGCTCGATGGACAGGAAGCGCGATAATGGAGATTGGAGTGCTTTGGGCCATACTATTTCACAAGTTAATGTGATTATCTGTGATGATTCCTGTCATGCTATTCTTTCATGTCTGGTGGATATGATTGTCATGTTAGAATGATTTCCCTCGAAAAATTAAGAGTTTCATGCCCTTCCAATAGCTGCACCTATAGAGATCTTGTGCGTTGAATGGTAGTTTCGCCAAAGCAGGTGCCATCAACTTCCTTGATCAATAGGGTGGATGTCGACATCCGCATGCATAGTATTGGTTTACTTATCGAAGCTATCAAAAGCGGTTTTGGGCTTCGGGCATGGATGTTGGGAGTCGGGGCATTGGATGCCACCAACAAACAAGAATCACATATGATGTGATTGGCAATGTTATGCCTACCTATGTTCTTGGGTTCTAGCGGTGATGCCAAAGCTCACTAGGACTTTAGTGAATATGGATCTTGTCCTCTTGAAAGTCGCCAGAGGAAAGTGACTTTAGTAGGAGTATCTTTTATTAAAATGTTTAATAGAAGATTTACATGAACATTGTGCTAAGACTTTGCGTATTTATTTACATTGTAGATGGCACCTAATCTGCCACTCAAAACACTAGTTTTAATTTGCGATCGATTACGAGAAAGAGAAACTCTCTGGAACAAACTTTATTGATTGGTACCAAACTTGAGAATTGTTCTCAAGCAAGATAAAAGGAATATATCATTGAGGAGCCATATCCCGAGGAACTAGCTAATGATGCTATCACTAGCTGTGAGCAGCGTGCTTATGAGAAGCATGTCAATGATGAGGTTGATGTTGGGCGCCTCATGCTTGCTACAATGAACTCGAGCTTCAAAAGCAATATGAGAACACGAATGCCTATGCTATGATCACAGCCTTCGTAGCATGTTTGAGAACCAAGCTAGGCCGAGAGATACTCGATCTCAAAAGCTCTTTTGCGTGCAAGCTAAGCAAGGTAGTTCGGTGAGTCCTCATGTGATCAAGATGATTGGTTACATTGAGAACTTGGAGAAACTGAACTCCCCTTAAGCCAAGAGTTGGCTCTTGATGTGATTCTCCGATTAAGCTTCAAGCAAGCTTGAGCCTTTCATCATGAATTTTCATATGAATGGCATGGAGAAAAACATGTCTGAATCTGCATGGGATGCTTAAGACAATGAGAGGAAAGCATCAAGAAAAGCAATAATCATGTGATGATGGTCCAAAAGGATGGTGGTAAGAAAAGGAAGCGCGGAGCAAAAGGCAAGGGTGTGGATACGATCCCCAACCCTAAACCTAAGACCAAAAGTGGTCCTACTGCTTCTGATGCATGTCACTACTGCCATAAGAAAGGTCATTGGCGTAAGGCGCAAGAAATACTTGGAGGATAAGAAGAATGGAACTCTAGCTTCCACTTCGTATTAATGTTATAGAAATTAATCTTGCTACTTGTCCTAATGAGTCATGGGTATTTGATACCGGATCGATGATTCATACTTGCAAATCGTTGCAGGGGCTAAGAAGGACTAGAAGATGTGCAAGTGGTGAGGTGGATATTCGCGTCGGCAATGGCGCAAAGGTTGCTGCAATGGCCGTTGGCGTTTATCCCTTATCGTTACCTTCAGGATTAGTTTTGGAATTAAATAATTGTTATTATGTTCCACTTTGAGCGAAACATTATATCTTCTTTATGTTTGGAAGAAGATGGTTTTGATATTGTAATAAAGAACAAATGTTGTTCAATTTATTTCAATGGTATGCTCTATGGTCATTGTCCATCATTGAATGGGCTATATGTGCTAAATCTTGAAGATAATTTTGTCTATAATGTTAATGCGAAAAGACTCAAAACAAATTATTTGAATTCTGCTTATCTGTGGCATTGTCGCTTAGGCCATATAAATAAGAAACGCGTGGAGAAGCTCCATAAAGATGGTCTTCTTGATTCATTTGATTTTGAATCATTTGACACGTCTTGAGCCTTATTTACTTGGCAAGATGACTAAAACGCCTTTCATCGGGTTCAAGTGGGAGGCGAGTGACTTATTGGCCTTAGTACATACCGATGTATGTGGACCGATGAGCTTGGGGCGAGAGGTGGATTTCAAGATTTCATTACCTTTACCGATGACTTTAGTAGGTATGGCTATATCTATCTAATGAGGCATAAGTCTGAATCTTTTGAAAAGTTCAAAGAGTTTCAGAATGAAGTGCAAAATCATTTGGGCAAGATAATTAAATTTCTGCGATCTGATCGTGGGGGTGAGTATTTGAGCCATGAGTTTAATGATCATCTTAAGAATTGTGGAATAGTTCCTCAATTGACTCCACCTGGAACGCCTCAATGGAATGGGGTATCCGAACGGAGAAATCGAACTTTGTTGGACATGGTTCGGTCTATGATGAGTCAAACTGATCTTCCATTGTCCTTTTGGGGATTTGCTCTAGAAACAGCTGCGTTCACACTAAATAGGGTTCCATCAAAATCGGTAGAGAAGACGCCATATGAGATATGGACCAGGAAGCGTCCCTCGTTGTCTTTTCTAAAGATTTGGGGTTTGAAGCCTATGTAAAACGATGACGTCGATAAGCTTCACACCAAGTCCGATAAGTGCTTCTTTGTGGGTACCCTAGGAAACTAAAGGGTATTATTTTTATAACCGAGAAGAGGGCAAAGTGTTTGTCGCTCGGCATGGTGTCTTTTTGGAAAAAAATTTTTCAAAAGAGCTAGTGGGAGCAAGGTGCAACTTGAAGAAATTCGGGAAACATCCGAAAATGTTTCAGCTCCTACTAATCTGAGCGGAAATGCAAAATGTTGCAGAACCCGTGGTAGAGGCACCAGCCCCACGTAGGTCTACGAGGGCAAGCCGTGCACCCGAGAGGTACATGTTCCTCACGACGGGACAGCACGACGTGTTGTTGTTGGACAACGATGAGCCCAAAGACTATGAGGAAGCAATGGTGGGACCAGACTCTGGGAAATGGTTGGAAGCCATAAGATCTGAAATAAAGTCCATGTATGATAATCAAGTTTGGAACTTGGTTGATCTGCCTGATGGGGTAAAACCTATTGAGTGCAAATGGGTCTTTAAGAAAAAGATAGATATGGATGGAAATGTTCACATCTATAAGGCACGATTGGTGGCTAAAGGTTTCAGGCAAATTCAAGGTGTTGATTATGATGAAACTTTTTCACCTGTCGCTATGCTTAAATCTATTCGGATCATGCTAGCAATTGCCGCATTCTATGATTGGGAATTGTGGCAAATGGATGTCAAAACGGCTTTCCTAAATGGAAACCTAAGTGAGGATGTGTACATGACACAACCTAAAGGTTTTGTCGATCCAAACGATGCTGGCAAGGTATGCAAGCTTCAGAAGTCTATTTATGGACTGAAGCAAGCATCTCGGAGTTGGAATCTTCGCTTTGATGAAGCAGTTAAAGAGTTTGGCTTCATCAAAAATGAAGAAGAACCTTGTATTTACAAGAAGGCTAGTGGGAGCGCACTTGTATTTTTAATCTTATATGTAGATGACATATTGTTGACTGGAAACGATATTCCAATGCTTGAAGCTGTTCAATCTTATTTGAGAAAATGTTTCTCGATGAAGGATTTAGGAGAAGCAGCCTACATACTGGGCATAAAGATCTATAGAGATAGATCGACAAGGCTAATTGGATTAAGCCAAAGTACATACATTGATAAAATATTGAAACGGTTCAATATGCAAGATTCCAAGAAGGGTTTCTTGCCAATGTTGCATGGTATTCATCTAAGCAAGACTCAGTGTGCTTCGACACCTGATGAGCAAAAGAAAATGAGTGTGATTCCATATGCCTCTGCTATTGGATCCATCATGTATGCCATGTTATGTACACGTCCAGATGTATCATATGCTCTAAGTGTTACGAGCCGGTATCAATCAAACCCAGGTGAAAGTCACTGGGCAGCTGTGAAGAACATCCTCAAATACTTGCGTAGGACTGAGGACATGTTCTTGGTCTTTGGAGGAGAGGAAGAGCTGGTTGTAAAGGGTTACACTGACGCTAGCTTCCAAACCGATAAAGATGATTCACGATCGCAATCAGGTTTTGTATTCTGTCTCAATGGTGGGGCAGTGAGTCGGAAAAGTTCAAGCAAGAGACGATGGTGATTCCACGATCGAGGTTGAGTATATTGCGACTCAAGCCGCAAAGGAGGCTGTTTGGATCAGAAAATTTGTTTCTGAGTTGGGAGTTGTAGCTAGTGCATCCAGTCCAGTGGACCTCTATTGTGACAATAGTGGTGCCATTGCACAAGCGAAGGAGCCTAGGTCTCACAAAAAATCCAAACACATACTCAGGCGTTATCACCTCATTCGAGAGATCATCGATAGAGGAGATGTGAAGATTTGCAAAGTGCACACGGATCTGAATGTCGCAGATCCGCTGACAAAACCTCTTCCGCAGCCGAAGCATGAGGCGCACACAAGAGCCATGGGTATTAGATACTTGCATGATGCACTCTAGTGCAAGTGGGAGATTGTTGGTGATATGCCCTAGAGGCGATCATGTGAGATGATTGTATCATAAGTCTGTGTTCATGTACTTATCAGTTCCATGAATAAATGTCATTCCTTTGTTCATTGAGTATGACTTAATTGTGAAACATATTGGTTATATGATATTATTCTAAACGATCCCTGGTCACATATCATTATGTGGGACAATAGTGATCGACCAAACATGTATTGATTGATGGTAATGTTTCACATACCATAGATATGGAGATATCAAATCAATAATGTGGGCACATGTTAGAGAACATGGGGTTGGATAGACCCACTCCGAGACACTGATGAGATTGTTATCTTAGAAGTGCCATCAGGATGTAGTCTCGAGTGGTATACCTATACGATCCTTCGACCTGAGATTCTTATTGATTCTCAGCATGTGTAATTGTATACCTTGAGGCTGTCAAATGCTTCTCCGTAACAGGGGAGCTATAAAGGTAGCTTACGGGTATGCCATGAAACATGACGTGAGATATAAGAGATCAAGATGGAATTTGCCCCTCCTCGATAACGGGAGAGATATCTCTGGGCCCCTCGGTGTGAATGGATAAGGAAAAGTGCATGGCCATGCCAAAGTGATTAAAATGTTAATCACGAATTATATCCATTACATTGACGAGTGAATGGGTCGAGCTACCACAAGGATGGCACGCATCTTGCCTTGAGCTTGACTGGTATCACGTGGCAAAAGGATCGGTATATGAGTATATCAAGGTTCAGCCGATACGATCACTCTGTGCATTCGGGGGACAACATGTCCTGCTAGGAACCACTGTTGTCTGATGGTCTGGAAAAGAGGTTTCCAGGGCCATGGCCGTTTGCGCATGAACCTAACGGGTCACACACTTAACGGGTTGGATCATGTCTGATGGATTGGATCCATTAGTGGGTTTACACGGATTTGGATCCTCTGGCGTCTTAATGGATTTCTACTGTAGAAGATCCATTAGTGTGAGTCCTAGTGGGCTTTTATCGTAGAAGGCCCGTTAGTGCACTCTATATAAAGGCGTGGGGTGTGCGGCGTAGATGTTCTCCCCACCACGAAACCCTAGCCGTCGACCTCTACCCTCGCCAGAAACCCTAGGCATCGCAGGTGGTGCTACACACGGCCAAGCGGCGTTCCACCCTCGACGTGTGGATACCGTAGAGGCGCGTTGCATCCGCCTCGGCGATCGGCGAGAACGTCTACTTCTCTACAAGGTGTTGCGTCGCGATCGCGAGGAGGAGGCGATTAACTCCGGCATCTACTACTGTGCTTCGGAGCACGCGGGGAGGCTTCACCCACTCTACTTCCGCTGCTAACGTGCTCCAAGGGTAATGCTCCATGATCTTTGACTCGCATGTATCCTGGTGTTCGCGGTAGAAAAATTTTGTTTTCGTCTAGCGTAGCACCGCGTTCTCCAACAAACTGGACTCGGGCGAGAATTTGCTGGCGCCAACACAGTGGGTTGAGTCGGCATTAGCGTGGGTGCAGGTGCCGACACTTTTATCGTGTTGGCATTTGGTGCCACAGAGTATACCGGATACGTTGGGAGTGGCTGCAATGGATCTGATAACCCTCCAGATGCTGCCAACTCTTGCGCAATCATTTTTACGCTATTTTCGATCATCGGCTTTAAGGTCGTGAACAAAGCCGATGATTGATTGATTAATGCATGATGCACAGATTGCTCAATCATAACGGACAATTCAGCTTGAGCCGGAATATATCGGCTTACCAGTGTCGCCGCGACGCCAGCTTCACCAAGTGGATTCAACGTTGGAAGCGCCATCTTCTGCGTGACCCCTCGTCGAGTTTTCTGATAACAGCCCAACATTAATTCCTCCAAGGCCGCTTTCCGATCTTCAATTTCCTTGCGCTGCTCTGGAGTTAAATCATCCAAAGTAGGGACGATTATGGCGTCGGTATTAACGTCGGCTAGCGCAACAGATTTGCCTGTAGTCATCTTTCTGATTGAGTGTCCCACCGGGCGTGTCAAAAATGTGTTGACACCAAAAACGTGACGTAGGGTTTTTGATCGCAACACACCAGACGAACACCGGGTTCAAATGCGCTGAGCGTGCCAATCGATTTGACCCTGCAATCGATAAGGAAAAAATCGTGAAACTCAATCTAAGCCGATTTTAGAGAAGAATCGGCTAAAGTAGAATCAGCCAAAGGCCGATTAAAAGGTAAATAGATCAGCCGATCAAGGCTAATCAGAAGGATAAAGGTAGATCGATTCTGAAAAGGCAATGCGCAACAAGACAGAACAAATCAAACCTGAAGAAATCGAAGACGATCAAACAATTGGCGATATGCAACTTTATTTGATCGAAGTCGACTTACAAAAGAGCATTATAAGACTAAAAGCTACAAGAAAAACAAAAATTGGTAGATGTGATTTGTTGTGGATGATGTCCTTCAAGCAGCCCTGGCACGCCTTATATACCCGTCAGCCGATCCGAGTCCTGTTCTATCACGGCAACATAATCCGAGTCGGCTATAGTTTCCTAATTGGTCTCCTGTTTCCAGATACTCGCCGCATGTTATCCAAACTTTCCAAAGATATTCCGTGCATTATCCAAACTCGTATGTTTTGCCGATTTGTCTTGTAATTTCCAAAATCTGGTGCAAACAACAGTTATCATGCATTATGTTTCCAAGACTTGCGGAGTACATTTTGTGCTCACCTTTGCAACTTCCCAACTTTCCACAGAGGAGTGTGCTGAAGCTAAAGGTGACTACGAGTTCTATGCTTGTGGTTATGATGAAGACGATCTGGACTATTAGGACGCGTACCCCAGTCGATTGCCTGTTAGGCATATGGATTAGCTCATTCTGCTGCTACTATTTTATTTCCGCTGCTTCTTATTGAACTCAAGGCATGAGGCTGCTTATTTATAATAATTGGGCCATAAGGTTGATACTCACTTTGCTTAATTAATATTATTTGCTTTGTGATATGATTGTGTTATCATCACTGTTTCCACTGTGTGTGCTAGCTATTCCTAGACTAGCACGGTTATACACAGAGGATTCGGATTTAGAAATCCGGTCCCGACAACTTATGAAGTTTTCCTTAGATATATGCGTATCAACAAACAAATGATATTTTCAGGTGACAACACATTGAGAAGATAAGATAGCACAAAGATCAATAAGTATATATTGAGAAACAACATTATTTGATACATAAAGACAATGAGACCTTAGGGCTTAGGAAGGAGGCGGACGGAGATGAAAGAGACTAGATTTTGAAACTAGTCCGCCAAATAAATAATCAGAATGTTGTTTTTAAGAATTTATTATTCTTTATTTTCTTAGCTATTCTTCCTTTTAATCTAAACCGCTATAACTTAGCTCTGCTAGATAGATTGTTAGATATTTTTCTTTAAATAATAACATCCAATGGCTACTATAGTTCAACTTAATTAAGATCCACCATATTAAGGGCCGTATGTGTTGCTTTTTGGTGAGAATTTCTAGCTTATTTCTCTTGACTAGTAATATCCAATGGCTAATATAGTTCAACTTAGTTAGGATCTATAAGATTAAGATTATATGTTTTTTGTGAGAATTTCTAACCTATTTCTGTTTTTTTCTTAGCAACTTTCCCGTGAACTTTTAATATATAATAGATATATTTGAATAGTCAATGGAAGTAATACCCGGAAGTGTTACTTGTGAAAAGGATGCGCCCTCGTGGACCTGTGTGAAGCGTAAAAATTTCTTCGTTATATAAGTAAACTATCCTTGCGGTCATGTGGTCACTAATCCCGATAGTCACAAGTGCAAAAACATCATGACATATTGTTCCAGAATTTTTTTTAACAAAAATCATGGATGTAATTGATAGTATTGAAACAAACGAAACACACTACCAAAACAAATCAAACATACTACTAGAACAAAACTCAAACATTATATGAGAACCAGGGTTTGCAAAACCATCGAAATCTAGTCAGTTTTCATGAAAACCAGTCAATTTTCATGAAAATTGACTGTTTTGAGCCGGTTCGTAATTTAAAACCGCTCGATAAACCGTGGAGTTCGAATATAAATATACAAAATTTGAAAAATATTATAAAAAATGTTAATTTTTTAAAAATTGTTGTGTGAGGTCCTGTGGCAATGCTAATGATGCTATAAAATTTTCAGATGATTATCAGACCTGTATATTTTTAAAAAATTCTAATAGTGATACTCTCAAAATATATGCTCTCCAGTTTTTTTATTTTCTACGGGCACAAAATGAAGTCTAATATTTCTTAAACTATTTGTGTGATGTTCTAATGTAATTATAATGATGTTGTAAAATTTTAAACTGATGAACAGATTTGTGAATTTTTAAAAATTCTGAAAGTGCTATTATCATTGTATATGCTTTTCAGTTTTGATTTTATATGGCACTAAATGAAGTCTAATATTTCTAAATATTTTAGTACATGATCACTTGGTACTACTTATGGTTACATTAAAATTTCAAAATATAATAAATCTTTTAAATATTTATAAAAATCTGATGTTGTCTTTGTTCCTTTTCATTAATTGCTATTTTGGATTTTTTAGAAGCAATAAATGATTTCAAAAATTGTTTAAATTTCTCTGAGAAGTTTCATAGATTAATTGGGATTTTTTGAATTTTTTTTTGGAATTTTTCTATTTTTTCATATTTCCTTTGTTGCGCTAAAAATAAAAAATTGTTTGAAAAATCGGTGAAAACCCCTCGAAAATCTAAAAAAACCGATTGAAAATTGGTGAAAATCACTCTATTTTTTTCTTTTTTGCCGTTGTTTGACCACCAAGATCAAAAAAATTGAATTTAAACTTCTTTGGTTTCTACCGATTTTTGACCAATTTTCGCTCGATTTTTACCGATTTAAAAAAAAAGGTTTTTACAAATTTTTGAAAAAATTGTTTTTGAATCCTTGATGAGAACAAAATTAACATATTACTGGAACAGAACAGAAAGATCTTAAACCAAATCGACGAGTCCCTACAGGACTGGAAGCGTGATTTTTGCCATGAGGTTGTTTTGCACCTTCCTTGAGTGAAACCCTCCTGCAACCCCAAATTGCCTCTGTAACATCCCGAAAATTTAAATAAAGTAAGAAATTAAAATTCAGAATTAAATTATATTTATTGTTGCCTTTTTTCCTTTTTTCTGAATTTTCTGGATTTTTCTTGATTTTTGCTTCATTGGAAAAGTGTAATAAAGAAATAAAAGAATAACAAAAATGAAATCTAAAGTAAATAAAATTACAAAATCATGGATAATCTTGAGAATGGCCTGGAACCCCAATTTTAAATGATTAAATGTCATATCAAGCATTTATGGGCGAATTAAATGCCATTTAATGTACCTTGACTAGCAATAGTAAAAATGTCAGAATTAAATTAAAATATTCTTTCATCATTTCAATCTGAAAATTTTATATTATCTTCCCCAGAAATAAATTCATCCACAGTAAAAATTACAGAAATTAATAAATTAATTTCAAATATTTAAAAATTCAAAAACAGAGAGAAATGAAAACTAGTACTCGGAATGTCAGAATGTTTCTAAATTCCTGGAGCAATATTTTGAGCTGAAAATTTTACATAAGAATCCTTGGCTCAAATGTACTTGAAAAACAAATTTTCAAAAAGTTTACAAAATATTTAGATTGTCTGATAAATCAAAACTAGAAATCTGAAAACTGTGCAGAACAGATTGTCAGAATTTTAATTAAATCTGTGAACAGTATTTTAACCCGAAATTTTTACAGTAACAAGATAACTTCCAATAAATTGCACAGAAAAATTCTCATAAATTCTTATGTGATTTAAAACTGAACCATTAATACCCTAACCTGCTCAGCCTGTTGGCTATACTTGAATTTTGCTTTGCTTCCCCATCTCTTTCTCTGTCATGTGGGTCCCGAACACGGGTTAGGCACACTGGACAGCCTCTCCGCCTGGTCATCTTCTTCCTCCAACACCTGGTGCCCTGAGTGAAACTCCAGAGTAGTTCCCTGCACTTACGTCACCCCTTCGCCCTAGCCGAGCCAGCGCAGCACCGTCCTTATCCCGTCGCCTCCACGCGTACGTCGCCCTGTGGTCCACGGTGAGCAGCCACTATTCTTCCTTTGTCGTGCCTGGTGAAGTCTCCATTCGGACCAAGAGCAAATCGGCCAGGTTTAACCAATCCCGCCCTAATAAATACTTCCAAATGGTCACCTGAGCTGCGTTTTCTTTCCTCCCTCACTTCCCCTTTCCTCTGCTCAACTGAGTCAACAAAGACCAGTTCCTTTCCGCCATGACCACGAGCTCAGAAGCTCAAAATCCAATCGCAATTCTTTTAACGCAGCCATCCATTTCCAAATTCCATTGATCCTTAGCATCACCAAACTCTAATGAGTAAAACCCCTCAAAAATAATTGAGCTCCCTCATGCAAAATCGAGGCGCCACCGATGCCCCTTCTTCTCTAGAGCCGGCACTCGATGGCAGCGCTCCTTGGAGCTTCCCCCTTCCGGTAAAACTGAAAAACGGAATCCCTATGACTCATAGATGCTGAATATACTACCCATTCGAACTCTCATGTACTGACTCTCGCTCGCCACCACTCACCATTTCCGCTGCCGCTGGAGCTCGGCTGCAACTCGTCTCCGACCTTGTCTGGTTGAATCAGCTCCACTCCCGGGTGAGCCTCGACGAGCTCTGTCTCCCCGTGCAGTCGTCTTCGCCGGAAGATCACTGGAACTTGATCGCCGTCAACCCCTAGCCGCTGCTCTGTTCTTTTTCCACTGCCGTGCGGCCCCCCCCCCCACGTCAGTGCCTCAGGAAGAATTCCAGTGAAACGGTAAAAGACGTGTTCAATATAAGAAAGCGCATTTCCAATTTTGAATACATTTTCCAAACCGAATGAAACTCAATCTTGAATATCTTTTATGTTTTTAATCCATATGAGGCGAAATAAATTTCTATATTCTTCTAAAATCCAGAAGAATCTAAATATACAAAAATACTTAATTTTTAAAATGCTGATTAATCATTTGAATTAAACATTGATTAAACCCTATTATGGTCTTTAATACGAATATGTGCACGAGAAGGTATAAAATGGTAAAATAAATATTTATATGATGAATAGACCAAGATGAATTAAAATCTGCAAAAACATTTAATGTTTGGATCATGGAACAATTATTAAAATTTGAAATAAGATAAAACATCCTATTATGGACCTTATTGCACACATGGGAAATATAATTCCTAAAATTATTAAATAAAATGTCATGTACTTCTGGGACCATAATGAACTCCAATATACAAAAATATTTAAATATTGAACTTAGCTTAAATTATTTGATCTATAATCACTAGTAAAACCCGATATGGCCATTAATAAGAATAAAAGCATAATAGATCATAAAATGATGGAATAATTTGTATTAAGTTCCTAGAAACAGCAAGGACTTATGTACATAAAAATATTTAAAATAAGACTTAACTTGCATTCTTTTGATGAAAAGAAATGCAAATGACAATAGTAAATAAATAGATAATCCATTGCAGTTAAAGTCAAAATAATGCAAAACCAACTTTAAAACATTCCCAAGATTCCACTCTACTAATATCTGAAAAATGAATTAAGGATCATGTATAGTGTAGTCGCAAACTTAAAATGAAACTTGGCCGATTTAATGTTAGCATTGTGATCATTTAGACTACTTCGACTGCAGATAAAATAACTTGTTTAAATACTAAAATTTGTAAAACTAGTTTAGAAACACCCTACAAAGTTTGTACTACCATAATGTGAAGAAAGAATTTGAATTCAACATAGGTTGCATATTAATCATACTAGTTCAATAACCCTAAGTGCTCATGTTTCAGTAATCCGTAAAATGAACGAACAAATTGTGATCACTTAAGCTTTTTCAGTAGCTCGCATCATAGCTCGTCTAAATGCAAATATTATGAAGAATAGCTCAAAAAAGATCTTTAGGATATGATCTACAGTAATATAGAAAAACATTCTTATTTTAACTTGCTTTGAATCTGAATCCTGAAATAGCAAAACCCTTAAGTAATAACGATACAAGAAACAGGCTATGAATAGTAGAATCAATGAACCCTGCAAACAATGATTAATTCTATTAATCTAAACAATTTTTGCATCTTGAATTCCTTAAATAAAATTAATAAATTCATAAAGACCAATCCCTGTTCTTTGTAAAATGTCTTTATTTGCTTTTCTATCTATTTTCTTTTTGCCCTTGTTAGAGATAGTAATTTGCTTTATTTCTGTCGAACGACGTGTAGAACTCGACGTCACTAACTTCGTCGTCGACAATGCCAGCTGCAACTACGATATCTTCATAAACGACAAATAAGCAATGCAAGGCAAGCACCCCTTTGACCATGTTGATCCCGGTGTTTATTTTTCTTTGTTTATCTAATGATTTCATGCATGCGATTATTTTATGTAAATTCGCTATTTTGTGGTGTTGGTAGTTATTCCTATTGAATCATGGAACCTCCTTGATAAATATGAACATTCGAACCATGATAACCATAGAAATGGGATTAGACAATATAAAATGTCAATTTGGGTATAAGCGATTTAATAATCATGCTTAGCCATGCTTTAGAATCAACAATGAATCGATGAATCAATGATGATGATCAGATCAAATGATGTTTCTGGAAAAATGGAAAATGTGTTTGGGTATGATACTATTGGTTAATGGTTATTTTGATAAAGATCCCAAACAAAACTATGGTTTTGGATGCGGGCAATTATTGGCAATAGCCGGATGTACAAGGGAAGTTGTACGTAGTGTAGGGTGGAGTATTGCCCATGTCGGATTAAGGACCGAACGTCGTGTTGTATGATCCAAGAAAAATCCATGCAACCACAAGTGTTGGGATGGGGCAACCTTAAACTGATTAAGTTATCTAGTTTAACTTTGCATTTATGGAAGGCGGGAGATTGCACGAGCATTCCTTTCTAGGTCTACTTGTAGGGGTTTCTACTTACCAATGCAACGGTGTACGCCTTGTTAAGGGGAGAAACCAATAGTACAAGGGTACCCTCAATTTTTCCAATTTCAAATAAACAGACGAGGTATGTCTGCTATTCAGGTTTCTTCTCCCTGGCAAGGGTTAACGTCCCGGGCTGGTGTAAAGTTAAACTAGATAATGTAAAGGTTTTCGTCAAGAACATTTTGGCCACACGCTAAAAGTGCGTGAAACATGCGGCAAAAAAGGTCATGACTTGTGGGTAAAGCTGTACACCTCTGCAGAGAATAAATCTAATCGATTAGCCATACCTGTGGTTACGGGTGACTTGGCGAACTGATGCGAGTTAGACTTTGATATTTTCTAAAAATGGGTTTTGGGTTGAAACCTGTTTTGTGACTATTACTTTATATCAATGGGTTGATATTGTTGGATTACACGAATTGGATTATTGGATGAATGTTTATATCATTATGTCAATGGGTTGACAAATATTGGACCACATGAATGGATTAAGGATTTGATTATTGGACTATTGGATCTTTGAATTATTCAATGCTTGGGAGCAGATGTGAGTATCATTTATGCTTTACTTATTTCTTATCAGCAATCTTGCCTTTACAAACTCCGTTTGACAAATTGCAAATTGATTTACAAATTAAATTCTGCTTTATGCAAATTAACCATAGAAACCTCCTTTGACTTGACTTGCATTTATTGCATTTGCAAATACCACCTTAAGTCTTGTGGAGTACGAAAGTACTCAACCTTGCTTATTTACTATTTTTAGGTGGTCGCGAAGTTTCGAAGAATATCTTTATCGCAGGTTGCCGGAACTTTATGGTCGTGTTCTATCCGGGAATTTGTACCTTGTAAGTTGCCTGAGGGTCAATGGGCACACTACAAGATTTTGTTTCTTTTGTACTATGTTAAATACTCCGAGTTGTAAATATCTATTGTAATAATAGCTTCCGCATTAATAATTTGGTGTATTGTTGTGCTTCCAATTGTTGTAAATGTGCGTACTAGGTATTGATCCAGGGACTAGTACGGAAAGCACATTAGATTTCCGTTTTGGCATTCTTCGCCTAGAATGCGAAAACGGGGGTCGTTTCAGTTGGTATCAGAGCCATACTACAAACCCTAGATAGAATAACCAAATTCAAAATCTTATTTTAAAAAAAATTATTAATTACAAAGAGTAGTCGTTGCTATTCTTTTCTTTGTCTTAAGTTTCTATTCTTTCCATTACCTTCATTTCAATTTAAAACTCTTCTATTCTAAGAGCATTCTTCGGCCAATGAAGACCTCGAATTCTATATCAACAATCTTGAAGAAGTGGATGTCGCTCCATGAAGACATATATTGATAGGCCGAATAGGAGCATAATAGGCTATGTTATTTAGAACCCTGCATGATAGTTCATGTCCGTTTTGTGTGCTTTGATTGATAAGCTTTTTGTTTTGCTTCCCGGGATGCACTCGTGAATGCTTGACATTAAGTTAAAATTTCATGACATGACAACCCCTAATTAATAAGAAAATTTAATTAAAAATATTAAATTAAATATCAAAACGTTGCCTAGTAACCCAATAAGATCTCATCTAAAAATCTGTCTCCTCTTGACTGCAGGATGCCTAAATCAAGGTCCTTAAGGAAATTAATGGAAGTTGAAGCCACTCAAGGTTCTCAGCTTGCAAGGGACGATATTCCAACTCCAGTCCATCCTAATCCGCAGCAACTAGCTACCGGAATATCTCGACACAATATTCGTCATGAATCACCCCAACTCCTGAAAATCCAAGTGAAGATAGTCTTGATCATCAGCCATCCGAATCCCCAATTGTGGCTCAAGTTATGTTGATGTTCGTGCAAGGGCGTCAAATTGATTTGCTTTTACTCCAGCAATTGGTGCAATCCACTACCAACCTTAGCACAGCTTTCGCTAAGGATGGAAATAGCAATGCACATCATCACTCCAAGTTGAAAGATTTTCTGAAAGCTCAACCGCCAACCTTCTCTTCATCAGCAGATCCTCTTGATGCTGATGATTAGCTCCGTTCTATCGAGAGTAAGCTGGCCATTGCTCAATGTAATGACCATGAGAAAGTCCTCTATGCTTCACTTCAGCTGCAAGGAGAAGCAGCAATCTGGTGGGAAAACCATCAGGCAATGCTTCCAGAAGGCCACCATTTATGTTGGGTAGAATTTAAAGAAGCCTTTCGTCGGACTCATATTCCTGCGAGTATCATTTAAATCAAGAAACGAGAATTTATGGAATTGAAGCAAGGAAATCTATCAGTGAGGGAATATCTTCACCGCTTCAACCATTTATCTCGTTATGCTCCTTCAGAAGTGTCGGATGAAGCTCAAAAAATTGAGCACTTCCGAGAAAACTTGAATGAAGAAATTAAATGGACGCTAGTCGCCCATGATATTCATGATTTCCAAACATTAGTAGATAAAGCTTTCCGGGTAGAGCATGGTCATCAAGCTATAATGGAAAGCCGAAAGCGCAAGTGGATAGCTCGACAATCAGCAAACAATCACCCTTCAAAACAGCCATGCAATGTTCGGCAATCTACATCTCAATTCCAGGAATTTCAAGCTCAATCTCTCCAATTCCAGCAAAACCATGTTCAAGATTTTCGCCCTCAACAACCATCAGTTTCTCCACCACAATAGACAAGAAAATCCTTTGTCACTCAGAAACAAACATCCTATGCTAGTCCGAAGAAGAATTCTATTCAACCATGGTCTCAACGACAACTCCCAAATAGAATTCCAATGTCTAAAAGACCACAAACTTTTGAGCCACCTCCATCTTCTACTCTAAAACAAGGTGATAATGGTGTTCATCTACATCATATATCAGCAGAAGAAGCTCAAAAAGCACATGATGTGGTACTGGGTACATTTCTTGTTCATTCTATACCTGCATTAGTGCTATTTGATTCTAGTGCATCACACTCCTTCATATCCAAAATGTTCATCAATCAGCATGAACTACAAGTTGAAATGCTTCCCACAAAAATGATAATCCATTTCCCTGGGGCATCTATGCAAACTTCAAGACTTTGTTCAGAAGTCTGCATTGAAATTAATGGAGTACCATTTCATGTTGATCTTATTATCATTGAAACTTCAGGGCTAGATGTGATTCTTGGTATGGATTGGTTATCCAAGCACAAAGGCTGTATTGATTGTGCTAACCGATCTATAACTCTTCTTAGTTCAAGTGGAACTCAAGTGCAGTTTTCTTCAGACAGTAATAGTCCAGCTCAGCAACCTTCACTTCATGCTATTTTGGCATCAGAATTGAGTCAAATTCCAGTGGTTTGTGAATATTCTAATGTATTTCCAGATGAGCTTCCAGGAATGCCTCCAGACTGTGACATGAAGTTTTTCATTAATCTTGTTCCTGGAACAGCCCCCATTGCTAAGCATCCTTATCGCTTACCTTCAGATGAGTTAGTTGAATTGAAGAAACAACTCAAAGAACAACTGAACAAAGGATTCATTCGCCCTAGTTCTTCTCCATGGGGCAGTCCTGTGCTCTTTGTTCCTAAAAAGGACGGTGGTCTACGCATGTGCATAGATTATCGTGCTTTAAATGATGCCACAATCAAAAACAAGTATCCTCTTCCTCGGATTGATGATCTCTTTGATCAATTGAATGGTGCTCAGGTATTTTCAAAGATTGATTTTAGACTTGGGTACTATCAATTGAAAATCAAACCAGAGGATATTCCAAAAACTGCTTTTACCACTCGTTACGGGTTATATGAATATACCGTAATGTCTTTCGGACTTACTAATGCTCCTGCCAATTTTATGTGCCTTATGAATAAGGTCTTTATGGAGTATTTGGATAAGTTCGTGGTGGTATTCATTGATGACATCCTCATATATTCCAAAAATGAAGAAGAACATGCGCAGCATTTGCGTATGGTGCTTGAAAAGCTTCGTGAGCATAAGCTATATGCCAAATTCGAGAAGTGTGAATTCTGGCTAAAAGAAGTCGCATTTCTTGGGCATATTCTTTCTAAAGGTGGAATTTCCGTTAATCCAAACAAGGTCCAAGCTATCACATAATGGAAACCACCTCAATCTGTTCCTAAAGTCCGAAGTTTTCTTGGTTTAGCGGGATATTATCGCCGCTTTATTGAAAACTTCTCCAAAATTGCTCGCCCAATGACTCAACTTCTGAAAAAGGAAAAGAAGTTTGAGTGGACTCCAGAATGTGAAGCTAGCTTCCAAGAGCTTAAGAAAAGATTAACCTCAGCTCCAATTCTCATTGTACCTGATATTCATAAGAGCTTTGAGGTATATTGCGACGCATCACGACACGGCCTTGGATGTGTATTGATGCAAGAAAGGAAAGTTGTCGCATATGCTTCACGTCAACTTCGGCCGCATGAGCAAACCTATCCTACTCATGATTTGGAGTTAGCAGCCGTTGTTCTTGCTCTGAAGATTTGGAGACATTATCTTATTGGTAATCGCTGTGAAATTTATACAGATCATAAAAGCTTGAAGTATTTCTTCACTCAGCCAGATTTAAATCTTAGGCAAAGGAGATGGCTAGAGTTAATCAAAGACTACAATCTTGGCATTCATTACCATCCTGGTAAAGCTAACGTTGTAGCTGATGCTCTTAGCCGCAAGCTTCATTGTCTTTTCATTTCTGACCAAGCTAAGCTGCAAAAAGAATTCCAAAAGCTCAATTTGGGTTTAGTTGAGGAAGGCTATGTTGCTGCTCTTGAAGTACAGCTAACTCTCAGAACTCATATTAAAGCCGCTCAACTAAAGGATGAAGTCATTATTGGAATCAGAAAACAATTGAAAGAAGGTATTGAAACAGAATTCTTTGAAAGTTCGGATGAAGTAATTATGAGAAAGAATTGTATATATGTCCCACATGATTCTAATCTTAAGAAGCTGATTCTAAAGGAAGTTCATGAATCTCCTCTATCTATTCACCCTGGGAGCACAAAAATGTATCAAGATCTTAAACAAGAATATTGGTGGCCCGGCATGAAAAAGGAAATTGCTGCATATATTGTTGAATGTGACGTATGTCAACGAGTAAAAGCCGAGCATCAACGTCCTACTGGTCTTCTTCAGCCCCTACAAATTCCCGAGTGGAAATGGGAAGATATCAGAATGGATTTCATTACTGGTCTACCCAGAACTCGAAAAGGAAATGATTTCATATGGGTCATTGTTGATCGGTTAACAAAAGTAGCTCATTTTATTCCGGTCAAAACCACTTACCAAGGGGTCAAGCTTGCAGAATTGTACATGGAAAACATTGTGTGTCTGCACGGTGTTCCAATAACAATTGTATCTGATCGAGGCTCTCAATTTACTTCTCGCTTCTGGGAAAGTTTGCACAGTCTACTGGGGACTAAGTTAAACTTTAGTACAGCTTATCATCCTCAGACAGATGGGCAAACTGAAAGAGTAAATCAAATCCTAGAAGATATGCTTAGAGCCTGTGTGCTTTCATATAGCACAAATTGGGAGAAAAGTCTCGTATTTGCTGAATTCTCCTATAATAAAAGCTTCCAAGCCAGTCTTCAAATGTCGCCATTTGAAGCATTATATGGGAGAAAATGTAGAACTCCTCTTTTCTGGTCCGAGGTTGGTGAAAGAAAATTTTTCGGTCCAGACCTTATCCAAGAAGCCCAAGAGCAAGTAGATATGATCGAAAGCAAATTGAAGGAAGCCCAATCTCGTCAAAAGAGTTACGCTGACAATCGTCGACGTGAACTTAGCTTTGAAGTTAATGATCATGTCTATCTAAAAATTTCTCCTCTTTGCGGAATTCGTCGTTTTCAAGTCTATGGAAAATCAGCTCCTTGATACATTGGTCCGTATCGAATTCTTGAGAAAATGGGTGAGATGGCATACAAGTTGGAATTGCCACCTCAATTATCTGAAGTTCATAATGCCTTTCATATATCCCAACTTAAAAAGTGCCTCCGTGTTCCTTCTGAACTCGCTGATCTGCAAAACCTTGATTTGCAACCTGATCTATCTTATCGAGAGCGTCCAATCCGCATTCTTGAAGAAGCAGAACGCCACACGAGGAACAAGTCCTACAAGATGCTGAAGATCCAATGGAGCAACCACACAGAAGACGAAGCAACATGGGAACGTGAAGATCAACTCCGAAAAGAATTCCCCGACTTCTTTTTGTAGCCCTCGCCAAATCTCGAGGACGAGATTTCTGTAAGGGGGTAGATTTGTAACATCCTAAAAATTTAAATAAAGTAATAAATTAAAATTCAGAATTAAATTATATTTATTGTTGTCTTTTCTGCTTTTTTTGAATTTTTTTGGATTTTTCTTGATTTTTGCTTCATTGGAAAAGTGTAATCAAGAAATAAAAGAATAAAAAAAGGAAATCTAAAGTAAATAAAATTCCAAAATCATGGATAATCTTGAGAATGACCAGGAACCCCAATTTTAAATGATAAAATGTCATATCAAGCATTTATGGGCGAATTAAATGCCATTTAATGAACCTTGACTACCAATAGTAACAATGTCAGAATTAAATTAAAATATTCTATCATCATTTCAATCTGAAAATTTTATATTATCTTCCTAGAAATAAGTGCATCCACGGTAAAAATTACAGAAATTAATAAATTAATTTAGAATATTTAAAAATTCAAAAATAGAGAGAATTGAAAACTAGTACTCGGAATGTCAGAATGTTTCTAAATTCCTGGAGCAATATTTTGAGCTGAAAATTTTACATAAGAATCCTTGGCTCAAATGTACTTGAAAAACAAATTTTCAAAAAGTTTACAAAATATTAAATTGTCTGATAAATCAAAACTTGAAATCTGAAAACTGTGCAGAGCAGATTGTCAGAATTTTAATTAAATCTGTGAACAATATTTTAACCCGAACTTTTTACAGTAACAAGATAACTTCCAATACATTGCACATAAAAATTCTCATAAATTCTGATGTGATGCAAAACTGAACCATTAATACCCTAACCTGCTCAGCCTGTAGGCTAGACTTGAATTTTGCTTTGCTTCCCCATCTCTTTCTCTATCATGTGGGTCCCAACTCGGTTAGGCCCATTGACAGCCCTCTCCGCTTTGGTCATCTTCTTCCTCCAAATACCGTGCCCCGAGTGAAACTCTAGAGTAGCTCCCTGCGCTTACGTCACCCCTTCGCCCTAGCCGAGCCAGCGCAGCACCGTCCTTATCCCATCGCCTCCACGCGGACGTCGCCCTGTGGTCCACGGTGAGTAGCCACTATTCTACCTTTGTTGCACCTGGTGAAGTCTCCATCCGAACCAAGAGCAAATCAGCCAGGTTTAACCAATCCCGCCCCTATAAATACTTCCAAATGGTCAGCTGACCTGCGTTTTCTTTCCTCCCTCACTTCCCCTTTCCTCTACTCAACTGAGTCAACAAAGCCCAGTTCCTTTCCGCCATGACCGCGAGCTCAGAAGCTCAAAATCCAATCGCAATTCTTGTAACGCAACCATCCATTTCCAAATTCCCTTGATCCTTAGCATCACCAAACTCTAATGAGTAAAACCCCTCAAAAATAATTGAGCTCCCTCATGCAAAATCGAGCCGCTGCCACTGCCCCTTCTTCTCCAGAGCCGGTGCTCGGTGGCAGCGCCCCTTGGAGCTTCCCCCTTCCGGTAAAACTCAAAAGCGGAATCCTTACGACTCATAGATGCTGAATATACTACCCATTCAAACTCTCATGTACTGACTCTCGCTCGCCACCACTCGCCATTTCCGTCGCCGCTGGAGCTCGGCTGCAACTCGTCTCCGACCTTGTTAATATCTTTTATGTTCTTAATCCATATGAGGTGAAATAAATTTCTATATTCATCTAAAATCTAGAAGAATCTAAATATACAAAAATACTTAATTTTTGAAATGCAGATTAATTATTTGAATTAAACATTGATTAAACCCTATTATGGTCTTTAATACGAATATGTGCACAATGAAGGTATAAAATGGCAAAATAAATATTTATATGATGAATAGACCAAGATGAATTAAAATCTGCAAAAACAATTAATGTTTGGATCATGGAACAATTATTAAAATTTGAAATAAGATAAAACGTCCTATTATGGACCTTATTGCACACATGGGAAATATAATTCCTAAAATTGTTAAATAAAATTTCATGTACTTCTGGGACCATAATGAACTCCAATATACAAAAATATTTAAATATTTAACTTAGTTTAAATTATTTGATCTATAATCACTAGTAAAACCTCGATATGGCCTTTAATAAGAATAAAAGCATAATAGATCATAAAATGATGGAATAATTTGTATTAAGTTCCTATAAATAGCAAGGACTTACGTACATAAAAATATTTAAAATAAGACTTAACTTGCATTCTTTTGATGAAAAGAAATGCAAATGACAATAGTAAATAAATAGATAATCCATTGCAGTTAAAGTCAAAATAATGCAAAACTAACTTTAAAACATTCCCAAGATTCTACTCTACTAATATCTGAAAAATGGATTAAGGATCATGTATAGTGTAGTCGTAAACTTAAAATGAAACTTGGCTGATTTAATGTTAGC
Source organism: Guadua angustifolia (assembly GCA_036346375.1). Taxonomy (NCBI): domain Eukaryota; kingdom Viridiplantae; phylum Streptophyta; class Magnoliopsida; order Poales; family Poaceae; genus Guadua; species Guadua angustifolia. Next base: position 48,087,012 of record CM070510.1, read on the forward strand.
ATTCTGATCATTTAGACTACTTCGACTACAGATAAAATAACTTGTTTAAATACTAAAATTTGTAAAACTAGTATAGAAACACCCTACAATGTTTTTACTACCATAATGTGAAGAAAGAATTTGAATTCAACATAGGTTGCATATTAATCATACTAGTTCAATAACCCTAAGTGCTCATGTTTCAGTAATCCGTAAAATGAACGAACAAATTGTGATCACTTAAGCTTTTTCAGTAGCTCGCATCATAGCTCATCTAAATGCAAATATTTTGAAGAATATCTCAAAAATGATCTTTAGGATATGATCTACAGTAATATAGAAAAATATTCTTATTTTAACTTGCTTTGAATCTGAATCCTGAAATAGCAAAACCCTTAAGTAATAACGATACAAGAAACAGACTATGAATAGTAGAATCAATGAACCCTGCAAACTATGATTAATTCTATTAATCTAAACAATTTTTGCATCTTGAATTCGTTAAATAAAATTAATAAATTCATAAAGAGCAATCCCTGTTCTTTGTAAAAAGTCTTTATTTGCTTTTCTATCTATTTTCTTTTTGCCCTTGTTAGAGATAGTAATTTTCTTTATTTCTGTCGAATGATGTGTAGAACTCGACGTCACTAACTCAGTCGTCGACAACGCCAGCTGCAACTACGATATCTTCATAAACAACAAATAAGCAAGGCAAGCACCCCTTTGACCATGTTGATCCCAGTGTTTATTTTTCTTTGTTTATCAAATGATTTCATGCATGCGATTATTTTATGTAAATTCACTATTTTGTGGTATTGGTAGTTATTCCTATTGAATCATGGAACGTCCTTGATAAATATGAACATGTGAACTTTGATAACCATAGAAAAGGGATTAGACAATATAAAATGTCAATTTGGGTATAAGCAATTTAATAATCATGCTTAGCCTTGCTTTAGAATCAACAATGAGTCGATGAATCAATGATGATGATCGGATCAAACGATGTTTCTGGAAAAATGGAAAATGTGTTTAGGTATGATACTATTGGTTAATGGTTATTTCACTACAACAGGAACATCCCTTTAACAACGGATACATAGCAACACATGATGTTATGCATTGCAAGCAATAGGGTGGCAACGCTTGCAAAGTGTTGCAAGCATCATCCGTGGGGTTAAGCAACTAGTGGCAACATTTGCCAACTATTGCAAGAATCATCCGTAGATCCCTTTGTTTTTTTCGGCCAAATCCGTATTAGACCTTTTGTTTCTGCCGGCGTGAACCTTGGTTTTTTTTTCGGATTACGGTTCGGTTTTTATCTGCCGCGAACTGAATAAACCGACTAACCAAGATTTTATTACTCCCTCCGGACACTACAGGAATCTACACTATTTTCGTTGGCCCGAATTATTTTCGTCGGCTAAAAAAAGACCAACGTAAATAACTGAGTAATTTCGTCGGTTATACCTGACCGACGAAATTACAATTATTTTCGTCGGTATCCTTGTGAAGACCGATGAAAATAATTAAGTAACCGGCGAATTTAAAAATTGTTTTTGGACTATTTTTGTCGGTCTAGGCCGATGAAAATAAGAGCGCAGATATTTTTGTTGATCTAGACTAACGAAAATAGTCCACGTGACGATGACGATTTATTTTCGTCGGCTCCAACCGACGCAAAAAAGACATTTCATATTTTCGTTGGCTGACGGACGAAATTACAACCAAGACGCTAAAACTCCCAAATGGCCCAGCGATCTATGAAAAAAACCTAGCGCCATCCGCTCCACGCTCACTGCGCCAGATCTCTGCGCCACGCCTCGCTGCCATCCTTATTGCCGCCGTCCTCATTCTGCGCCGCTGCAAATCCCCACGCCATCCCACCGCCATCCCCTCGCAGCGCCGCCATCCCCGCCGATCTCTCCCGCATGGGCCTCTCCGAGATCATCAACCGCCTCTGTCATGGACCGTAGGTGGGCCTGGGCCGGATGGGACTTGGCCTACTCGGCTGAGAAGAAAAGGAGGCACGCAATACAAAAGGGAGGGAGCCACACGGCCGTGGATCGAATGCACTGAACTGAACTAGCTCTCTTCTTCGTTTTTCCCCTCCACTCCTGCTATTGTCTGTTCCTCCAGTTCTTCTTCTGAAATCCCCCTCTGTTCTTCCTCTAAACTTCTCAAATAGTTTGTAATTGGTACTCTGAGATAGCTGGACTATAACAATTGGTATCAGAGCGTTCGATCCAGTCATGGCTGATGCTTTTGAGAGGGCAATCGCAGCGAGTGACCGAATCATTGAGTCGTGCCAGAAGCTGCTCGTGGAGTTGAGCAAAATGCGATCTATGGAGGCCGCCACCACTGAGAAGCTCCGCGATGGCAGCTTCGACCGCGACGGGCCCCAGTCTTGGTCCCGGACACCGGCAGCTTCTTCCGCGGTTCTTCCCCACTGACGCCGTCCACGGCCCACCGACGCGCTTCTTGGTTCCGGGGTGAGTCGCGAGCAAGATGTCCGTGGCAAGGCCGCGAGGACGTGGAAGATGGTGTCGGCGGTGGTGTTTGTGAGAATGCCGGTGGAGAAGAGGACACGGTTCCATGTGGCGGCGTGCAAAAGCGTTCGCTCCTACCAGCGCTTGGCGACCATCGCGCCCGGCAACATGCTGCGCGGCGGCGAAGCTGCTGCGTGTCTCCCATCGTTTCTCCTCCTCGGCCGCAGCGAGTTCGCCTTCCATCGTCACCTTCGAGGCGCGCCGGCGCGTCAGACAAATAATCGCCGCCAAGTTGGTGCTCCCGGCGCGACATCGTGCGGTGCCAGCGCTCGAGGACGCCGTGGCGGCCGTGGTCATGGCGCGACCGACCGCACCATACTTCCCGTGGAATCCACCATGGAGGGCACGGCGCTGCGGAACTACAACCTGCTCCTGCGGCATAACCTGGTGGTGGAGCAGGACATCAGCCTGTTCGTGCATTATGGCCTCCTGGCCATGCCCGGCGTGCACTCTGCCCAGGTTCGCTGGGTGATCAGCCACCCCATGGCGCTCGTGCACTGCGCCAAACCCAACGCCGGCGCCACAGGCCTCGAGAGGGTGTTTTGGCTTCCTGTTCTGTTTTGTGCACACCAGGTGTTCGACGAAATATCTGAGAAGACTGCATACAATATGATGTCCCTGGGCAGTGCCACAAGTCTTGATGCGGTTGCAGCTGCCATTCAAGTGTTGGAGGATGATCCCATCACAAATGCTGGTCGGGGTTCAAATTTGACTGAGAGTGGTTGTGTGGAATGCGATACAAGTATCATGGATGGAAGTACGTGTTCTTTCGGAGCTGTTGAAGCTGTGCAAGGTGTAAAGAATCCCATACAAGTTGCTTTGCACTTGGCAAAGGAACAAATGATAGGATCTTCACTGCTTGGTCGGATACCCCCCATGTTTTTGGTTGGTGAAGGAGCGTGCCGATGGGCAAAATCTAAAGGGATGAACCTACTTGGGTCTACATCAGAGGCGAATAGTTGGTTGGTGACTGAGAATGCAAAAGCACAGTGGGTGAAATATAGATCATTGCTTGCTAGTGCCAAAGAACTGGTTAATCATAGCACTGGTTCTTCAGAACCTAGTTCAGTACAGTTGGAAGTATCAGGAGCTGAATCTGAGAACATTCATGATGTGAAGAAGATATTCGCACGATCAGCCATGGAAGATGATCAAGATTTTATTCGAACTCTTCAGCACGCCCTAGTACGTGCTCCAGTACTTGCCTTGCCCGACTTTACTCAGCAGTTTGTTCTTGAGACAGATGCTAGTCAGGACGGTTTTGGAGCCGTAATAATGCAGTCTGTGCTTTCTCTGAACTCCATTGGCTTGGAGACTACACATGCCCTAAGACTCAGCACATGCCCGGAGGCATCACGCTGCTTCGCTTGCCGCAAGTTCGGAAGAGCCGTGTCTTGATGGGGAGATATTCTGAAATCGAGCTAATTGATCCAACTTCGGTGAGTCTCAGATCGGTGGTCGGGAGGGTTAGCGGATGGTCGTCATCTCAAGGCGGCCGATTGTTCAGGACGACATCCTCGTGTTCAAATCGTTCGTTGAGGAACGGGCTGCGGACATTGTTAGGCAGTTGAGTGATTCTCATTGGACCTCGACATGTGTAATTCCTATTAGCAAATTCAATAGCTTCTTCGATGGACGGGAGGATGCTCATGCTGCGTTATGTTACTTGACGTGGTGTGGAAAAGCACGGTTTCTTGTGGCTGGGAAGCAAGACCCGGTTGAGGGTGTCAAGTTTCCACTTGTGGCTTCACAAGCTCTTGCTGTCTCAAAGCTTGACAATGACACCTTGCAATTAGTTTGGGCAGAAGAGCATTTACAGCAACAGCTTGACGTGCTTGATCACCAATGGGAAATTTCAAGGGAAAGGGCGTTGGTGTCCTTCAAGTCTGGGGACAAACAGGCAGCTTATCGATACGTGAGGCAGTCCAGATTGTTCTCAGAAAGCAGGAACAGATGCACTCCACTATTACAGAGGGTTGAAGAAGTTATAAGCCTAATTGCTAATGCTGCATCTTCTAAGAAGGTTTATGAGGCAATCCAAATCGGTATTCAGGTCATGAAGGAGCATTGTATCCAACATCAACGACCACAACAACTGCAGACACACAGCCAAGGCTCATGTGCAAAGTGCAGGACCCGATTGGAGATTTTTGAACTTGAACCATGGCCACCGCCTAATGATTCTGCTGGTGATGGGACTACTACTACTTCTGTTATTGAATTGCTCGTTTTGAAGGATTGGTTGACACTCTACGCTACTCCAAAGGCTCAAGGTGATGTGTATGACATTGGTGGAACATTTGCAGTCTGTTGCTCGCCAGTCAGCAAAACCTTCCATGGGATCCTGTTGCAGTCATCGGCTTGGGGGCAAGCCGCATTTCAACGGGAGGGGAATGTCATGGACCGCAGGTGGGCCTGGGCCGGATGGGACTTGGCCTACTCGGCTGAGAAGAAAAGGAGGCACGCAATACAAAAGGGAGGGGAGCCACACAGCCAGGGATCGAACAGACCAGAACCTGAACTAGCTCTCTTCTTCGTTTTTCCCCTCCACTCCTGCTATTGTCTGTTCCTCCAGTTCTTCTTCTGAAATCCCCCTCTGTTCTTCCTCTAAACTTCTCAAATAGTTTGTAATTAGTACTCTGAGATAGCTGGACTATAACAGCCTCCTCCTCGCCGGTGAGTGTCCCCGTAACCTAGCCCCGACCTCGCTAGAACGAAACAACATGCGGGTTTTCTGAATTATCAGCTCCGTTTCACAGCTGATCCGGACCACCAGGCGCAGCCCTTCGACTTCCTCGTGGACGGCGAGCTCCTGCGGTTGCAGCTCCAGCAGTTCCTCTTCACCAATACCATTCCTGTTGGAGTTGATTCCTGTGCCAGTATTTACAATTTTTGGCTTTGATTCCTGTTGGATTCAGGTGTCTTCTTGGTGACGCAACTGGCCTCTGCTTGAGATAAAGATGAACCCGAATAAGTCGCAGGCATAATTCACAATTTCTTGGGAGGTACAAACGCTTTGCTTGCGAAATTCCTCATCCACCATTGCTCCACATCGGAGAACTTAGCAAATATGAGATATCTTTGTTCGGTTTTCTATAACTTGTTGCTTATAATTATTTGGGTGTCTCATTAAATAACACGATTCTTGCATCTGAAATAAGTGGTGTTTCCAAATTTACTTTACTACGGTTGGGATCTTTGGTGCAATGTTGGTTGGTTCTATCAACGTGCATTCTTGTTTTTCTTGCTCCCGGATGTTGGTTGACTATTGTTTGTTGTTGGTCAGTGAACATGGAGGCCCGGATGGGAATGGTATTGGCGTTGGAGACAAATTAGGAGCACTTGGCGAAATGAAACCTTGTAGGAGTGGAGACAATTTTAAATCCTTAATTCTCTTGAAAACTAAGGTGTTTAGGCCAAGATTCCTTGAATTCGATTCTCGTAATTATTTCTACTAGCTATTTCAATCAGTAAGGTGGTAGAAAAATGCTTGGCTCATTTGGGGGAGAGAAACTTGGAGTGATTTTGAATACAAACTTCACCTCCATATTTGTTGTACCGTAGTCTCAAGCAAGAAAATATGGATACCCATAGTATGAGCTAACTGACATTACAAGTTTACAACTTCGCCAAGCACATTCCCTCAATTAAGTCTTTTTGTTCAATCTGTTCATTTGTTATGCAGAACCACCACAAATAGGAGACTCCTACATACAAGGGACCACCAAGGTTCAAGATCTTCTAACCATACACCAGAGAAAAACCACATTTTCATCCTTCATCCAAGCCCTCTTGGTCTTGAAGTTGAAACTACAAAGTCTTTCTCGCTACCTCATTCGACAATCTACACATTGGCTGTCAATGAGCAGTTTGCTTTGTTGTCGTAGCTACTTCCATGTATCTACTCTTCTCCCATAGAAAGAAGGATAAAACTGTCATGCCATGGTCTCTGTATGAGTGGACAACTCATGAAAGCCTTCGTGATGTGTCGAGTTCCTTATCATCTAAAGCATACGAGTTTTTTAAGACTATCTCAAGCATATGAGTAAAGGGAATATTGCATATGATTTGCACTTTGCATCATATTTAGAAGTTGAAGCAAGGAAAAGTATAGGTTTGGTGTTAAACTACAAATAATGTTACAAATATCAAGCGTCAAGCTACATTATACCTTGTGCAATTTACTCACCGAAAAAGGTTGTGACGGAACACATAGATTTTGAGTATGTGGTACCTTTTGGGCAGTGTTCCTTCTTTAGGAAGGACTGAGCTCGAAATCTGCTTGTGAGGATTTCAGAATGTGCGATTGGCAATGTATCGATCGTGTGTTGTATAAGGAAACTTTGTCGAGTGGAGTTGAAATAGCCGTAGTCTCCACTTGATTAAGCTGTCGGAAGAATGGTCGGATCGGTCTCGAGGAGCAATTTAAGAACCAGTAATCTAGCTCTAAACTTGAAAACTACAAAGTCTTTCTCGCTACCTCATTGGACATACTTTTCTCCTATCTTTTTCCCCACATGTTGACGCCATTTTCTGCTGTGCCTAAGGTGTATAATGAAAACCGTACATACATAACATAATTGAAGCGGATGACCTGAGTGGTCATTTAAATTTGGGCAACTAGAAATGGATGGATGAGAACTATATAATACAGGACAATATCTACAAATGACAATTGTACCAGGTGGAATCACAACCTTTGCAGGCTATAGGACTTGACTTGGGATGGAGGTCACTGAACTCTCTATCCGAAAACTATTGAATACTCTGTATAATATTTTCATTATGCCATGAACTTTTTTGCCTAGTTAGTTTTTAGTGTAATATTTTGTTGTTTTAGTACATGCACCAATTTGTAAAGGGCGTAAATTGGTAATTACAATAGGCGATTCTATTAGTAATATTCACATGGATATGGTACGTGAACAGTCATAGTTTGATGTAGTGGAAAGTATGTCAAAATTGTAGTTAAATCCTCTTAATCCGGACCTAGCCCATGATGCTCTCATTTTTGGCGATGCACTTGAAAGAAATGATGGGCTAAGGGTGCCACCAGTCTTCTCTCGAAGAATGTATACCTGTTTAAGTAATCCTAGATGAACTTCCTAAGTACTGAATTAACGGTGGTGTTTGCACTATTTAAGTCCTGCTAGATGAACCCTTCTGCATCTCATGCTATTTTAAGCTGATGCCTGTGTTGGTTGCCATGAGTTCAGTGGTGTTTCAGATGATGAAATAAAAAAAACGAGTGCACCCTTTTAGTGGCCAATGATGTTAGTCTTTGCTTCTCCACATATCTGAACAGATTCTCACTTGATCTTGCTTTGCATAACAGATGAGCACTTGTTTTTGTGATATTTTCCTTTGCAAATGATGCTTATGTTTCTTTTACCGCTGTGAATAGATGCTCTGGTGCTTCCATCTATTCCATTTCATATGGTTATTCTTTCTAGTTGTACTTCAGAAATAATTAACTGCTAAATGTCAATGCTTGAAATTTGACCAAAAGAAGAGGGGATCGAGAGGTCCACAAGTAAGTGGAAGAACTCTAGTCTGTAGCTACAAGTGGGTTGCTTGGTCCTCTAGTTACATGCGTTACCTCATGTATACATAGTGAAGCTTGAGACATTATTTGATCAGTGGTTGTCAAGATGTGCTTTGCACAAGTCCAAATTTTAAGACTAGTGCAAGGCAACAAGTATTCTTAGTTACAGAACTTAGCCTTCTCTTCCTTTTTAATCTCATAAAGTTCTTCTCTTCCTTTTTAATCTCATAAAGCAATCTGGATGGTGGTTTGGTTTTAACAGGGATACAGAGGAGAGACCAGGCTGGTGCACCGATCCTCATCTTCCACCTTGCGCTGTGTATGTAGTTTTTTCCCTAGCAACTTAGTTTGCTCCTCCGGTTTCTAATATATGTGAAAAGGGCCTAACTGTGTATGTTTGATGTACAGGTTTGTTGAAATAATGGCTCCAGTCTTCTCTAGGAATACATGGAGATGTGTATGGCATATGATTCAGGTACTTCTCTTGCTAACATTTAATCATTTGAATAGCTTTTGGCCTTCTTATTTCCATGTCTTTGATTAATGCCTTTACTCTTTGCAGCCTGCTCATGAGAAGATCGGTGTTGTTGATTCCCAATGGATTGTACACCAAGTGGTTCCATCTCTTGGGAACCAGGTAAGAATGAAAAGAAACAATACTTTTGAGTATCAGATCCTAACATAACAATTGAGTTTGCACTTAATCTCAACCCCCCCCCTTGGCTACTGAAAATTCACAGGGGTAGTCCGAGCATGGAAGGGGCAAGAATTCAACAACTTCCTTAAAAATCTCTTCTCTCATATAGGTGTGTATCAGGCTACACTTTTGTTACTGAACTTTATTGTCGCTTCTTCAGGTAAGAGAGCGTTCTTTTAAAGAATGGGGTATTTTTCAGATAAGAATGGCGAGACCGAGAAGGCGATACGAGATTATGGGCATCACCCTCCAAACGTAACATTTGTCTACTAGGCTATAATCTTGATGTTAATCCAGCCACGTTTTTTTAACCCACTAGTAGCACTTATGTAGAGCTAGATGATGGTGATATTGATGGTACGTGTAGAGCATATGAGATGTCATATCTATTAATTCATTTTAAAGTATTAAAGTATTCAATTTCATTTGTAGATTGAGAAGATAAATAGTTGAAAAAATCGGTGATATGTTGGATGAGATGGAGAATGGAGGCTCGCCACACGTTGGACCGAGATGGAGAATAGCGACTTGGTGGCATTCCAAGATGGCTCGGTGTTTATATATATTTTTCATTACAATCTTTGTTCGAACAAAATTATAACGCACTTATGATGATGTTACTAAGCGTAATGCAACAATTTATTTATAATACACAACAATGTTTGCTTATTTGCCATGTGTGGGTCCATAATGGTCTTCAAATTTCCAATTCCATTGCATATGCGTTTTAACTATAATTGGCGCCAAATTATATTATTTAATAATATTTTTCATCGCTTGGTTTATTCCTTGCAATGCATATAAGCGTTGCCACAATTCAAATCTATATGTTGCAACAGCTCTGAAGTCATTCGTCCATGGGTAGTACCAACATATGTAAGCGTTGCCGTAATCACTCAATATCTGCTGTCGCTAGCAGCGGTTAATTCTAGGCCTTACCAACGCATATATAAGTGTTGCAATAGACCCTAGCAGCGGCAAAGATAGGCAGCATAATAATGCATTGGTATAGATCCTAGCAACGATATCACGGACTTTTAGCAACGCATATATGCGTTGCAAAAAGGGGTGTCCTTTTGTAGTGTTTTGATAAAAATCCCAAACAAAATATGGTTTTGGATGCGGGCAATTATTGGCAATAGCCGGATGTACAAGGGAAGTTGTACGTAGTGTAGGGTGGAGTATTGCCCGTGTCGGATTAAGGACCGAACGTCGTGTTGTATGATCCATGAAAAATCCGTGCAACCACAAGTGTTGGGATGGGGCAACCTTAAACTGATTAAGTTATCCAGTTTAACTTTGCATTTATGGAAGGCGGGAGATTTCACAAGCATTCCTTTCTAGGTCTGCTTGTAGGGGTTTCTACTTACCAATGCAATGGTGTTCGCCTTGTTAAGGGGAGAAACCAATAGTACAGGGGTACCCTCAATTTTTCCAATTTCAAATAAACAGACGAGGTATGTCTGCTATTCAGGTTTCTTCTCCCTGGCAAGGGTTAACGTCCCGGGCTGGTGTAAAGTTAAACTAGATAATGTAAAGGTTTTCGTCATGAACATTCTGGCCACATGCTAAAAGTGCGCGAACATGCGGCAAAAAGAAAAGGTCATGACTTGTGGGTAAAGCTGTACACCTCTGCAGAGAATAAATCTAATTGATTAGCCGTACCCGTGGTTATGGGTGTCTTGGCGAACTGATGCGAGTTAGACTTTGATATTTTCTAAAAATGGGTTTTGGGTTGATATTGTTGGATTACACGAATTGAATTATTGGATGAATGTTTATATCATTATGTCAATGGGTTGACAAATGTTGGACCACATGAATGGATTATGGATTTGATTATTGGACTACTGGATCTTTGAATTATTCAATGCTTGGGAGCAGATGTGAGTATCATTTATGCTTTACTTATTTCTTATCAGCAATCTTGCCTTTACAAACTCCGTTTGACAAATTGCAAATTGATTTACAAATTAAATTCGCTTTATGCAAATTAACCATAGAAACCTCCTTTGACTTGACTTGCATTTATTGCATTTGCAAATCGACCTTAAGTCTTATGAGTACTGAAAGTACTCAACCTTGCTTATTTACTATTTTTAGGTGATCGCGAAGTTTGAAGAATATCTTTATCGCAGTTGCCGTAACTTTATGGTCGTGTTCTATCTCGAATTTGTACCTTGTAAGTTGCACGAGGGTCAATGGGCACACTACAAGATTTTGTTTCTTTTGTACTATGTTAAATACTCAGAGTTGTAAATATCTATTGTAATAATAGCTTCGCATTAATAATTTGGTGTATGGTTGTGCTTCCAATTGTTGTAAATATGCGTACTAGCTACTGATCCAGGGACTAGTACGAAAAGCACATTAGATTTCCGTTTTGGCATTCTTTGCCTAGAATACGAAAATGGGGGTCGTTTCAGTTGGTATCAGAGCCATACTACAAACCCTAGATAGAATAACCAAATTCAAAATCTTATTTTCAAAAAAAATTATTAATTGCAAAGAGTAGTCGTTGCTATTCATTTTTTTGTCTTAAGTTTCTATTCTTTCCATTACCTTCATTTCAATTTAAAACTCTTCTATTCTAAGAGCATTCTTCGGCCAATGAAGACCTCGAATTCTGTATCAACAATCTTGAAGAAGTGGATGTCGCTCCATGAAGACATATATTGATAGGCCGAATAGGAGCATAATAGGCTAAGTTATTTAGAACCCTGCATGATAGTTCATGTCCGTTTTGTGTGCTTTGATTAAGAAGCTTTTTGTTTTGCTTCCCGGGATGCACTCGTGAATGCTTGACATTAAATTAAAATTTCACGACGTGATAACCCCTAATTAATAAGAAAATTTAATTAGAAAAATTAAATTAAATATCGAAATGTTGCCTAGTAACCCAATAAGATCTCATCTAAAAATCTGTCTCCTCTTGACTGCAGGATGCCTAAATCAATGTCCTTAAGGAAATTAATGGAAGTTGAAGCCACTCAAGGTTCTCAGCTTGCAAGGGACGATATTCCAACTCCAGTCCATCCTAATCCGCAGCAACCAGCTACCGGAATAACTCGACACAATATTCGTCATGAATCACCCCCAACTCCTCAAAATCCAAGTGAAGATAATCCTGATCATCAGCCATCCGAATCCCCAACTATGGCTCAAGTTATGTCAATGTTCGCGCAAGGGCGTCAAGCTGATTAGCTTTTACTCCAGCAATTGGTGCAATCCACTACCAACCTTAGCACAGCTTTCGCTAAGGATGGAAATAGCAATGCACCTCATCACTCCAAGTTGAATGATTTTCTGAAAGCTCAACCACCAACCTTCTCTTCATCAACAGATCCTCTTGATGCTGATGATTGGTTCCGTTCTATCGAGAGTAAGCTGGCCATTGCTCAATGTAATGACCATGAGAAAGTCATATAGTTTATTAAAGGGATTATTACATGAGCACTTTTGAAAGGTTCTATCCGATTTGATCAGATGCATTTGGGAGTTGGCTTGCTCTATAAGAAACCACTACCAGCTACTGGATTGGAAAAGGGTTTTCCGAATCTATATCCAAATGTACATGAACCTACAGGGTCACACACTTAACAGGCTGGGACGTATTAATTCAGATTAGATCCGTAATTAATGGACCTCGTGGGCTTAACGCACTGATGGGCCCTATCTTAGGGTTTCGTCGCGTGGCTATATAAGGAGAGGAGAAGGGTGGGCGTGGGAGATGTTGTTCATGTCCAGAACCCTAGCCTCCACCTCTCATTGCCCCTGCCGAGCGACACGGTGCTTGCACGCCGACGCACGGCGTTCCATCCCGGGACGTGTGGACTGCTGCGGTGACGCTGCTGCTGCTGCGATGTGGTAAAGGCGAACCGCAGCAAGGACAATCCAAAGCGAGGACGATCCGCGTAAGGACGATCCGCGTGAGGATGATCCACAGCGAGGACGATCCACTACACCAACGCGCGAAGGATTCCAGCTCGCGCTCTAGTGGTAATCAATCTGTGATCCCTTCTTGCGAGTAGCTTTACGGTTATCTTGGTAGAAATTTTAATTTGTGCTAGCGTAGCATACCGTATTCCTCAATAGAGTCATCATATTTAACAATGTGTATAGCCTTGTTTGGTATAGCCGTAACTTTTCTGAGAAGTAACTTTCAGCTAAGATGTATGGTTGAAGGGTTGCACGACTGAATGGCTGGTCTAAAGAGGTCTACTGTTTAATAGCGTGGCTTTTTATTTGTGAGGGTACGGGTCGGAATAAGGGCGAGTAGGGTAGAGTTTGGAATTTTATACTTGATAGAAGGTTGTAATTTTCTTCAATTCTAGTGGCAAAGTCAAAATCTTAACCCATCAAAACTGTGTGAAGGTACCCTAGATCAGCTTTTGATTTACAGTTTCTCCTAGTATAAATGAGCTACTGTCTTTTGCTTATTGACTATGAAAAAACCAATCGTTTGTAACAGTTTTCAAGTTTTACAGTGAAGAAATCGAAGCTCATGCCGTTCCAAACAGGGTTATACGTGTTAGGAAACTGGTGGCCCACGAAGGCCCACTTTGGCCCATCTGCCGAAACTCTAGGCGAGCGCTATAAATAGGAGGCAGGGGATCCCCCATTGTATCGGAAAATCATTGAATAAAGCATCGCTATTCATCTCTATATCTATGTCTCCTGTTTCTTTGTCTATTCTCCACATATATTGTATTGTCGGGGAACCCCGGACTACTCGGTCGCGAGGTTCCTCAACACATTATCAGCACGAGCCTCTACCACCACAAAATCGAAAGGTGAGATATGGGGATTGATTTAATCCTACGAATGCATCTACGTGGCACGAAGCTGCGTATTGCGAATGTTTTTTTTCATTTCTCCTCTTTACAATCTATGTAGCACGAAGCTACCGTTTTTGCCACAATGCACATGAAAAACAAAGAAGGGGAAACAGCACAGCGCCAACGTGCTCGAAGCACGTCGGCCACCGGCCACCACGAAGGTACTGCCGAAGCCGCTCCAGGCGCTGTCACCGCACCGTCTCGAAGACGCCAGCAAGCCTTGGAAGCATCGCCGTGCCGGCTCGTCTTGAAGGCACTGGCACACCGCCTCCCGGCCCGCAGATTGTCGCTGTGCCTCGGCCCGAAGCAGCCGCCGGCAGACCCACAGCGCGCCGCCTCCGCGCTCGTAGCGCAGTCGCCCGGCTCGCCTCCGGCCTCGCAGGCCCGCGCCGCCATTGAAGGCCGCCACCTCGTCTTCCGCGCCCGCAGCGCAGTCGCCCGGCCCTCCTCCGGCCTCGCAGGCCCACGCCGCCATTGAAGGCCGCCGCCTCGTCTTCCGCGCTCGCAGCACCGTCGCCACCGACCCGCCTCGGTTTTTCATCGCGCCCTTAGCGCACCGCCTCGCGCCTCGGCTCTCCCGCCGCCGACTCGCCTCCCGGTCTCCTCGAAGGCGCCGCCGGCTCGCCTCTCGATCACCTCGTAGTCGTCGCTGACTCGCCCGGCCATGCGCCCGCAGCGCCTTGCCGCCGGATGCACACGAACACGCACGGGAAGAAGATGAGGCTACGGGAAGAGGCAAATCGACTCTGGCGGCTGGGCGACAACCCTAATGCGCAAGCCTGTTTAGTGCTTGTGGGCCATGCGGGCTAGCGGCCCATAGGCATTGCGCCCTATCCTTTAGCTGGGCTATGCGGGCCGTGAGGCCAAATGGGCCTTGCGGCCTGGTTGTTTCATTTTTTTATTATTTTATTTTCTGTTTTGTTTTCTTTCTTTTTTACGAAAACCAGTACGAATTTTGAAAAATTGATTAAAAATAACAGAAAATTATGAAAAATTGCCAGAAAATTCTAGAAAATTATTTGGCTCTAATTTTAGCATTCCTTTCTGCATTTATGAATTTTTGCATATATTGCTTTCTATTTAGCTTATTGGAAATTCATGAGAATTTAATTTTCGCACTTTATGAATTTTGCATTCACTTTTATCAGATTACACGCAGTAATCTAATGATGAAATTTGTAAATATGCAGATGTCTGGTATTGTGAACCGTGAGTTTGAAGAACTGGCCCCGCATGGTCAGAACTATCTCACTTGGGCATCTGACGTGAAGATCGTCTTTGGGGGCAAGAAGCTCCGGGCTGCCATCGGCCTAGGATCCTCGAAGGATGCGCAACCTACAGCTAAGCAGAATGATCAAGCTCTACACTTCCTCAGGCACAACCTTTCAACCACACTAAAGAATGAATACATGGCTGAGGAGAGTGCACTTGAGCTTTGGACTGCACTTCAGAAGCGGTTCGAGAAGCTCAAGTACAGCATCTTGCCCCAAGCACAGCAAGATTGGGTTCGCCTGAGGGTTGCGGACTACAAAACAGTGGCTGAGTACAATTTTGCCTTGCACAGAATTTGTACCAATCTCTCTCTATGTGGCAAGAAGATCACTAACGAGGAGAAGATTGAGAAGACTCTCTCCACATTTCACCCTAATGCTATCCAGAGTGTCCGTAGCTACCGTCAGGATGCATACAAGGAGTATAGCGAACTGATTGACGTTATGCAAGTTGCGGAATCACAGGATGATGTTCTACGCAAGAACTTCGTCTCGCAGCCACCTGGAAGGGGCATTGGCACTGAAGTCAACGCCAACAGTTATAAGGTGAAAAAGCCCATACACAGGAAGAAGAGCAAGGGTGGAAAAGAGCGATATCAGGCCAAGGGAATGCCCAAAGCCCAAGTGAAGCAGGATGACAAGGAGAAGTCGCACGCTAAGCCATATGGACAGCAGAACCAGACGTGCTTCAGGTGTGGCACTTGGGGGCATTGGTCGAAGATATGCCGAGAATCTAAGGAAGTGATCAACGCATATCAGGCCAAGAAGAAGGCCAAAGCCAATGCACCAGCAGAAGCGCATTTCGCCAAGGTAGGCGACAATGATGCCATGGACGTGGACACCCTACTTGCCTCACAGTCTTCCCTGGACATCGATGCAGTAGCCAAACTTTTGGCAAATGAAGAGAAAACCTCTGTCGATGACATAGAGGCTAAAGTCAATGCATACTTTACAGATTCCATTTAATGTATGAACTGCATTATTTTCATTTTTTTAGATAGTGGTTGATTACTTGATTCCTTTTGAATAATGGATTGTAAACTCTAGAAGAGCATGCATTTTCTCATGAATGAATAAGAAGTTTATTTTATTCCAGTATTCTTTATTTGGAAGAAATATTTGAATTATTTTGCTACTGTCTGATTAGAATTATATTTCTTTTATCTAGAAATCATGTAGCGCCCAAATGGAGGAGATATGTATTGTTGATAGTGACACAACAAATACTATCCTAAGAGAGTCCAAATACTTCCAGTCGATCACGAATAACGCTGGAAGAATTACTACAATCGCAGGAAGCGATTCTTATATAATAGGTTCTGGAAGAGCCACAATTATATTACCAATGGGTACAACTTTGGTAATTGAAGAAGCCCTTTTGTACCCTGAATCAACGCGCACTCTCTTAAGTTTCAAAGACATCTGCGCCAATGGGTTTCACGTAGAAACAAATGAAGAAAATGGCAAAGAATACTTGTGCATTGTGAAGTACGCGGTATGTGGAAAGATGATATTAGAAAAATGTCCCTCATATGAATCTAGGTTGTACTACACAAAAATTCATGCACCCTAAGTGTATACTTCTTTGAAGACTGTTTTTAGAAGCTCTGAATTATTTTCTTTGTGGCATTGTAGATTAGGTCTTCCTGGTCATAGAATGATGAGAAATATAGTGAACAACTCATAGGGTCATGGCATTAATGTTAAGAATTTTCTGAATCATGAAGATTTTGTGTGCCCTGCATGTACCACCGGAAAATTAATAACTAGACCCTCTATTATGAAATTGCAAAGTGAAATCCCCGCATTCCTGGAACGTATCCAAGGGGATATTTGCGGCCCGATTCAGCCCTTGTCAGGGCCATTTCGATATTTTATGGTGCTTATCGATGCTTCCTCGAAATGGTCACACGTATGCTTGCTATCAACCAGAAATCATGCATTTGCAAAGCTGATCTCGCAGATCATCAGAATTAAAAATGCATTTCCTGATCATCGTGTGAAGTCCATTCGAATGGACAATGCTAGTGAATTTACTTCCAAGGCATTTGATGATTATTGCACTGCAATAGGAATAAATGTTGAGCACTCTGTATCGCACGTCCATACGCAAAATGGACTAGCCAAAGCACTAATAAAGAGGATCAAATTCATTGCCAGACCGCTCTTGCAGCTTGTAACTTGCCCAACACTGTTGACACACCGATCTTGCCTGCACGCAGCTCTCATCAATTTCAGACCATCGGCCTACAACATTCATTCTCCTATGCAACTAGTGTAAGGGGTCATCCCGAAGATTTCCCATCTCAGAAAGTTTGGATGTTTGGTATATGTACCTATACCGCCCCCACAGTAGACTGCAATGGGCCCTCTCCGCAAGTCTGGGATATACGTTGGTTATGAAAGTGCATCCATAATCAGGTATTTGGAACCCATGACTGGAGACTTGCATACAGCCTGATTCGTTGATTATATCTTTGACGAGGACCGTTTCTCAGCATTAGGGGGAGGAAATCAACCTTTGGATGAAAAATGCTGGGAAACCATTTGGCATTCCACTGGGATCCCCGCGCATGACCCGCACACTAATGAAGCAAATCAAGAAGTCCAGAGGATAATTGATTTGCAAAACTTAGCGAATGAACTGCCTGATCATTTTTGTGATCTGAAAGGCGTGATTAAGTTGCATGTACCTGCAAGAAATGCACCAGAGACGGTGGAAGTACCAAAGAAAGCAGAAGGTATCCCTCATCCTGTTCAGAGGCCTCAAAGGAAAAGGACAGGAAATCTGGCTTCTCAAACCCAAAGTACCCGGAGACGTTTGGAGAAAACTGGGCAAGAGGACTTACCACAGCCAATCACAAAGATGCCCCAAGGAAAAAAGGGGAGCCAGTTGAGACCTGACACTGGAAAGAAGCCTATGGAAAAGGCAATTCCAGATTTGAACCTCCATTGTAGGAAGCCGCCGGAAACAATGTGTGCGCACACATGGGTGATGAAAAGCTAAAAGAACTTGCTCCTGTGATGGGAAATAGCAGTGAAGAACAAGTAAAAGTGCATGAAGAACCCCATGACGAAATGGCCATAAATTTTGTAATAATAGGAGAATCCCTGAATAGAGCAACAGCCAATGTCGATGCATACTTTGCAAAGAAGATCGCCTCGATCATTGATCATGATCCCGAACTCAGATCTCTCGCGAGAATGCAAGAAAAGGCTAGATTGGGAAGAATGGAAGAAGGCAATCACCGCAGAGTTAGTCTCTCTGAACAAAAGAGAGGTGTTTGGGCCAGTATGTCGCACGCCTCCCCATATAAACCCCGTAGGTCACAAATGGGTCTTTGTTCGGAAGAGGAATGAAAACAACGAAGTTGTAAGGTACAAAGCAAGGCTTGTTGCGCAAGGTTTCACTCAACGTCCTAGGGTTGATTATGAAGAAACTTATTCTCCGGTCATGGGAGGAAATAACCTTTAGATATTTGATCTCAATGGCAGTCAACTTGAAGTTGAAAATGAAGCTAATGGATGTTGTCACAGTATATTTGTATGAAAATTTGGATTCGGAAATATACATGAAAGTCTCGAAGGTATCCTATCCCGAATCAAGATAGAGCAAATGAAACACATGCAGTGTGAAATTGGAGAAATCAACGTATGGGCTAAAGCATCGGAAGAATGTGGTACAATCGCTGAGTGACTTTCTCTACAAGAAAGGCTACACGAGCAAAAGATTGTCCATGCGTATTTATCTGACGATCCCGAGCAGATTCTCAGATAATCTCCGTCTATGTAGATGACTTGAATATCATTGGAACGGAAGAAGAAATTGAAGAGGCATGCTCATACTTGAAGTCTGAGTTTGAAATGAAATACTTAGGTAAAACTAAGTTCTGTTTAGGCTTGCAGCTTGAACACGTCCAAGGAGGAATCTTGGTACATCAATCAGCCTACACGCAGAAAGTGTTGGAAAGGTTTGGTTTTGAAAAATTATATTCTGCGAAAACCCCAATGGTCGGAAGGTCACTCCAAGCAGACCAAGACCCATACAGGCCTAGAGAAGAGGGGGAGGAAGTTCTGGGAGCGGAATTCCCATATCTGAGTGCAATTGGAGCGCTCATGTACCTTGCAAATAGCACCAGGCTAGACATTGCGTTCGCCGTGAACTTGCTAGCCAGGTACAGCATAGAACCCACCAAAAGGCATTGGAAGGGGGTTAAGGACATCTTCCATTACCTACAAGGAAGCAAGGACCTCGGCCTATTCTATAGAAATATGAATGAACTAAGCTTGGTCGGTTATGCCGATGCTGGGTACCTATCAGACCCACATACTGGAAAGTCCCAAACGGGGTATGTTTTCCTTTGTGGAGGAACAACAGTTTCCTAGAAGTCGTCTAAGCAGACTCTTGTCTCGACGTCGACAAACCACTCGGAAATCATTGCCTTGTATGAAGCATCTCGTGAATGTGCATGGCTTCGAAGAATGGTTCACCACATCCAGAAGTCATGTGGTTTGAACATTGAACAATCTCCCACGATCATCTATGAAGACAATGCAACTTGTGTTGCTCAAGTACAGATAGGATATGTGAAGAGTAATCTCACGAAGCATGTCAACCCCAAGTTTTTCTATGCTCATGAATTGCATAAGATTAATGAGATTAAGGTACTGCATACTAAGTCATATGAAAATCTCGCAGATTTATTCACTAAGTCACCCCCAACATCTACTTTTGAAAGATGCGTTAAAGGAATTGGGATGATGAGACTTAGAGAAGTGCAGATTTCAGGGGGAGATATTTCACATATTCCTACATAAATCTTCAACTTCAAGTTTGAGTACCCAACGTGATCTCGAAGATGAAACATTGAAATTTGGGTGAATTGTACTCTTTTTCCTTAGTAAGTTTTTCGTGGAAGTTTTCTTACATAAGGTTTTAATGAGGCAATTCGTGCAATACAGCAAGCGTATGCTATGTACTCTTTCTCCAAGTATTTTTCCCACTGGGTTTTTCTTAGAGTTTTGAAGAGGCATATGCATCTCGCGGCAAAAGGGCTAAGGGGGAGTGTTAGGAAACTGGTGGCCCACGAAGGCCCACTTTGGCCCATCTGCCGAAACCCTAGGCGAGCGCTATAAATAGGAGGCAGGGGGTCCCCCATTGTATCGGAAAATCATTGAATAAAGCAGCGCTATTCCTCTCTATTTCTGTGTCTTCTGTTTCTTTGTCTATTCTCCACATATATTGTATTATCGGGGAACCCCGGACTACTCGGTAGCGAGGTTCCTCAACAATACGATCGTGGTCAAGACTCCAGCCGCTTTCGTGGACACACCCAAGCGTCAAAACTCAATGGGACGTGTATACGACGTGGCACATGTCGCTCACACATGTCGGCCGCCGATCGGCCAATGTACACTAGCCGGCCGGCTACTTCGAAGATCTGTGAGGATTATATTTGATTTTCGGTAACTCTAGATTTTATTTATTTGATTGTACCTGCCTGCACAGTCACCAAACATTCTAGGGAATTGCATAGATCTGAAACAACCATATACAGAGTTTTAAGAAAGGATGTTGTATCTTCAGTTGCTTCTGGAAAGTGGCCATGTCTTGTCCAATCCGCGTCTCTAGTTGTTCATTGTTGGTGCAGATCACTGCAGTGTGGTGGATTCTCCTCCTCTCTGTTCCACTACAACAGAACTGGCAAACATGAGTTATGTATCTCTGATCGAGTGCATCTCCGCTGCTGCGTCCCGTATCGGCATTCGTTCCCTGGGTTGCCGCTTTGAGCAGGATATGCCGAGCCCAATGGCAGAGACCAAACACTCAACATTTCTATTTCTTGTGATGCTATCGTTGGCGTTCTTGTGCGCCCACATTGTCGGATCAGCTATTTCCAAGATTTTGTCAGGAAAAGCAGCCTCTGAAAACTTGTGGAGATCCAATGAATCTGCGAAAATGTCATCTGTTGGGCTCCGTCCTGTGAACATCTCGAGGAGTAATATGCCCAGGCTATAAACATCGCCAAGAGCTGAGATTGGAGAACCTTCGCCATACTCTAGAGAAATTTAGTTACCTGGAGCAACATAACCAATGGAGCCTCTTATTCCAATTGTGCTATTTGAATTATGCAGGGTTTTGCTTGTACCTTCAGGAAGGATTCTTGATATGCCAAAATCTCCAACTCGGGCACTCATGTCTTCTGCAAGAATGATGTTGCTTGGCTTAAGATCGCAATGAATGATTGGTGGCTGACAGAGATTATGAAGATAGTCCATGGCATCCATGATATCAACAACAATTTCTATTCTCTGAGCTAAGGTCAGAGTCATAGTGGGCTTGGCAGATTTTGGATGAAGCCAACTATATAAGCTACCATTGGGCACGAACTCAAAAACCAGCGCCTTTGTAACATCCCAAAAATTTCAAAAATAGTAAAAATGAAAATTTAGAATTTTAAAAATGGAATTGAGTAAACAGTCTAACTAAAACCAAGATTTTCATTTTAAATATTATCTTTTTCTTCATTTTCTAGTTTGTCAACCAAAAGAAAAGAACAAGTTGCTACATTAAAACTTTTGGGTCCAAAATAAACAAACTTTGAAAATGAGTTGAGAAAGTAATCTTACTTTGAATTCCCATCTTTTCAAAAACTTTTTCAACCTTAATAATTATTCTTGAATTTTGGGTTAAAAAGAAAAATCAATAAATGAAATTAGTAAAAGAGTAAAAGTAAAATGGTAAAAGATAAAAGTAAAAAGCCAGTAAAAATGCCAATAAACTATGGGAATTCTCCACCACATCTTTTCAGCTGTCCCAACATTTTTAATGATTTAGGTAAAGAAGTAAATAATAAAGTGACATGTAAAAAACTTCATAACAATGACATGACAGAAATTTTTCAAAAATAATAAAAGCTTATATCTCATTGAAAATTTTGTCATGTCTTCCTCATAACATACTTAACCCCTGGTAAAAATATCAAAAATTAATAATTAATATTATTGCCGTTTGAAATTCAAAAACAGATATCACTTAAATCCAAAATCTGCAATTTCAGAATTTTTATTAAATAATGGAGTAAGGTTTTCATCTGAAAATTTTACAGAAGCATTCTTAGCTCAAATTCATTTGAAAAACGATGTTTTAGAAATAATAGACTTTATTTACTCTCAAAGAAAAATCAAAATCGGAAACAAGGATTTGGAGCGATCATTCATTGTAAGAATATTAATAATTTTTGGTAACTCCTTTTACCTCAAAATTTTACCAGACATCAAGATCTATCCAATGACCCCAGTCAAAAGTATGAAAATTTCCTACCCAAGGTTGATAGCCCAATAAATGCAATCTCGAGTCACCGAGCTAGAGTCATCCTTTTATTTTCTTGATTTGTTTCAGCGACGGTGGGCCCTTTTGTTCCTTTGGCCCCACTTGGCGCTCTCTATGCTTCATTTCATCGGTGAGACAATTGCTGCATGCCCATCTCCTGCCACGGCAAGGTTACGGCGCGATTTCCCTAAAAGCTTTCCACGGCAAGGATTCACTCGCCAAAACGTTGCCCACGACACTCCTTTTCTCGCTGCATCTTTTAGGCGAAGACGCGAGCCACGCGGCTACAGCTGAGCCATGTTGCCCTCTCCGCCGGTGCCCATGCCGAAGCCACCTAATGCCATCACTCTAACATAAAGATTGGTAGCCAACCTCTTTCCTCTTTGCTTGCCCGGTCCTTTTTTTCCTCCGCATTGAGCACTTCTGAGCTCAAGCAAACCAGGCAAGCCTCATTTAGAGCTGCCAGCAGCAAGGTGAGCTTGTGGTAAACTTCGTCTTGCCGAACCGAACCGCCTCAGCTTTCTCCTCTACTCTCCCTTCCTCTCTGCAACCAGGCAACTGAAATCACTGCCCATTTCCGCCATTGCTGAGCACTTCCAAACTCAGAAGCTGACTGTGATTCTCGTAACCCAAACAACCATTCCCAAATTATTTTGATCCACAGCATCGGTAGCTCATAAGAAGCAGAATCCCTCAAGAAAATCCAGTCTTCTACGTGTTCAACCTCATCGCTGCCGCTGCCCCTTCTTCTCCAAAGTCGGTGCTCGGTGGCAGCGCTCCTCAGAGTTTCTCCTTTCAGGTAAACCCCAAAAATGGAACCCTTGGCATCTGTTAATGCTTAAAAGGCTACCGATTCAACCCCTGATGCTTCTGTTTGTCTTCTCCACCAAGCCACCATTGCCGCCGCCGCAAGCTCATTGCGCAAGACCTCCTAGTAGCTCTCCCACGAATCGGTAACACCAGCAGGTGCACCTCGCCAAGGTCTTTCTTCCTGTGCTGTCGCCTTCGCTGGAGCCTCACTGGAGCACCG
Source organism: Guadua angustifolia (assembly GCA_036346375.1). Taxonomy (NCBI): domain Eukaryota; kingdom Viridiplantae; phylum Streptophyta; class Magnoliopsida; order Poales; family Poaceae; genus Guadua; species Guadua angustifolia. Next base: position 48,110,254 of record CM070510.1, read on the forward strand.
CCGCCGTCGACCCCTAGCTTCGCCTCTGCTCTCTGTCTCTACGGCACGGGCCCCTCTAGTCAGTGACACAAGAAAGCCTCCAGTGCAATGGGTAAAGGCGCCTCCTGTGATTGAAAGCGTATTTCAATTATTTCCCAGTCATTTTCCAACCGAATAGATTTCATTATAGAATATATTTTGTAATTTTAATCCAATTTCAGTAAAATAAATTCCTATATTCATCTAAAATCAAGGAGAATCTAAATGTACAAAAATATTTAATTCCTGAACTGTAGAATATTTATTTGAATTAAACCTTGATTAAGACCATAATATGGTCCTTAATGCAAATCTATGCATAGTAAAGTATAACATGATAAAATAAATTTTTATGCGATAAATAGACCAAGATGAATTAAATTTACAAAAATATTTAATTTTTGAGTCATAGAAAAATTATTAAAATAATAAAATGGAACAAACACTATTATGGACCTCATTGCAAACATGAGAAATATAACTCCTAAAATCATAAAATAAATTTGAATATGTTTCTAAGAATTATTAGAAGCTCAGATATGCCAAAACATATAACTTTTGATCTGTGTTTAATTTATTTACTTCGCAATCATTAGTAAACCTTAATATGGCCATTAATAAAATGAAAATATAATATCTCATAAAATGATGAAATAATTTGTAGTAATTACTTGAAAACAGCAAGAACCCATGTATGCATAAATAATTAAAGTCAAATTCAATTTGCATTCTTTTAACAAAAGGAAATGTTAATTATGACAATAAATAAATAGGTAATCTATTGCAATTAAAGTTAAAATAATGCCAAGCCAGCTTTAAAACAATTCTAGGATTGCAAAGATAAAAAGTATATAAAAATATTTAAATTTTACCTTTGTTTGCGTTAGTTACTTGATAATCAGACATTCAACGCACAAAACGTTCATTTGGTCGCAACTTTGGCAAACGGACCTTAAACTCGACAAAATCAACTCCTATGACCTTGAAATGATATTCCCCAGCTTACCATACAAAAATAATATCAGTTTGATCAACTTTGAGTTAAGCTCATATTAAGCCTAAATCACTATTCACTAGAAAAAAATGCTTTGAACAAATGAGGAATATCACGAAACCAACTTTAAAACACTCTTAGGGATATTCCCTACTAACCCCTAAAAAATGATTAGATTATCCCATTCGGTGTAGTCGCAACTGAAGAAAGAAAACTGAACCGCAAAAGCGCTAAAAGTGTGGTCATATAAGCCTTTTCGGCAGCTTGTAAAATATCACACATAAACATAAAGTTATGAGAAAATAGCCTAGGATCATTGTCTGATACATATTCTACCATAATCTGGAAAAATATATTAATTATAACTTCATTTGTACATTAATCCAATCACAAGAAAGACCCTAAATGATCACAACTGCACAGAATCGTTGTCACTTAAGCCTCTTCAAGGACTTGTAAAATAGCTCGTCTAAACACAAACTTTAATGGAATTGGTCCAGAAACTTACTTCAATATATGGACAACCAAATTATGTAAAAATATCTTAATTACGACTTACTTGTCAAATAAAATACGCTAACGCAAAAACCCTAAACGATAATATTGTCGAAACGTGTTATGTGAATAGTAAGAGTAGAAGTCTTCGTCCAAGGTTGCCGCAATGCAAGAAATCATCCTATGACCATATGGTAACAGCGAATAACTTTAAATTTTAGATCTAACTTGTAGGAATTGCTCCCATGCATGAACACTTAAAGTTAAGCACTATTCAAGCAAACCTTTAGTGAATGTTTTACTTTTATCAATCCAAACATTTTTTGCATCTTGAATTCGAAATTGCAAATACCAAAACACACAATTATAACCTCTTGAATTCGTAACCAACCCTATGGTGTTCATAGCTTAAGTTCCATGAAATCGGTGAATGAAAGTATCGCATTCATGATTAAAACCTCACATAAACTAAGTACTAACAAGATTGTTATGCAAGTGATAATTTGAGAACCCAAAATCCACCATGACCTTCTTGGTAAGATTTAATTTGGTAATTTTATCTAATTTCTTTTTGTCCCATTTTGATTCGATGTTATTTGCTTTTGTCTCGGTTATTATTATTCGACGCGTAGAAGACGATATTTCGGATCCGATTAATAATGACATCGACTACGATCCAGATTATATTCCCGAAGAAGAGCAATCAGGCAAGCACCCTCCTTTGATCATTTTGATCCCATATTTGCAATGTTATTTTGTTTTATCAAACTATATGCAAGCGTGTATGTTTTAAACTTGCTATATTGTGGGTGATGGTAGCTAAATTCAATTGTATGCATTTCCATTACCTTGACATTTGAATTACTGCCATTGTAACCTAGTAATGGTGTAGACAATAATTAATGTCACTCGGGTAAAACTTGCGAGATTAACATATGTATATGCTTAGACATGCTCATTAGAACGAATTTTAAATGTTGGATACCATTTTAACTACTATGAGCAACTTTGTTTATTTGTACGGAACCGAGGTATGGTTTCCGTTTATCCTGGTAAAAATCCAACTCAAAACTTATGATTTAGACGCAGGTGAGTTATTACTTAACTTGAGGCGTGAAAAGGACCTCACGCGTAGTTAGGGGGAGATTCTCGCCTGGGTCAGTTAAGGACCGAACTTGATGCTATCACCTAAGTGATTTCGTACAACCACATGTGCTAGTATGGGATAGCCTAAACTCAGTAGATTAGTTGAAATTTAGCCTTGCATTTTGGTAGGCCGAAGTAGTATGGTCGATCCGACGTACTGGAGTCGTTCTAGGTGCTCCCTTCACCGAGGTGTTGGGGCCCAAGCATTCCAATACAACGGTGCATGCCTTGTCATGGGGAGAGTTCACGATGGGGCACCATCGGTTCAGGATCTCTTGAACTGTGGCAAGGGTTTAACATCACTGTCACTGGTGCAAGGCTAAGCTTTAACTAGTTGAACGGTTTCGTCACAATCTAGCAAATCGGGTACGGTGAGTATCGCGAGGCATGGTTGACATGATTGCTAGAATGTGTCATGTGGGTAAAGTGTATACTCTCTGTAGAGATTAAAATCTAATTAATTAGCCGTGCTCGCGGTCATGAGCAGCTTGGGGAAATAATGTCAAGTATAGTCTTTGTTTTTGCTAAAACTTTTGGAAGATGGTGTTGGATTGAGTTGGTGAATTGGGAAGCCAATGGTGGCTGTTTTTACTTGTCATTTGCAGCCAAGGAGGGCTGTGAATTGCTGTATATGAATTCTACTTACTGTTATATAGCTTCTTATCAAATGCTCTTTACAATTTCGATGCCATTTTATGAAATGCTTACTTGCAAACAAAATCTGCCTTATGCTGAAAATGAGACTAGTGTAGAAGCTTGATTCCTTGATCTAGCCATGCATTTACTTTATTTCCATACACTAAAGTCTTGCGAGTACATACGTGTACTCACGGTTGCTTAATCTAAACAATATAGACGACGGTATGGAAGAACGCCCCGACGACACGTACTTTACTCCGAGGTCCGACAATGACGTTGATGGATGAACTTGGGCTTTTCCAAGTCAGTTGCCTTTGGGTTATTGGATGGGCATACCGCTGTCCTACTTTTGGTATATGTTTAAATTCCGCTGCAATTTACTCTTTGACATGTAACATTTGGCCGGTCAGCCACTACTTGTAATAGTAAGTAGTTGTAATAGTTGTAGTTTATATTTATGCTGTTCCAACTACATAGATTCATGTGTATGTGTTGCGATACATCTCGAATGCGGGATATGTGGGTGCTAGGCGTTGATCTTGGGAACTAGCACTAGACACATATCCGGGTACCTGGAATTGGCATCAACCATCGATGCATAAACTCGTGCGGCCGTCGTTCTTTGGCTATTGCTCGTGCTCCCCTTGGAGAGTGTGGGCGATACCAAGGTCCTGAGACGGATGGTGAGTGCTATGCTTGGATGAGTTGGTCTCGATCCCGGTGTGGTTGTTCGGAATGGAATCGAAACTCTCATGGACGCGTAAGTGTGCACGGTGTGACTATGTGGCTCATATTTGTTTGGGTGAGGGCCATTTAGTCAATACTCCGTGCACAGGACTTTTGGGTGGCAGTGAGCATACACTTAATTGGAGTATGGGTGTCACTTCTAAGTCCAACGCATGTGTGAGGATCGATTCATACTTCCGGGTGCCCACAAGAGGTGGTATCAGAGCCCATACGACTGTAGGAAAAGCCTTAGTTAGCATGGTCGATAGTTAAGGACAAAGCTTTCTCTTAAAAGAATATTTTCGGGCCATAAAAGCTTATTTGTGAAAATATAGAATGCTATTCTCATCTCTTCTATAGGTTTTCCTTCTTATCCTACTTTTCAAAAGGATTTTGAACTCATCTCAAACTTCAAAGATCGGTTTTCCGGAAAAGTGACACCATAAGACTTTGTTCTACTTCTCAAGACATTCAACTTGATTGAAACCAAGTTTCGAACTTATATAACCTGAAGTTTTGAACTCTAAAATTTGCTAGGACCAGCGTGAAGCTCTTAACCTCACCTTGTTCTGAACCATCTCCTTGGAGATGAGAATTTTCAAAAACCTTACCCTATTTCAAAAACTAGATAGGCCGCAAGTAAATGTAAGGTTAAGGAAATTTAGGCTCTTGTTTACTCAACTTAGAGACATAGAAAACTTTCACTAAAATTTTGGAATGAGTCAACTCAGGATCAAGACTAAGCCCATAGGATCTTGCGAAATTCTGACTTAAGGAACGGAGGTTAGAGCCTTAAAAGGGGGGTAGTACGCGCAGAATGACTAATCTGGACAGAACCTCACTTCTTCAATTTTGTAGGGAAATCTAGCAGTGTAAAAACTTCGAAAATTTTTCCATGGGTGCATGACTGTTCCAGAAATCTATCCAAAAATTTTCGCAATTTTATCAGCGATTTAGCAGCACCTAAAAATTCTACAAACCAGCTGGACAGAACCTTTAGCATCACAGTTTTTCTGTTTTAGCACCTCTCCCTAGCTATCTTTGATTATTCTGTTGCCAGGCCCAAGCTGTAACAAATGCTACCTCATTAAGATGGTGTGTGTGTGCAGCTTGTATCCATCTATTTTAATAAAAATACTCAAAGTTTCCTATAATATGTTTAAAAAGAAAATGTATACTATGCATGTTAACTCTTCCCTACTTTTACTTCAAATCAAAACTTTCTCCTGTATTTTGATTTGCTATCTCTATTATCCTTTCCACCTATGGTTCCAAATTCTGTAACTTTTTCAGAATTTGCTCATAAAACGAATGACCAATTTGAATCAAACACCTTTGACCTCCATGTTGCATTTGTAATACATCTTCAACGTGATCTCATCAACAACCGAGTAACTGCCCAAATTTGTCATTGAACTTATATACTCTCCCTAAGGTGAATTTTCTGCCTTTCTCTCGATTACTCTAGTTCTTATGCATCCTACCTTCCATCTCAATCACTCCGACATATCACATACCTTTCCTTAAGTTAAATCATTCTCATCACGTAAATCGTTACGAAACAATTTTATCCTTCCATATACATCTACTCCCATAAAAGAATGTGAACCTCTCTGGTGTACCCTAACTATCAAGTGCATCTCATTGCATGGCAAATATCATCCTCGTATCATGAATAATGCTCTTCATTCTTCTCATATCGAATTGACTATGATCTTTAATCTTGCTCTATCTCTTTGAAACTATGCAAGTGTGAGCCACTATCTATCATTGATCTACTAACAATCATTAAATCGATCTATATAACTACGAATCCTCAAGTCTGTATCTATGTCTATGAATCATCAAATTGATCATTGTGTCCATGAATCGTTGATGGAAAAGTATCGATCTATCATCCGATTTATCTGTGCGAGATCTAACTAACTCATGTTTCTATTAACCTTCTAAAATCAAGATCTCAATGGTTATTCCTTATCTTAAATCTACTCGGTATCGATCGGAATCCCGATCTTGAGAACTATCTATCTCCGAGTAACTCAGGTACTTACTAACAATGTCTATGAAATCAAGTGTTATCTCTCAATCTCCCTCCAAGCATGCTAACCTATCATTGATGCAATCATTTATCTCAGGACAATCATGATCCATAATAGCTGCAACCAAGACCTTACAAATCTCCTCGAAAATCTTTTTCGGATCTTCTCGATCTAACAATCCTTGGAAGTATAATTGATTAGCCTGCATGATTCTTTTCTCCTTTTGGGTCATTCGTAATCCTTGATGCTCTATGTACTCCTCATGATGTACCTATGCATTAAAACTAACCTTATCTATTTTCCAAAACTCTTTTAATTGCCTTTTTGAAAAGAAAAATCACTGCACATTAGTTGTGGGGGAAATAAGGGAAAAGAGAGCAACAATGACGGTAATAACTAGTAGTAGTTGCGTGTCAATGACAAAAGGACAGTTGTTGTCTCGACTTCGCGTGAACTAGCTGCAAGTGCCACCTTAAGGACAAAGAGAGGGTCCCCATTTTGTGTCCGCATTAGAGGTAGTTTTGTTAGGCCAAATACGTTAGATACGTGGCTAAATAGTAATTATAGGCTCCCTATGTAATGGTTTGAGTAATTGATCTTTTGTGTTTTGGAGTTCTATTGTAAGATCTTCTGTAGTGCTCCTCGGGTTACTCTCGTAAATATTAAACCCTTCGGTTGAAAATTTACAATGTGCCAACCCTACTTAATAAGAAACCTTAATTAAAAAAATTTTAAGGAACGAAACGTCGCCTTATAAATTAACTGACAATCACCTAATCCAAGTAAAGACCAATCTAAAATTAATGTCCTAATGAACGGAATGTTGCCTAGCTTGTAACCTGGATTAACCCCATCCGACCATCCTTCCCCGATCTCAACATTTCAATAAACATGGTTGTAGGATGCCTGTGACCTAGTCCACCAATATATCCACTGGAAGTAATAAATGATAAGATTCACAGTCTCCTCAATTGACCAACATGTCTACCTCAACCTATTTCTTGAGTATCTCTGCCCTGCCCTCAATTTAAACCTTCACCTCCTATGCTTAAGAGGTCAGCCTAGAATGGAATTCGCAACTAACCTAAGCAACCCTCATTGACCTACACAAATTAGCCATTGTAATTGAATACCCTCCTCGATGTCGACATTTGGTCCTTCCCAGAAAAACTATAGTTGCTATACATCCTTTCTTCGAACATATTCCATCCCTCTTCTTGAACCAGCTTATCTATGCTAGTGAACCTTAACTAATAAAAAGGGATATGTAGAATGCGTTAATGTCCCTCATTTGTTTACTTGAAACCTAAATAAAAATCTTCTACATTCTTGGGACATCAACTCAGGAAAACAAGAAAAGGCTTAATAAAACAACTAAACTAAAAACAATGCAACAAGAAAATAACTAAATCATCACTGAGGAAACAATCCATAAGCCCATCTAGTCCCCGCAAATCTCGAGGACGAGATTTCTGTAAGGGGGGTAGGTTTGTAACATTCCAAAAATTTCAAAAATAGTAAAAATGAAAATTTAGAATTTTAAAAATGGAATTGAGTAAACAGTTTAACGAAAACCAAGATTTTCATTTTAAATATTATATTTTTCTTCATTTTCTAGTCTGTCAACCAAAACAAAAGAACAAGTTGCTACATTAAAACTTTTGGGTCCAAAATAAACAAACTTTGAAAATGAGTTGAGAAAGTAATCTTACTTTGAATTCCCATCATTTCAAAAACTTTTTCAACCTTAATAATTATTCTTGAATTTTGGGTTAAAAAGAAAAATCAATAAATGAAATTAGTAAAAGAGTAAAAGTAAAAAGGTAAAAGATAAAAGTAAAAAGCCAGTAAAAATTCCATTAAACTATGGGAATTCTCCACCACATCTTTTCAGCTCTCCCAAGATTTTTAACGATTTAAGTAAAGAAGTAAATAATAAAGTGACATGTTTTAACTTCAAAAAAGTGATATGACAGAAATTTTTCAAAAATAATAAAAGCTTATATCTCACTGAAAATTTTATCATGTCTTCCTCATAACATACTTAACCCCTGGTAAAAATATCAAAAATTAATAATTACTATTATTGCCGTTTGAAATTCAAAAACAGATATCACTTAAATCTAAAATCTGCAATGTTAGAATTTTTATTAAATAATGGAGTAAGGTTTTCATCTGAAAATTTTACAGAAGCATTCTTAGCTCAAATTCATTTGAAAAACAATGTTTTAAAAATAATAGACTTTATTTACTCTCAAAGAAAAATCAAAATAGAAACAAGGATTTGGAGCAGTCACTGTTGTAAGAATATTAATAATTTTTCGGTAACTCATTTTTACCTCAAAATTTTACCAGACATCGAGATCTATCCAGTGACCCCTGTCAAAAAGTTTGAAAATTTCCTACCCAAGGTTGACAGCCCAATAAATGCAGTACTGGAGTCAGCCGAGCTAGAGCTGTCCTTTTTATTTTCTTGACTGTTTCACTGACAGTGGGCCCTTTTGTTCCTTTGGCCCCACTTGGCAGTCTCTATGCTTCATTTCATCAGTGAGCCAGCTACTGCATGCCCATCTCCTGCCACGGCAAGGTTCTGACGCCGATTTCCCTGTCGAAGCTTTCCACGGCAAGGATTCACTCGCCAAAACGTTGCCACGGCACTCCTTTTCTCGCTGCATGCTGCCCAGGCAGAAGACGCGAGCCACGTGGCTACAGCTGAGCCATGTTGCCCTCTCTGCCGGTGCCCATGCCGAAGCCACCTACTGCCATCACTCTAACATAAAGATTGGTAGCCAACCTCTTTCCTCTTTGCTTGCCCGGTCCTTTTTTTCCTCCTCATTGAGCACTTCTGAGCTCAAGCAAACCAGGCAAGCCTCATTTAGAGCTGCCAGCAGCAAGGTGAGCTCGTGGTAAACTTCGTCTTGCCGAACCGAACTGCCTGAGCTTTCTCCTCTACTCTCCCTTCCTCTCTGCAACCAGGCAACCGAAATAGCTGCCCACTTCCGCCATTGCCGAGCACTTCCAAACTCAGAAGCCGACTGTGATTCTCGTAACCCAAAAAACCATTCCCAAATTATTTTGATCCACAGCATCGGTAGCTCATAAGAAGCAGAATCCCTCAAGAAAATCCAGTCTTCTACATGTTCAACCTCATCGCTGCCACTGCCACTTCTTCTCCAAAGCCGGTGCTCGGTGGCAGCACTCCTCAGTGTTTCTCCTTTCAGGTAAACCCCAAAAATGGAACCCCTAGCATCTGTTAATGCTTAAAAGGCTACCGATTCAACCCCTAATGCTTCTGTTTGTCTTCTCCACCGAGCCACCATTGCCACCGCCGCCCAAGCTCGGTTGCGCACCTCCCTGGTAGCTCTCCGGCCGAATCGGTAACACCAGCAGGTGCACCTCGCCAAGGTCTTGCTTCCTATGCTGTCGCCTTCACCGGAGCCTCACCGGAGCACCGCCGTCGTTGTAACATCCCAATTTTTGAATTTTTAATTATTAAATATTATTTTATTTGCAATTATGGTTTTTGTGAATTTTTTTGGAATTAATTGGATTTTTGATATTTATTTGAATTATTTTGAATTATTATATAATGCCTTTTGTTAAGAAATAATTATTAAAAGAGAAATTTAAAATAAAGTTTTGCCAAAAATATTTTATTTAAGTCCAGAATGTCTCAAAGTATTTTTGAGAATTTTCTTGAATTTATGGAGTATTTTTACTACCCTAAATAAATTAGTTTATTTTCTAGAATTAATTTAATCGGAAAAATCCTGGAAATTCCCGTGAATGCGATCGGGCCCAGCCAATTCTCGGCGGATCGGCTTGATTCGGAGGATCGATGCCAACCGTTGGATCAAGATCCAACGGCCATTTTCACGCCAGTCGATTATGGAAACCCTAACGTTTGCGACCGTTGGATGATCATCGGTCGGACCACATTAAATCATACCGATTCGGACTCACCTTCTATCGTGTCCGTCGAATCTCGATCGCACGACTGTCAGTCATCGTGTCCGAGACGGATTCGTCGTCGCCGTGTCCAAGTCCAACACCGCCGCCGCCATTGTACCTTCCATGTTTTCGCGCCGATCGTCGGGTATAAAAGGTCCGAGGTACTTCCCCGAGGATCCCCACACCTCGCCGCTTCCTTTCGCTGTTGCGCCGTCGCCGGAGAGACACCGAAGTCACCTCGTGAGCTCGCCGGAGATTCCGAAGACTTCGCGCCGCGTTTTCGCCGTCGCCGAGGACTTCTTTCGCCGTGTGGGTTGCGGATTCGAACTCCTCATGTCGCGCCGCGTTGGAACAGTCACTTCTTCCTCACCGGAGTCGCCTCGTTCGCCGTTTGGGTGGTCGTCGTTCCAAAGTCCGGTGAGTTGCCCAGCCACGTCGTCATCGCCGGAGCCGAAGCTTGTGAACCGTCGGATGCGCATCGGAGCATTGAGATCAAGCTACAGCACTTCGAACTGGTAAGCGTCTCGATTATAATGTAGCCGTTGGATTCGGATCGTAGGGTCTAGATCGTGCCACGACATTTAAGTGCACAGTGAACTACACGGGTAAGCGTGGGCCGTCAGATTTAGATCGGACGGTGGATAATAAGCCACGTAGTTTTAACCGAAATCGTTAGATGGATAATCAACGGTCCATAATTTGCCATGTCTCGTCCGTACAGTTGGGCGGGAGAAAATCGGGATTTTCTTAATAAAAATAATTCAATTAATTCGGATTTTATGATTTTAGGGATTTTTCAGGAATTTCAAATTTCTAAATGCTATAACTTTTGCATATGAACTCCGATTGAGGTGATTCAAGTTCCTAAAAATTTATAAAATTGAGATCTATCCAATGGTAGCTTTTATTTGAATTTTTGAGTTTATTTGTTCTTTAGTTTTGGTGTTTATTTGCTATTTCTTCTCGATTCGCGTAGATGTTGAGTTGAGCGAGGTTTCAAGGAAGGAATTAACAATTCAAGATCAATCTTCGGACCAATACCAGGAGCTTAAGCAAGGCAAGTTGTGCTTTGATCATGTTGAACCCATGTTAGGAAAAATTGCTATTTTGATTTACTTTATTGCATGATATTTTATGTGTACAACTGATTTCAATTTAAATTTGGGATTAGTTAACATACCCATTGAATTATACCCTACCTTGATATTTGTATGCCATGCTTCATTGTCACCTTAGGTTGGTTACTATAGTTGGTTATTAATGAAATCAACATGGATGGTTAGAACGGAATAGAATTGCTTAGCCATGCCTCGTCATCACATATTCATGGAATATTGATTATTAATCTTGACTAATGGAATATGGAACAATGATGTTAACTTGTGTGTCATGTGTGGTCACACGAGGAGATTGAGTTGTTGTGGCGAGGAGGTCACGCAACGATGTTGAATTGTGTAGCATGTGATGCTTGGTAATCAACTGGGTTTGGTAATCACTTAGATTGAAGCAAGTGGCAAGGGCAAGTGTGCCAGGGTGGGCCCGATGGGCAGAGGGTATGTGTAAGTCTTGCTTTAATCAATCCTAAGGACTTAACCTTGTGAGCCTTTGACCTTAGTCAATCTTGCAACCACATGTCTGTTATGGGGCAGCCTAGCTGACTAATTTGCAAATGCTTAACTTGAGTGCTATCGTGGTGGTGTGAGTCCGGGTGTACAGAGGAAACTCACATGGCGTAAGAGGGGGGCCCTGTTGTGGTGTTGTAACCCTTCAGTGTTGAAACCTCAGCGGGTAGCACTGGGTTAAGAGGATGCATTGTAAAGGCTTTGTTATAATCATTCGCCTGTGTGGTGCATGGTTGTATCATGTGGGTAAAGTGCATAACCTCTGCAGAGTGTACAAACTATTCGGATAGCCGTGTTCACGGTATTGAGCAATGCTCGGGAATTACAGTCAAGGGGTAGTTAATTAAAATGGACAACTGTTGGGATGGCAGGATGCCATAAGGATAATGGAGCTTGATTTAGGATGGAAACTTGGGTTATTTGAGAAACACTGAATCTATTTACTTGTTACTATTTGTTTTACTGTCTTTTCAATCTATGTATTGTATATGTTTATAAATGCTGCTTAGTTGCAAAATGAACCTTAGCCATACCTTTGGAATAAGCCTGCATATAGCTATAATAGAATTGCATTCTGTGCACAACTTGTTGAGTACGTGTTGGTGTACTCACCCTTGCTTAACAACCAACAACAGTAGAGAAATCATCGCCAATATTGGAGGAGGACTTTCAGGTGGACACGGGTCACTAGGCCAATCCTAGTCAGCTGCCTGTGATGTGCTGATGGGACATCTACGTTTTCTACTACTTTTCCGCTGCATTTGTCTCATTGATCTTACTACTGCCTTGTGAGGTTGAATAATGTAAGTGGTCATAAGATCATACACTAGTTATATTAAATAAAGGAAGTCTTGTTATTCTTATCGTTGTGTATGATGTGATGCTTACCGATGTTAAGCTGTATGCACTAGCGTTTGATCCTGGGACTAGTACGGTAAAACACAGTGGGTTTGAATTGGTGAATTCGGGTCCCGACAGAGGTGGTATCAGAGCCATACTGACTGTAGGTCTTGACCCTAGATAGTCTGGTCGTCTCTATAGGTCCTTCAAAATTATTTTCTAAATTAAAAGACTTAAACCAGAAGAATAGATGTGTTCTTGACTTATCTCATTCTTCTAGTTCTGTCCTTACCAAAAATTCTTCCTCTTTCCTTGCTGAAATTTCCTTCTCTTACCTTTGCTAAATTGAACTGAAATCTTACCTGAGTTATCTTGAGTAGAAAACGATATACCACGCTTTAGGAGAAACATTGAGTGCCTGCTACTGCCATAATGATTACAACAGGAAAGGATCATCAAGCTCATGGAAGAACGGATCAATGAGGTGTATCAAGATCTAGAAGACCCAGTACTTCAAGTAGCCAGTTGAGACTCATGTGTGGGAGTCGCGTCTCCTAAGATAGAAGTGTCGCCTATGTAGACGATAGTTTTGTGTGTTTAGGTTGAATTGGTTCTTCTTGATTGCTGAGTGTGCAGCATGCGTTGCAAAGCTTTTAGGTTTATATAAGCAACCATACCAAGTTATTAATATTGACTGCTTAAGATATTGGGTTAAACCTATCCTCCCTGTGTTAGGATTCTTGCTCCTTACCTATGCTATTCTCCTCCCTCCTAACCCCTTTAAGGTAATCAAGCAGATGGTTCAGAGTAGTGATAGCAATAAGAGCCAGAGAAAGTGGAAATCAACCCAATGGAAACTCCAAGGAATGGTATGGTCATAGTGAATTCAGAGAAGGATGCTACCCCTGCATCTTGCTCGAAACCTAGATATTGCTCTATGAAGCGCGGTCAACCAAACAATTTAGAAGATCGTGCGTGCATTCACTGTGGAGAAATAGGACATACCGCTGACGGGCATGCGATCAATTGCTCCAGTTGTGAAGGAAACCATTCTCCTGGAAAAGGTCCTATGAGTAACATCACCTATCACCTTTGTGAAGGACAAGACCATTGTCCACCTCAGTGTTCCTTGGATCCAGTAGTTACTGACGTAATCTAGCATCAACAGATCTACGAACCCTAGTTACTCGAGAATTATCAATAAGAAGGGGAAAATTAGTTGCACCGGATACATCGCTTGGAGAAGGAAAAAAAAAGCACCCTCCTAAAACCTATCGACCTTAATCTGGAAATCAGTAAGTGGCCATCACCCACAGTAGGTTCCTTGTATGATGAAGCAGATCGTTTTACTAGGAGATGTGTTGCAAATCAAAAAGTAATGAATCACAAGAAGAGCGGCATTAAGTGCTACAACTGTCGAGAAAAAGGTCATTACGCTAATCAATGTCCACAGAGAAGACAAATATTTCCTATAGCTGTGGATACATCGAAAGTTACCTCAATCCGGGATATAATGCTAAGATTGAGCGGTGAAGTTGCAAGAGAAATTTGTCGAAAGAATCAAGTGAAGAAAGGCGTCTAGGTAAAAGACACCATTCCAATCAACAAATACTCAAGAACGAAAGTTCACCCTAGACTCTACTATATTCACCACAAACCTAAACATTTTGCCAATAAATAAAGGAAAGCAATCACGTTGGCCCAAGTCAATCTCAACTTCGTCCCTGTCGAAACCCCAACGCCAATGCAAAGTCAAGGAAGTAAGGAGCCGTAATTTTACCTAGGGCAATGTCGTAATCCTATTTATGAAATAAAGAGATTAGTGATGAAGTCCATGTAAAGGTTTCTGGGCCGAAAGAAATAAAGCAAGAACTAGTTGATACATTGGTATACAGATTATTGAAATGAAAAGCAATGATGATGAGTTAGATGTGTCTCTAAGAGTATTGTTGTGTTTATAGTTCACCTGGAAGTGAGACATGTGCAATGGTGGTTAATTTAGCGGTACCTAGCCGGAGCTTGTTAGCCAGAGGATTTGTCATTATCAGTAAGTGCTCAGCTTGCTAGATTCAACCAGAACGTTAAGGGTTCAGTGCCTAGTGGATGAGTTGATTTCCAAGCAAATCATATTATGTTGGATATTTAAGTCGTTCTTGAAATTAGTGGGATACCCAAACATGAAGCTATTTTGGTGAAGAGTATATCGATTTAACACCTGGAATGTGAAAAAAAGGGGTTCAAATAATGATAGTTTGTGTTAGCTAGCTGATGGATAATAGTATGGAAATTGTCAATTAGAAGATACGTTAGTTGTTAGAGAATACCTTGATATATGTTTCAAGAAGTTGCCAGGTATGCCATCATATCGGAAGATCAAAGTTCGTGAGCGAATTAGTATTTGATACAACACCGATAGCGAAGAGACCATGTCAAATATATACTAAGGAATTAGTAGGAAATGTAAAGCATATCGAAGAGTACTAGGAAGAGTTTGAGGAGACCTAATACGTACCAAGGAAGCTCTTGTTTATCAAAAAGCAAAATGAAAGATCAGGAGAGTGCACTAAATCGTGCTCTAAATGAAGAAAAGACTGAAAACAAGTATCCAATGTCAGGATCGACGACGTGTTTGGATAGTTAAGAAGATAGTTGGAATTTCTCTAGGATAAAAACTTCACTTAGGTTATCATCAATTGAGAAGTGATGTGAAGGATGTTTCTAGGATTGCGTTTTCTACGCGATATGGACAATGTGAGTTTTGGCTATATCTCCTGGATTTCATGAACATGATGAGTAAGGTGTTTATGGATTATTCAGATAAATCCATGGTTACCTTACAGATGGCAATCTAGTATACTCTAAGACAAGAGAAGAACATGCAGAACATGTTAAATTGGTTTTGAAAAGATTGTGAGAGCAGTAGTCGTACGCTAAGTTCAACTAGTGTGATTTTCGGAAGAAAAAGGGTCGAATTCCTTGGTCATATAAGGATTGCCAAAGGAGTTGATGTTAAGTCAAATAAAGTAGGAGTTGTGTTATATTGGAAGTAACCCAAGTTCGTTACTTAGATCCGAAGTTCTAAGAATGACAAGATGAATATCGTTGATTCATAGAAGGATTTTTGACAATAGTTAGACCTCTTAAGCGATTGCTAAGGAGAAAAGTTGCATGGACGTCAGGGTGTGAAAAGAATTTTCGGAAGTTGGAGAAGCAGTTAACATTAACACTTGCATTAGAATTACCAGCTGTTCGGAGTGGTTTCGACATATATGGTGATGTTTGTTAAGACATGATCGGGGATGCGAATTGATGTAAAATGGCAAGGATGGTGCCTATACGATAAGGCAATTGAGACAGGGTGAGGAGAAATACCTTACGCATGATTTGAAGTTAGCCGTCGTATTGCGTGGAAGAACAAAATAGTGTCACCATCTCATCGAAAATAGATATGAACCATAGGAGTCAAATTATATCTACTCAGTTAAACTTTAATATAGAACAAAGATAATGGTTGGAAAGGATCAAAGATTTTAGTGTCAGAATCCATAGGCATTTTAGTAAAGGCCAAGGTGGTAGTCGACGTTTGAGTTATGAGGTAATATGTTGATAATAAGCAGTTAATCAGGGTATGTAAAGAATCTAAGAAGTTAAAATTTATGGTCGCTCCACAAGGTTTCATAGTTGCCTTGGAAATAGAACCAACATTAGAAGATCAAAACATAAGAAGTTCGAAGGTAGACAAAGTACAAAATCAAGTTAAGGAAAAAAGAAGGCTTAGCCAAAAAGTAGAAATTTGAGTGATTAGGATACCATAAGGATTTAAGGCTGAACCAGTGTGCCGGATAGGAAGATCCTAAGAAATTGATACTTGAGAAAGCTCATAATTCTAAGTACTTAATATACTCAGGAAGTGCCAAAGAGAATCAAGATCTTAAAGGAAAGGTTTTGGTGACCTAAGGTGAAGAGCGAAACTATTGAATATGATACTCGATGTGATGTGTAACAAAAAATAAAGGCAATGCATTAGAGATCTAAAGGTTCATTGCAAATCATTATAGATCCCTATAGGAGGCAAATCATTAAAAGGATCCCTAGTGGGAATTGACCATAAAGGATACGAATTTGAAGGAATTGTTATTGATTGCCTTACCAAAGTTGCTCGTTTCATACCACTAAGGACTACGTATTCAAGCGATCGTCTGGAAGATCTGTATGTGTCAAGGATTGAGTGACTACATAAGGTGCTCAAGAAGGCTGTGTCCGATAGAAGTATCCAATTTATCTCGAGGTTTTAGAACAAGTTACCTAAAGCAGTGAAAACTCGCTTGAAATTTTAGCATCGCATATCATCCACAGATTGATGACCAAGCAAAAAGAGTTAATCAGATTTTAGAGAATATGTTGAGAGCTTGTGCGATATCTTACGCTACCTCTTAGGATAAATATCTGCCATATGCAGAGATAGGTTATAACCATAGTTATTGGGCTAGTTTGTAGCTGTTACCATTCGAAGCCCTATATGGTCATGCCTGTCATACCCTATTGAATGAAACAGAAAGAATGTTCAGGGAGGCCGAGGATCAAGTGGCCATGATGAGAGAAGGGCTGAAAGCAGGGCGGTCAAGGCAGAAGAGTTATGCTGACAATCGCCGTTGTGATTTGAGTTTTGAACCCAATAATTTTGTGTATCTTAGGATTACTGCCCTTAAAGGTGTTAAGAGGTTCTAGGTCAAAGGAAGCTTGCACCTAGGTATGTTGGGCCATTTAAGATCTTAAGCCGCCGAGGAGAGGTTGCATATCAGTTGGAGTTGCCACCATCATTAGCAGGAGTCCATGACGTGTTCCATGTGTCTCAGCTTAAGAAATGTCTCAGAGTGCCAGCAGAACAAACACCGTTAGAAGCTATCGAGTTGCGAGAGAATCTGACTTACAAAGAGCAGCCGATTAAGATCTTGGATGTAATGGAGCGCAGGACCAGAAATAAGTCCACTCGCTTTTGCGAGTTCAATGGAGTAATCATTCGAAAATGAAGCAACCTCGGGAGCGTGAGGAAGATCTAAAGGCGAATTCCTAACCTATTCTCTAGTTAGCCCTAAATCTAAAATCGAGATTCCGTTAAGGAGGTTTGTAACATCCCAATTTTTGAATTTTAATTATTAAATATTATTTTATTTGCAATTATGGTTTTGTGAATTTTTCTGGAATTAATTGGATTTTCTGAGATTTATTTGAATTATTTTGAATTATTATATAATGCCTTTTGTTAAGAAATAATTATTAAAAGAGAAATTTAAAATAAAGTTTTGCCAAAAATATTTTATTTAAGTCCAGAATGTCTCAAAGTATTTTTGAGAATTTTCTTGGAATTTATGGAGTATTTTTACTACCCTAAATAAATTAGTTTATTTTCTAGAATTAATTTAATCGGAAAAACCCTGGAAATTCCCCATGAACAGTACTGGGCCCGGCCCAATTACTGTGCGGATCGGCTTGATTCGGGAGGATCGATGCCAACCGTTGGATCAAGATCCAACGGCCATTTTCACGCCGTATCGATTATGGAAACCCTAACGTTTGCGACCGTTGGATGATCATCGGTCGGGCCACATTAAATCATACCGGTTCGGACTCACCTTCTATCGTGTCCGTCGGATCTCGATCGCACGGCTGTCAGTCATCGTGTCCGAGACGGATTCGTCGCCACCGTGTCCGAGTCCAACACCGCCGCCGCCATTGTACCTTCCATGTCTTCTGCAAGAAGGATGTTGCTTGGCTTAAGATCGCAATGAATGATTGGTGGCTGACAGAGATTATGAAGATAGTCCATGGCATCCATGATATCAACAGCAATGTCTATTCTCTGAGCTAAGGTCAGAGTCATAGTGGACTTGGCAAATTTTGGATGAAGCCAACTATATAAGCTACCATTGGGCATGAACTCAAAAACCAGCGCCTTGAACTCTTGACCTTGGTGATTGATGCTTGAGCAGCAAGTGATGATCTTTATGAGACAACGGTGACGTACCCTTCTCAGTGCCTCGCATTCGGCCACAAAACTTCTAGTAGATCCAGACTTTTCAAGGTTAAACACCTTTACAGCGGCAATTGTTCCCTCGTCATGGAAAGTGCATTTATAGACAGCGCCGTAGCCTCCGTTGCCGAGCAAATTGTCCTCTGAAAATCCATTGGTTCCATTTGACAGTTCCTGATGGTAAGAAACTCTCTCATATTGTTCTTCGATTACCGGGGTTAGGAACTGGCTATTATGTCTTCGTCTAAGCTTCTTATAGATCAACTGAATGAGCGCAACAAAAAAAGCTAAGAACAAGAGTACACTGGATGTTGCCAGGGCTATTCCAAGAGACTTTGACCGCCTTTTCTTGTTCTTTCTCACAACAGGCGTGGGGCATGGAGCTAAATGAAGCTGAGGTATTCCACCACAAAGCCCATTATTTCCGGCAATCGACAAGTAAGTTAAATTTCTAAAAATACCTCCTTCTGGTACTTCATCTAGCTTGCAGATCATTGAAAGAAATATCCAATTTTGACAATGATGTCAAATTCTGTAGAATTGCTGGGATCGGCCCGGACAAGTTGTTGTACGCTAGATACAACTCTTTCAGGCTGTGGATGCTACCGAGGGCATCAGGGATCCTACCAGACAGCTTATTCATGGTTAGTTCAAGTACGAGGAGCCCCTTGATGTTCTCCAGAGACTGAGGTACACTTCCTTGGAACGAGTTGTTACCCAACAACAGCTCCTCCAGCACCATGCAATTTCTGATACTATCGGGTATCTGGCCAGACAGCTGGTTCCCTGACAGGCTCAGCCTGTTGAGGTTAGCCAAGCTGCCAACCTCAGAAGGAAGGGGTCCAGACAAGGAGTTGTATGACAAATCCAAGTACCAGGTAAGGGACGATAGCTCCAAAATTTCCTTGGGAATGGAACCGTTGAGGTGATTGCGTGACAAATCAAGAGCAAACAGACTCTTTAGCTTACCGATGCTCGGTGGGATTGGTCCTTCCAAGTTGTTGCCATCCGCGAATAGCTTAATCAGCTTGGTCAGATTTCCGATAGATGATGGTATAAGGCCTGACAAGCTGTTGTTGTGCAGCGCTAGCTCAGTCAGGTTTGCCAGCTTCCCAATGCTCTCTGGAATAAAACCCGATACCACAGTATTTTGGATGTATAACACTGTTAATCCAACCAGATTGCCAATGTCATGGGGGATGCTTCCGGAGATCCTATTGTCACCCAAGTAAAGCTCCCGTAGGGTCGTCGAGAGATTCACTATTGAAGCAGGAAGCTGTCCTGTGAAATAGTTGTAGCCGACAGACAAACATTGTAGCTGGCTGCAGTTTGCCATTGAGGTGATGAAATCCCACCCATGCCCCGTCTTCCCTGCTTCAAGCCTGTTGTCATCCAGAAGCAGAATCTGCAGAGCCTTTAACCTCCCCAGATCACGAGGCACGTAGCCACTGAATCCGTTCCCTGAGAGTTGCAGACTTGCGAGGGCAGTGAGATTGGATAGCGAGGAAGGGATGGTGCCACTGAGGCACTGAACTGGTTATCGAACAGTCCAAGATACCTTATGCGAGGGAGCTTTTCGTCGATGTCGGCGGGAATGCTTCCACTCAGCATGTTCTTCGATACGCCAAGAACACTCAGAGACGACAGGTTGTACAGGGACAGCGGGAGCACACCATGCAGGTTGTTTTCGCAGAGGTCGAGGAACAGAAGGCGCAGAGCATTGCTGCCGAACCCAGGAGGTATTGGGCCCTCGAGCTTGTTGATCCTGAGGTTGAGGTAGCGCAGGGACGTCAGGTTTGCCAGCGACGCCGGCATGGGGCCGGTGAAGGTGTTGTTATGCAGCCAGAGTCGCTGGAGCCATGTCAGCGTGTTGCCGAGCTCGACCGGTATGTGCCCGGTGAGCTTGTTGCCGTCGAGGAGCAGGCTCGTCAGGCTGATGCAGGAGGTGAGGTTCCCTGGGAGCGCGCTGGAGAACGTGATGACGCTGAGGTCAAGGATCCGGAGGCGGTGTAGAAGGCTGAGGCTTGTAGGGATGTCGCCGCGCAGCCAGTTGGAGCTCAGGTTGAGCGTCTGCAGGGACGAGAGGTTGCCGATGACCGGGGAGAGGGTGCCAGCGAGCCCGAGGGATGGCAGGCTGAGCGCCACCACCCGCCGGAGGCTGTCGCTGCTGCACGTCACGCCCTCCCAGCCGCACAACCCGGTGCTGCTGCTCCGGTTCCACGACGCGAGCGCGCCATAGCCGCTACTGCTGACCGCCGCGGCCTTGAAGGCGAGCAGCGCGGCCGCCTCGCCGTCGTCGGCGAATGCCAAGACGGACATGAAGGAGGGCAGCAGCAGCAGCAGCAGCAGCAAGCTTGCAGAATGCACTATTGCCATGTCAGTTATTTGGGTACGTACGTAGTGGACGGACGGACGGACGGCTAGCGATTGGTATATGGTAGCGCCAAGTCGTCGCGTTTACTCTTTACTTTGTTTGGTCAATGGTCACTCTCCGCCGTCGCGTGGAGGACTATCATTTTCCACGCACGTCGGCACGTGCAGTGTCACTCCAAGGATGTCGTTTCCCGGCCACATACGCTGACACGAAAGAACAGCTCAAACACCGGTGAAAGCCCGTCACAGCTCGGGTCATATCCGAGACTCGTCCCTCTCTACGATTTAACTATGCCAGTCGGCTACCGGACTAAGGCCCTGTTTATTTTAGGATTTGATTCTAGATTTTGGTCGTAAAAGCAAAATCAGAAATAAACAGTCTGATTCTAGAATCTAATTCTCACAATCTAGTCCATTCATATACACTACAATTCACAATCCACTTCATATGTACTTCTAGATTCCAGTTTTTGGAGAATCAGTTTCTGTATAACCACAATCCAGAATCAATTTTTAGAGAATCCAAAACTGAAATAAACATGCCCTAATTATTAGATAAAGTCACTCGGAAGTCGAAACCATTTAGATTGTACGTCATAGCCATTGTAACTTGGGAAAATATCCTGTGCAAATAAAGTTCTGGTGCAACCCTGGTGCAACCCAACTAAAAAAAGTTTCAAAAAATTCTGAAAAAAATCATGGATGTACATCTCAGCTTACCCCACCTACATATAAAATTTCATGATCAAATTCATCCTATACTAGCAGCTACAAAAAAGACAAATTCAGCATGAACAGTGATTTTCTACTGTTCATCACTATTCATTTTTGCTGTTTGTTTTTTTTGTAGCTGCTAGTATAGGATGAATTTGATCATGAAATTTTATATGTAGGTGGGGTAAGTTGAGATGTACATCCATGATTTTTTTAGAATTTTTGAAACTTTTTTAGTTGGGTTGCACCAGGTTGCACGGAGAGGGGGTTGCACGGATATGTTCCTTGTAACTTAGTTATATTAGATAGACAATAAATCTTTTTCTTTTATCAATTAGTGTGAAAATTTTCTCGTAGTTTATAATTAGTATAGGTAATATACCTTATTACAAATTTTAATATTTTTTAAATCTAGCTTTTTAATTAGCACACAAATTAAATACCTAATCATCCTTTAATTTATTCCTAATTTGCATATTTTAGATTTTTTAGTTTTATGTTGGATTTCATGTAAAATCTATTTTCTATTTTCACTTATTGTTATTCCAAATTTTGTCTTTATGATTTACTTTTGAATTTGTGTACAAATCAAATTGCTTTTTTGTGAATTGTACTTAATTTGCCTTTTACTTGACAAAGACTCACCCCTAAAAAATATAATGCATATTTTTTAATGTTCTTATCTTATCCATAAATATATATTGTATTTCATATGCCAATAAAAATTAGTGTGATCTTCTCTCTATTTCCTAATAAATATCCATCTTTACTTTATAGCCTTTACATGCATGTATTGAATTAATATAGTACTTATAGACAATAATTAGGGATATTCTTATCATTTTTAATGTCATCTTAGTCTGTGTGCCAAGAGAAAATACAACTTATAAGTTGAACAGAATAAGTAACTATTATTTTGATTTTTTGTTATTTATGGATGTTACTTTGAAAGTCACACTACTACATAAAAGGCTATCATAGACAGTTCAAAAATGTTATCACAGGTGATTTTATGAACCGTTTGTAAACATATGTTAGTGATAATACAGCACATCATATTATTTATGGATGTTACTTTGAAAGTCACACTACTACATAAAAGGCTATCATAGACAGCTCAAAATCGTTATCACAGGTGATTTTATGAATCATTTGTAAGCATATGTTAGTAATAATACAGCACATCATAGATAGTTCCTAAACTGTCTATGAAACACCTATCACAAACGGTTTTTGATATAGACCGACTGTGATAGCCTATTATTACAGATGGTTATGAGTATATAACCCGTCTGTGGTAGAATATATCATAGACGATTTGTATTATATATCACAGACGGTTATTTATTAGAATCGTCTGTGAAATATTATCATAGACGGTTCTATCTTTGTTATACGGTTGTATATTGTTTTTTACTTTATTTTTAGAGATGGCACCGCTATTTATTTTGGTATATGATTTATGCATGTTACTGTCACCAAAAAAATTGCAACATAAATATATAGTAGCTTTAACCTTTAAAGAATCATATATAGATGACAAACAAACATCACATTCTCATAACTCCACACAAATGCAAATCCACATGTACATGAGAAATAAACATGACAACCTCATCAGAACTCCACTTGTTTACTATGTTGTATAAAAATTTGCCCTCAACGATGATCGACACATGTGTAGCTAGCTTCCTCAATTTGTTCTTCCTCGACTGTCATTATTCCGTTTCCGATAGGAGACAACTTGTCAAATTAATTGTATTCTTCCTCATCTACTATATTCTCAACTCTGACAATCCTCCTTTTTCCTGAAAAACTATGTGGCGCTTCTTGTTGGGCATGTCGATTATATAGAAGACTTGAACAATTTGGTTTGCGAGTATGAATGGGTCATCTTTATATCCAACACGTTCGAGGTCCACAGTAGTGATGTCGTACTTATCAACCTTCCCCTATTGAAGGTAGACCCAACAACACTGTAATAGGGGATCCTACAAAGTACGTAGTTGAGCTTCTAAATCTCCTCTATGAACATATAGTAAGAGCTCCTCTTCGATCTAGCAGTATTGAATGCATCTATACAAACACCGCTATTTTGATTTGTGCTCTTCAAATCCTAATCTCTCATGTAAAAATTGTACCTATTTATGTCATATCCTTTCCATGTCACAATTGTAAATGTTGGCTCTTTTGCCAACCGTGTCGTCACTATATCATCTGATAAGCTTCTAGTGATGGGTCGCTCCTTCAACTATTTACTCAAGTAAAGGTTGTGCTGTCTCATGATCCAAGACTCTTGTGCGTCGGATTCTGTTGCCGTAGCCAATGCTTGTGTTCGTCGATATACGGAGACACTATAGCCATGTGTTGGAAAACCATGAAATGGGTTTAAGTATGCGCAACCGGATTAAACGTGATTGCTTTCCTTTCTATGGTCCCAATACCCTCGAGCCTCTCCTTATGGCGAGATCGAGGCACACCTATCAGTTTGACCTGTGCCATGTAATCGATGCAGAACTAAGATCGCTTGTCTGAGCTTCTTGTGGATTAGTTGAATGAGAGCAAGTACCAAAACTAAGATCGCTTGTTGTTCTTTCCCATGGCAATTGAGCAGCATGGAGCTAAATGAAATTGAGGTATGCCACCTCAAAGCTCATTATTTCCAGCGATCAGCAAGTAAGTTAAATTTTTAAATACTACCAAGGACAGCAGGGATACTACCAGACAACTTATTCGTGGTAAGATTCAGTAAACTGAGCCCCTTTCTATTCTTCAGAGACTGAGGTATGCTTCCATCGAACAAGTTTTTATCTAGCAACAATTCATCCAACACTCTACAGTTGTCAATGCTATCAGGTATCTTGCCAGACAATTGGTTTCCTGACAGAATTAGTTGGTTCAAGTTGGCTAAGCAACCAATTTCAGAAGGAAGGGGTCCCGATAATGAATTGTATGACAGGTCTAAGCACCAAGAAAGGGCAGGGAGTTGCAAAATCTCTGTGGGAATCGAACCATTGAGGCTGTAATTCGTTGACAGATCAAGAGCAATAAGATTCTTCAAGTTGCCCGGGCTTGCTGGAATTGGCCCCTCCAAGTTACCGTAGTAAGCGTAAAGCTTAGTCAGCCGCGTGAGATTTCCAACAGACGATTGTACGAGGCCTGACAAGCTAGCGTTTGTACAGGCCTAGCTCAACCAAATTTGTTAGCTTCCCAATGCTCTCTGGGATGATCACTCCGGATATGGAAGCGTTTACAATCTCAAGAAAGTCGAGACCAACCAAATTGCCGATGTCCAACGGAATGCCCCCAGAAATCCTAGTGTCTCCTGAATAAAGCATTTGGAGGGTACTTCGGTCCACAATATAGCTTAGCAGCTGCCCGCTGAAAGAGTTGCTGCTGTGCTGAGAGCCAGATAACACTGTAGCTCGCTGCAGTTCGCTAGCGAAATGATGAATCCTCACCCTTTCCCTGTCGTCTGCTTCAAGCCTATTTATGGCCAAGTTTAGGTATTGGAGAGCTTGCAACCTCCCCAGACTGGGAGGCACATAACCAGTAAATCTATTGCGTGAGAGGCCAAGTGATTTGGGAGCAGTGAGGTTGGAGAGTGAAGAAGGAATTGCTCCACTGAATTGGTTTGGATGTCTTGCAGGTTAGGAAATTTGCGACCGATGTCGGCGGCAATGCTGCCACGCAGCTGGTTTCTTTCTACTTGAAAGGTGGTCAGCGACGACAAATTATACCAGGAGAGAGGGAGCATGCACCGTGTGTTGTAAGAAATGCAGTATTAGCAGTTTTAACATGATTATATTTCCAAGTACAGCCAATAACCATGGATCAAGAATTTCATAACAGTACATGCAAATAAATTGAACTTTGTAATAGAAAAAGAACTCATAGTCTGACATATAAACATGTACAGTATTATGAATAAGGCAACCAACATAAAGCTCATGTTGAATATTTGAGTGTTCTCAGATATCGGGTTGCCTTAAAAGGCCTTCCTCGCCACAATGGACAAGTAATAGACTAGATTGTGACAACTTTACCACAATAACAGATTTAATACTTGACAGATTAAATGAAAATCTACTCAATTGCTTATCTTATATGCACAAGAATAGTGAATCAAGCTTCCTGGACAGAATATACCATGCTCTAACAGACATGCATTTGAGTAGAACACAATGAAGCAAAACTAAGTGAAACAAAATAGTGAAATGACACCAGAACAGTCGCAAGAGCACAGATAAATAGCAGAAGCAGAATATCCACTAATTAAGCATATAAAGACGGGATCACAATTGAGCTAATCAAGTATATATATATATCAAAGTGAAATTGACTGCTAAGATTTGTTGTCACAATTAGTCTATTTCAGCCCCAAGATCATCACTGAACATTAAGCCCACACGCAAGGTCCCCAAGCCAATAGAATTGACCGGCCCCTTTGCATTCACAGAGGAGGAGGCAATCACAGCAGTATGAAAATACTTACAGATCACTGACTGAATGACAGTGAGAAATGGCTAGGCACGTCGAAGACGCTGACCCAGAAAACAACAACGCCCCTGCAATGCCGCAGTCCTCGTAGGCGAATGTCTTCAGAGATACAAAGCCAAACAATCCTCTCGGTGAGGCAATTCACGAGAGGGTTAGAGATCTGGCGCAACCACTCGAACCACAGAATCACCCTTGACCAAAGAGATGAACCGGTAGAACACGTAAAGAAGACCACACAATCGGCCTCCACGAAGCAAATTAACACTACACCATGGCACACTTTTGCCAACACATGGTATAGTCGGCAAAAGACACCTTCCCGACACAAAAAGCTGTTGGCAAAGGTTTGTTGACGATACATAAGCGATGGCGGTAGAAGCGATCGGCTTAGGCTTTGCCGACAGATAAAACTTTGCCGACAGATAAAGTGTCGGCAAAGATCTAAGTTTTGCCGACAGTTTCAATCTTTGCCGACAGTTAATGTTTTGCCGACAGTAGGGGCATTGCCGACAGTAAATCTGAATTGCCGACACTTTACGTGTTGGCTAATCAATTTTCCCCTCATAGACCGAAGCTAGTTTTCTACACAAGTTTTGTGTCGGCAAAGGTGCTAGCACACATGACATACAAATTAAATATGCAATATATACAAAACCAATTCCACATTATCCACCATTGATCGAATTGACATACAAACTTTACATGCAAATGGTGCCACTCACATATATAACCATATACATACACAATCACAGTTCAAATAATCACTTCAACATGTAAATAATGCAACATATATCTCCACCACAAGGTTTGATAAACATAGATCGATCCTTCAAATAAGTTAAGTTGCATACATGCCCGTCCAAAATAAGTAACGATCGGTGAGAGGTAATGAGCTAAGTCTCACCTAGTAAATAAGGGCATACATTTTCACTAAAAGAGAGGATGCATATACTTCTCTAGCTACTAGTTAACATTTCTAACCATAAACAAGACTACTATCTTGTTGCACAAAAGGTTGCCACTCCAAAAACTTGTAGCACCTCCAACTACACAAAAGTTACTACTATACTCGAAGCCTATCACCTTGTACATGTACGACATGATGAAGAAAAGAAATAATCAGCAAAAACAACAGAAAATCCGTCACAGCTGAACAAAAGAGCAATTAATGCAAGATAGAATAACTAATAGGCGCATGGAACAAGATTACTTTTCTAACATAGAACACATGGAAAAAAAAGTTTGCTTTATCGATGAATCTTTGGATCGTGAAACAGAAGAACCAGATACACATGTCATGTTTTCGAGTTGCTATAAAGTGTTAAGTCAAACAAAGATGTGAGATAAGAACTCGGGTGAATCATAGTAAGTGACAAAATAGGTCTTGACAAAATAGATAAGAACTGCAGACACGAGGTTTGAGCAGACACACAAACCCCACCTCACTAACACAAACCCTACCAAATGCAAAGGACAAATTCAATGAATCTTTGCAAAGCCTTAAATCATAGTCGATCTCACGGTCTCACTATATCCAATGATCTTGCCAAAAGCCAGCGAGTTCGATTAGGTTGAAATTTAAGCCCTAGCGAGTTCGATTAGGTTGAAATTGCTCAACCCGTCACGTGAGTTTCACTAAGTACCGGACACAAATTTTTCGCTTAGCACACCTAAATATTCCAAACTAGTTCTTTCCTTTTCTATAAAGCGGCAGATATTGTGTTCCAAACTAGTTCTTTGTTTGAAGGAAAAAATTGACTCAAGAGTTCTTTGGTAATGAGAATCATTATTCCCAACGCATGGTGGCATAGGAAAAGTCGAACATCTTAAAATTTTATCCATTGTATTTTACCTATTGTAAGGTGATATAAACAAAAATGCAAAACCACATGTGTACATGCACTATCTTAACCGTAAAAAATAACTCAAGATTCATGCAAGAGGTATTAAATTATTAGGTGATGAGATGGTGGTTTGAATTTTGAAAGGTTGCAATTTTGCATCAATCTCAAGGTACATTTGATGATGTGATAATACATGTACCTCAATGTATATGTGGAAAATCACATTAAGTAATATAAATCATTTCTTCATACTAAACACCTTTTACAATGCTGCAACACTACCACAAATTATTCGAATAAAAGCGAGAAAATAGTCGGGAAAATATAGTGAAATTGGCAAAAGCTTGGCATGACAGGGGACTATGGTCTCTAGCAAATCTATACATATCACCAATATTTACGCTTTGGATTAACACTATTTAGACAAGCAAACCAAGTTATCAAATTCTAAAACAGCAAAGAGCATACAATTTCACCACAACATTCATAAATTCATCGCTATGAAGCTATACCCAAAACCCTAACTAACAAGAAGAGATAGTGGGAAGAATCAACAAGCGCTCTCGATTCGAATCTTTTAGAATAGTACCACATGCAATATAATTTAAGTAGTCCATTTGACAAGTGATAGGACAGAAATACAAGATCTAACTACGTGCGATCGGCTCTTCATCATAAAATATGAGGAATGGGCGAGCACCGTGGCGAAAAAACAGCTCCAACGACATGGCATGGAATGATTGTGGATGTAAGGAGGTTGTGACAATTGAGGATTAGTTGGTGGAGTGATCTTTAGGTGATTGCGATGTTGCATACAAGTTTAATCATTTGTTCTACAAAGGTTCTGAATAAATGCTAGTTAGTCATTAGATCTTGTCTTTAAACATCGAGAAAGAATACACATGTCGGACTTGCTGTTGTGTTCACATGATCACATATCGGCCATCTCGATCACGCTTTCACATTTGTGTATATATTCATGCGAGATGAGTTTGCTACAATCTTTTGCATGCTTTAGTAAGTCCTTGGATGCAAATAGAAATGATGGATGCTTGAGATGATGCATGTATGGAAGGATATTATTTCTAGTTGCGACATGATCTACATAATTTCATATCTTGCTTACATTGGCGAAACTTGAGGTGTTCTATTTCTAGAATGAAATATTGAGTGTTACGATCGATCATTGATATGCCAATATTCATGTCAGATATGCTATAGAGCCCACATTTCGACAAGCAATGGCAAAGTTTTTGTTCACTAAAATAACCTGACAGTTGCTAACAGGTTCTCCATTTTGTTTTCACTTTTTTCTTGATCTGAAATAGAGCCCACATTTCGACAAGCAATGGCAAAGTTTTTGTTCACTAAAATAACCTGAAAGTTGGACTCAATAGACAGTTGAGTGATGATATTTCTTTAGTTACTTGTTCTTTTAGGATATGGATTGTGCCGACAAAATTTACTGATAATTATCTCTTTGTACCTAGGTGTGTCAGTCAGTACCTGGGAACAATAGCATCAAGTTGAGCCAGAAAGAAGAGGTTCATGGTCATCAGATTTCTCCGAATTCTTAGGGAACATAACATTTACAAGATCGATGTGGGCATACTTTTGTTTACCCCATTCTTTCTATATCCTTGCCATTTCAGGGTTGTTTGTTTAGTTGATGAGTATATGCATTAGTGAGCTATAACATTTTAAATGCGGCGACTTGTGTTATACTATTTCCTATCTGTGACTTGTTTAGTTGATGAGTATATCACGATGTTGATGAGTATTGCTGTTAGTATAACAGGCAATATTGAACTAAAAATTGGCATCACCCAACCACTTTATTAGCAAACAATTTGGTATTGCAGTCATACGGAAATGAAGTATAGGCAATTAGGCATGGTTGCACCAAAATTTAAACCGCTTGAAAATTAAGTCATCAAAGTGAACATTTTAAATCCAGCTCATACCTATGGTCACATGGGCACTTCAGTATAAAAGATTTCAACTCCCAAACAGTTAAAACATCTTTTGGTATTTAAGTACCTATCAAAGAAGAATTTAAATTTTATAAAAGGTGAAATAATCAAAGAGAAGGACCGGCAAGTTAGCAATTATACGGGACTTGGATCTTTTGATTGCCTTGAAGACTTCTTGTCATCCTTGATCTATAACAAATTGGTAAGTTATTGTAGATGATAGACCATAAATTTCTTAGTCATATGGATGTAAGCTAAGGTATTACTCTATCATGTGGCCACGCGATGCATCTCCCACGAGCATCTCCAATGGTATGTAAGGCTCCATATTGGCGAGGTAGTATGGCATCCCTCATGAAAACATGATTGACAACTACCTCACAATATTGAATGCCAAGAGGAGTACCCCCACAATAGATGATGGGTTTGTTGTTTGAGCAGTTCCCTTAGCCACAGGGAAGATTATAGGGCCTCACAACATTATATAGTATCACATCTCTTCCACCCTAAAGCATAAGAGTTTGACACAAGGTAGCAAGTATGTTCTAAGACATAAGGTAAACTATATATTGTGGGTTTAGCAATTACCTCTTCATCATGTGGTTCATCCGGAAAGAAAAGCGGTATGCCTATTCATGAGCATATTTTCATCATCACTTAAGTGTATTTCATCCTCGACTTGTGACACATTATCATCATTATCATCATCATGGTTCTCTAGTTCTTCCACAAGACTAGGTCGACTCATGAGTTCTAATAAAAAGAACAACTATGGAACAATTACTGCATTAAAAATAAAATTATAACATAAAGGAATGACCAATTACCACTTGGGGGGAATTATTAGATCCATTTGGAGTGTTGGAAGCATTTTGTTGCTGCTGGAGTAACTTTTCAAGTAGTTGTTTCATATTGTCCAACTGGATTTGTATAGCTTCCACTTTCTTATCAGATTGTCGACGTGCTTCAATTTCCATTTGAAGCCTTGTTGACGTGCATTTTTTGGCCCCAGGCATGTCCAACTCAGCAGGTGTTGGTCCCAAGCCAATAACACGAACATATCCATTCTTCTCGGGCCCACAAACATGGAAATAAGCATCACCTTCCTCTATACTCTTCTCTATTAGTTCAGGATTATCTCTGACTGCATCTTTAAGTGCATTCTATAGAAAATGAAGATATGTGATCGGTAGTCAGCTGGTTGAACTGAAGGATAGGTAGCCCAAGGATAAGAGGTTGGCCAAGGGCCCCCGAGGTTGTTGTTGCCCAGACCACGATGGCTTGAGCCTGTCGATGTTCTGCCGAGCTCGGCGGTATCGCCCATGGAGCCGATTAGAAGCGAGATCGAGGACCACCATCTTTGTTGCGAAGCTTCGGTAGGCAGGGCGTGTGAGAGAGAAAAATTGACCCCAACACGAGGATCGCACTTACGCCGTCGGCCGATGCATGTGGGGATCTCCCCATGGAACACTACTACGAATAGGTCATCACTTGCCGGTTCGTCACGCCATTATTGCGGTTATGGGCGCCGCGATCATTGGTCGGCGATGATACTCGGGTTATCGCTGCCGGGAACCGGCGGTGATAATAGATATCCTGCCGGTTCATTATACAACCGGCGATGATATTAGACTATCTCTGCCGGTTTACACTAGCATCCGTGATGATACTCAACTATCTCTGCCGGTTCAACCTAGAATCGGCGATGATATATGTATATCTCTGCGGCTTATCTGACGACAAAGCGGTGATACGTGTATATCCTTGCCGGTTCCTAGAACAACCGGTAGTGACAACCAATTCGAAAAAATTTGTAGATGTACTTCATAGATGTCCCAATTAATCTATGAAGTACATCTACAAATTTTTTCAGAGATTCGTGACTTTTATTAGTTGGTGTGCACGATGTGTACACAGGAAGGCTGTGTGCACATGATATGTTGCCTTCAAATATATAGTATATGAAGCGTCGTTAGATCATAATTAAAATATATTAAAGCATCACAATATTTAGTTTTTACAATTAATAGTCTGTTCACAAATGTTATGTGAGTACATCTCGTTCACTTTAGATCGAAGCTTCGTCGTGGAACTACGCCCTTTGGATCGATGACTGTTCATCAATGAATCGGCGATATGCTCTTGAATTGCTAAAATTTCTTTCGATAATGGCTGATTGGTTCTCGGCTTGGGCGTATTTGTTATTGAAGAAAAGAGAATTTAATTAATGATGATAGATGTTAAATGAAAGAAAAGTAGGCATGAATGTGTAATTATATACCATGGCCGTTATAGCCGGCGATCTTCGTGACAATTGAATGTAAATTTGTACATCGTAGTATCTTATAAACTATTTCCACAGTCTGTCTCATGCATGGAAAGTCTGTTATTACTTTGAAAGTTGTCTGTAGGGAAGATCGGACCACCTTTCTTGCAATACCGTGTGAATCTTTGTGAATGATTTTAAATAGTAATTAACCTTAAATACAATAGAATAAAATATTACTAGAGCAATAGCATAGCGATCGAGTTTACTGTTCATCATCTTCCAAAATTATGTTCATACTCACGAAGTTCTTTTCTCCACGAGTCCAAGACATAAACCACCTAGCTTCTAACTCGATGTGAGGAGGACCCGATGATAACTAGACATATATGTTAACACACCTATTAGTCCCACAGTGTCACACAAAAATAGTAAAACAATATTAGAAGTAGGGTATCGTCTTTGAAAGTTATAGGGTACAAGTATGGAGGTTTTCTTTCTCGACTTGAAGAAAGTCTTAAATAAATACTCTTCAACAAACTTTGGGTTATCACGACGAGTTTCTCGTTAACAAGCCCGGATCGAGAAATCCTAAATCTTCATCCTTATTTTGTGCACATAATCGTATCTCCATTCTACATATGTAAAAAAAAGTTAGACATACTGAGTTGAATGGTAGAAGAATATACAATAATATAAATAGAGACTTACAAAGTCCACGGTCGACCCGATGACGGCGTCGAGCATCTGCCGTACAACATATACAATTCGCGAAACTCTAACGAGAACATGCCATCCCCATTATGAAAATCCAAATCTTTGTATTTCATGGGATCGCCCACATACCCTCTTGGCACTTCTTTGCATGTATCTTGATGGGCGCGCCGCAATTTTGTTGTTAGGTTGTCTAAATCTTTTGGGGAGCCATCGGTTGCCCTTAATGTACTTCGGCTTAGACCTAGCTCGTAATTACGGCGTTGTTCACAGACATCTTTTTGAGCTTGCGACATCGGCGCCTCGGCACTAGCCATCTTCAAGTTTTGCTTTACGGAGATCGCTCGTAGTCCGACATTCCGAAGGTTGAAGCCCGCCTGTCTCTTTGGCTTTTGCCATACTCAAGAAAAACTCCTGCGCATTAGCATCGACTTTAGTCTTCTCGGGTGATGGCACCTTTTGGAAGTGAGATGTTACCTCGGCCGTTTGCTCTTTGCGTTCTTCTTGATCATATCGGCCGGTAATTTCTTACGAGGCGTGTTGCCTTCACAGATGACCGAGATTTGGTACAAGGCGATCACGGACTTCGAGATGGTCTTGATGTTCGACTCTTCTTATGTGCTTGGTGAGGAGTTGGACCTTCTTGGTGGTCTTGGGAGGAGGAGTTGGACTTTTTCCGATGGTGCCGCGGAGGACTTGGACTTTTCTGGTGGTGCCGCGGAGGAGTTGATCCTTTTGTGGATGGTGCCGCGGAGGAGTTGGACTTGTCCTAGCTGGTGCCGTGAGGAGTTGCACTTTTCGTGGCGGCAGTGTCTGTGTGTGGAGAGTGCGGCTCATCATCATCGTCGTCGTTATCGGCCTCATCGTCCGAGCGAACATAATCAAGCTCTTGCGCCACGCGAGGAAGCCATGCACGTTTTCTCCAAGTTTGTTTTTTCCGTCCTCGCCAGAATCTCTACCTCCATTTTGCGATATTGTCGGACTACACCGTTTACTTCGCCGACCTGGAGAATCCCGGTGATATTAGGCGGCGATCACGAGAACTGCGAGGAGGCACATGGCCAAGCCACGCCATCAGCCACCTTGATGGTAATGCCATGTGCGGACAAATGCAGCTTGCAGTGTCGGTTACTGTGATGTCATCCTTTGGAAAATGGAGTCGATGCTCTCCGGAATCGTTGCGGACGCTTGCCTGCTCTTAAGAACACCGTGGCCGAGGTTCGGAGGGCTGTCATCGAGTGGCGGTCGTGGTGAGAGCTTTCTTCTTGCTTGCTCCACAACTTGATCCAGCTCTCTCTTCCTCTAACGCTCTTGACACAAACATCTTGTATTTGACTTTGCGGTTCATATTCTCCTATTCTTTTCGCGCTTGTACATAAGTCGTCATCTGGGAAGCCTTCTTTCCACGGCACCAAACCAACTCCTCAAGTGCGCCGGGATGCTCTCTGTTACCAGGCAACAATCGACTCATCATTCTCCTTCGTCGGATGAAAAGCCCTTGGGAAGACTCCGTGAGCATCGATATTTTACGGGACACCTCCGGGCTCTATCGCTCTGAAGCTCAAGCTGCCATCTTCGAGATAAAGTCCCCTCCCAAGCAACGATGCTTTGATCGTGCGATGAACTTCGGCCGTCGCAGAGTAACGCCCCTTGAGGATTAGCTCTTGTTCGCGCCTATCCCACGCAGTATTTTCTTCACGTAGCCACGATTGCCTAGTGTGTGAGGTGGATATTCTTATCGCGCTTGCCTTGTTCTTCGACTCCTTTATGCAGGCTTCTTGAAATTCTGTACTCCACAAAGTCCTTCCAAAATTCTCTTATCTTTGGAAACATGTTAAAATTTGGCGTGACATTCTTCTTCACATAGGTCTTATTCAATTTGAGTCTTCCAATTCTTCGGCATGTGCACATGATACCTAGTGCGTTTCTTTGCAACCAACTCGACCCTTGGGGAAATGGAATACTTGTTTTAGCTTGCCCCATAGCGATTCCTTGGTCATCGGGAACAACCCATGATCACCTTCGCGGCGGTCCATGATCTATAGATGATGGGCACGTTATCCCTAACAAGTACTCCACAGTGTCTCAGTCTGGCGCTAACGACTTCGGGTATAGCGGGTTCCCGACTTAAGAGCTGGAGTATGTTGTGAACATCCTTCGCATCTTGTTAGAGCCACGACACACGCCGCTTTGTTCACCCGACGTTTGAGCCTACAATTGGATCTTGTTATTAGTCGTATGACCCTACAATATTTTGGGATTCTAGCGTACTAATACTTTACCTCGCCCATGTTAGTCGCGTCGGCTTGGTCCATGGCGATGGCGTCGACTTGGCCCATAGCGAGGCGTCGGTTTGGTCCATGGTACGTGGCGTCGGGTTGCTCCATATCAATATCCTCAGAGGTCCAAGTAGCCACTTGGGCTACCCTCCTACTTGTCTACATTCGAGGGCGAACTCCCTCGGCACTTGTCCCCGATTGAGGCCATTCCTAACAATCCAAAATATGCACATGTAACTTTAAAATGATACTTATACATGAGAAAAAAATCACATGATACATATACATCTCGAAATGAAAAAATAATATGAAAAAATTCATATATTCTTAAGAATATATTCCACACTAAAATGATTTTAAAAAAATAAGCCCTGCAAGTTCAAAAAGCATGGATGTCACGAGGCGTCCGGTACAGCAAAGGAAGCCATGAGGAGATATGCTAAGCAGAAATGGACTTAGGACTTGGTTGGTGTCTTCTTTAGCGTACCCTTTGTCTATAGGTTTCCTCCGCTCCTCTTCTTCATTGATCATGGAGTCCTGCGTGTCCAACTTTTCCAATGAAAAATTTCATATTCTATGAAGATATAGAACATGAAATTTTCATTGGAAAAAGCATGTCTCCTCATGGCTTCCCTTCAAGAAACGACGCCTCGTGACACCCATGATTCTTGAACTTGCAGGGCTTATTTTTTTAAACACATACATTTTGGTCAACAAAATATACATACACATAAAATTGTAGAATCAAATTCATTATATATCGAGAGTTACAAACAAGAGAAAATTCTAGCAAGTTTAAACTCTATAAACTTGTCGACTTTTCTCTTTTTGTAACTATCGATATATAATGAATCTTGAAATTTCATACAAGCTGCTTACTATTACAATTAGTGGCACAACTATTAACTAAATGAACTACAACTACTTACTATTACAATTAGTGGCACAAAATAAATATTTACAACACATGTATACATCTTTCTGAAACAAATATTTACAACACATGTATACATCTTTCAAGAAGATATACAAAGCACCAAATTGAAGTTTACTTTTGGCTGCAATATAAATAACCACTGAGCAAAATGATCAAAAGCAGTACATGTGCGGATGTGAATTCACAAGGCAACTAGCATAAAGCTCAACTTGTTTATTTTGAGTGTTCTCGGATGTCGGGTTGCCCAAAGGCCCTCCTCGCCACAAGGGGCGAGTAATAGACTAATTTGTGACAACCTTACCTTAGTTTGAACCCTTACCACCTTAACATACACATTACAAAAATTGATAATCAAGCTCATTGTTATTAGATTATATTCAGTTGAGCATACATTCAGATCAGTACATTAAATATTTGCTAAGCGAATCTTGAAATATAAACAACAGGTATAGACATAGAAGTGCTACTAACATCATCAGGTATTGAACACTAATTAGACTAAGGAACTAAGGAACTAAACAAAATATAGACAGAGAAGTGCTACTAAGGACCTAAACAAAATATAGACAGAGAAGTGGTCATGCAATACATGCAATACAAGATTGTTGAAATAAGGGCAGTATGAGCATAATGAGACATATACTTAACCCAGATATGACTAAGCACAACTTATCCACAATGTCCAGAACATATGAAATGATCATGAATTCAACAGGTATAAGCTTATAATCACATAGATTCATGATATGAACACATATATCTGAGGACATTCAGCATGGATAATAAATGAATTAACGAGCAATATACTACTCATGTTTGGTTTTTCGATGTGCTCTCAGTTGAATAACTTGATGGGTTGCTTCAAAGAAGCCCTCCAACACCAAATTTCAGCAATATATCACAGGTATATCAATCTGAAATTAGTGACTCTATTCGATTCAGCACCGTTTAAGAAAAATTGGTGACTAATACTCAATTATGGATGACACGCTCTTGAACAACAAAATTGCAATAATTTTGCCTCTGACGATGATGCCAAGCCGTGAGAATTGAGTTCCATATTAGTCCGGGATATCAAAGTTATGAAAGGAACTATTCTCGGGATAGCATATCACATATCTGGCGACAACAAAGAACAAGTTAAAGTATTGATACAATGATCTAACAAATCTTTGAATTACGAATGATTCACTAACTAGCGAGATAAATATTGCCTCATTTATTTGTATCATCATCGAGCGATAGTAGAGAATAAAATCGATTGCCTCATTTATTTGTATCATCATCACGAATAAATCTCTATCTCATTGATAACCCTAGAATCATCACAGATTAGTTGTCACAAATTGTCTATTGGGTCCCAAATCCTCCTTTGAACACTATACCCACATGCTAGGTCCCCAAGCCAAATGAATTGGTGGCCCTTAGCATCTGCACACCGCACATCTGAAACATTCACAATCACATTCACAATCACATGCACATTCACATTCACATTCACATCGCACATTCACATCTGCACAACCACATTCGCACATCGCAAGAGCGATACCAAAGCGACGGCGGGAGGCAGTGGGGAGGTCGGCGGCGACGGGGAGGCGGTGGGAGGTCGGCGGCGCGGGGAGGCGGTGGGGAGGTCGGCGGCGGCGAGAGGCGGGGGAGGTCGGCGACGGCGGCCGAGTCGGCGGCGTCGAGTCGAGCTCAGGAGGCGAGCGGCAGTCGAGCGGCGGCGTCAGGGAGCTCAGAGGCGACGGCGGCCCGAGTCGAGGCGGCGGCGTCAGGGAGCTCAGAGTCGACGGCGCTGTAAAACTGAGAGGAGGGCGCGGGCTAGGGCTAAGGTAAATGAGAGGAAGGCGCGGCGTTTCTATTTATAGTGGTGGAATATCACTGCCGGTTGGTCATACCAACCGGCAGTGATAGTATATTACTGCCGGTCCATTGTACAACCGGCAGTGATAGTGGAATACTACTGCCGGTCCATTATACAACCGGCAGTGATAGTGGAATACTACTGCCGGTCCATTGTACAACCGGCAGTGATAGTGGAATACTACTGCCGGTCCATTGTACAACCGTGATCGATCTCTTTGCCCACATTCTCGTTAAAATTTGTCTTTTTTATTGCTCTTAATATAGGACGAATTTGATCATGAAATTTTATATGTACATGGGGTAAGATGAGATGTACATCCATGATTTTGTTTCAGAATTTTTGGAAACTTTTCTTAGTTGGATTGCACGGTGATTGCACCAAATCTTTGTCAAATTCGAACAAATTCAAGTGCGATCAAAATCACAAAAATCCAAATCAATAAAACTTTCAATTTGATCAATAGAAAGCATAACCTCAATTTCCATTATTGCATATATTACATTAATTGTTACATATGAGAAAATAAACATATCGTTCATACAAAAGAAAGCATACATTTCATTACTACAACTAAGCTACGACTCGACCTTCGTTATGATCGCGCGTATGTATGTAACAAATCCTTTGTCTTCCATGGTACTTAGGTCAACGCCCTCTCCAAAGGGAAGCTCATCGAATTGGTTGTACTCTTCCTCGTCGACAACATTCTCAACTCCGACAATCCTTCTTTTCCTTGAATAACCACGTGGCGCTCCTTGTTAGCCGGTCGATTACAAAGAAGATTTGTGTCACGAAATTAGCAAATCGAATGGTTCTTCTCTGTATCCGCGAGTTTGAGGTCCACGGTAGTGATGCCGTGCTTTGTCGATATTCACGCCACGAAAGTCGACCCATTGGCACCGAAAAAGAAGGACCTTCAAAGGACCATAGTCAAGCTCCCAAATCTCTTCTATGAATCCGTAGTAGGTTTGCCTATTTCCATTCTTTGTCATAGGCATCTATACGGATACCGCTATTTTGATTGGTGCTCCTTTTATCTTGCGCTCTTGTATAAAATGTAAAACCATTTATGTCGTATCCTTGGAATGTCCGAATTGTAGTTGACGGTCCACGAGCCAACAATTTCAAGCGAGTGCGATCTGTCTCAGACGCATCATGTGTCTACACAACCAATCGCCGAAATTATCTCTGTGCTCTCTCGCGAGCCAACCCTCGACCTCCACAGGTTTGTTTTGGATAGCACGTTCTTGTGCATGTCGACATATGGGGCCACCACAACCGATTGTCCCAAAAGCTGCGAAATGTGCTTGTGTAAATGCAGCTAGATTGCTAATACGTCTTGATTTCTCGCCTAGTGTCCCTTTCCTGTAGCCTTCCCTCATGCCGAGATCTGAGCACACCAATCGGTTTGAGATCCATATAATCGACGAGAACTCAATGACCTCCTCGGTTCCCCGACCATCGGCAATCTGACCTTCCGGTCGATTTGATTCTGAACATATTTCTTTATAACCCCCATGAATCTCTCGAAAGGGTATATCTGATGTAGAAATACGGGACCAAGAATTCGTATCTCTTTCACAATGTGAACAATGAGATGGACCATAATATCAAAAAAGGATGGAGGGAAACACATCTCAAGCCTGCACAGAGTGTGGACCACGTTGGCCTTCTAGTATTAATGGATCGATGGCCTTCTGTGAAATCGCGTTGAAGAATAAACACAACTTGATAATTGGGTCTCGGACTTTCTCTGGCAGAACCCCCCTAATTGCAATTGGAAGCATCTGTGTCATCATCACGTGGCAATCGTGAGACTTCATACCAATTAACTTTAAGTCTTTCATTGAGACTAGTCTCTTTATGTTAGCGAGTAACGAGACGAACTTTGATTCCGTGCAAGCATTCATAGCGCTAATTTTCTCTTTCTTGCTCAAAGTGTAGCAGGCTGCGGGAAGGTACTTTTTGCCTGTATCCATTTCTTCATGATGCAGCTCCTTCCTCAGTTTCATATCTTCGAGGTCCATCCTTGCTTGAAGTGTATCTTTCGTTTTGCGGTATGTCGATGAAGATACCAAGCAAGCTATCACACACGTTCTTCTCTATGTGCATGACGTCGATTGCGTGTCGAACTTCCAGGTGCTGCCAATAAGGTAGGATCCAAAATATTGATTTCTTTTTCCACAAAGGAGCCTTATCCCGGGAAGTCGGAATAGATGTCTTCGGCTCCTTTCCGTGAATAATTGTAAGGTCCTTCTGTTGGCAAATATCATTTCCCGATCGATTCTTGAGCTAATGCAGTCTCCTTTGTCCCGTCAAAAGCTCTCTTATTATTGCGGTATGGGTGATCCTTACGGAGGAACCTACGATGCCGCATGTAAGCCATTTTTCGGCTGTTCTTGACCACCGCTAATTGTATCATCCGAGCCTTTGGGCGCATCCGTTGAAGCCTTTTGTCGTTGCGGCCCGATAGGTTGCCAAGCGGGATAATCATTAATGGTTACAAACAATAATGCCCGTAGGATAAAGTTTTCTCTTTTATACTCATCCCATACCTGTACACCATCGGTCCACAATATTAGAAGATCTTCAACCAATGGTTTGAGGTACACATCGATATCATTGCCAGGTTGCCTGGGCCCTTGGATCAATAGTGGCATCATAATGTACTTTCGCTTCATGCAAAGCCAAGGAGGAAGGTTGTAGATGCATAAAGTCAGCGCCAAGTCTTTGTGGCGACTACTCATGTTGCCAAAAGGATTCATCCCATCTGTACTCAACCCGAACCTTATATTCCTCACATCATATGCAAAGCGCTTCTTATATTTTCTGTCGATGTTCCTCCATTGCACAGAATCAGCAGGGTGTCTGAGCATTCCATCCTTCTTACGCTCTTCGGCGTGCCATCGTAGCAATTGGGCATGCCTTTTGTTCGCAAACAATCGCTTCAGACGGGGGATTATAGGGAAATACCACACCACCTTACGGGGACACCTCTTCTTCTTACGCCTCACCCCGACATCTTCGTTCTCGATATCATCGTCGTTGCCCTTATACCGCTTTGCTTTGCAAACAACACAGGCATCCATGTCTGCAAACTCATTGCGATACAATATGCAATCGTTTGGACATGCGTGTATTCTTTGTACTTCCAGTCCCAGCGGCGGACAACTGCTTGGCACGATGCGTAGTTGAAGGCAACACGTTACCCTCTGGAAGCAAGTCCCCCAAGAGACATAACAGCTCAGTAAAGCTCTTATCGGACCAACCATTGCTTGCCTTCAACTGCAGTAGTGAAAGCACGGTATGCAGCTTTCTGTGCTCCTCCTTGCAGCCCGGGTACAATGGCGTTGTAGAGTCTTCTACCATACGTTGGAACTTTTGAAACTCCCTTTCACTCGTGAAGTCCCCCTCCCCATCACGCAGCATTTGATCTAGATCATCTTCGTGGGTATCAACGAACGCATCTTCCACCGCCGTCATATCGTTGTCTCCGTCATCTCCATCAATGTGTTGCCCTTCATGAACAATATCATCTTCATCAATGTTTTGCCCTTCATGTATAATATCATCTTCACCGTGCTCAGTCCAACAGGTATAGCCAGCCTTGAAACCCCTTCGAAGCAAGTGTGCACGTATCGACTCTAAGTTACAAAACATCTTCTCATTTTTGCAATCAGCGATGGACAACACATATAGTCCGCGGGTTTCTTGACTTGTGTGCAGCACCGCATTGAAAACAAGTCACACCATTAAAGAACTACTGCACCACGACGGTCCGTGTCATACATCCACCTTCGGTCCATCTACGATTAATTATATCAAACTACATTACTTAAACATCCACTACATCACTAAAATGGATATAACAAATTTTCATTAATTAAATTAATTACAATTATGCATAATTGTCCATCTAGCAATTTTATTACTTAAACATCCACTACATCACTAAAATGGATATGAATTTCTTTGTAAATAACAATATATAATTGTAAATGATTAGTTTTACAAATACATCTAGCAATTTTGCCTATATAATACATCAAACCTTTTTCACTATTTAAATATCCATCTAGCATTTTTTACTTATTTAGAAGATTTCTTCATTTCATTTTGTTATGTAGCGCTAGCTATTAAATTAAATTAATCTACAACAAATTAACAAGCATATAATTGAATATAAGGATATATTTCTAAATAATTATTTATGTTCCAACTTGCATTATTGCAAAATCCATCTACCATTTCCCATTATTTAAATATTCAACTAGCAATTCTCACTATTTATAATTGATCATCTAGCAATCCTTTACTATTAAAAATCGGCGGTGAATTATAATCTATTCAATAATTTAGCTAGATCTTAATTTGAGCGATCTGAGCATAAACTGTTCTGCCTGTACAATCAGCAATTATCAACATCTATAGCACTCAAGTAAAGTAAAATTTTACGACATATATAACATACATCAAGTCAAGAACCTCGAAAAATTTTAATTAATACAATTTTTCAGCGACAACTCCCCAAGATAATACAGCTCCTCTTTGAATTGCTCGTCGGAGAAGATGTCGATTCGATGAAAAATATGAACAAAATCTCGACACCAAATTTCGACACCTCTCCGGAAAAATACACCCGAGCAAAGCGCTCCTCTCTTACGCTTCGTAGGAAATCGTCGGTCGGTGAAGATCGCTATATAAATAGCTTATCATCGCGGCTCTGCCAACAACCGCGATGATAAGGTCATATTACGAAAAATACCTTATCGCTGCGGTTACGTGCGAACCCAGCGATGATAAATCATACTGTGAGGAAAAATTGCGTTAGGGGGAAAATACATATCACTTGCGGTTGAATATACGAACCGGCGGTAAAATTAAATATCATCGCGGCTATAAATTAAACGGCGGTAATATATCCTCATGCGGCTATAGGTATTAACGGCGATAATATATCCTTCCGGCTATAGGTATTAACCGGCGGTGATAGTCGATTATCCTTGCCGGTTGGTAATACAAACCGGCGGTGATACTCAACGTTCAACTCGCGCCCGACCAGCCGTCGCGCTTGCGGTTCTCTGCCGCGCAACCGTTCGCTTCACATTCCTCTGCCAGCTGTTGCCCTTCCCATTCTGCCTCTATATAATGCCAGTATTGTTGCATCCAATCCACTCTTGTCACAATCCACACAATCCACTCTTGTTGCAGCCCCCACACAATCCACTTTTGTTGCAACAATGGCACCCCCTAAGCGTGCGTGTTGGTGAGCCCCACCGATCCGTCGCTCTGAAGGAGGAGGAGAAGGAGGAGGAGGTGGAGGCGGAGGAGGAGGAAGAGGAGGCAAAGGA
This sequence comes from Guadua angustifolia, assembly GCA_036346375.1. Lineage (NCBI taxonomy): Eukaryota > Viridiplantae > Streptophyta > Magnoliopsida > Poales > Poaceae > Guadua > Guadua angustifolia. The sequence continues at coordinate 48,153,579 of CM070510.1, forward strand.
GGAGGAGGACGACGACAGCGATGACGGCAGCAGCGATGGCGGCGAGGAATCGCGGCGTTGGGGCAAGACCAACTCCGCCACCGAATCGGATTCGGATGAGAAGGAGGGCGAGCACCGCCGCACATCAGCGGCAGCTCGGCGACGAGGAGGAGGAGGAGGAGGAAGATGGCAGCGACGGCGAGTTTTGGATATAGGGCTTCGCGCCATTAGACTATTATAATTAGAACTAAATATGTAATCTTGAACAAAATATGCTTTGTAAATGTTATTTTAATTAATACATATCCATAAATTACAAATTTGCTTTCATATATTCTGTTTTTAACTAATTATGCTTTCATATGCTCTGTTTTTTAACTAATTATGCTTTCATATGCTCTGTTTTTTAACTAATTATGCTTTCATATGTTACATGCGAGATAAATTACAATATTTATTATGTTACATGCGAACTATCTTTGAGAACGATAATATCATTATCGGTTCTATAGTAAAACCGGCGGTGAAAATGGTCTTATCACTGCGGTTTTACTATAGAACCGCAATAATAAATCACTACGGTTCTACATGTAAACCGGCAAGAATATCTTCTTATCACTGCGGTTCTCTATTAAACCGCAATGATATTACCTCCATTGCGCGAGAAATTGAAACTAATCTTATCACTTGCCGATTGAAGTTTGAACGGCGGTGATAATATTATCACGCCGGTTGAATTTGGAACGGCGGTGATGATATTATCACTTGCCGCTCGGACCTACCCGGCGATGATGAAATCGCGATGAGGCGATGCAGTAGTAGTGGAACCAGTTTTACGTAGCTCAGGTTGAGGTTTCGCGGGAAGGTGAAGTTGCCGATGGCCGGGAGGAAGCTCCCGGCGAGCCCCCTCGTCGGCAGGCTCAGCGCTAACACCTACGGCAGCGTCCTACCGCAGTCGCACATCACGCCTTCCCAGCTGCAGAAGCCGGTGTTGCCGTTCCACGAGGCGAGCACGCCGGAGCTGGGGCCGTTGACCTCGGCCCTGAAAGCAAGCAGCGTGGCCTCCTTGCTGCCGCCGCTGTTGGCACTTGCCGTGGCGATGATCATGAGTATGGAGAGGAGGGACGGCAACAAACCCGCGAGACGCATATTGCGCTCGATCCACCGCTTCTTGATTCATCCTGTTATTGGGAGCAACAAATTTGATAGCTGACATGCTTGCAGATGCTCGTTATTGGAGCACGCATGCAAATTGCTTTCTTGACCGCCGAAGCATCGTGCTAATGTGTTGTTAATCCTTTAGGGTGTGTTTGGTTGATTGTAACAAGTATTACATGTATGAGATGGTTTAAGAAAAAAAGTTATACATGTGTTTGATTGCTTGAATAGAATCATCCCATCTTAGACCCCGTTTGGCAACTTGGAACCGGACTGTTTCTCCTAGAATCTGAAATAAATCCAATCAAACGGAATAGGACTCAGAACATTTCAAAGCGAATCGTTTATGATTTTTACACACCGTAGTCGAATCGGCTAGCAACCCGTTCCTTCGGATTCTGATTCTACCTGAAACGTTTCTACCAAGAATCCGGAACCGTTTCCGTTTCTACTAGAATCTGGAACCGTACCAAACGGGGCCTTAGATGGTGGGATATAAATTTAAAGAATATTTCTAATAGATACCCAATCATTCTATTCACTCAAAACAATGAGATCAAATAGTATAGGATCATCCTATCCCATTCAATCTCATCCCACCAACCAAACACACCCTATTTCTGTGAGACTTAGACCATGTTGTTCTATGTATTGTGACGGTGTCCACCGGGTGGTTTTCCTATTTGGTTTCGGCCTGCCCATGTTTTTTACTTAATGGGTAAATGCATTGCATCTGATTGCCAGATCTCATGAGAATTTGCTGTTTCTTTGACATCATTGTTCAATGTATCCATGCATCATGCATGCTTGTTACTATCTTTTGAGTGTTGTCTTATCTTTACTGACATATAAATATGAATAGGTGATGGTTATCTGTTCTCTTTTGTAGGATCGAGGCGCACCAAGAGGGGGTGAATTGGTGCAAACTAACACGTAAAACTAATTTTTTTGTGTTTTAATCTGAATAGTAGATCAAGACAAGTACGTATGCATAAATATAAATTAATCTGCTAGAGAATGAAAACAGATCAAATACCAGAACTCATACTTACTCAATAGTTCGAAACGGATACATGAGTTCCTTTTACAATGATGCTCATCTCTATCTGATCTCCTGATTTTTCTCTCTCTCTCTCTCTTTTGCTTCTTCTCTTCTTGTCTGTGTTTTCCTTCGTTACTTTCTTGCTTCAACAGTACACGAAGTAAATCATCAAGTTTCTTGCATCGCTTCTAGCGCCATGCGCTGTTGATGCTGTTTCACTTGCGTTCTTTCTTTTTTCTTGCGCCTCAGCAGAACGAACCAAGCCGCCGTCTTGCGCGCCGCGTAGTCCTGCTTCAACTTCGCGCGTTCTCCTTTTCCTCAGCCGCCTCCTGCTGCGGTTCTTTTTTTTTCTTCGTTCTGTTGCCACCCCCCCCTTTTCTTCCGTGCGGCTCCTCCTTTTATTCCTCACGAGCCGCTCGTCTGTTCCTCGTTCAACTCGGACGCGACTCCGGATTGCCCAAGGAAACTAGGACGCGACTCCGGATTCCTTTCCTTAATCCAACTAACAAAAACAGGAGTACCCTCTCCTATTTATTCTCAAACTCTAATTTCTTAACCCTAATTGCCTGGCCCAATTACATAAGGCCCAATACATGCACACAGCCCAAAACTCATACATATCCATACGAACGGCCCACCTGCCGCTCTCGCATGATTCACTTTCGTCAGACGCCCATCGCCGTCACACTGCGTCGTCCAACTGCGTGAACCTCTCGCGTCTCGACTCGCTGCACCACCGCGACTTTCGCGTCTTCGCGCCTCCTGCACCTAGGATTTGGCGTGCCACCTGCCTCTGCGACCTCGCGTGCTGCTGCACCTCTGCGACCTTGGCGTGTGCTTCTCTCGACTTCTGGCGCCACTGCGCGGATTCTCCTCGACTGCGGTGTACATGCGCCTCGTCACTTCACTGTATTTGCAACGTGCATCTCGCATCCTGCGTTACAATTCTGTTGCTGCTTGCAGCATCTCTGTCACAAATAAAACAAACTCTCGCGATACCTTGTTTCATAACAAATATTGTTGTCACATAAATCATCACACATATATTAAATTGTTGTCAAATTAATCATCACAATATAAATTTCCGCAAATAGAACTAACAATCTCCCCTTGATGAGTGATTTGACAACACACAAATAATCCATAATTTTAGCAACAATCGCCGCCTTTAATTACCATTCAACAACTCCCCCTTAATAATCTCAGTTTAAGCATATTATTTCTCCCCCTTTGGCAAAACACGCATCAAGGATGAATGAAAAATGCTATTGGAGCAATAGATAAGTGAAATAAATCCATACACTCAGAATATATCATGAGCAATCGAGTTAAATAAAAAATACAAATACCCATTGAACATCTACTCTAATAGTAAGCAGTAGAAAGAAACATTTAAACATCTTGAAACCTTCCACTAGAACATACCTCGTTTCAACTCACAAATCAAAGTAAGCATTTCATTCATACATAAGCAAATGTCAGGACTGCATAATAAATTTTTGTGGAGCATAAGCAAGAACCTTTCTTCAAGATTTTAGAAGGCTATACATAATCATTTTACTCCACCCAGTCACTCATACCACAGGTATTTGTCTAGTATGCCCATAACATTTGTTCACTTTGTACCACTTTGAGGTACATTTTTTTTCCCTTTTTTCGCATCCACTTTGAGGAAGCTTTTTTCTTCTTTTTTTGAATATGACTACCCCGATTTTTCGAGTTTGTAGTCATGAGCTTGACATAGGAACATGTTTTCTTGGGCATATGTCGACTACTACCATGGTATTAGAAAGTAATGGAAGTAACTTACATTTAGCATAACCCACTAAATCTTAAGTACTAGAGAACACTCATGATATCATTAGATGTGATTTTAGCAAGTCTCCAATACTGCTCAGTAAAGAATAAAAATGCCTAACATTGAATAAGTAAGGAACTTGGTCATGAACCAATGGGGACTAGATAGTCTAAAGTAACTTTCCACATACCATTATCAAGAACAGATGTCGACAGATATTTACATATAAATAGATTTTTGAAAGATATTGCTCACAATACTTCTAAATAAATGTATCTATTTCACCACAAATGAATATGCTCCCCCTCAATTGATGCATATACATCACATTATTTGAATGAATGATACATAATTCTCTTTATAATCTTGCAAGCTCAAAAAAATGCCAAAGGTTTAGTGAAGATGTCTTTTTTTCATAAACAATTGCAATAGAACTTTTTTCCACATAATCTCAAATAAAATGATATCATATATCAATTTTATCACTAGCAAAAACAGCATAATAACCAATAAGTTCTAAATGCGAGTCATAAGAGTATCATAGGCTAAAAGCATATGTACCTTGTTGAATTCATGTTTCTCCATTCACATTTGAATCAAGTTCAAAATTTGTTGTTGGTGTAAGCTCATCATCTCTTTTTGTCATCTACAAACCTGCACTTTGCAAAACAGTTCTAGCATAGGGGCTAGACTCATCAAAAGCAACATCATATGATCCCTCGAGGCAGTTAGTCTCAACATTAAACACATTATCACCATCCTCACAATTTTTAGACTTGGAAACAATTTTTTAATCTCAGGTCATGTGTCATGAGCAATCCAAATCAATTAGCCACCAGTTTCCAAGTCATTTATCTTTTATTCTAAAATGAGAGAAGATGTTTAGGTACCCACACTTTTGATGCTTTGCTGTTTTTTATTGAATTTTTTGGAATCCATGTTGTTTTTGCACTAAATGATTCAACTGGGCTTCTTGTTCGATAGGCATTATATAAAGGTGTGAAACCCAAAGTTGCTTGCTGTTTTTGAGGAGTTTTAGGATCAAAATCAAATTTTTTTCTTTGCTGAAAATTAATTTTATTAGCCTCAAAACAATGTGTAGGATGCGCAAAATAATTTCTAGCAATATGACCGTTCCTACCTCAATTGTAGCACTTCACATTATGAAAATTGTTCCAAAATTTTGGACCTAAATTAGCATAGCAATTGGTTTTAATATGTCCAAGTTTTCCACAATTAAAACATTTTTTCACAATTTTATTTTCAGATTTAGCTTTTGAGGTAGTAACATGCAAATTGGAATTCTCCTTAGCTAACGGACTTTGAAAGCAAGAATTTTTAATGTATCCTAGACCTTCTTTCATGAAAGAGCATTTTGATGTATCTAGGATCATATTCAAGTTTTTCTCACCATTTGTCATTTTTTCCAAAGATATTTTCAAGTAATTGTTTTCTTTAGCAAGATCCGGACATCTACTGCATAAAAATGTGTAAGGACGCTTTTCAAGTTCAATTAATTTTCTTCTAATTCCAGCAAGGTCCTCACAAGAAAATTCTTTTGCTAACTTATTCACATCATTCTCTAAATTTGAGCAATTTTTTACCAAAGAATTTTTTAAGGAATCTACCTCTTTTTGCAAGATAGGACAATTGTCACATGTTAAAGGACTAGATTTCAGCAAAGCATTCTCACTCCTATAAAATTCACATGACTCACAAGAAGCATTCTCAAGATCAAAAATTGTGTTTTTCAAAATTTCACATGATTTACAAGGAATATCAATTTTCTTTTTCAATTCAACACACGAGTTCTGATTATCATCCTTTTTATTAGCGGTAAAAAGAAGCTTATCATAGTCCAATTTTAATGCTTTAAATTTTTTAATCAATGCATTTGAAATTCTTTCTTGTCTTGTAGCTTTAAAATTTCAGACTTAGTTACCTCATTGTCGTTATCGATATCCTCATTGCCGTCCTCCTCATTGTCTATGTTCCTTCCCACGAGACATAGATCAACAATATCGCCATCCTTCCTAAGAGATGTTGATGAATCATTCTCATCACTGTTACGTAGAAGATCGAGCTCCTCCTCTATGTTCAAGAATGTCTTCTGAAGAACCTGTTTTATCTTCTTACCTGAAAATTTACTTTTTGAAAAAGAACTTGGTTTCTTGTTAGTAAGCTTGGGACAATCATTTATAAAATGACCAAAGGCATCACACTCAAGGCATTGCATGTCACTACAATCACTTCTTCTTTTTCGAAAGTCATGTTTATTATTTTTTAAAAATTTTGTTCTTAAGGTTTTGTTTACTCTTTTAGACAAGAGTGAAAGTTCATCGAAATCCATATCATCAATATCCTTTTCTTTTTCAACGGTGGCTAAAGTAATGGAACTATTATTAGAAACATCATCATTAAAAATAAGAGGTTTAATTAAACGAAAAGATGCAACATGCGCCATGCTTTTTAATTGTTAAATTAAATCTAAAGCAAACCAGCTCTGATACTAATTGTAGGATCGAGGCGCACCAAGAGGGGGTGAATTGGTGCAAACTAACACGTAAAACTAATTTTTTTGTGTTTTAATCTGAATAGTAGATCAAGACAAGTATGTATGCATAAATATAAATTAATCTGCTAGAGAATGAAAACAGATCAAATACCAGAACTCATACTTACTCAATAGTTCAAAACGGATACATGAGTTCCTTTTACAATGATGCTCATCTCTCTCTGATCTCCTGATTTTTCTCTCTCTCTCTCTTTTGCTTCTTCTCTTCTTGTCTGTGTTTTCCTTCGTTACTTTCTTGCTTCAACAGTACACGAAGTAAATCATCAAGTTTCTTGCATCGCTTCTAGCGCCATGCGCTGTTGATGCTGTTTCACTTGCGTTCTTTCTTTTTTCTTGCGCCTCAGCAGAACGAACCAAGCCGCCGTCTTGCGCGCCGCGTAGTCCTGCTTCAACTTCGCGCGTTCTCCTTTTCCTCAGCCGCCTCCTGCTGCGGTTCTTTTTTTTTCTTCGTTCTGTTGCCACCCCCCTTTTCTTCCGTGCGGCTCCTCCTTTTATTCCTCACGAGCCGCTCGTCTGTTCCTCGTTCAACTCGGACGCGACTCCGGATTCCTTTCCTTAATCCAACTAACAAAAACAGGAGTACCCTCTCCTATTTATTCTCAAACTCTAATTTCTTAACCCTAATTGCTTGGCCCAATTACATAAGGCCCAATACATGCACACAGCCCAAAACTCATACCTATCCATACGAATGGCCCACCTGCCGCTCTCGCATGATTCACTCGTCTGTACGGCCCACTGGCCGTCACACTGCGTCGTCCAACTGCGTAGACCTCTACGCGTCTCGACTCGTTGCACCACCCGCGACTTTCGCGTGCTGCGCCTCCTGCACCTACGATTTCGCGTGCCACCTGCACCTCTGCGACCTCGCGTGCTGCGCCTGCACCTCTGCGACCTTCGCGTGTGCTTCTCTCGACTACGCGCCACCTGCTCGGATTCTCCTCGACCTGCGGTGTACATCGCATCGTCCGCTTTACTGCAACGTGCATCTCGCGTCCCTGCGTTGCAATTCCTGTTGCCTGCGCTGCATCTCCTGTCACAAATAAAACAAACTCTCGCAGTACCTTGTTTCATAACAAATATTGTTGTCACATAAATCATCACACATATATTAAATTGTTGTCAAATTAATCATCACAATATAAATTTCGCAAATAGAACTAACATCTTTCCGTTCTCATGAACACAACTCTTTGAAGTATTGCACACAAAAATTTATTCCCTTTAATCAAGTACTTCTCGCACACAAGAATCTTAGAATATCAAACCGTACAAGGAAAAGAGGCCATGGTATACAACTTTTATCCATATTTTATGTGTTCATATGTGGCAACAACTATGCACAACATATGTAACAGATCAACAATTTCACACCCCCACCCCCTAAAAAAAGGGAAAAAACATATCAACAAACAAACATATGTATGTATATCATATATATTTCAGAATACAAGCATGTAAATCAGCAAGTGCTATTGAATCTCCCCAAACACAAAAGCCTATGTTGCTATGGCAATTCTAAGACTTTTGGGATATCATATTGTCAATGACTCATTTCTATTTTTTTTTTAGAACTAAATGTGGGTATTTTGACCTGGGTATTCATAGCCTAGATTTTGTTAACCCATAGACCTAATGCCCAGCACTCTCTTTTAGGGTTATAGAAGCAAACTCTGCTGACGAACTATTTATGAACATGGAATAGTCTTGAACTCTTGATAGTGGATCCAGTTTTAGATTCTTCCCTGCCATGATTGGAGATTGATTTTCTGTGGCAGGCCCATCTTTTTTCATATGTATTGCTTTCACCAATATCCTTGTTCTTGGTTCTGGAATCATCCCTCTCGAATTCATTGTTGTGTAATATTGCGAAGTCTCATCCAACTTTCCTTGGGAATGAAGTCTATGAACCAAATAGTAAATGATCGCTGATCTGGGCCTGATCCACTCCTTCCCATCTCATCCCATACTTGTTGCACCCCCTTCTCATATTTCCAACTGACATAAAGGTTCAATATTAAGTTATACGTGTCAGAGTCCAATTTACAACCTGATTTTTCCATCCTCTGCATCAAAATAATAACATCCTTGGGTTTCTGAGTCGTCTTCACACTACTACACGTTTACACATCACAATCGGTTCTTTTTTATCATCGCAATCGGTTCTGGTGGCGACACTAAGCGGTTAGACAGAGATGAGGCGCTATTATTACAGTCGGTTCTTGCCCGATAGAGATGAACTCATCATCTCTATCGGTTCTTCGAAAGAAGCGATAGAGATTATAATATAATCTCTATCGCTTCTTCAAGAACCGATAGAGATGATGAGTTCATCTCTATCATTTTCTTTCGAAGAACCGATAGAGATGATTAGTTCATCTCTATCATTTTCTTGTAGGAACCGATAGAGATGTAAACATTATCTCTATCATTTCTTACAAAAAACCGATAGAGATGACAATGTCATCTCTATCATTTTCTTGTGAGAACCGATAGAGATGAAGGGGTGTGCTACTTTCCAATTGACCCTCCAATCAGCACATATTTCACACAAATATATATATGCACATATCACAAACATACAGCATGTATATCACATTCACATTCATAGAAAATGAATACAACTCATTCACAGAAAATGAATACTTTAATTGTTACAACAAATACATATCACATTCGAAAATGAATACTTTGTTACAAGCGACACATGCTTAACCATCATGTACACATGTAATCCCATTCAGATTTGTAATATTGTTCACATATAGCCTAGTCACGAGCTTTGGGATCTCTAAACCGTCAGTCCTCCACCATACATTCCATCCAATTACCACTTGCATAAGTGGTCCCTTATCTTGTTGAGCGTAGTGCGGTCTATACTCTTGAGGGGATATTGAGAGTCGCAAAATAGAAACAGTGTTTTAATTTAAGTTTTGAAATTTCTATGTGAAAGGCTACTTGTATTATTATGCATGTACATATATACACAGGAAGCAGTGCGAGAGGCTAATCAAGATCAGCATGTGATGCATGACGTACAAACCGCGATGGTCGTCGCTGCCTGTTGATGGCACTGTGAAGAAAGAAAAGAAATTAAGAGACGAAGAAAATATGTCAAAATCTAAATCTTATATAGGGAGCCACTTGTACCTTGAAGCGCACATACTCGGCTTGGAGCCCTTTTTTAGATCGTGTTTCCCTCATACTGCGGCGTGGTCGGAGAAACCCCTATATACATTGGAGAGACGTTAAGTACAAAATAATGAATGTCGTAGTTAAATCTGAAAAGTGTTACATAAGAGTAGTGCACTTCTTGCTCCAAAGGAGGCTTGATCGCGTGAGGCCATCGGTCTCTTCTCAATGGAATTAAAAGTGTAGACCACGTTGTTACTCGGAATGATCACGAGTAGGACCCAATGGTTGCTTATTAAATGGTATGCAGCGAAGGAAATAAGTTCACATACGGTTGAAGTGCGTACAAGTAATTGAAGGGTGTAGTAGTACTTACTCCTCGTGAGTGCGGGAATAGAATGAAGTCCTTCTTGGCCTCGACTTTCAACGCACCCTTGATGTAGCCGGCAAGCCATTGCGGTTGAAGCCTAGCCATCGTTGCGGACACCGGCTGGTCGAAATCGGCGAACCCAATTAGTTGTCGATTCGTCACGACTCATTGCCTCATTGCCACCGCAACTTTCGTATTGAATGTTCTGAAGCATAATGCAAAATCCTATGGAAGTTCTAAGGTCATGCTTTCGTGGTGCGATACTCACGGTGTCGAGGATCGCATAGTGGAAGCGTCGATGGAGATCATTTGGTAGAGACGAACAGATCCTCAAAAGCGGCCGAAATGTCCGTCGTCCTCACGGTGGAAATGTCCTTTTGTACCTAACATTGAAGTCGACCGGCGCTTCGTTCCCTTTCACTTTGTCAATGTACCATCCATGGAGCCGCGAGTCCACAAGCCTAAAGTATTCAATTTCGCGAGAGCGAAAGGGCTTTCCATGTTCATCGCCTTAAAATTATAGGGCTTCTCTGTGGCTGTGCGGCTCTCCTTTCTGGGCGAAGGAGTCTCGGCGGGGTTGGAGGCTTTTCACTGCACGAGAGGGCACTGTAGTGCATGTGAGCCTTGGCTTTTAGCGGAGGCCTCGGTGGTTCTCGTGGCTGTCTTGGCTCTCCTTCGGGCGAAGGAGTCTCCGAGGGGGTTTGAGCTTTTCTGTGCACGAGAGACACTGTAGTGCAGTGTGAGCCTTGGCTTTTTAGCGGAGGCCTCCGGTGGTTCTGTGGGCTGTCGTGGTAGCCCTTTTATGCACCATTTCGATTACTGCAAGGGGACTAAATCCACGATCGTGGGAGGAGGCGCAGTGCAGTCTGAACCTACAAAGCAGCGTATGAACAACTTGTTGCAATACTCTTTGGAATGGTACAGAAGCGAGGTTTTTACCTTGACCAATCTGGCGCTGCCGTGGGCCATTTGATGAGCGACATGTGCGCTTGCCCGAGAGTGGTGATCTCTTCGTTGGGGGAACTTCGAGCACATGTGATAAGAAGGCCGTGGGCGTAGTCCACCGGACCTCATGTAGCCCTTCCCCAAAGGCGACCATGCCTTGTGTTGGTCTCGTTGCATGGAAATGCAACCCGCGTCAGACCTCAACAGAAATCCGTCTTCCGTCGGCGTGAGTAACGCCGTAGGCGCTGCAAGAGGTGCGCAACAGAAAATATTGGGGAGTTACCCTCGCACCTCGAAGCCATGCAAAATTAACTATTACCTTTAGGCTGCGGACCAGCCTTATCATTTTAGACCCTTGTTGCTGGGTCATGCATGAGTTTACATGCAGTGGCGGGGTCATCGCTCGACTGGGAGAACATCGCCATCATCTCGGCCCTCAAGCGGTCCATCTCTACCCTCATCTCCTGCTCACATGCCGTCATCTCCCCCTCATCTCCTCCTTGATCTCCTCCTGGCGTGTCCTTCATGCGCTCGTCGTGCCTCCCATGATCTTGCCACAGCACTCCTAACCTCGTCTTGAATCGTCTTCTTCGTATGCCCGCCCCTCGGCAAGTGCCGGCCCTTATGGTCGGACTTCCCGATCGCGGAGGACAAGATGTCATTTGACCCTTGGCTAACAAAGGTCCCTGCTCTTTCCTCTGGTGACCTCCTCCTGCAAGAGAGTCTGAATTAGATCTGAAATACAACAGAATGGTTGGTGCAATGTAGTAAGTTTGCTAACTTACGATGGTGGAAACGACTTGCGCGATAGCGGGGTTTGGTACTACCGGCTGCCCGTCCGCGATTTCTTTGTCTCGCTAATACCCAATCACGTGCCGCTCCTCACATATGTGGGAGTAAAACAGCGCTATCCGGAGTTCGCGCACTCCTCGGTTACTCGCGCCCGTACGCTTTCTTCCTCGTAGCCGCTGAACCGAGGTGGTGCGGTGTCGTGTTCTCGCCTCGGATACCAATGTTCTTACATCTCGGCTCCTCGCCTCGGGCGTACCCTTGATCTCGTGAACTCCTCCCAAACATCGGAGTCACGAGCGGATACTTCTCGAATGGTGTAAGGCCTTTCAAAGACGTACTCACTATGCATGTAGCCCCCGAAGTGCCTCAAAGCCACACCCATCCTCTTCATGGCGTCATCACTTTGGCATTATTTTCGCCCTCCTCTTCTATAATCCATTTGCCCTTCACCTCGTCCCACACGGGTTCTTACGCTTTCGGCGTGACCTCCTTTCTCCGGTCCTTAACTTATGGCAACCCTCTCCCTCACCAATTGGCGAGGAATGGCGGTATCGCCCCTTGTACTTAGGAGGACCGTGCAAACCCGTGGCATTGAGCGGAGAACTGCGGTGTTCTCCTGTGGCCCCTTTACTCGGTCCTCGGGCCTTCCTCACCTTACTCGGCCCCTCGACACTTGGAAGTTGGCTCGGCTCGACACTTGGAAGTTCGCTCGGCCCCTCGACACTTGAAGTTGGCTCGGCTCGACACTTGAAGTTCGCTCGGCCCCTCGGAGCAGCTAATTCGGTTACTGTCGGCGATGAGTCGATGCTCTCTAGTTGCGACATTTTCGGTTTTCTTATCGACATGGTCATATATTTGACATGAGATAAAGCAATTACGTAGCAATTATGTGAAGTTGACAATAAATCATGTAAAGCAACAGCTCATTGACAACAAACGAAAGCGAATGATCTTCAACGATGACTCCTAACCTCTAAATAGGTTTGGTCCTAATCCCATTCGAGGATATGTGGTTCGGGCAAGTTCTAAGCCGTTGTACTACTCGAGAGAAAATTTGACATCTCATTGTTCTCCGGATACTGCGTCGACAACAAGTCAAGAGGGTGTGTATCAGGAGAACAATTGGGAAACGCTACGAAATCTACTCGTGAGTTGTACAACAACTTCAGAACTTGCGAACTATATCCTCGAATCAAAAAAACGGACAATTCGAGGCGCTTGCTTATAAATATGCTATTCGGCATATTTATAATTAACACTCTCGAGCAGGAGACGTGGTTTCACATAACCTAAACTCTAACATATCTTTGAGATAAAAAAAGTAATATGCAATTAAGATTGAAATAACTATACCATTTGGCATACTCAAAAGTTGCTACAAGCCATCATTGCATATATGAACAAGCAATCACTTTGCATATGGAAAGATTATGCTATATAGAAATGTATGAATCTTTTGCGATTGCTAACTTTGTAAAATACCGGACTATCCAAGAGATACACCAAGCATAGAGAAAATCGAATTGAGAATCATATAAAGTGATAGGATAGTCTATTAATCTATTGATATTGGGTATTGACCGGATTGAAAGAAGAGAAGCGAGTATAAGAGCAAGTTTTTAATTATTATTCCATATAACAAGATGAGTTCATATACATGATTCAAAAATGACCATACTGACATAATTGAGAAGACGAAATAAATTATGCAGACTATAGCATTCATGAGAAGAATCATGTCTACTATGGCAATTTGGAGTATTTATGAATGATTGCTCTCAGATTTTGGGTATATTTGAAGGTTATAAACCTTCAACTACAATCTAAATCGGCAAAACAATCAATTTAGTAAATAAGGCCTCAAACCCTTACTACCTTATCATGCACAACAAGAATTGACAATAAAAGTCACTGCTATTGAAGTCTTAACTAACAGGTTGAGTTCAGAACAATATATATATAATCAGATCAGTATATATCAAATATACCAACCGAACAACAAAGCTAATCGTGATCGGTCCACTATGTTAACAATTGAATTAGCGATAGAAAAATCAACGATAAATGATTACTTCATCGACACAATTACGATCGGCGGGTTAATTGAACTAAAGAAGTCACTGCGATGATCACAAAGCTAGCCGAGGCAAATTGAGTCTCTTTGGAACATATTAACAATCACAGATGAACAAATTGAACTAGCAGGTACTTGAGACTTTCATGCATTGATTGAATCAAAACTTCTAAAGCATGTAAGTCTACCAGTTTAAGGCCTCATTCACGGGACAAATTGTCTCTATCATTAGTTACCCTATTATCATCACAGAGCAATACCTCTCCCTCCGGCCGACAAGAAACAAATGCGATATCAAAAACTTACAATGAACGGCCTTTCGGCGGCGGGGAGGAGTCGGCGTGGGGAATAAGAGTCGGCGGGGGGGGAGTCGGCGGAGGAGTCGACGGCGTGGGGAAGAAGAGTCGTGGGGGGGAGGGTCGGCGTGGGGCGACTCGGCGCGTGGGGAAGAGTCTGGCGTGGGGAAGAGTCGTGGGGAGGAGTCGACGGCGTGGGGGAGTCGGCGGGGAAGGAGTGCACGGCGTGAGGAGGAGAGGAGGAAGGAGTGCGGCGATTCGGGCAATGGGAGGAGTCGGCGGCGTTGGCGGTGGAGGCGAAGAAATCGTGGTGCGGAGCAATTCAGAGTGGCGGGAGCTAGGGCAAAAAAATGGAGGAGCGCTTGAGTAAATTGTTCACTCTCCTCGTTACTATCGGTTTCCAAAAACACCGATAGAAATCTTGAGCATATTCCTATCGGTTTTCAACTAAAACCGATACAATTATAATATCTCTATCGGGTTTGTAAAAGAAACCGATAGAAATACTTATACTAAGGAAAACCCTAGGGTGATATTTCTATCGGTTCTAAAGTAAAACCGATAGAAATACTTGTACTAAGCAAAACCCTAGGGTGATATTTCTATCGGTTCTAAAGTAAAACCGATACAAGCGAAGGATAATATTACTATCGGTTTATTACAAAACCGATACAAATGATTATGTATATGTGTCGCTTTGAATAAGAACCGATACAAATATAGGCCTTGTTTGTTTTCCTCGACAAACCATACAATCTGAATTCTGAGATATCTCGATCAAAGAGTGAAAAGGCCATATCTTTTGCACACATAGTTGGAATTATTTGAAAGTTTGCGAAACATACTTTGTGATACTACGATCTTTTCTAAAAGGATTTTGGCAAAATGAGTAAGCATTGAAAAGAAGCCCAAATTCACTTTGTAGGCATACTTTTTGGTCAAAGAGTAGAAAAGTCAAATCTTTCTCAAATAAAGTCCAAGTATTCGAAAATTCCTAAATGATTTGATGTAGAGTGCCTTCTTTTTATTCCATTAAGTAGCTACATACCACAATGCATTGACAAAATTTGAGAAAGTTTCATACGTACACATAACCTTTGCAAACACATATCAAGCGATACAATGATGTACTCCTTTTATTTACAATATAACCCTTCTTGATGATCTACACGCATATAATTTCTTCCATGTGTGTCGTTGTCACCGCTAAGACAGCCCCATCCGCAAGCGGAGTATTTCATCGAATTGGTCGTATTCTTCTTCATCTATGACATTTTCGACACCAACGATCCGCCGCTTACCATAAGGGACGACGTGCAACCTCGGATTGGCGGATCACGCACATAGAAGACTTGATTTGCTTGCTTCGCAAGTCTGAATGGGTCATCTTTATAGGCGAGTCTGTTGAGATCCACAAGAGTAAAACCTCTCTTGTCGACCTTCACTCCATGTGGAAGTCCCACCCACTTACATCGAACAATGGAATCTGGTATATTCCGTAATCAAGCTCCCAAATTTCTTGATCACCCGTAATAAGAGTTCATTGCCATTGAGGATCCTCCTTTCGATGATGTTCATCGGACAAAGCATCTATCTTGACACATTGTTTTGAGCAATTACTCTTAGCATCGACTTTCGATGTAAAAGGTGTACCCATTAATATCGTACCCTGCCATGTCTCAGTACATTAAATCTAGGTCCGTCGACCAACCATTTGATAGTATCACTAACGAGACCTCTGCCTCTGTTTGAACCATGTTAGAAATCTATCGTTGTGTTCTCGCATGATGGAAAGCTCATCCATATGTGGATTCTCTTCTCGTAAAATCGACTTGTCTTTGCTCGATATACCACGCAACTTCTTTGTCTTTGCAAAAGGTTTGTCGAGATCGCTTTGCAATACATATCAAGCGTGGCCTCGTTAGTTTCGCTAGCAGTTCCTTTGCGGATAATCGCCCTCATGGCGAGATAGAGGAACACCGATTGCTTGTCTTCTCCGAGATAGTCCACGCAGAACTCAATAACCTCTTGGTCCCATAACCTTCCACAATACTACCCTCGGGTTTCAACCGATTCCTCACGTAGGACTTTAATATACCCATGTACCTCTCGAGCGGATACATGTAGCGTAAGAATGCGGGCCACATATCTTAATCTCTCGACAAGGTGAACAACAAGATGGACCATGGCGTCGAAGAACGATGGTGGGAAATGCATCTCAAGGCGACATAGAGTCGCACCACCTCACTCTGTAAGTTGTCTAGCATATCGGGGTCAATAACTGCGGGAGATCGCATTGAAGAAATATGAGCCGTGATTGCAAACTGACATCCTCGGGCGAGAATATTTACGATATGGCAACCAGGAGCATTTGGGTCATCAAGACATGGCGATCGTGGGACTTCATGCCCAACAACTTCAAATCATCCATGGACACCACTTCTTAATGTTTGCGGAGTAGCAGATGGAACTTTAATACATTGGAGACATTTGCAGAGATCTTCTTTCTCCTTCTTGGGCCGAGGTGTAGCATGCAGCGGGGATGTACGGACCTTTCCCATCCTCCTCTATCACTGCAAGCCTGGGCCTTGATTCCCATGTAGGCCATGTCGCGACGAGCATTCACACCATCCTTGGTCTTCCCAGGTATGTTCAGCAGGATACCAACCAAATTGTCGCAGACATTCTTCTCAACGTGCATGACATCAATACAATGTGGGACATCTAACTCCTTCGATGCGGCAAGTCCCAAAATATGGACCTCTTCTTCCAAATTGTCCTAGTATGAGCAGATTTACGACTCTTTCCGTCTTCAAGTTCAATATCCTCCACACGTGAATATACTTGCCTTCCACTCATAGGTCGCAGGGCGAACGGACTTCCCTCTTCCCATCAAATTTGTCATCCATTTTACTGGTATCGATGACTTCGAGGTAGAAACCTCGGTGACCCATATACACGGTTTTCTTGGAATTCGGTAGCCATAGGCTCTCGGTCTCCTCTTCACAGATAGGACACGCTTTGGCTCCTTCGTCTCAGTACCCGCCAAATTACCAAGCCGCCGGAAATCATTTATGGTACAAAATACCATAGCTCGTGGGTGAAATACTCTCTTTGTATGCATCCCACACCACGACCCCTCATTCCACAATTGTACCAAATCCTCGATCAATGGTGCAAGGTACACATCAATATCATTTCCTTTGTTTGGGTCCGAGATTAGCAAGGACATCATGATATACTTCCGCTTCATGCACAACCAAGGAGGGAGGTTGTAGATACACAATGAATCGCCACGTCTTTGTGACGGTTGCTCATGTTACCAAACGGATTCATTCCATCGGTACTCAACCCAAACCTTATGTTCCTCATTTCGCACCAAACTCCTCATGTTTCCAATCGATGTTTCTCCATTGAGCGAATCGGCGGGGTGTCTCGACTTGCCATCTTCCTTTCGAGACTCATAATGCCAACACAACAATTTTGCCTCTCTGGGATTTGCAAACAACCGCTCAAGGCGGGAATGATGGGCAAGTACCACAAAACCTTGGCCGGTGCACCTTTAGTGACCTCTTCACCATCGTTGCCTCGGCTCTTACGCTTCTTGTCGTTACGCTTCTCCTTTTGTTTGTACCGGGGCACACTGCACACTGGACAAACGTGCAGCTCCTGATATGCGTTACGGTACAAGATGCAATCATTAGGACATGCATGTATCCTTTCTATTTCCATTCCCATGGGACACAGTAGCTTCTTCGCTTCATAAATGCTTGTTGGCAACTCGTTTCCTTCTGGAAGCACATCCGATAGAAGAACTAGAAGTGCATTGAAACTTGTATCCGTCCAGCGGTGTTTTGCCTTGATTCGAACAATGCAAGGACCGAACCCAACTTGGTGTATTCCGCTTTGCAACTTTGTGAACAGCGGTTTGGCATCGCCTTCCATCAAGCTTTTAAACTTTTGAACTCTCTTTCCGTAATTACCCTCCACATCCCGCAACATTTGCTCCAAATTCTCATCCTCAAACATATCATCTGCAACTCGTCATCCGGTTCCACCGTATCTTCGTTACTGCTGGAAGGGTACCACATGCTCGCCGTGATGGATCCAACACGTGTAATTCCTCACAAAGCCACGTCGAATCAGGTGGTCCTCGATTTGAGCCGAGTTGTTAAATCTTCTCAGATTGGTGCAATCAATGCAAGGACAATATATGAAGTTTACACCCCTCCTCACAATGTCCTCTTCGGCAATTTTTTGAACTCCTTAACACCCTCTCGAAATTCAGCACTCAAGCGACTTTTACGATACATCCATTCCTTACGGTCCATCTCAGTAATTAAACTTCGCACAATAAATATTGAGACACCTAGCTAGCTATTTGAAATATTGAGACATCATTTCGGTTAATATTACCTTTGCGAAATAGAGGACGAGTTCCAAGATATATAAAATATGTACTCGATCGATATCTAGATTCTTCTCGGTTTAGTGCTTTGAATTCCTTACATAGGAGACCTACATTTTAACATCAACAATGATATCAAATAATCTAATTATATAGCTCTTGTAGTACTTGCAAATCTTTTGACTACAACAAAACAAAACAAGGGTACCAACGATGACTCCTAATCTCTAAATAGGTTAGGTCCTAATCCCATTCGAGGATATGTGGTTGGGAAAGTTCTAAGTATTTATGCGACTCAGAGAAAATTTGGCAGATCTCATTGTTCTCCATATACACGTCTCGACAACAGGTCAAGAGGGTGTGTATATGGAGAACACCAGGAGACGATGCAAAATCTACTCTGAGTTGTACAACACTGACTTCAGAACTTGCCCAAACCACATATCCTCAACTATCAATTAAAAAGCGTGGACAATTCGAGATCGCACTTATAAATATGCCATTTTGTTCGGCATATTTATAAACAAGCATCCTCGAGCAGAGACGTGGTTCAAGCCTAAACTCTAGCATTTATCACATGATAGAAATTAACAATAATTCCATATTAACAAGAGCACTACAATAATTAAATAGATGTGTGCTTGACAAATTAATAGAGAGTGTGAAATCGATAGCATATACTCAATTCGATGGTAACTTAAACTTTATTCACGATGTATCAAAATTACCTAGTGCAAAATTGAAGGGTTTAATTTAAAGGCGGATTGCTCACATTTTGAAGAAAACAACAAGCGAGGGTAAAAAGAAGGAATCTCCTCAAGATAAGGCTTCAAATTTGCCCTCTTAACACCTATCCTTGAGGACTTCAAATTTTATCATCCAAGTATTGCTTCCAAGCACGTAATATGAGCTGTTTTCTTGGTCAGCGGCGGAGAAATCTCCTCTGGAACAACAACAGAGATCTTGTTCCCGAGTGGTATATATAACCTAGCGAGGCACATCACAATCGGTTCTCAACTAAACAAATGATAGTGATTTCCACGTTTATCACTATCGGTTCTTTCCATAAGCGATAGTGATGATCACGTGAACATCACTATCGTTTCTTTCTTGGAACCGATAGTGATGTATACCCACATCACTATCACTTCTATAAAAGAACCGATAGTGATGTATCGTGATCATTACTATCGCTATTTTCTTGGAACCGATAGAGATGATCGTCCATATCACTATCGCTTGTTAGTTGAGAACCGATTGAGATATGTCGAGTCCATATCACAATCACTATAATCTCAGAACCGATAGTGATTATTACTAACACCCCGTCCGAAGTTATCTATCACAATCGTTGTTTCCTGAAAACTTAAGAACCGACACAGATAAAGCGATAGTAATGTGCCGTTCTGTAGTAGTGTCAGAATGTACGAGTATGTCATGTTCTTTGGAGAACAGCCCTTCTCCTCCATATCATCCACAAGCTCATAAACTTTCTCCATCCGCTTTATCTTACATAAGTGTTTTATTAAAGTGTTGTAGGTAACCACATCTGCTTGACAACCACGGTCATTCATCTCTCCAAAAATCACGAGAGCTTCCGGAATTCTTTTCTTGAAGCACAATTGGTCAATTATACAGTTGCAAATCGCCACATCAGGATTGATCCCTTTCTCCCACATGCTGGTAAATAGTTTAATGGCAGTACTAAGTTTGCCGGCTTTGGCTAGTGAATTTATGAATGTACCATAGGTGAACAGGTACAGCTTAAGCTTAGATGAAATGATCTCATTCCAGACCCTTTTAGCATCTACCAGGCTTCCCTTGGCACACCAACCATTTAGAATGATGTGCCAGCTCTTTATGACAGGAGGGAACTCACCTTTCTTTTGGAGAAAGAGGGCCTCCGCCTCCTCAACATGCTTGTACCGACAAAGCGACATCAGAAGTATCTGGAACCCAACCAAGTCGAGCTCAAACCCATAATCCTTCCTCTTGTAAAACATCTCTATCGCCTCCTGCACCTTGTGCGCACCTGCGTACTGATTCAGCAGGACGGCAAACATCCTGTTTGTTACTACCGACCTGCGGCGCTCCACAGGAATCTCATCAAACAGCTGCCTCATGATCCTGACCTTTTTCATCCGCCCAAGAATGTCTAGCATCTCCGTGTAAGCCCTTGAATCATGGGCGTAACCAGGAAGCCCAGTCGCCCAGTTGAAGAACGACAGCGCGACCTGCCAATTGGACCGCTGCTTCTGGAGGACCTTCAGGACGACATCCTCATCCATTGTTAGATCTAGCTCAAAAGATTGCACACACGAACACAATTCTTTCACACACACTAAGTCTCCTTTGTTTATTCACTAATCACAAAGAATACAGCACACACACGGAAGCACAACACTCTACTGCGCGCTCTCAACTCTCAAGCACGCACTGCACTTTCTTTCATGCACTACTCTCTTCCATGCACTACTCTCACTCCCACCTCCTCGCATACAGCTCCCTTTTTAAACACATGCACGCACATTTGAGGCCCGCCCACGACGCCCACTGGCCGCACGACCCGGCCCTCCAATCGCCACGATCCGCATAACCTGGTATATCACTGCATGCATGCCTGCCTACGTGATCCTCATGACCCGGTAGCAGCACTACATGCATGCATGCTCCTTCCACACACTAAGCAACTCATGCATGCAAGTCTTCACTTATTTGCACGCACACACATCCACTAACACAAGCATGCACACCATGCTTTCCTTGATCACACACACACTTAACTCTAAAACATTAAACAAATCAAGATTAAGTCTAACACATCCCATCTGCAAACTGACGGAGAGCTTCACCGTGCTCAGTATCGCCATCACTGGACTTAAGAATTCTCAAAACTTCACTGATACAGACGTGCCCGGAACCCTCTGAAGCGCCAGCATGGCAATATTTAAGTGAGCCAAGAACATATCCTCTTGGAAGAACACTCTGGTGAAAGCGTGGAGGCAAGCCTACGCTAGGCATTCCCTCTGAGGCATTACGTCGAACAGCTGGTGGGCACGATCCTAGAACGCCGAGCCTCCTAGGAACTGTCCAAAGGAATTCTGAGTCCTAGCTCCATGATCAAGCCGCCGCTGTTGTAGTTGCTGCCTCTGAAACTCTTGTAGTTGCTTATACGTCATCTGTTGTTGCCACATTTGAACATCACTATCACCCCCATGCTGTGAGGGATGAAACTGTGACATGCCGTAGGTGGTTCCTTAGGATCCAGTGTCAGCCAAAATGTGACTGGTGGTCGCTATTAAATTTTTAAGTTTCATATCAAATGATACAACAACAGCTTTTATGCTTCTAGAGTGGCGAAGATGATTTGACTAAAAATGTGTTTCTATCAGGTAAGATTCATCCCGAAGCGATAAATGAAAACTTAAGCTTGATGTAACTTAACACTCTTTTCATTTTTGATCACAAGACCTACAAATATCAAGCATTCATTACATCAGAACATGATAGATCACTGTTGGCCATCTGGTCTGCCAGAATATAAAGCAAGAATCCAGTCCCCTTTCACATCACAGTATTCCACAATATCGGCAATATAATAAAGGTTGGAAACTAAAGATAGACAGATTTGCTAAATATAGACAGATTTGCTTCTAGAGTGGCGAAGATGATTTGACTAAAAATGTGTTTCTATCAGGTAAGATTCATCCCGAAGCGATAAATGAAAACTTAAGCTTGATGTAACAGTTGTTGTCTGGTTAAGAGTTTGGGTGTTCTGTGGTGTTTGGAGGCTCAAGTTGCTTCGTGTTTTTTGAGTGTCAGATGATCCATTAGGAGTTGTGGTCGTACTGTTCTGAAGTTAAGCTGTAGTTTATTTCCATGTATTACAGATTTGCTTCGTGTTTTTTGAGTGTCAGATGATCCATTAGGAGTGTCAGATGATCCATTAGGGTGTGCTTCTGGTATCCCGTTTGTATTACAGTTTGTTCTTTGTAGGTTTTTACTGTAGACGGTTAAGTTTGTTGGGCTGGTCAAAGAGAGGCCTTGAGGACATGTGGGAGGTAGTTTGCAAAAAGTCTCTGGAGCTGTTTGTTGCAGGCGCTGGGATCAAGGAAGTTCTGGTTTGGTTGTGCTGCCTGTAAAGTGCTGGTTTTCCTGAGTTTGGAGATGAGGTCTGCTCTTTTCGATCAACAGAAGATTTCTGAGCGTTGCTGTCTTGACGCTTTCAGCTTCGGAAGTTTGTTCTGGCGTCAAATTTTAGGAGGTGTAATTGTGCTAAATTGTCTATGTTTTGGCTGGTTGAGGTGGTTTGACTGGAGTATATCTGGGTATGTGGTTGTTATCTTTTCTTTTGGCTGATGGCCAGGACGCCAGGTTGAGTTGTTATGTGTGTTGAACATTAACTGTTTTCTCATCAGTTTCTTAAATAGAACTGGGGCATCTCTTGATGTCCTTTTTTGATAAAGGAAGATTTTATTGATTTCAAGAAACAATACATCGAGAAGATACATGTTCTTGAAACCTCTCCCGGCCTCTGCTTATGGAAAAGCACACAGCCCAAAAGAAATTAAAATAAAAAGAACTAAAATAGACCCACACACTAATGACCATCAATACGAAGACTAGACCGCCACCCAGATGCTTGGGAAAAGAAATCCTTGGCCACTTGTATCAATCGGTGCGTAGCCTCCACCGTAATAGTTCATGAATCCAACTTCGCAACACGCCCAAGAACGAAGCCAATGGGAAGTAGCATAAATAACTCCGCAAAGGAGATGAAATTGATTTCTTTTCAAAGACTATATCATTCTGTTTAACCAAAGAGACCAACAAATTGTTGCAGCCCCTAGTAAAACAATATCCTTAATACTCTTATCAAAACAACCGAGCCAACTTCCAAACATATTGGAGACACTACAAGGTCGAGTAATGCCATAAGCCAAGTGCAGGAAACCCCACACCATACGAGCAAATCGACATTGAAAGAACAAATGTCTAATCGTCTCCTTTTAAGTGACAAAAACAACATGTTGTACTACCCTTCCAATTCCGTTTGGCCAAATTGTCCTTAGTCGAATAACTCCTCTTCTAAGGTACCACAAAAACACTTTTATCTTCAGTGGGGCTTTTAACTTCCATAAACGCTTATTTAGATTAGGAACATCACATTTAATCATTGCTAAGTAATGAGACTTCACTGAGAATTGTCCGGATGGGCACAGGTTCCAGCGAAATTCATCATCTTCTTGCGTTAAATGTAAATTAGTGATACGTGAAATCAATTCATTCCACGCCACCAACTTAGATCCAATCAATGATCTCCGCCAAGAAACGTTAGGAAAAGAAGACACGAAAACATCAGCAATAGTTATGAATTTGTTCCTTGTGATATTATATAATCCAGGATATTGATCTTTTAAAGCAAAGTTGCCAAGCCAGATATCCTCCCAGAATCTCACCTGTGATCCATTATTAATTTTGAAAGTACCAAAGCGAAGGAATCTCCCAGAATCTCCCAGAATCTCTTGATGTCCTGTTGATCTAAAAAAAGATTTGCTAAATATCGTTATTTGACGAAACAGTAAGCCCATAAATTAAGAATGATTGCAAAGGACAAAACTGAGAACTTTTCTTTAGACATTCTTGGATGCAGAGCTGGAAAGTAAAAAATTTAGAACCTTTGAAGGAAAGCTTTCATGATGCACCAAAACAGTGGCAGAGCACAGAAATTATCTTTAAGCACCAATAAGGTAATTTGTTAAGCAACAAACAATCTCTTTTTTCGAAATCTACTCTCAACCATTAGCTAGTCATATAGCGCGGGCGGGGAGTAGAAATCGCGATGGCGAGACGACCGAGCACCGGAGGCGAGGGCGAGGCGGCGGGGATGGCGAGGGCCAAGGGGACGCGATGGCACGGGGAAACGGAAGAGAGCCTTGAGAGCTCCACGGTGTGGAGGTCTTCGGAAGGCTACGACGCAGAAGGCTCTGGACGAAGGCAGCGTGGAGGGCTCTGGATGGGCAGAACGAGGCGCAGAGAGACCTCAAGCGGGGGCTCGTGAGGGGCACGCGGCGCGCGAAGGAAGGACCGAGCCGAGCCCCTGGCGCGAGCCGACGAGCGGAGCGTGGGCGAAGGTTATGATTTGTGGTGGTACTGTAGCACGGTTAGTCCCAACTCCCAAGTCTGAACATGCCTTCCCTTTCTCATCTTGTGCAGAAACCTACCGCGAGGCGAGAAGGGGAAGGCAGGCAGCAGATCGACTTTAGACAATAGCATTCGTAGTACTGTACGGACTACTCCATCTACAGCTAGCCCTCTCAACTTTGCAATGCTCTAGCTCTGTGGTCTGTACTGTAACCAATGCATATGGTTCATCTGTCTTTTTTTTTTGTTGGGTCATCGACACTGTCATGTTGCCCCACTTTTGTGCTTCCAGGCTGGCCTTTCCTGCTGCTAGAAGGCTGAAGTGTGGAACTGGACTGTGCATGCTTTTGCATGCATTATTACCACTAGCATCATAGCATGCAACTCTGGTGTGTATCAGAATCTCTCTTTCTCTGTATCCGTCTGATTCCGTGGCCCCACTGGGCAAGCAAAAGTGCGTGGTCAAACAGTTGCCACCTAATAATTGAGTGGAAACCCCGGGTCTCTCTGAAAAGTGCGTACGTATTGGCTGGCGCCCAGCTCGATTTGCAGCTGCAACATCTCTTGGGCGTTGGCTTGTCTGATCTATCTTACTATCTATATTTGCTCAGTTTCTTGCCGTTCCCTTTGTTCGCATAATCGTGTATCTCACACACACACACATATAGAGAGAGAGACACACACACGACCCTAACCTTGCATATCGATCACATGCATATATACACGACCCTAACCTTGCATATCACATATATATACAGAGAGAGCTGAGAGACTTATTGACGTTCTTGTAAGGAGCGAACAGGCAGCTGGTTAAAGATAATAAAGACTTGGTCTATTTGGCCACTTTGCATATTTGTCTTGCATGTTTGGCCTCCGTTGGAACAAAATTACAAATATAGGCCACTTTCTGATCATAGATAGAGCAAAAGACGACACGTATCACCTGGTATACTTCTCTACTGTAGCAGATCATAGGCTATGTGGCAGCACCGTACTCCCCAATTCCGACAGGATGACCTGCTATGGTCCCATAACACATCAGGTAGGTGGGGCGCACCTATCGCGCTTGTTAGGGTACTTGCTGGGATGGACAAAGGTGCCATAGAGCCAATCAAGTGCTATGGTAGGAGAGTGCGGCAGGTGACACACGTCTCATCCCACTGCTTCTGTGGTCGAGAAGATGGCCAATTTTTCAATTTTGTTCAAACCGAGGCCACACATGCACAAAAAGAATTAGGGCAAAAGACCAAATAACCCAAAGCTTCAAAGACAGCTTCCAGGACGGGCCGGCGCAGGAGCAGCTAGACATGCATGCAGCCTAGCTTTCAGGCTGTTGTGGAGTTTCTTTGGATCTGGGCGACGATTGTGCTCTTGTACTTTTGGCCTGAGCTGATGAAGATGAGATGAACCTGCCTGCGTAAGCGGCAAAGACTACAAATTCGGGCCAGTGTAGGGAATCACATGCATCCTCAGCGTATGTATAGTACCGTCGTGATTCAAAGAACGTACCGTGCCTTCTCTCAAACCGAAACCATTCTGTGGAAATCAAATGGTTTAATTAGGATTTGGATACCTGCAATTCCTCTTCATAATCAGATAGGATAACACTAGACATATTAACGCGCTACGCTGCATCACGCACGACGACGCAATGTGTAAAATTCGAGAAGTATGGTCGTATTTTCGGTTTTTGTATTTTTTTAAAAAAATGGGTCGTTAGGACCCGTCGGCAAATCTATGGGCTGCTATAAACTTTCGACAAATCTGTGTGTTTTTTTTTTGAGAAAACCGTGGTTAGGACCCGTCGGCAAATCTATGGGATGCTATAAACCTTCGACAAATCTATATTTTTTTATAAAACTGTATGGAGGGACGTAAACATAATTTCAAAATTTTTCGTGTCTATTTTACAAAAAAACTGCCGCAAAGACCGAAACGTGATTTCCAATTTGGCTATAAACCTTTAATGAATCTGTGTTTTTTTAGAAAAGCGCGTGGAGGGATCTAAACGTAATTTTAAAATTTTTCGGGTCTTTTTTACAAAAACCCTCCGTAAGGACCTAAACGCGATTTCCAATTTGGCTATAAACCTTCGACAAATTTACGATTTTTTTAGAAAAACACGTGGATGGAGCTAAACGTAATTTCAATCTTTGTTGGGTCTATTTTACTAAAAAAACCACCGATCGAAAGGACCTAAATGCAATTTCTAATTTTTCGGAGGACCTCTCTACGAGGGACGACACCTGACATGACTGAGGAAGCAGGAATCCTTGCGCTTTTACATAAGACATATTTTCATGGATCTCTCTTTATTTGAGTTCAAAGCAGTATAGAACTACACTGTAGTAATCTATCTCCGACGGACAGTTGGAGTGAGTTCCATTGGTTCTTGAGATCAGTGGCCGCAATTGTTAAGGAGGTATGCACACTGTCGGTGGTATCTTCTATGACTATGAGCAGATTGGGTTGCCTTCAGGTCTAACCGTGCGCGTAGCAGCGGCGTCGCCTCTCTCCTGTCCATGCGCCGGTGCGGCGCCTGCCTGCAAGCGCCGGCCGACGGGGCGAGATGGCGCAAGGTCCAGGCGTGTAGCGACGACAAAGAGGGGTAGAACCATCCGCGGCAGCAACAACAAGTAGCACGGTGAGGGGACCACATGCAGTCATGCAGGCGTTCGATACCACTACTTGGCATCAAAGCACTGGGGCTCCGGTGGGATCGATGGCTGCTCCGTCGCATGCATGATGGTGGTTGCTAACAAAACATAAAGGTCAAATAATAAAATAAAATTGTGCTATAAGATCGAACATCTATTTCTCTCGATTATAAAAGTTTTTATGGTTTCTTCTCCGGTATGAATTAAAACCAAATATATTGTACGTAGCAATATATATATTACCAATCTCAAAAATCAATCAATCATTTTTATACCTTTTTGCAATTTATATTACCAGCTCGCGTTCCTCTTCCTCTCGCTATGCCCGCAGCGCGTGCTCCTTGGCGCCGTCGACCTCGTCTTTCTCGTCACCTCCACTACACCATGACCCAAATATAACGACAGATTGTCTGTCGGCAAAGGCCATATATAACGTCAGTCGGTCTGTCGGCAAAAGATTTACCGACAGATGTTGTGTGTCGGGGAAAGACCTGTCGTTAAAGACCTTTGCCGACAGACAAAACATTATCGACAGACAGTTTGTGGGCGGTACTGAACTTTTGCCGACAGACAACTCTTTACCGACAGACACATCTTTAGCGACAGATAAGTTTTACCGACAGACGATCTGCGTGAGAAATTACATTTGCCGACAGACGATCTGCGTGAGAAATTACATTTGCCGACAGACTGTTAGACAGCATATTGTATTACCATTGCAACAGCATATTGCATTACCATTGCAACAGCTGCATGAATCAATAATATACACGTTTTGATCTCATTCAGATTTCAGATTTTCTTTGCCATACAGGTTAACACATGGAGAGAAAATATATATATTGTCATACAAGTGGTAGCAAAAGCCAAGATCACAGAATTCATTACACATAAAATATATATATATGCAAAAGCCAAGATCACAGATTAATGCATTACACAGATAACAGATCCAGCAATACTCCAAGATCATATAATTAGTAGTAACAGCACTAATTGTCCAAAAGATCACAAGGGCTACACCTCTTTTGACATGTCACTAATTGTCCAAAAGTTCTAAGTCCATTAGTCCATCTATATAACTAGCTGGCTATACATGGATCTCCACCACTTCACAAAAAAAATTCCTTTCTAGAAGCTCACTGGACATCATCATTCCTGCACACCCCAAAAGTTACTTTCTGATCAGTTAGCACCTGATGGTCTTACTCTGCATACCCCTGCAAAAGAATAGGTGATATGGTCATAATCAACAACCAAGAAACTATTAGAAAAAACTGAAAATTTATCAGCTTCACAGACTAATTAAAACAGGCCAAGCAAGCGCCATCCAAAAAATCCTCCCGACAGTGTTTACACCTATGATCTATGGATCATAACAAGTCGCATGGCAAAGCGATGAGACAGTCTACCACTTGAATTCTGCATAACTTGCCTCGCATGCAAGGCATCTTATGTGCAGGCGATGCAAACACAATTTGCCCTCACACTAGATGCAAGCACAGGGCATTCATGATTTGCCCGCCACGTTCGTACAAAGCATCCAAGGAACTTATGAAAACATAATAGCAGTCCAGAATGAGAGAACTCTAGGTTCCAGAATGCATAAAGTATTACACAAGTTACTCAATAAAAATACAACTAGGTATCGGAAGAAAGAACATCCATATATAGATAAAGACAGTTAAGCCATACTACAACAGCTAAATTATAAGAGCTAACTACATAAGTAAGGTAGGCCATTGATCCAGATGAAATGTGTCACATCATTTCCTATCATGGCCTCATGGGGTGTCAATACCCAAAGGTCTACATTTCATGATACAACTTTCAACAAGCCCAGTTCCAATGCACACACCCAAGCAGAATTACAAAGATGTCATCCTCAGGTTATATATCAAGCAACAACCTATCTTCTCCCGTATCCTGCGTTTTTGTGAAATAAATTGATCACGTTGTCCCTTCAACCTATGGCTGAACCGCTGAAGTATGCTGCATGGATCGCACCTACCTACATGCTGCATGAATCATACGTACCTAACCATATCCTGCATAATCATAGCTACCCATATGCTGCATCTATCTCACCAACTTACAGACCTATCACATACAAGTTATTCCAAGTTTTTGCATGGTTGCACCCCTTTGTTGTCCAGTGGCCATTCTCAATTAGAATGGTTTGATATTGTTTAAAACACCACTCCTCCATTCAAATAAGTGGCTAAACATGATTTTCTGCATTCTAATTTGAAGCATGGACAGCACATAAGTTCATAAGTGCTCCATCTGAACAAATTTGATATTGACTCAGCTGAGAACAAATTTCAATGTCAGATAACTCTTACATTTACACCACAACAATCAAATTTAGGGGTTCCCTCTACTACTTTTTACCAATTATCCTACATCGGACTTAAATGGGCAAGATGTGTGCGATATGCCAACTATCATAGCTAAATGGGCAGGTCATGGCTCATATATAACCACAGGATTCACTAGGATCTGAAACAAGCATTGAAGACAAATTGATCATGTATAAAAGAAAGCAAAGACAATGAAAAATAAGGCAATTCACCGCTTGTTTGCGAAGATTTTGACCACTTTCACAAAAACAATGTGTGCGATATGTGTGCAATAGCTCAAAAAGCAATGTGTGCAATAGCTCAAATTGATCATGTATAAAAAGAAACAAAGACAAAGGAAAAATAAGGCAATTCACCGTTGTTTGCGAAGATTTTGACTACTTTCACAAAAACAATGTGTGCAGTATGTGTGCAATAGCTCAAAAAAACAATGTGTGCAATAGCTCAAAAAAGCAATGTGTACAGTATGCCAACTATCATAGCTAAATGGGCAGGTCATGGCTCATATATAACCACAGGATTCACTAGGATACTGAAAAAAGCATTGAAGACAAATTGATCATGTATAAAAGAAACAAAGACAAGGAAAAATAAGGCAATTCACCGCTTGTTTGCCAAGATTTTGACTACTTTCACAAAGAATATGCACCGACAACAAGAAAATGATAGTAGCCATTTTTTGGGGGCAATACATATATCTTTGAACTGAAATTATAAGTTTCACATGAGAAAGACGACAGGTTCAATGCACAAATATTTGGGCAACACATATATCGGTAGTCATTCTACATCAGAAATATGACAACTTTAATTCTACATCACATCATCATAAATCCATGTTGCCCACTATACAAATAGATGGTTAATTGCTAAATAATAAGAACCTCCAAGAGATTTATATACAGATGACATAATATCATGTCCCATACAACAAATGGGGACTCTTAAAGTTTTGAGTTAGCTATGTCAGCATGCTTTCTAAAAAAAAGCCATCTCTGTCTCCCAATAGTAAGGTAAATGGTTGAGAAGACAGGACACACTATATTTATTATGATTGATGCATTGAGAGAATAAGATTTACAAGAAAATACCGATATGATTTAGGTTAAGTATTAGGGTACCTTTCTCGCTTAGCACCGATGGTCTCACTCTGGACACCCCTAAAAGAATAGGTGATATGGTCATAATCAATTAAATGACCACATTTGGTATGTTCATTGGAGTTATAAACTATATGCGGTATGAACAACACGTATATGCAACATCAAATTTATATAATGACCTCCATCCGGGATATGTTACATGCATTTTATGTTACGATTCATTTGGTACAAAATACAATAGAATGAAATCAAGCAATATATTTCAAAGAGAAAGAACTGTTTTTAGCAAAGTTGATCACAAAGAAACTGAGGAGTGAGAAGCAATACCAATTAAATATGAAAAGAGAAAGAACTGTTTTTAGCAAAGTTGATCACAAAGAACTCTTTTAAGTTTACACAGTAATAACATGAATACAAGGGATCCAATCTCGCAGCAACATTTACATACACATTCACATGCTACTGCAAGTTTTGGGGCCATTAAGGTGAGAGCTTGCAGCAAAATTAGAATCTTCAACTTGATGTGAGGAGCTCAAAGGCAACTAAGATGCAGAAGACTGAATATGATAATGCACTAACTACTGGAATTCATGTTTCTTAATACCGAGTTCCTAAACCTCCTGGAAAGTAAAGATTGTATGTGACTATACCTGTGCCTTGGAATGAGTTGACTTCTTAGGAGCTCTTAGCTGCCATTGTCAACATCACATAGTTAGCATTTGAAGGTTACCATTACAACTAAAAAAGAAACAGTAAGTTAAATCTTACTTTATTGTTTGGCCATGCAATGGACATATAAAGAGCATCAGCCATGGTCTCCATACCATCATATGGACGAGGAAGCAAGGCATCTCTTTTCAACACGACATTCACAACAACTTCATAAAATTGAACTCCAAGAGGTTGACCTCCCACTAGGGCACTTGGTTCGGTTGATACAATTGTTGCTTTAGCCACGGGGATATCATTTCTTCTGACGAAGATATAGTATAACATCCCTACCAACCTAAAGCATAAATATTACATTTCAGCAGGTGACAACTACAGAAAAATATTCAAATGAGTAATTAAGAGCTGGGTTTAGAAGTCAAAGAAAATAACCAAGCTTTCTTCACTGGTTGAGGATTCATGGCTTCTTCTTGTGGTTGCATTGTTCATTGAAGGCATCCTTGGTGTAACAACTTTTGTACGGATAATGGAATTGTTCTCATCCAATAGTGTATTATCTATATCCCTATTGTTGTTAGCCACATCATGCTCCTCCTGATATGAATTGTTAAATTCTCCTAGTCTTTGTTCAATCCTTGGGCTCTACAACCAAAGCAACAAAATGTTGGATTCTCATTTTGTTCAGGACGACAAGAGATTGATATGGACATAAAAGACTTGATAACAACAAGAGAAAGATGAAGGTACGAAAGCACATTTTAGAAGTATGTCTTGAGTTAGAAGCATGTTGGGAACTTCCTTCCACGTTCTGCATGCCTTGTGGTAGTAGCATACGCTCCATAAGGTTAAAACGTTGCTGCATTTGGTCCATGCGTTGGGTTAGAGAATTAAGTTCTTGCTTAGTTTGACTATGAGCTTCTATTTGCAGCTGAACTCTTGTTGGTATTCTTTTGCATGCTCCTGGTGTGCCCACATCTTGAGGAGTTGGTCCCTTCCCTAGAACACGAACACGACCTCTTGGCTCCTTCTCTCCACATACATGTGAAAACAAATCACCCTCCTGGACAGTTTTTTCCTTCAATTCTGGGTAGTTTTCTGCAGCCTCTTTTAGCTTTTCCTACAAATTGTAAATATTATGTAAGCAAGTAATATTCGACATGCAAGTGTGTTTTGCCAAAAAAACATACAATTGTTGATTGAGCTTGTGGAATAGGTTCTCCATTTTTTTGTGAATGCGTCACAATCCAAACTTCATCTCTCCTGGCAACATGCCCAAGTTTCTCACCCTAAAATGAGGTTTATAAGAGTTCTCACAGTAAAAAACATTATCCTACAAATGAGATATGTAATTAACTTTAAAAGACCAATTATACTATTTTTTTACCAATTCATGGCCAACACGAGCATGGCTTTTGCTACCACTTGTATGTAAGGTACGCAGCTTTTCTCGATTAGCTTTTCCTCTTATTGAACGGGCCTATACCAAAGCATAAATATGAATATAACTTTTCAAGCAATTACAACCAAAGCAAGTAACATGACATATCTTACCTCACTACGGAGATCTCCAATGATTAACAAGCCACTCCCAATCATTCACATTAACTCTTTCATCACGCTTTGCCATAAGTTCTTCGTCAGTCAGAGTCGTATCATAATATGTCTTTTTTAAATCAGCCTTAAAGTCCTTCCATTGCTTTGCTGCTGTGTATGAAAATTAAACCCATTTATGGTGTAACTATTATATTTAACTACAACCATGGATGGCTCTTTGGCTAAAATTTGTGTCTCTTCAGGTTCATCCTCGCCCATCTCAGCCACCTGCGATTATGACATATTTCTTGAGCTTAATTTATTAACTATAATAAATTACACATTAGTAGGGGCATTTGCATACTTACATGCAATCTAAACCACTCATGAAAGGTTTCGTGATGCATACGATTGATTTCTTGCTTGTTTCGAAGTCCAATTGAGGAAAGATAGTTAATGTGCTTGCTGCCAGTGTTCAATTTGTCATCTTAACAAAAACAAAAAATTTCACAATGCTAAAATAAATTCAAATAGCTTACTTCAAATAAGGATCTATATTGTCATAGTTGAATAGGACATATCTATGAGCTTGCAGCCAAGTTTTGTGATCTAAAGCCACACTGCATTTCCCAGCCAATCCTCGACCAAGGTTGCGAAAGAAAGGAGTAGTACTACCAACTTCCACAGGCAGGCCTTCATCATTTCTAACTTGTCGAGTAAATCGAGTCATCCCACTTAAATAGCGAGAACAGAATGTAAGACTCTCATCGAATAAATAGCTCTCGCAATTGAACCTTCGGATGGCTTCTAGTGCGTATACCCCTTACACCTCATCAAAAACCTAAATCCAGATTGCAAATAAGTTAATTTGTAACAGGGCATGACTACGATTCATAGATTAGTTGTTCCGGACAATTACCTCTCCACAGATACATGTTACGAAAATGTACAGGACCAAACAATGCGTGCTTGAGCGGTAGATGAACCATCAAGTGTATCATAATATCAAAAAATGATGGTAGGAATATTGTCTCAAGAAGGCATAAGGTCTCAAATATCTCACCTCTAGTTTTTGCATATCACTTACACGGATAACATGTGAGTACATTTGCTTAAAAAATTGCTCACACGGATCAATGTCAGAAGAATATTTTTCGTAATATCCTTCGGATAGCAAGTGGAAGTAAGTGTTGAAGAAGAACATGGTTGTCATGACTCTTAAGCCCAATTATCTTTTTCTCATTGACAATAACATTACGGCGTATATCGATGCATAACCATCGGAAATTTAACTCCTTTAAAACTTCACAAAACATTTTCTTCATTTAGAGCTCATTGAGTATTGTCTTTGGAGGTAAGTAAAATCTATCTTCTACTTCAATCGGATGAAGATCACTTCTTATGCCTAGAGCTTGAAGGTCCAACCGAGAGTTCAAGTTGTCCTTAGATTTCCTGTCCATACCCAACAAAGTATTAATTATGTTATCACAAACATTTTTCTCAATGTGCATCACGTCGAGATTATGACGCAAAAGCAAGTCCTTCCAATATGGAAGTTTGAACCAAATAGACCTCCTTTTCCAGATTTTAATTGATCCCCATCGCTTTCGCTTTTTTGTTAGCTTCTTTCTAGATGGATCCTTCCCAAAATTGTTTGCATGCCTTCATGCGCTTCTAGAATTTCCTCTCCGTAAAGTGGACTAGGTGTCGCCGAGACTCAAGAACACCATCGAATGAATCAAAGATCAAACCTAAATGGGTGGTTTGCATGTAGAAACCTCGATGCCCCATGTAGCAAGTCTTGCCACCATTTTTCATCGAAGAGAACATGTAAACGAGTGACACTCAAGGCATGCTCCTTCACCAGAGGTAGAACATCCACTACATATCCAAGACCGGATAATCCGAAGGGTGCATAATATGGCAAAGATGCAATTGGAAGTACTCACCCTTGGAAGCATCCCATGTTCTAACACCATGGACAAACATATCTACCATATCATCAACTAGTGGCTCATAAAGACATCCATATCACTACCAGAGCATATCGACCAGAATTATCAAAGAAATAATGAAGTTTGGTTGCTTCATACAGATCCAAGGAGGAAAGTTGTATGGAATTAGAATAAAAGGCCAAATACTATAAGAAATATTCATGGATCTGAATGGGTTAAAACCATCTGTAGCTAATGCAAGTCTAAGATTGCGACTATCGGAAGCAAAATCTGGATACTTGTGGTCAAAATCCTTCCAAAGAGGAGAATCCGCTGGATGCCTAAGCAAACCATCTTTTGTGCGCTCTTCATCATGCCATCTTGTTTGAGCTGCTGTTCTTGAGCACATAAACAACCTCTGTAACCTTCTCTTTATTGGAAAATAGCGAAGAACCTTATTAGGAACCTTGTGTGTGCGTTTCCCATCTAAACTCTTCTTTTCTGATTTCCATCGAGAAGTTTTACACTTTGGACAACTATTAGCATTAGCATTGTCCTTCCAATAAAGAATGCAATCATTTATACATGCATGAATACTGACATATCCAAGTCCTAGGCATTTTACTGTTTTCTTAGCTTCATTGTAATTCCTAGGTAGTGCTGACCCTTCAGGGAAAGCTTCATTAAGAAGATCTAGTAGTAGGTCAAAACTCTTATCGGACCATCCCCCAAGCAATTTGATGTGAAGTAACTTAACTATGAAATGTAACTTTGAGAATTTGTTACACCCCGGGTATAGCTCTTGGCCATAATCATTTGAGAGCTTTCGAAGAGCATCTAGATCTTTATTTGTTTGCTCTGAATCACCCTCATCCTCAAAATCCCCACCATAATCTACGCCGCATGCTAAGTCTCGAAGCAAATCAGATATATCATCATCTTCACTTGACTCCTGCATATCTCCATCCCCATCATTCTCAAGCAAAGACTTGTCCATGTAATATCCATGTCTTGTACCCTTCTTGAAAGCCCTCACATATTAAATGCTCACGAACTTCAGATTCATCTCTCCAAAATGAACTAGCACAAGTTCTACAAGGGCACTCAATTTTGTTGCCTCTTGATGAACTAAATGCATGATGTAGGAATTTGTCCAAATTTCTTCCAAATAAATTTTACCGTGCCTACATGCAGTGTATTAATTTGTATCAGATTAAATAAAACGTGTGTGAAGTGTAGAGACCTAAAATGGTTTGAAGTGTTTCCTGTACCTGGGCTTATCCACCCACTGTTTATCCATTGGCACCTCTGTTTATTCCAACATAGATTCCACTGAAAATGTATAGTATTATAGCACAAAACAACCATATTAGTTGGCAGTTCTGCAAGCTATATAGCTTGTAAAGTTCAATGATTTCAGTTCCACACAACATATATCCTAAGCAAACATCTATAATGTTAGTTTTATCATCCATTAGTAGGGAGGCAGCCAACAGTGTCAATTTCATCCTCAACACCTCATGGCCACCATGGCTTTTGATCCCCAAATCATAATTTAATGAAGCAAAGTAAATGAAAATATTGCATTACAAACTTGGTGATATAGAAGTCCACGGTATTGTTGCCGTCCTTGTCCCACAAACAAGTTCAAACTCCCAATACGGTGATTCGCTCGATCGCCCCTCACTGACTTCCTAGCTTGATGGTGATTCTACAACATTTCATTGTAAACAACCTCAAAACATAATTTTTGGAGAATACCATATATTTTGACACTTCGAAGCATTAAATATGCCTGTTATCTTCTTGGTGTCAAGTTGTAAAATAGTCAAATGTTAACATGAGACAGGCATCATGACAATAATATTGAGACTTTTTGGATGCTTGGGAAGTACCAGAAAGTCTCCACTTAGAAAAAACAACAACCGTTGATTAACAAATAGTACTTTAGGTATGATGCTTCTGTAATTACAGGCAGTTTAGTAGTTGTTGACTTTCCTATCCTCTGCCTAAGTGATCAATTGATGTTACTCCTCCATTAGGCAAGTAAACCAATCAAGACTACAAAGCAGCAGAAGGGGGTAAAGAAATGAAGGTCAATAAAGTAGCTGGAACCTCCAATTAAAGAAAGCATGAACAACGAGCCAGGCAAATAGATTCGAACCTCCAAGACTCCATAACCCTATCTCGTAATGTAAATCCAAACAATTGACCTTTGCAAGTGCTTTTTTGAACTCTCCTCCTTTTGTTTTAAATATCGTAATCATCACACAACTTAAGCACCGCCCCATCGATTACTCGACCATCGACATAATTAATGAATGGACGCTATGACTTCCAAGCATAGGATACAATATCTTGTTTGGTTGACAACCGATGTAGCAAAATGAAAAGAAGAGGAAAGCGAGGAAGATGAAGCTACAGAGTGTTTTAAGCTCTTACAGGTTTTTTATTTATACTTAGAATGGATTTAATGAAAAACGAATAAATGTGCATCTTCATTTGTTAACACTATAGCATAATTTAAAATAGCACAAAAGTTTTTTTTGTGATACTATAGAGCTCAAAGTTTATAATGTATAACTACTGCATAATTCGTAAACCTTTAAGAACAAAAAGAACCTTAGCAAGCATCATAGTATTCACGCAAATAATACCAACCTAGGGACAGAGATTGTCAAGGTAACCACCAAGTCTACTTATATCCTGTCAACAGAATTCAAAGACAATACTTAAGAAACATGAAAAGAAAGTAGTTCATCTGCAATAATAATCAAGTTTGATGAGAACCCAACAAAGTAATTGATGTATATCATTGAACATATTTGAAGTAGGAGGTAACCCAAGGAACGATTGAATCCTACCCTTTCTTCTGAGATCATGCATGTTTGTGCATCTTGCCGCTTAATCACTGAACCAACTAATTACTGTTAGGGATCCCCAACAAAGACACATATCTAATACTTGAAACCAATCACTCAAAACACTTCATAGATAACAGATTACACAGAAAAATTTCCAAACATGAAGATCGAGACAAGCATTGCTACATTTTGGGATGAAGCACAAAACTCTTATGGTCATAAGCAGAAACTTTTTCTTGAGTCGTTGATTCTCCCCGCATGGATTCGATCTTCTCATTTTGCCCTCGCAAAGATGATATGAGGTATATAATACATCATTGTATTCCATGATAACTTAAGATTTTAGACTTTCAGTTGATGAGAATAACATACAATAGCACTCAGTAACAAGTAGATGCTAAAAGGGAATACAATGCCTTAATATACATGTTGGTGAGTTCAACTTCAGTTCTTTCAGAAAGCAGTGTAATGAATAGGGAAAAAATGCGTGTTTATAAAAAGGTGGCCGACATCAAATATTTGTTATCAAAGTCACAATACTTCAAATATCAGTTATAGTATGTCAGTTTGAGTCAATGAACCAACAAACAAATTCATGTTTTTTGTAAGTTGTAACTAAAAGTGATTTAAGTTGCTAACCAAAGTGAATCATGTTTTTGGGTAACAAAGATGCAATTATCCTTCTATTAGCTTTCGAAGATATCCAAAGGAGAAGAATGTGAGTACTGAAAAAAATTCAGAACTTTTGTATCTAGAAGTCCGGACGATTATTCCTTCCTTTGAAGACCTATGAAGTCTCATTTCTCATTTACCTTTATATAATAGCTTAATTTTAGTTATAGGACATATATTTCTACATGCTTCAAGCAAATATCAATTAATTGCATTTATGAACAATCTTTAAACTACCCTAATATCACTATATTCAGATCATTACTCCGAAGGCATAGCTAAAGTATAATTCAATTCACTATCATGTCATGTGATATTGATGTTGGTTTTCTTTCACGTGATCGAGTTATAGCCAACTTTCTTGGCAACAATGAATTCACTAGTGAAATAATTCCATTGATTCAAAGAAAATCTAGCATCGATCCTCCAGATGCATTGGGCTTGCTAAGCATGTGAAACTAGCATGCCCCCACCTACTATTTTCGGTCTCATGACAATAGGAATGAAAGACTACTCAACACCGAAAATTTTAAGGTGGATTTCAATATCGTAATATCACAAATGCATGCTCTTTGTTGAATTTTATAAGTCGTTGTTTTGTCGATCCAATGCATGCCCTGGTAAATTATAAGCTGTTGTTTTGTCTGATCTGAATCCAAACAAAAAGCACAATCAGTGCGATGACACAATAACCTGACCTCAATATGCAGTATAGTACACAATAGGAAAACAATGTATTTTTTTTAGAAGAACAGGCCAAATGCCCGACTTTTATCGAAAGCAAGCGTAAGGTCTCATGGGATTACCCGACCACAAGAGCAATCACAAACAGAGCAAAAAGCAGACATAACAAAAAACGCTCTAGGACACTCCCCCCAAGTTAGAGAAGGATAAGCTAAACTCGACAAACAGAGGTAAACCATCGACTAAACAAGGAACATCCCATTTCAAGCACTTTGAGACAAAGACGCTGACACAAAGCATGCACATAACTAAACCATCCTTCCATCATTTTTTCGGCTATCTCGAATGAAAACAAGGTATTGCAGGAGTAGATGTTCTAATGGTCGAGAGCATAAGAATCGATAGAATAAGACCTGAAATTATCTCGAGAATCCAAGTGGCATTTCAGCAGAAATGGCAAAGAGCGTACACACGTGGTTCGCTAGCTTTGACCTCCATGTAGAATCACCACCGCCGGACTCTTGGTAAAAAATCCCTAATCTAAGCAAGCCAGCAGCCAGATTCCTAAAACCGTGCATAGATTGTGACCAACCATGTCACCATGTGTTCTAGTGTCCCACGAAACAAGATTCAATCAAGAAGCAGGTTCACGGTTCAGGTAAAGTGAAAGGAGGGGAAGAGAGGAGAGGAGAGAGTACGGTACGGTTGCGAAGTGCGAACCAGCTAGAGCGGATGAGGTCCCTCCTCGGGTTGGAGAGGTTGAGGCCCCATCGTGTGGAACTCCCACGACGCAGTTCTCGCCACCGTAGTTTGCTAATCACCGTAGGAATTTCCCACAAAACAACGATGAAATTTGTTATATAAATTGTCCTCTATTTCCACAAATCGTAGCAAAACTCACAACCTAAAAAATCAAATTTTCAGTAAGAGTTCCAACTAAGAACAAAATCTGCATGCTATTTGGCTCACCTCGATGTCCTGCATTTACGAGCCTTGATCCTTGGGGAGAGTTCGTCCCAGAGCACAAAGCGCGCCTCTTGGCTTCAAACCCAATATATCTGCTTGCCCATAGATAACCGATCTAAAGGTTTATCGAGGCAGAAGATGAACGCTGCAGCCTTGACTCTTCGGCTTGCTTGCTCTTGGCCGAGCTCTTCGTGGCAGGGGCTGGTCTGGTGAGGGGCAGCTAGGGGTGGAGCTGGTGGCGATTGGGGTTGGGGCGACGGGCGGTGGGAGGAGCTGAGGCAGCAGGAGCGGAGCTGGTGGCGGCGCGATTGGGTGTTGGGGTGACGGGCTGGCAGGGAGCTGAGGGCAGCAGGAGCGGAGCTGGCTGGCGCGATTGGGGTTGGGGTGGCGGGCGCTGGGCGGGCCGGTGGCTGGGGCAGCAGGCGGAGCTGGTGCGGCGATGGTTGGGGCGGCGGGGCTGTGGCGTGAAAGGGGGCGGCGCTCCTTCTTGTGCGATGGGGATTTAGGCTGGGGGCGGAGAGTTAGGGTAAAGTAGCGAGCCAAAAATTTTGGCCCAGCCCGCGCGAGTTAGGGTGACTTCGCGCGCTCGCGTGAATATTTTCGGCGGGACATATCGATCATTCTCGATGCATCGCTTGACCGTAAACACCACTCTTGATGCATGTTCGACCCTATAAGTTCTCGGTTTACCGGCTGCACCGCTTTATGCATTTAAACGAATTATCGACATATAATCTGTCAGTAACGATTTCGGCGACGACGCTTCGACATTGAACATCAACCTTTCCGGCGTAAGTCTGCGCTATATTTGTGTCATGGTGTAGTGCTCGCTCGTCCTCGCCATCCACCGCCTTCGTAGGGGCAACACGGGGGCTTCCCCCAAGCACGAGGTGTTGCTGCCGAAGCCACCGCCATTCTGGACCATTGGCAGCTATGCGATCGCGCTCAGGGTGTCCGTCGTCTTCGTTGTGGCGTCCGCCGTGCTCCTCACGCTCACGTTCTTCCTCCTGCTGAGCATGCCATGGCGCGCTGTGGAGTCCACCTTCCTCGCCGCCCACTTCGTCGTGCACGCCATGGCCGCGTGGTTAGTCTCCGCGGAGAAAGGGGTGTAACAGCCCAAAAATTCTAGAACAGTAAAAGTATGATATTTAAATTTGATTGTGAATATTTTTGGGATTTCTGAATATTGTTTGCTTTATTTGGATTTTCTTGGAATTTTTGTGTTGCAAGAAAACTCAAACAAAAGGGCAATAAAGAATGAAAAAGAGAAAAAGGTAAAAATGTAAAAAGTAAAAATTTAGAAAATTGCCATGAGAACCCTGGTCATGCAAGTAAACCCTTTCAGGAAGCAAATGAAATTTTATGAATGGAAGAATGAAGAAATAAATTAAAAAGACAACTTTTAAATCGAAACAATGCATTGTCAGAATTTATAAAATATTTTGGTGTCACAAATAGAGCTATAAAAACTATCATGACAACATCAATGCAATATCTACCTCTGGTAAAAATATTTTAAATTAATAATGTGATTTAGGACTTTTTAGAATTTAAAAATTGAAACCCTAAAAATCTAGAAATTTCAATGTCAGAATTTTTATAAAATAATGGAACCATACCTTGACTTGAAAATTTTACAGAAGCATTATTAGCTCAAATAAATTTTAAAAACAAAATTTTAAAAATAATATACTTCATTTGATCTCAATGAAAAATCAAAATCCGAAACAAAATTTAGGAGCAGACACTGTTGTAAGAATATTATTAATTTTTCGGTAACTCATTTTTACCTCAAACTTTTACCAGACATCAAAACCTGTTCAAAGACCCTGTTCATAAAGTTTGGAAATTTTCTACCATGATTTTGTAGCACAATAAAATCAGAGACTAGAAGCATCCGAACCGGGAACACTTCTTTTGGCACCTCACCTCACTGACTGGTGGACCCTGACCCCACTCGCCAACTCCTTTCTAACATCCCAAAATTTTAATAAAATAAAAATCAATATTTTGAGTTTGAATATTATTCTTTCTGAATTTTCTTGGCATTATTGATTTTTATTTGGAGTTCTTGGATTTTCATGTTGCAAGAAAAATTAAACAAATGAGAAAGAAAGAATGAAAAGGAGAAAAGGCCATGAAACGAAAAGTAAAAATTTAGAAAAATTTCCATGAGAACCCTGATTATTCAATTAAATCATTTTAGCCAGCAAATGAAAATTTA
Organism: Guadua angustifolia; assembly: GCA_036346375.1. NCBI lineage: Eukaryota > Viridiplantae > Streptophyta > Magnoliopsida > Poales > Poaceae > Guadua > Guadua angustifolia. The sequence continues at coordinate 48,195,961 of CM070510.1, forward strand.
TACATAGAAGAATGAAGAGATAAAAATGAAAAGACAACTTTTAAATCAAATGAAGCTGAAAAATTTATCATAAAAACCTCAATGCAAAATATACCTTTGGTAAAAATATTATAAATTAACAATGTTATTTAGTATTTTTTCCAAATTTAAAAACAGAAACCCTGAAAATCTAGAAATTGTAATGTCAGAATTTTTATAAAATAATGGAACCATATTTTGAGCTGAAAATTTTATAGAAGCATTCGTAGCTCAAATAATTTTGAAAAACAAAATTTCAAAAATAACATACTTCAATTGATCTCAAAGAAAAATCAAAATCCGAAACAAGAAATTAGGAGTAGTCACTGCTGTCAGAATATTATCAATTTTTCGGTAACTCAATTTAACCCTAAAATTTTACCAGACATCAAAATATATTCAAAGACATTGGTCAAAAAGTTTGGATATTTTCTACTTCCATTTGATAGCCCAATAAATTCCTGTACTCATCTCATTTCACTGACCGGTGGACCCAGGCCCCACTCGTCAGCTCCTTCTTCTCCCTGTGCTTGCGACCGTGCGAGGAACTCCCGAGCCAGCGCAGCTTGATCGAAGCCCCATTCAATGCACCGCCCGTTGTTGGTCCTTCCTCTTCGTCAGCTGTGAGACCCCGTTCGGATGAACAGGAACCTCCATGTGATTACTGTGCTATTCCCTGGATCAGTAGCTAGCACTCACATGTTTACAACAATTGAAAATCACAACCATACATTAATCAATTAAGCGGAAACGATTAATACATAAATATTACAACTCAGAGAAATAAAGCAGCAAAAGAAGCAATATCCTCGTAGTTTGCCCAACCGACCAAGCAGTAACCGACTGCATAAACTCCAGATAGAACACGCTTCAAGGAAGAACTCCGAACTGCGATTTAACAAACTTCAAGCATCGCTAACTCAACCACCTACAATATAATTAAGCAAGGGTGAGTACTTTACGTACTCAGCAAGACTTGAGCAAAACCTACAATACATGCAGGCCATTTCAAAGGAGGCAACTACAGTTAATTTGCATAAAGCGAATTTGAATTTGTAAATCAAGTTATTTGCAAACGGAATTTATAAGAGCAAGTTTAATTGATAACAAATAGATACAACAGTAAGTAATACTCACAGTCCTCCATGACGTGAGTTCAAATAATCCAAACCATAAGGTCCATCAATGCCAGCCCTTCGGCAGAAAGCAACAGTTGCTAAAAACAAGTTTAGACCAAACCCATTTGAAAACAATAAAACATCTAACATTGGAATGACATCACCAAGTGCCCATGACCGCGGGCGCGGCTAATTAATTAGATTTAAACTCTACAGAGGTGTACAACTTTACCCACAAGTCATAGTCTTTCGACCATACATAGTCGTTATAATACCTAGACATGGCTTTGATCCAGCCCGGGCCGTTAACCCCCGCCGTAGAACTAGAAACACACACCCAAGCCGTGGATCCACTTTCACACACCAACACAACGTTTCTAAACACGGCAGGGCGGACACCGTTGCATTAGCAAGTAGAAACCCCGTCAGGCGGACCAAACGGGAATCCTGTGCAAGCTCCCGCCTACCAATGATCAAAGCCAAGTCTAAATATATAACAAGCTATGGCTAACCCATCCTCACCCTTGTGGTTTGCACGGAAACCTTGGATCAATAGCGTCCCATTGCTCGGTCCTTAATCCGACACGGGCGATACTCCACCCTACACTACGTGCAATTCCATTCGCACATCCGGCTATTGCCAATAATCGCCGCATCAAAGCATAGTTTTCTTTTGGGTTTTAATCAAAGTACTAGCAACCGCTTTCCCAAAAGGACCATTCGGTTTTCATGTAAAACATTTGAAACAACTTTAATCATGATCATCTGCTTTTCAGATTCTAAAGCATGGCTAAGCAGGTTAAATATGATCGCATATACCCATGATGACATTAAGAGATGTCTATCCTCAATCTATGGTTATCAAGGTTCACATGTTCATAATCATCAAAGGAGATTCATGATTCAACAGGTATAACTACCACATCCACAAGATAGCAATTTACATAAAGTAATCGCATGCACAAAACAATTTGAAGCACAAAAGGAATATAAAATACTGGGATCAATATGGTCAAAGGATGCTTGCCATGCTTAATAGACGAATACGACGAAGACGAGGATTGCGGCGACGACGACGACGGCGGAAAGCAAAGACGTCGGGTCTACACGTCGAACTCGAAATAACCGATTGCAAATACAAACTGGCAAAGAAAGAACAGAAGAAGATAAATAGAAAAGCGAATAAAACCTTTGCAAAAGATTCAGGGTTGTCTTCTTATGAATTATTTGATTATACTTTTCGAATTCAAGATGCTAAAATTGGTTAGATTAATAGAATTAATCATTAGATGCAAGTTTTCATTTATTTACTATTCATAATATGAGTTTCTGCAACTTTATTACTTATGGGTTTTGCTCTTTTAGGATTTAGATTCAAAGCAAGCTAAAATAAGAATATTTTCTTAGATTACGATAGATCATATCTTACAGATCAATTCTAGACTATTCTTTACTAATTTCAGATTTAGATAAGTTGCTTTGCAAGTTAATGAAAAGGCTTAAATGATTATATTAGAGTATGAATGATCTGTTCTTTATCTTTAATGGATTTAGCTTAGAATTAGTTTCATGCAAGTTGAATCTATTGGTTTAGGTTGCTGACAACATTTCCATGACATTTGAGAAGGTTCTGGCGATACAATTATCTAATATACAGATTTCTTCATTCTCACCGATTCATTATAAAGTTCAGAAAACTTAACACTTAAGGTTATTTGGCTATTAGGATTTGTATGTAAAACATGATGAAATATGGTTATTTCTTCACAATAGGATGATTTATACTTTGTATGACAATCCTAAGCTGATTCCATAAACTTTAGACTTTGGCTGATACATTATATTCATTGCTTAAAAGGCTAATATGATATCAAGGTTCACTTTACAAGAAATCGAATTGAACATGTGCAGTGAACAATTATCACTTAAGGTTATTTAACCTACAGGATTAATATGCAAACCTTAGCGAAATGAGATTATCTTTTCCTAGCAGGGTAGTATATACTTTGGAGAGTACTACTGAACTAGTTCCTTAAGTTTTAAGATTTTGGGCGAGACTATAATCTTATCGCTAAAATGGTTCATGCTATAATTAAAGACTATACTATTCAAAATCGGCAGGAAGGGAAAATAAGGATTAACGTTTAAGGATTTTGAGCTATTTGGATTAATATGCAAACTTTGATGAAATAAAGTTATTTCTTTAGGATATGGTAGAATGAACTTTGTACAGTGATTCTAAGCTAGATTTATAAGTTTTACGATTTAGATGAGATATTATATTCGTTGTTGAAAAGGCTTAAGTGGTATTGTAAAGTTGACGTTATCGGAATCGGCCAAAAGTGAATCAAAAGGTTAACGCTTAAGGGTTTTGAACTAGTAAGCATAATATGCAAATCTTAATGAAATATGATTCTTTTTATAGAACATAGTAGTATAAACTTTGTATAGTGCTACTAAACTAATTTTACTGATTTTAGTATTTAGATGAGTTATTTTATCTATTGTTGAAATAGACTAAATGACCACATTTGCAAACCTTAAATCGGCCAAGTTTCGTTTTGAGTTTCTAACTACACCATACATGATCTTTGATTCATTTTTCAGCGAGAGCGAATACCATCCTAGGAATGTTTTAAAGTTGGTTTTGCATTATTTCAACTTCAATTGCAATAGATTATCTAATTACTTATTGTTTTAATTAACATTTTCTTCTATTAAAAGAATACCAATTAAGTCCGATTCTAAGTATTTTTGCACACATGGATTATTGTTTGTTTCAGGAACCAATTCAAAGTGTTATTACCATTTTATGGGCTAACATGCTAGTATCTTGCTAATGGCCATAAAAGGGTTTAATGAGGATTAACAACCAATTTTATTAAACTTGGTCTAAGATTAAATATTGTTGCATGATTAGGTTTATTTCAATCCCAGAAGCACATGATCCTTTCTTATGTGATTTTATGAACTATCATACACTCATTTCTAGCAAAGGCCATATTGAGCTTTACTAATGGTTGTTTAAACAAACGAATTAAACTTAGATAAAAAATTAAATGTATTTGTATATTTGAATACATCCTGGGTCCAAAAATCCCATGAATACTGATTTCATCATTTCATTACCTATCATACACAATTCTCATTAAAAACCATATTAGCATTATAATCAAAGTTTAAATTAAATAATGATCCCATACTTCAAAAACTAAATATTTTTACATATTTAGATTCTTGGGTTTTAAATGAATATACAAATTTATCCTCTTGAGTTTTGATTAAAAGCGTAAAAGATATTCAAACTAGAATATTTAATTTGGTTGGAAAAGAGGGAATACATTTTCCAAGAAGGAAAGCGCCGTTCGGCTCAGTTCTTCTTCTACCTCAGGCACGATAGCCCCCAGCGCACAGACAGAGAAACAGAGGACGTCTAGGGCATGGCGGCGAAGGGTCTTCCGGCGATCTTCCGGCGAAGGCGAGGGCGCCAGCAGGGAGAGCTCGACGAGGTGAGTCCGGAAGAGGAGCCGATTCGGCCGGAGGAAGCCTCAGGCGGCGCGCATCCAAGCTTGGGCGGCGGAAATGGCGGGAGGTGGAGGAAGCAAATAAGGGCATTAGAGATGAAATCGGTGGCATACTAAGCATCAAGGGACACTAGTGGTTCCGTTTTGAGGTTCACGAGGAGAAGGCGGAGGAGCTCCACCACTGCCTGACTTGGGGAAGAAGGGGCGCACGGTTGCAGCCGATTTTTGCATGTGGGAGCTCGGGTATTTTTGAGGGGATTCGATCCTTGAAGCCTGGGGATGCTCTAGCTCAGCCAGATTTGAGAACCTTTGGCTCTACCGCTCGGATTTTGCTTCGCCCCTGGAGCTCTGAGGTTGCGGCAATGGAGGAAACGCAAGGAGTTTCTTGCGCTGGGCTTGGGAAGAAGGAAGGGAAGAAATGAGGGAAGTAGAGCACCTGCGTCTGTGGTCTCGAGAGGCAATGAATGGCTTGGTAGTGGGTCAGACTCAAACTCGGAGGGTTCCCAAAGTGGAACGAACGGAGGTTGAAGGTGGAGCCAGCGGGATTGAGGACGATGCATTCGATGGCAGGCTCCTGGGTCCATTGTCGATGATCGCAAGCTCCAACAATGCGCCAATGGAACGGAAAATCGACGGATGGCCCACGTCGCTGGCAATTCAATTTCAAATTTCATTCGATTTTCCTTTCGAGATCAATTGAAGTATAGTATTTTTCAAATTTTGTTTTTCAAAGGATTTGACCTCGGATACTTCTATAAATTTTTCAATTCCATTTGTGATTCCATTATTTTATGTAAATTCTGACAATGCATTTACTTGAATTTAATAGTTATCTTTTCCTTTTTATTTCTTCATTTCTTTATGCATAACATTTCAATTGCTGGCTAAGATGATTTAATTGAATGATTAAAGTTCTCATGGACATTTTATAAATTTTTACTTTTTATCTTTTTGCTTTTTCCTCTTTTTCATTCTTCATTTCCATTCGTTAGATTTTTCATGCAAAGAATAAATCTGAGGAAATCCAAATAAAATCCATAATGGCAAGAAATCTCAAAAATAAAAATATTCAAACTTAAATTATTCATTTTCACTTTATTAAATTTTCGGGATGTTACAGATCTACCCCCCTTACAGAAATCTTGACCCCGAGATTTGGCGGGTCTAAAGGAAAAGTTTCTAAAAGAGTTAGGAATCTTCTTCTTGAGTCGGTCTTCTCGTTTCCATGTTGCTTCTTCTTCAGAATGATTGCTCCATTGAATTCTTGATCATCCCGTGGGATTTATTATGAGTGTGGCGTTTAGCTTCTTTTAAGATTTTAGTCGGATGCTTCCGATGAGTTAAATCAGGTTATAGATAGATTTTACCTATCTGGGTGAGCTTAGAAGGAAGATGAAGAAATTTCCTTAATTGCGATACATGGAAGATGTTATGAACACTGGATAGCTAAGATGTCAACTCTAATTTATATGCTTTTTATCCTATCTTCTCAACAATACGATATAGCCTTATATATCGTGGCGCTAGGATCTCGGATTTGGAAACGGCGAATACCACGAACCTTGCAATTCTCGAGGATGAGATAGATTTAGGGATTCTTTATCGGAGGTGACTTTGTCATTCTTGTTGATACTTCGTCTTCATTGCAATTGCTTTACTGGATCTTCATCTTGCGATTCTAAGTCGACGTGCGAGAAATAGAGGAGAATTTTATTTGAGCTTTAGGTAAGCAGATGAGAGATGCTAATACTTTCTACACATCCCTTTTAATTGAATAGTTAGTATTGTTAACAAGGATGATCCAATTTAGAGAGTGGTATATGGTATATTTAGAATCCTTGAAGCACCAGAAAGATTGCATTGTCATTAGACTCATTTGAGAAATCGAATATTTAATATCAAGACAGGTATTTGAATACATTGGCTGATTTGTATAGTTCACTATTAGTTGATGAAATGAGCTGAGCATAAATGTCATTTCGGGTTGGCTTTAAATTGAAAACAAGGTAGAGATAATTCAATTATTAGGTTGAGGTAAAAGAATTATAAGATGATCCTGGTGATTCAATTTGTCTGATTATTTTAGCAAATAGAGAGTTTTGATTTTCTTTGGATTGGGCAAGTATAAAGAAATATAATATACAGGATCAAAAGATTGATTGTAGGATTTGAATATACAAAAGACATACTTAATACCACATTAAGAGTCGATTATAACTATATAAGGAATATGTTTACATTCAGAGCCTATTATCGAGGTAGGGATTGTTTTGAGTATTAGACGTTTTCTAGGTCTCCAAAATAGCTTAGAAGTTACTAATATCTTTCTTGACAAGGGGAAGTAGAACTTTTCTTGGGCAGATGTAGACAAGGTATCCAAGTCCTTCTTAGCTGATGCGGCGACGCTATCAAGTTGATACTGCATCTGGTAGGTCTAGGCTTCTCGAAGCTGGAAAAGTGGTGGAGCTTTCTTTCTCTTTGGACAACCATTGGCATAATGCCCACGCTCACCACAGCAAAAGCAAACAACATTAGCTTTTTGTTTTTGAGTACCAGAGAATTGTTCATTGGTTTGGCTAGAGGGATGAACAAATGAAGGTTGAACTTGCGTGCAGAGTTGTGTAGAGTTCCTCTCGAGACAAGCGTTTTCATTCTAGTGCCTCTTCTTTACCTGATCCTTTGGGTAAATTGCTTCAGATTTTATTTCTCCTATTTTTGGAGACATCATTTCATCTGTGACGACTTCTGGCATGACTATGTTACTAGAAGATATTTGCTCTCTTTGGGGGCACTGATTAGCAACATGGTCCTTTTTGCAGCAAATGTAGCGCTTTTGTTTCTTTAGTGGCGCTTTGTTATGATTAATTGCATGACCAATTCCTTCTTCCTTATTAGTCTCATTTTGCTGCTTCTTAGGACATTCTCTGGCCCAATGACCTTCTTCTTCACATACGAAACATGCTGATAGCGATGGCCATTCTTCGCTCGGATGGAAATTGTCATGATTGAAGTGTTGTTTCTTTGATTCTTCTAGCGACTTCTCTTGCATAGCTTTTCTTTTATTTGCCAACTCTTGAGCAACTAAGGCTCAAGTTTTTCTCGTTGATGCTTTGAATCTGCAGCGGTGAGTAATGGATCAAGGGGCAATGCGGTGGATAATGATCTCGACCTTCACACAGAAACAAGTGATGTTGTCCATAGGGCATTTTCGGAGAATGATTTCCTTCACAACCGAAGCAGTTGATTGGATGCTCATCGCTAGCAGTGACCTATTTCTCCACAAATAATGCAAGCACGGGCTTCGGATTTTGGGGTGACAATACTTCAAGGAAAAATGCTTAGGTGTTAAATATGACGTAGAAGGGGCTTTTTGATCCAAACAATTTGTTCTCTCGGCAAGAGCTGGAACATAATCTTCATTGTGAGGTTGAAGGCCTGGCAGGATTTTACTTCCAAGCCTTTTGCTAAGAGATCTCGTCACAGGCATCCTGCAACGACATTTATTAAGACAAAGTTATTTAGACGAAGTTTCTTTTTAGTTACAAGGCAATGTTTCGTTCTTTAAAAGTTTAATGTATATTATTATTATCATTTCTGGGGATTGACTCATTGTGAATTTCAACCGAAAGGTTTTTACGAGAGTAATTCAGCCGACAATACAAGGTACTCTTCAATTAAGAATTTAAATGAACACCAATTATAATGTCGATTATCCCATAAGGGTTGTAGGGTTTCTAATCACTAGTGATTTCTTATATAGTTTTAAAGTTGTATATTTTGAGGATTCATGTGATTGTAGGTTAACTAATTATTATTTGATTCGAGAAGTCTTTTGTTTCAATTTAAGATTCTCATTCAGGTTTTATAGTAAGGGATTTTATTTCTTCTGGCTTAGAATTTCTATATATGATCCTTCATGGCAGATTGATGGAGGAGATGGTGAAGAACTTCTTGTGGTAGCTAGTCGTAACTACTTTTGACGATTGTTTGTTTGTTGATGTGTTGATCCGGTTGCTGAAGATGGATCTTGAAGTTTTGAGCAAACTTTGTATGCATGAGCATGGGCACCTATGTCGATGCCACGGACTGCATACTTAGCGAAAAATCTTATGTCCAGATCCTTGGATAGCGTTGAGTTTTGTGTTGTTATGATGCTTCACATAGCGATGTAGAACTTGACCTTCCAATTGAATGCCAACATGGCTGTGATCTTATACTCAATTTCTCGATTTACATCGGTTTACTTTGTATCACAACAGTGCATAGTTTCCATGTTCAAGGTTTGTAGCTAATTCTTTTACAGCATTACTCTAGTTTTCTGACTGTCCATAATAATTATTCTTAAGGAAGGATGTCAGAATGATAATTTGGATAAGAAGGGGATTTAGGATGAAAGGAAAGATTGTACCATAACCCTAGTTGTGCAATATATAAAATCTGTTGAAGGTTTATACTTCTAAGATGATATTTTATATTTTTAACTGCTCCATAACTATTGGTTAAGCATGCACTACAAAAGTTTCCCGCAATAATAATACAGACAGAAATTTTAATTAATCAAATTGTAACACACTTTTATTTATTATATAAGAATTATACATTTTCTTATATCACATCAAAGTTTTTTTTTACGCTAATCTACTACTCTATGGTCATGTCTTCCATTCTAGTATCAAGGGGTTCAACTAAAGATCCTGCAGTAGAAGTGCTTTCCGAAGGTAGTAGAAGCAGTTTTTGTACGTTAATTTAGTAGAGAATTTGGAGGGCGAGTAGTGTCAGCATGTGGCATGATTGTAATGAAGATATTTGTTAAGTTCTGATATACAGATTTGACAAGATTGGTTAGCATTAGAATTTATTGATTACAGTAACTTGTGGTGACATTTTCTTAAGTAGTCCTTGGTACTGCCATATAAAAAGAGCACGAGGAAAAGGTGGTTTTAGCGTAATTGAGCAAAGGAAAATAGAAAGAGTGAGTATTAGTGATGGGGAGAAGACAACAGAGGTTGTGCAGCTGAAGTAGGGTAACACATCGTAAATTTCGACCTAGTGGTTTAACATTCACGAGAGTAACCCAGAAGAAATACAAAAGACAAACAACAGAACTTCAATAACACAGAAGTAATATGTATATAGTTAACTTAATACATAGGAAGGGTATCCATGGTTTTTTTCTTCTACTAACCATATGTATTAATGCATAACAGGTTTACTGTATAGCTAGAATAATGTGTAGTTGTATAATGCTATCTTTTATCATAGATTATTCGGTGACAAGTTTCATTTAATCTTCGCACCGCTTGCTGTGTTAGTCTTTCGAGGCTTCGATGAAGTCGGGAGGCCGTGATGCTTTGTTATTTCCATCTTCTTCAAGTTGTTGATGTAGACGTCATGATGTTGTTGACTGGCTGCCAAAATTATTTTCCACAAGTTCGTTGGTAGTTTTCATTTTGCAAAAAGACAGGGAGAAGAATATTACTAAAGGAATAACTCAGGAGTAGAGAAGAAAATTCTATAGAGAGGAAAAGTGTATATGTATAACCAATACTATCCTTTTTATATTTCTTTTTAGAAAAGTAGGACTTTCAATTCTTCCTGTTTCTGTTTTAACAACCATGCGAAAGTCTCTATTCAGAAGTATATAACTTTTCTAGTTCCAATTCCTTTTTATGGTATATAATTTAAGCAAGGTGATGAAGTGAGTTTTGAAACATGATCAAGAGTTATTGGTGAAAAAGATTATGTTTTAAGTAACCTAAAGTAGCTTAATTTTACTTGGTGTTTACTAATATGGTGATGTCTTAAACTTGGTCTATGTTTATGCATGGTGTGATCTCAAGCAAAGCTAAGAGTAATAATAGAGACTATACTACCAGCCTTGATGAGACTTGATTTGTGAAAGGTTAATGACCAAAAGTTTGCATAGATAAGAAATTATACAGAAAGAAGGGGTAAGTTTGTATAAAGCTTTATAAAAAGATGAGAGGAGCTATTTCATGATTTCTTATTCATCCTATGGGTTGAATTTTCCATATTCACACATAAGGACAATTTATTATGAAACTTTAACCGTAGTGGTCAAGTTACACATAAATCAGTCCTGACATTCAGAAACAGAACCAATTTCAAGTAGCAGAACATAACGACAACATAAATTGCTCTATATAACCAGAGCGGAATATTATGCTACGCGTATGGGTTCTCATCTTAAGTTTGATCCTAACGTATTCTAATCTTCTACCCTTTTTCTGTTGGATGACGCTGTCTCTTCATGAAGTAGAGTCTTCGAGCTTTACTTCTGTTTTGTCGAGGTTAGCAAAGCGTTGCCTGACTTCCTGGAGATGGTTGTCGTAAACCTTGTAGTCTTCATTGGCCAGCATGAGGCATGGCAGCGACAAGTCCCAGTCGTCTTCAGAAGCAAATGGCGAAGTTGAACTACTGACGAGGATTTCTTTTTGAGACAAGGGGAATTTGTTTACAAATCAAAATGAAAATAGAGACAAGAGTAGAGTCTTAAGAATGAGGAAAGGATGGCAGAGTCTACATTTTGCAAATAGAGTATCTTTTGAAGATAAGACTTTTGAATTTGCTTATTCTAATGCTATCGACCATTCTATCTAAGGTTTATCCTACGGTCAGTATGGCTCTGATACCAAAGCTGTGAGACCCCGTTCGGATGAACAGGAACCTCCATGTGATTACTGTGCTATTCCTTGGAACAGTAGCTAGCACTCACATGTTTACAACAATTGGAAATCACAACCATACATTAATCAATTAAGCGGAAACGATTAATACATAAATATTACAACTCAGAGAAATAAAGAAGCAAAAGAAGCAATATCCTGTAGTTTGCCCAACCGACCCGCAGGCAACTGACCAGGCATAAACTCCAGATAGAACACGCTTCAAGGAAGAACCCGCAACCTGCGACGAACAAACTTCGAAGCATCGCTAACTCAACCACCTACAATATAATTAAGCAAGGGTGAGTACTTTACGTACTCAGCAAGACTTGAGCAAAACCTACAATACATGCAGGCCATTTCAAAGGAGGCTACTACATTTAATTTGCATAAAGCGAATTTGAATTTGTAAATCAAGTTATTTGCAAACGGAATTTATAAGAGCAAGTTTAATTGATAACAAATAGATACAACAGTAAGTAATACTCATAGTCCTCCATGACGTGAGTTCGAATAATCCAAACCATAAGGTCCATCAATGCCGACCCTCTACAGAAAAGCAATTAGCTAAAAACAAGTTTAGACCAAACCCATTTGAAAACAATAAAACATCTAACATTGGAATGACATCACCAAGTGCCCATGACCGCGGGCGTGGCTAATTAATTAGATTTAAACTCTGCAGAGGTGTACAACTTTACCCACAAGTCATGGTCTTTCGACCATACATAGTCGTTATAATACCTAGACATGGCTTTCATCCAGCCCGGGCCGTTAACCCCCGCCGTAGAACTAGAAACACACACCCAAGCCGTGGATCCACTTTCACACACCAACACAACATTTCTAAACACGGCAGGGCGGACACCGTTGCATTAGCAAGTAGAAACCCCGTCAGGCAGACCAAACGGGAATCCTGTGCAAGCTCCCGCCTACCAATGATCAAAGCCAAGTCTAAATATATAACAAGCTATGGCTAACCCATCCTCACCCTTGTGGTTTGCACGGAAACCTTGGATCAATAGCGTCCCATTGCTCGGTCCTTAATCCGACACGGGCGATACTCCACCCTACACTACGTGCAATTCCATTCGCACATCCGGCTATTGCCAATAATCGCCCGCATCAAAGCATAGTTTTCTTTTGGGTTTTTAATCAAAGTACTAGCAACCGTTTTCACAAAAAGGACCATTCAGGTTTCATGTAAAACATTTCAGAAACAACTTTAATCATGATCATCTGCTTTTCAGATTCTAAAGCATGGCTAAGCAGGTTAAATATGATCGCATATACCCATGATGACATTAAGAGATGTCTATCCTCAATCTATGGTTATCAAGGTTCACATGTTCATAATCATCAAAGGAGATTCATGATTCAACAGGTATAACTACCACATCCACAAGATAGCCATTTACATAAAGTAATCGCATGCACAAAACAATTTGAAGCACAAAAGGAATATAAAATACTGGGATCAATATGGTCAAAGGATGCTTGCCTTGCTTAATAGACGAATACGACAAAGACGAGGATTGCGGCGACGACGACGACGGCGGAAAGCAAAGACGTCGGGTCTACACGTCGAACTCGAAATAACCGATTGCAAATACAAACTGGCAAAGAAAGAACAGAAGAAGATAAATAGAAAAGCGAATAAAACCTTTGCACAAGATTCAGGGTTGTCTTCTTATGAATTATTTGATTATACTTTTTGAATTCAAGATGCTAAAATTGGTTAGATTAATAGAATTAATCATTAGATGCAAGTTTTCATTGATTTACTATTCATAATATGAGTTTCTGCAACTTTATTACTTATGGGTTTTGCTCTATTAGGATTTAGATTCAAAGCAAGCTAAAATAAGAATATTTTCTTAGATTACGATAGATCATATCTTACAGATCAATTCTAGACTATTCTTTACTAATTTCAGATTTAGATAAGTTGCTTTGCAAGTTAATGAAAAGGCTTAAATGATTATATTAGAGTATGAATGATCTGTTCTTTATCTTTAATGGATTTAGCTTAGAATTAGTTTCATGCAAGTTGAATCTATTGGTTTAGGTTCTTGACAACATTTCCATGACATTTGAGAAGGTTCGGCGATACAATTATCTAATATCTGATTTCTTCATTCTCACCGATTCATTATAAAGTTCAGAAAACTTAACACTTAAGGTTATTTGGCTATTAGGATTTGTATGTAAAACATGATGAAATATGGTTATTTCTTCACAATAGGATGATTTATACTTTGTATGACAATCCTAAGCTGATTCCATAAACTTTAGACTTTGGCTGATACATTATATTCATTGCTTAAAAGGCTAATATGATATCAAGGTTCACTTTACAAGAAATCGAATTGAACATGTGCAGTGAACAATTATCACTTAAGGTTATTTAACCTACAGGATTAATATGCAAACCTTAGCGAAATGAGATTATCTTTTCCTAGCAGGGTAGTATATACTTTGGAGAGTACTACTGAACTAGTTCCTTAAGTTTTAAGATTTTGGGCGAGACTATAATCTTATCGCTAAAATGGTTCATGCTATAATTGAAGACTATACTATTCAAAATCGGCAGGAAGGGAAAATAAGGATTAACGTTTAAGGATTTTGAGCTATTTGGATTAATATGCAAACTTTGATGAAATAAAGTTATTTCTTAGGATATGGTAGAATGAACTTTGTACAGTGATTCTAAGCTAGATTTATAAGTTTTACGATTTAGATGAGATATTATATTCGTTGTTGAAAAGGCTTAAGTGGTATTGTAAAGTTGGCGTTATCGAATCGGCCAAAAGTGAATCAAAAGGTTAACGCTAAGGGTTTTGAACTAGTAAGCATAATATGCAAATCTTAATGAAATATGATTCTTTTTACAGAACATAGTAGTATAAACTTTGTATAGTGCTACTAAACTAATTTTACTGATTTTAGTATTTAGATGAGTTATTTTATCTATTGTTGAAATAGACTAAATGACCACATTTGCAAACCTTAAATCGGCCAAGTTTCGTTTTTGAGTTTCTAACTACACCATACATGATCTTTGATTCATTTTTCAGCAGTAGCAGAATACCATCCTAGGAATGTTTTAAAGTTGGTTTTGCATTATTTCAACTTCAATTGCAATAGATTATCTAATTACTTATTGTTTTAGTTAACATTTTCTTCTATTAAAAGAATACCAATTAAGTCCGATTCTAAGTATTTTTGCACACATGGATTCTTGCTGTTTCCAGGAACCAATTCAAAGTGTTATTACCATTTTATGGGCTAACATGCTAGTATCTTGCTAATGGCCATAAAAGGGTTTAATGAGGATTAACAACCAATTTTATTAAACTTGGTCTAAGATTAAATATTGTTGCATGATTAGGTTTATTTCAATCCCAGAAGCACATGATCCTTTCTTATGTGATTTTATGAACTATCATACACTCATTTCTAGCAAAGGCCATATTGAGCTTTACTAATGGTTGTTTAAACAAACGAATTAAACTTAGATAAAAAATTAAATGTATTTGTATATTTGAATACATCCCGGGTCCAAAAATCCCATGAATCTGATTTCATCATTTCATTACCTATCATACACAATTCTCATTAAAAACCATATTAGCATTATAATCAAAGTTTAAATTAAATAATGATCCCATACTTCAAAAACTAAATATTTTTACATATTTAGATTCTTGAGGGTTTTAAATGAATATACAAATTTATC
Organism: Guadua angustifolia; assembly: GCA_036346375.1. Classification (NCBI taxonomy): domain Eukaryota; kingdom Viridiplantae; phylum Streptophyta; class Magnoliopsida; order Poales; family Poaceae; genus Guadua; species Guadua angustifolia. Next base: position 48,211,046 of record CM070510.1, read on the forward strand.
CTCTTGAGTTTTGATTAAAAGCGTAAAGATATTCAAACTAGAATATTTAATTTGGTTGGAAAAGAGGGAATACGTTTTCCAGCAGTGAAAGCGCCGTTCGGCTCAGCTCTTCTTCTACCTCAGGCACGATAGCCCCCAGTGCACAGACAGAGAAACAGAAGACGTCTAGGGCATGGCGGCGAAGGGTCTTCCGACGACCTCCGAATTTGAGCAAGAACTTCGGCCAACATTCGTCGTCAACGCCGACGAACCAACTTTCAATCCGGTGAGCCAAGCCGTGCATTAACCGTGTCATATCGTGTCTTTTAGCCTTTAGATCAAAAGCCCTCAATCCATTCAACTTTCGTTGCAGTTTCGGTCTCCGATTTAACGTTTGTTCATCATCAACGGATCTGCCGTTCTTCGTCGATTTCTTGCAATCTGGTAATCTTCAATCCAATTCCTCACATCCTTATATTCAATCTATCATGTTCTATCAATTGCACTCATCAATTTTGCAAAACGTCGCGAATTAGAGTTCTCTCTGTGTACGCCCTGCCGTGTTCAGAAACGTTGTGTTGGGTGTGATGAAAGTGGATCCATGGCTTGGGTGCGTGTTTCTGTTTCTACGGCGGGGGTAAACGTCCCGGGCTGGTGTGAAGTTAACCCAGGTAATGTAAAGGTTTTCGTCATGAACATTCTGGCCACACGCTGAAAGTGCGTGAAACATGCGGCAAAAAGAAAAGGTCATGACTTGTGGGTAAAGTTGTACACCTCTGCAGAGTGTAAGATCTAATCGATTAGCCGCGCCTGCGGTCATGGGCACTTGGTGAAGTCATTCCAATGTTAGATGTTTTATTATTTTCAAAAGGGTTGGTTCCATTTGTTTTGCAACTGTGCTTTATGTCGAAGGGTGACATTGATGGATTTCAGGAAATTGATGTTTAAATCGCTCACGTCATGGAGGACTGTGAGTGTTATTACGCTTTACTTATTTGTTATCAATTAATCTTGCTCTTATAAATTCCGTTTGCAAATAACTTGATTTACAAATGAAATTCACTTTATGCAAATTAATCGTAGTAGCCTCCTTTGACTTAGCTTCGCATTTATGCATTTCTTTGAAAGTCTTGCGAGTCTGAAAGTACTCACCCTTGCTTAATCTATTATTTATAGGTGGATTAGAATGCGAAGCTTCGAAGGTTTGTTTCGTCGCAGGATGCGGGAAAATTCCTCAGCGTGTTTTTTCTAAGGATTTATGCCTGGTCAGTTGCCTGCGGGTTCGGATGGGTACACTACAAGGCTTTGCTTCTTTTGCTGCTATATGCTCTGAGTTGTAATATTTCTGTGTTTAATCGTTTTCGCTAATTAATTTAATGTATGGTTGTGATTCCAATTGTTGAAATGTGTGTGCTAGCTACTGATCCAGGGACTAGTACTGCAAGCACATTAGATTTCCGTTTTGGCATTCGTGCTAAAATGGGGGTCGTCTCATCCTTCTTCCTCCTGTTCTTGCGACCGAGTGGAACTCTCCCGAATCCAGCGCAGCTTGACCGAGCTCCGTTCAATGCATCGCCTCTTCAAATCGTCTCATCACTTGCGTCAACAAGAGCTCGATCATCGCCACGTTCGTCCTCGCTCTGTCTTGCACCATACTGCAGCAATTGAGCCCCACTAGCTCTCCATTTTGTCGTGTCTGGTGAAGCTCTCATCTGAGACTGAATGCATCCCGGCCGAATTCATCCTCTTCCTTGCCTATAAATAGCTCCAGATGACCACTTGTGTTGCGTTTTCATTCCCCCTCATCCTTCCCTTCCTTTGCTCAACCGAAATGCCAGAATTCCCTTGCACTTCCGCCATTGCCAGGGAGCTTCCAAGCTCAAAGCTGAAACCGATTCACACGAAATAAGAATCCATTTCCAAATTCCTTCCAGATGCACCATCTATACTTCCTAGTGATCAAAACCCCTCAATAATATTTGAGCTCCCTCATGCAAAATTTGGCTGCTGCCGTGAGCTCATCTTCCCCATGGCCAGCCACCGTGGGCGGAGTTCTCCGGTAAGTTTCCACCTGTCCGACCGCAAAAATGGGACCCTTGGCATCTGTTCATGCTTAAAATACTACCGATTCAATCCCTAATGCTTCTGTTTGTCTTCTCCGTCTGGTCACCGCCATGGCCGCCGCCCCTCCTTGGTGGTAGCTCGCCTCGGGCGGTCTCCAATTGAATCGGTACCATAAACAGATGCGCCTCGCCTAGATGATCCTCCTGGTGTCCTCGACTTCGCCGGAGCTTCGCCGGAGTACCCTCGCCGCCATGCCCTAGCCGCTCCCCTGTTTTCTTTCTCTGTCGCGCGGGCCCCTTTTGTCAGCCGAACGCAAGCGAAGCCAGTTAAAAGGTGAAAGGCACTTTCAGTTCAAGAAGACGTATTTCCTTTTTCTAGCAATTTCCAGCGGACTGATAATTGAAACTTGAATGTCTTTTGCAATTTTAATTAAATTTTAGTGAAAAAAATTTCTATATTTCTCTAAAATCAGTAGGACTATAAATATACAAAAATATTAAATTTTGAACTTCAGGAAAAATTATTTGAATTAAATATTGTTAATAACCTTAATATGGTCTTAATATTAAATCTATGAACTGTAAGTCATAAAATAATAACATAAATTTTATATGATGATAAGACCAAGATGAATTTAAATCTACAAAAATATTTGATTTTTGAGTCCTAGAACAATTGATAAAATTGAGAATGAGATAAACATTCTATTATGGACATTGTTGCACATATGAAAAATATAACTTTTAAAACTATAAAATAAATTCTTGTTTGTCTCTGGAATCATAATAAACTCAAATATGCAAAAACATTTAAATTTTTAACTCAGTTTAAATTAATTGCTTGTTAATCATCATTAAACCTTATTATGGCCATTAATAAAAATAAAAGTATTAAAGCTCATACAATGAGGAAATAATTTGTATTAATTTCCTGAAAATAGCAAGAACCCATGTATGTAAAAATATTTAAAATAAGATTTAATTAGCATTCTCTTAATGAAAGGAAATGTTAATTATAACAATAAGTAAATAGATAATCTATTGCAATTAAAGCTAAAACAATGCCAAACCAACTTTAAAACATTTCTTGGATTTGCTTCCTGCTAATACCTGAAAAATGAATCAAGGATCATGTGTAGGGTAGTTGGAAATTAAGTTTGAATCTTAGCGATTTAAGGTTACCAATATGATCATTTAGACTACTGCTGCAAATAAAATAACTTTGTTTAAATGCTAAAACTTATAAAACAGATCTAGAAACACTCCACAAAGTTCATACTACCATATTCTATAGAAAGAATCATACTTCATCAAGGTTTGTATATTATTCTTATTAGTTCAAAACCCTTAAGAGTTAGTCATTCGCTTCGCGTTCTCTCCGATTTCATAAACGTAAACTTTACAATGCCACATAAGCCTTTTCAATGATGAATATAAAGTCTCGTCTAAATTGTAAAACTTATGAAATTAGCCCAGTAGTGCTCTTCAAAGTATAGCCTACCCTATTATGAAAAGATAATCTCACTTTACCATGATCTGCATATTAATCTTAATAGCTTAATAACCCTAAGTAATCACATTACTTTAGACCGTAATATGAATGAATGAACTTTGAGTATAAATGACAAATCAATAATTATAATGTTTGTATCACCAGAACCTTCCCAAATATCATGTAAATAAAGCTAATAGCCTAAATCAATAGATTTAACTTACGTAAAACTAATCCTGAACGAAATCAATTAAAGATAAAGAGCCATTCGCTCATAGTCTAATGTGATCATTTAAGCCTTTTCATTAACTCGAAAACAGCTCATCTAAATCTGAATTTAGTAAAGAATAGCCTAGAATTGATCTCTAAGATATGATCTGCAGTAATCTAAGAAAATATTCTTATTTCATCTTGCTTTGAATCTGAATCCTAATAGAGCAAAACCCATAAGTAATAATGTTGCGAAAAGCATATTATGAATAGTAAAATCTATAAACCATGCAACTAATGATTAATTCTATTAATCCAACCAATTTTTGCATCTTGAATTCATAAAATAAGATTAATAAATCCATAAAAGAGCAATCCCTGTTTCTTGTAAAGAGTTTTATTTGTTTTGCTATCTATTTTCTTTTTGCCCTTATTGAAGTTAGTATTTTGCTGTATTTTCCATTGATCGACGTGTAGAACCCGATGTTGTTGATTCCGTCGTCGTCGTCGTTGTCAGCCGCAATCCTCGTCTTCGTTGTAAACAAAGATTAAGCAAGGCAAGTACCCCTTTGATCATATTGATCCTAGTATTTAATTTTCTTCGATTTACTAAACTATTTTATGCATGCATTTACTTTCTGTAAATTTGCTATTTTGTGGTACTGGTAATTATACCTGTTGCCTCATTAACCTTCTTTGATAATTATGGACATGTGAACCTTGATAACCATAGACTGAGGATAGGCATTACTTAATGTCATCATGGGTATATGTGTTCATATTACTCATGCTTAGCCATGCTTTAGAATCAGCAATGTACATGATCAAATCAATATTTGTTTCCTGAAAACCTTGGAAATGGCACTGTTGGTTGCTGGTATTTTGATTAAAAACCCAAAATAAAACTATGGTTTGATGCGGGTGATTATTGGCAATAGCTGAATGTGTCAAAGGAATTGCACGTAGTGTAGGGTGGAGTATCGCCCGTGTCAGATTAAGGACCGAGCAATGGGACGCTATTGATCCAAGAATTCCGTGCAACCACGAGGTCCGGTATGGGACGGCCATAGCTTATTAAGTTATTTAGACATGGCTTTGCTCTTTGGAAGGCGGGAGCTAGTACAAGCATTCCGGTTTGGTCTGCTTGACAGGGTTTCTACTTGCTAATGCAGCAGTGTACGCCCTGCCATGTTTAGAAACATTGTGTTGAGTGTGTGAAAGTGGATCCACGACTTGCGTGTGTGTTTCTAGTTCTATGGCAGGGGTTAACGTCCCGGGATGGATCGAAGCCATGTCTAGGTAATGTAACGGTTATGTATGATCTCCTAGACGGCGAACCTAAGGAAGTGTGTCGAGCAAAAGGTTGATCATTCCTTGTGGGTAAAGTTGTACACCTCTGCAGAGTATAAATCTATTCGATTAGCCGCGCCCGCGGTCATGGGCACTTGGTGAAGTCATTCCAATGTTAGATGTTTTATTATTTTCAAAAGGGTTGGTTTCATTGATTTTGCAACTGTGCTTTATGTCGAAGGGCTGACATTGATGGATTTCAGGATTTGATGATTCGTCGCTCACGTCATGGAGGACTGTGAGTGTTACTATGCTTTACTTATTTGTTATCAATTAATCTTGCTCTTACAAATTTCGTTTGCAAATAACTTGATTTACAAATTCAATTTTGCTTTATGCAAATTAACTGTAGTAGCCTCCTTTGTCTTGACCCGCATTTATTCATTTGCAAATACCACCTTAAGTCTTGCGGAGTATGAAAGTACTCACCCTTGCTTATTCGTTGTTTTTAGGTGTAAAGCTAGCGAAGCTTCGAAGGTTTGTTTTCATCGCAGGATGCGGGATCCTTGTTGCCGTGATAATTCTAGGGATTTATGCCTGGTCAGTTGCCTACAGGTTGGATGGGTACCTACAAGGCTTTGCTTCTTTTGCTGCTATATATACTCTGAGTTGTAAGATTTATGTATTTATTTGTTTCTGCTTAATTAATATAATGTATGGTTGTGATTCCAATTGTTATAAATGTGTGTACTAGCTACTAATCCGAGGACTAATCTTGCAAGCACATTAGATTTCCATTTTGGCATTACATGCTAAAATGGGGTCGCTCAAAGGCCACCGCCACCCAGTCTTTGCACCTCCGCATTTTCTGGATCGCCACCGCCCTCGGCGCCGCGCTCTTCTCCACTTCGGTGGTGGTCCGTTGCGCCGACGGTTCGCTGCTATTCCTAGATGACCCTCTCGCCTTTGCTGGCCTACTCGTCTCCATGCCTCTGGCGTACCTAGCCATCACTGGCTTCATCGACCATGACGCTGGAGCCCATGAAGGTGAACCAGAAACACAAGTGCCGAAGTGCCCGCCACGTCGTGCGCCGCTGTGTTGTTCCTCTCTCTCTCTCTCTCGCGACATTCAGCTGGATCAACCCATTTATCTCCAAGGGGTATGCCAATGACTCTCTCACCGCCGTCAACATCCCAATAAAGGTTAATGCTCGTGTGTTGCTACTAATATAAATTTGCAGTTGGTGGCAGCAGTCCGTTCTTTCTAACACGAGGCGCCTTTATGCTCGTGCGTTGCTACAAAAAATAAAATTGATAACGAAACATAAAGGTCAAGCAATAAAAAAATTGTTCTACAAGATTAAACATCTATTTCTTTCAATTACAAAAGTTTTTATGGTTTCTCCTCCAGTATGAATTAAAACCGAATATATTGTACATAGCAATATATATTACCAATCTCAAAAATCAATCAATTATTTTTACCCCTTTTTCCAATTTATCTTCCACCATAGTTGCACCAACAAGAATCAGCTCTCTTTCAATTAAATCTGACTTGTTCGAGCTACAATTCTCTATCAAGCCCAATAGATGTCTTTGCTTTAAGAAACTCAGCACTCCAAGAAGTATATTCTAATTCCTACAGCACTCTGTATGATAGTGCCAACGTCCACAAGCCAGCCTCACCATGCTCATTGAGATGTCTGCTTGTATCAGGCTCATACAACCTTCCATTTTTTGGCCAGCCTAACAAATATGATGTTGCTTGGGTGGAATAAAGAGCAGCAAAAGATAGTTAAGCTGAAGCATAAACAACCTATGTACGTTGACAGTACATAGTCAGCAATAAAGTGTATAAGTTGCTCTTCTAGTAAGACTTTCACTTTTAAAATCATCATTTTTTAGTTTTTGATTTACAACACAAACGACTTCATGACACATGTTGAGCTAAAAACTTGAAACATAAAATATATGCCAGACAAAAAAGAACAAAAGATACATTACTCAGTTCCCAGGAATAAGAAAGATTAGTAAGGCTCATTGTCACAAGCAAATGAAAGATGTATTCAGTTCAAGAAGACTAAATTGATCTCAAAATTCGGTTATATATATAGTTAAGACATGAGAAGGCTGCGGATGACAGATGGCCATGGTTGTATATGGACAGGACATATGCCACCATACTGAACTAAAAACACACAGAACCTGCTACAAGTTTCTCATTTTAAATAAGTCGGGCAACCTAAACTAACTTTAAGCTCTTCAATTACATCCATAACAGCTGGCCAAGCAATACTATGATTTTCAAGAAGGTTCAACTATTGCCATAACAAGGTCGGTCCTACAGCTATGTTATAAAAAACCGAAGAAACCAAGCTCCGTTGCTCTTTCTTTCTCAAATGTCTCAAAGTATTATTGGTATATGATGGTAACGGCAAGCAGTATGCCGGTTCCTGAACCAATTGCACCCATGAAATCAGCTAGAACAGTCAACGTGCCAATGCATACTCCACCAAATGCAGCAGCAGTGGGGATGTATCTGTTCAATTCCTTCTGCAAGTTCGATTCACGATGGCCTGGCATCACCATTTGTTGTTCTTGTCGAATGGCCAAACCCAAAATAGTCCACAAGTGGTTTTCGCATAATAATTTTGGTTGTGTGCATGAAACAACCCAAACCCATTTAATAATTTTAGTTCATATCCCACTTAACCAACCAGTGTGTAGATATTGGTGTCCAAACATCACGCTGGAGTTTCTAAGGATCCAGTAAAAAAAACCGCAATAGTAAGGATCCAGTAAATAAAGTAATAAACACCAATAGTAATGATCTAGTAAAAAAAACCCCAATAGTTCCAGAGGCAGAAAATACCGGTTTTCTGAACAGTTCATAAAACAAAAATAACAGAGCTAATAACAACCAGCTAACGAACATTAATGTACCTCAGTGACACACCAATGTTGCATGGTACAACAATCTTTGGAGTTTTATATATACAGATTCTACAACTGGACAATGAGCAAACCATATACAAAAACAGGAACATATCTGACATCATAAAAAATCAACCTTGTCCATGCCATGCTATGAAATATGCTATAGCCTATGGGTAAACTGGAACAGTAACTGGATAGAAAACATGAATCAGACATATAGATTGTTTTTACCTTTAGCTGCTTAGCAACATCCTTTGCCGATGAACCAGAAATTTCAATCCATGTCTTTGAGAACAGAGCACAGGCCGAGACCATAAAGACAACATAGAACAATGCATGGAATGGATTTGCAACAACATTAGCCAGACTGCATGGTTTTCAAACATGAAAAAGTATAATTAATAGTAAACTGTGAAACCAAAAGCAAAATAATAAAGAAAAGGTGTGGTAGCTTCAAATAAAATAATCATTCACCTTGAAGGTGCAGTTACATAGTAAGCAAGACCACCAACTGGAACAGAATGGCCAGAGTACTCAGAATCCTTCCATTTCCCAAGAAGGTTGACCAGGAAATTTCCACTGTACATCCTGTAGAGAAGCTGCAATAGCAATGAAAAACATGTCAGCAATTGCACATTCATGTAAAGATTTATCATACTAAAGCACTGAAATTGAAGTCTATACCTGGGATATGAAGTAGAGGTTGGTAATCAGTGCAGAGTGCAGAATGATGGGCATGTTTGAAGTGTAGAACAGCTTAATTGGATATGAACCTTGCTGCCTGCGAACATTCTTTGATCTCACTGGAAGCACTACATGGAAGCCTTGGAAATAGATAACTATGAGGAAGACCAAGACAATAGCAAGTAAATTGGTCACATTTGGAAGGTTCTGATGGTAGAAAGCCTCGCATAGGACATGGACTTTGTCGGTTTGAGTAATCAACAGATGGAACAATGCAATGACAGCCCCTTCAAATTCAGCACCACGTCCACTATTGATGGTTGTGGGGCTAAACGCCTTCCAGATGATATTCTCACTATATCAGAGCAAGTTTACCATAAGCCAACTTGAAAGAAAATAGCACATCAATACGAGAAATGAAGTTAAACATGTTTACTAGATATTGGTAGCAATGAACAGAGAAATGCCAGAACCCAGACCATAGCCTTTCTAGAGAAGTTCGTCTAGACAGATGACAATGATGCCAGCAAAGAAAAGCTGAAGTATAATGAGAATAGCATTCCTAGTTCCACGTTGGCTTACACTACCATACATTCCAAACAGGACATATGCCACAGCTTCACCAATAGCAATAAGGATACCAAGCAACTTTTGTGCGCCATTTCTAAGAAAAAAGTACAGTATTCATCACAAGATCGTCACTGGATATAAGAAACATGAACTAGAAAGCTTAACAATTTTCCAAGCCATTCACTAGATAGATGACAGGCTACATCATGTGAGATTATGAACACAGTGTCCACCAATTATAGACAATGTAGATTGCTATTTTTACAAGTACTTACAGCAGAGCACGATCCTCTCTCACACTATTGTCAACTTCAATAATCTCTAATCCCACTAAAAGTTGCATTACCATTCCAGATGTCACAATTGGAGTAATACCCAGCTCCATAACAGTACCACAGTTTGAAGCAAGAATAACACGCATCCAGTAGAAAGGATCAGCTCCAATAGTGGAATGAATGCCATAGAGTGGGAGCTGGTTGCCCTGCAAGTTTGAATTCGAAAAGACTAAACATTAACAGGACATACAAAAGGCCATAATTAGCTCTAGAAAAAAGCAAGCTATATGCTGAAAGACACACACACACACACCATTGTATGGTCAAGATCTGAAACAATCATAAGACATGCAGAACCATTGAGCTTATCCATTTTAGCAACCTGCAAACATCATTATAAGCTTGAGAGGAATTAAGAATACAATGCAAGATTTTTGGTAAAACGTTAAAAGAAGTACTTGAAGTTTGTTTTATGCCATTGTCATCATTACCAAATAGTGCAATGAGATTTTCACAAGCATTCAAAGTAGCAAGTGGAAGAGTTCCATCAAACACCTATCGGACGAGCGATCAGGGAAGAGGGTGGAGAGGGGCGGCGCGGCGCCTACATACCGAAGAACTCACTGGAGATGGCGGCGGAGCCACGCAACGTGATGATATCCTTGGACGCTGTCCTCGAAGCCATCCCTCCACCTCCTCCGTCACCCTCACGGCCGCGCCTTACATATTCGCTTCGCTTTCTCCGCCTGCGTGCGGTCACTAGTACAGAAATCATCATCACAGACGGTTCGTAAACGTCATCAGAGACGGTTTTGTGAACCGTCAGTAACAATAAGTCTGTGATGAAGGAGATCATCAGAGACGGTTTTCCACCCGTCTGAGAAAATATATATCACAGACGGTTCTATTAATAAACCGTCTGTGAAATTTAATTATCACAGACGGTTCTCATTTTAAACCGTCTGTGATAACTAAATATCACAGACGGTTTCAAATCATAACCGTCTGTGATATGAACTTATCACAGACGGTTTCAAATAAGAACCGTCTATGATGACCTTTTTTTCCCACACCCCCAGCAGAACCTCCATTATTTATGGTGTTGTTCAAAATTTTCATCAATATTTCTACAACGATATTTATAAGGCACAACCAGTTATAGATTTTGTTATTGAATATCTACACTTCCTATATGCAATGTGGCAACAGTTTGTCCAATCAGGATAGACTTAAAATATAAACATTTGTAGCGCTTTTTCTCCCTTCTTATGATAATGTTGATGGAACTCAACTAATAAATCAAACAAGACCCGCACGCAGCATGGACGAGGTGGCGGCAACCACGGTCTACTTGATCGAACCTGACACACTGGAGTGTGTGATCTGCTTCATGCCATATGACGTGGCCTTGCGCAGCGATGGAAGACCCGACTTGCAATCACATTTGTTCAATCTTTAATTAGCCTACCTAGAGTAATCTATGAAGTACATCTACAATTTTTCCAAAGTACCATGTTCTCCCACCGTGGCACGACGGTGACGCTGCGTAAGAGCATGTCGTCCGGGTACTCTGCACCGTGGCACGACGGTGACGCTGCGCAAGGCCACTTCATATGGCATGAAGCAGATCACACACTCCAGTGTGTCAGGTTCGATCAAGCAGACCATGGTTGCCGCCAGCTCGTCCATGCTGCGTGCGGGTCTTGGTTGATTTATTAGTCGAGTTCCATCAACATTATCATAAGAAGGGAGAAAAAGCGCTACAAATGTTTATATTTTAAGTCTATCCTGATCGGACAAACTGTTGCCTCAATGCATATAGGAAGTGTAGATATTCAATTACAATATCTATAACTAGCTGTGTCTCGTAAATATTGATGCAGGAATACCTAAGTAGATAGAAATTTCGAACAACAAACCATAAATAATGGAGGTTCTGCTAAGGGTGTAGGAAAAACATCTAGTTCCAACAAGCAAGACATTGTTAATTAAGTTGTTGCATTCAAGATGAGCAAATATGTATTAAGGATAATATCATGTGACAATATAATGAATCGTACAAACAAGAATAACCGCGAGTTTTTGATATATTTTCCGAATGAATACCATTTGACAATTGGACAACTCCAGAAGTTATCAGCCTGCGTGGAACGCGCCTTTTTTATTTATTACTTCGGTGAGCAGGAAATAACAAACTCTCCCTCTAATGTTGCTCAAATGGGTCTCAGTCAACGCAGTTGCAACCATACTACTATTTTTTGTATTGACGATGGCTTGCATGTTGTGGCAAACATAAAATCCACATAGGTTATTTCCTTGACCTTGCTGGTGGCACTGCAAATAAAACCTACGGTTAGTTCTAGAGTCACTATTACGGGGTTTGATATAGGATTATTGTGTATAGTGGATACCGGAAAGGCAAAATCATGCTGTAGTTTAGCTTGATCCTTCAATGCTTTGAACGCTCTACGAGATTGCAAAAGGTTAGACTAAGCCATTCCAATAGCAATATAAACCTGGAACAACTTACACGACCATGTACGTAGGAAACGTGATTACCTGGTGAGTAATTTTGCGATAGGTACCAAGTCGTGGTTTTCGCCACGTCCGGAATCAAGGTACTTAACCCGGTTTGTGGCTGGTTCAATTACAATTAGAACCCAGTGAAACCTACACAGGTATATCACAATTAATGGACAATGAATGAAACAGAGTTGTGTGTACAGTACAAACCAAAGTATAGCATGTGGTGTAGCACTTACCCTGGGTTATGGGGCAGAAGTATAAATTCTTTATCTTTTTGTTCTAGCAATGCCTCTACCACGTATTTCTCGACCATGTTTATATCTTGATCCATGGTTTGCTTTGAGACTATATGTGGGTCGAGGAAACCCATCGATTGTTTCTTCTGTGCCGCTTCAAGTACCATGTATCTATATATACAAAGGCGAATTATATATATATTGGAGGACATTTATCACTATTAGACGAATGTAGACTGTGATAGTACACACTTACAATGTCCAGCATCTCATGAGTGCGGCGTCGAGGGCGTCAAGGTTGTAGAGATGGAACAAGTCCAGAAAATCGATCGAGAAGAAGCCCCCCGCTAAGTTGTTGAATAGATGTTTATACTCGAACTGAACCATGATACTTGTTGTACGTTCATGCTGTGGCTTTCTAGCTTGTTGGGTGTACCATAAATGCAATTGTTGGCAAGACATACTAAGTGAAGTTACGCTGCCTTTCGTTAGTAATGGCTCTCTTAGCTTGAATTGTCTAGCCAACTCAGCAGATGGATAGTCGATTTGTTGTTGCCTTCCTTTCTTCCGTTTGTCCTTGCATTTCTTTGGTTTGTATGAAGCCTTCACGGGAGAGGAATGGGCAGGAAATAAGTCAACATTATGTACATCAAGTGGAGTCTGGGCTACGACTGCTGATTTGGTAGCTAACTGGTTAGATACAATAGGCGAATCAGATCGTTGCGGTTGTTGCATGACAGAAGGGATGACTAGGGAGATGTCGCTGCTAGGCCATTGGATGAATGTGCCAATGGCATCTCCCAGTTTCACGATCTCGTCGTTTGGCGACTTCTGTAGATCAACAATCTTGAAACTATCAAATACCCTGTCCACATTGACCTTGGTGAAACCCGGCGCTATCATGGTACCGTGCACCATGGTCCCCTTAGTGGATGGATACGCCATGCCCCAAGCAGCCGTAAGAGGAACGGTGCCATTATTAATTCTCACTTGGAGATTGCACTGCGTGGCCACCTTAATGTCACATATAGGATAATTCCCGCTATGTTCATCTATGTTAGGGGCGGATGCACAACTTCTCTTATGGACAGTGGGGCTGACTTGCGGACATACTTCTGGGGCTTGTGCAGTATTTCTTTATTGATTGCTGAGCCTTTCCTCGAGGCTTCTTATCCTATCATAAAATTCTTCTCTCAGTTCTCCCCTCAACTCTTCTCTCAACTCTCCTCTCAACTTCTCCAAATTCTTTATAAGCTTTGACTCGCGCTCGGCTTTAGTTCTCTTCTTATTTCGGTATTTGTCCGAGTCGTCTGGGAATCCAGTTTTCCATGGAACAAAAATGTCGTGCCCCGAATTTGCAAATCCGGACACTCTGTGTATTCTGCACTAGTCCAGGATCGCGCTAGTGCACACAGGCTTAACAGGGTTAAAGTACCACAATCATACACAGCGGAATAACAAATAAGTACTTCAAATATGTATATAAACGAGTTATTTGACCATATGGTCACCTTACATCAGTTTGCCACGCAGGGCTTACATTATTCAGAGTAAAAGATAAACAACAGCGGAAATTAAACGTCATGGTGATCCATCTTCACCACAGGCGCTCTGACAGAGGCTTGCTCCCTAGTTCTCTGGCCCTCTAGTATGCTCCTCTTTCCATGCTGGTGTAGACTCCTCTTCTGGTAAAATTTTGCCCGCAAGGGTGAGTACACACCGTACTCAACAAGTCATGCATGAAATGCGTTCTATTACTACATGCATGGCTTGTTACAAAGGAATGGCTCAGTTGGCTATTTTGCATTTGCATCAACATTTTAAACTACTATTTATTTAGATTGAAAGCATCAAATCCTTAACAATATAATAAGTTTCTCAAATGTTTTCCACGTAATTTCAGACACACAGTCCTTAACCAATTTTCATCATCAACTCTAGCACACAACCTTCCACCCTATTTTATTTTCAAAACACTACCCCTTGACTGTAATCCCCGAGCATTGTCCAGTACCGTGGACTCGGCTATTCGAATAGTTTTTACACTCTGCAAAGGTTGTACACTTTACCCACAAGATATAATCAACTCACCACGTCAGCCGTGAATCGCCATACAAGAGTATGCGAATGAGTGATCATAACAAAGACTTTCAGAAACTTCTATCTCCACCTAGGAACCTCTCCGTGTTGCCTCCACTATCACTTCCCTCACACAGAGCCGAAGTATAGGGCCGACGAACAACGTTGGATAGGGTACCAAGCCGTAGCACAGGTACGCTCCCCCGTACAATTACCCCAGTGTAACTGTCACCCCGAGGTATCAAAGGAGAGATATCAGAATCCTACGAAACTAGGTCTTCCCATTCAGACATGTGGTTGTACGAGAGACTCAGGTCAAAGGCTTGCAAGGTAAGGTCCTTAACTGACCAAGGCAAGACATCCTTCTCTCAGTTTTGGCACACAGCCCTCACAACACTCAACCCATCCCACAGTTGCCACACAGGCCCACCTGGCACGAAGCCTCGGTCCACTTGCCCTAGTCTAAATCAATTCCGTCCCAGGTTAATTACCGGTGCAACACATGCCCGTAATCACCTTTCATGTAGAACCACACAGGTATCTACAGTCCAACATCATTACCAACAGCATTACACTTTTAATCAAAAAGTATTCACTATTCTTTAGTCAATGTTGCTTTTGTATTTCAAAAGATCATTCACGTAAAGCATGGCTAAGCAACTATTCACGGTCTAGCCTCCCGTGTTGGCACAATATTATCAACCAACTATTTTTACCAGACCTAGGGCACCAAATAGATTCATGGCATACAAATACTAGTGACAAGGTAGCAATAACAATTTTGGTTGATTATCTAAGTCACCCAAAATATTTAAATTCATTTTAGTTGAATTAGCATGCATAGTTTGAAACAAAATAAATTTTCAAAATGTAAGAGCAACATGGTCAAAGCACAACTTGCCTTCGTAAAGCAGCGAGTCTTGGTCTGGAGCTTGATCCTCAAAACCCGCGTTCTCACACAACTCAACGTCTACACGTAACAGATAAAGAACCAAATAAACACGTAAAACAACGTACAAACACACATTTGGAAAAATACGACAATCAAACTAATTCGTAACTTCATGAAAACTTCCAAATAATTAGTTTAGCATTTTCTAAGATTTATAAAATTTATTTTGACATTTTTAGACGTATAGTTTAAGAGCTACAAAATTCGTAAGTTTGTACATTCCGCGAATATTTTGAGAATATAAATTTAATTATAAAATTCCAGTAAAATTAACATAGCTAGGTATTAATTTATACTAAAAAAACAAAATTTGTTGCATGCGATCCGGACTTAAAATGAATTTGTAATGAAAAAGACAAAATCCGCAATTTGGTAAAATGAACACGTACAAAACTTGAATCTTCTATGCATGGCACTGTTCATCCCGTATATGCATATACTTCTTTGTTTCTTTGGCTTGTTTCGGTTCTGGCTATATGCGAAAGAAACAAAGAGTAGTAGAGGCATGCGACCAAACAAGCGGCAGCAGCCAGGTGATCTGAGGGGAAAGAAATGGAGGTGGAGAAAAATGTCTAGCCAAAGGAAGGATGAGCCGCTACCTTTGTTCAGGACGTAGAGAAAAGAAGAGGCGATCAAAACGCTGCAGGTTTCGATTAAGACAATGGCGCCGTTACTAGTCCAAGCGTGCAGGGAATAAGAAACGACTGGATCAAGAAAAATGCACTTGGAGAAACGAACGGCTGGGAAGCAAATGAGGACACGGCTGGAAATGAGAATAGAGGAACTGCTGCATGCATGCTAGAGAAACGGCTGAACCTCATGCATGCAAGAAAAGAAACGGCTAGAATATGGGAAACGGCCGTTCGTGCGTTTTGCATGTGGAAATGCTTAAATGGCCGCCAAAGGTTTCTCCCACGATTATAAATAGGTTAGTGAGTGTTTAATTTTTCTAACAGCTGTGGAAGATTAAGAATGCGTTGTGGATCTCGTTTATGATTTTTATTAAATTTTTGGTGATTTATTGAAGGTGATCTCAAAGGTTTCATGCCTTCTAATGGAGGAGAGAGAAACCATTTGCTACGGACATGCATCGAGTGAGAACGATGATCTACAGTGCGCACGAGTGTTTTTTTTCCGTATGTAATTGTGAATAGTGCTGAGAGGAAAAGACGTTCAAGTTAAAATAGTAGAATAGTCCCACAAATCTTGGAAAAATTCTCTAAAATACTAGGGAATATTTGGAACTTAACGAAGTTAGTTTCGTGATTTTTTGATATATAGATTTTCTGCAAAAATTCTTTTAGTGGATCAGACACTTGTACGGATTTTAATACAATCGACAAACTTAATTTATAATCTAGTTTTTGAAGGTATTTGAAAGATACATCCTTGTTTTTCAAATGTTATTATTTTAAACTAAATTTGAAATTTAAGTGCACACGAAATGCGTGATCTTTATTTTATATGATTAATTCGATAAAGCTTAAATTCTTATTAATTCCAAAAATTCCAAATAAATTTCAGATATTCCTAAATAATTCGAAATAACATAAATACAGTTAAAGCAAATTTCGGGATGTTACAAAAAACCCCTTTGCCTCGTGTACGACCAAGGTGTTCCTTGTTTCCTAAGGCCATGGACAGTGCATCTTTCTCCCTGTCTGGCAAATAAGAGCCATCGCCCGATTGTGTACTCAACGCTACCTGCAAGATCCCGACAAGTTATTTTACTTTTGATGTCATGGACTAATTACGTAAAATTGGTAGTTCGATTTATATATTACCAGGCGTTGGCAGACTTCCTCGTCCGCGGGGTTTACAAAGGAGACGGTTGCGGAGGACGTGGCAGTTGACCTCGCTATTAGCCAGTCTTTGGCACGTTGATATGTGATCGATGTAAATGGTGAGATACCCTCCTCGTCCTCCCTGTCCCATTGCGCTCTCTTCCCCATGTAGCCAGCAGTGCCGAGTCTGTGGGGGTGAGTGTTCTTTGCCTGCAAGGTCTTGATTGCTTCACTTTGACGCACGAATTCGTCTGTCGTCTTCATCTCAACAAAACGCCGCCACGTGTCGTCATCAATGAACCCATACTTAGAGTATGGAACCATATCCTTCTTGACGTAGTCTATGAAAAGCGTGTGCTTGAAGGTCTTCCATGCCTTTCATGCCACTAGCAGTGCATACCGTCGCACTAGGGGAGCGGATTCTTCTGGAATGTCAAACGATGAAAGAATTTCCGTCAGCAAGGCATTGCGAGTCTCAATAGTCGACAACCTCCAGGAAGATAGCGTGATCGGAACCCGTTCCCGTGCTACTATCCCGCACATACTCCGAAATGCATTCACTGCCTTTTTTGGCTTTGTAGAGGTCCCATCCTTTGGATCGATCTCCGTAATGGTATATCGGTGTGTTGGCCTTGTGTTTGGTCCTCTTGCAGTGCGGGTCAAATTTTCTTTTGTGGGCACATCATTTCCTTCAGACGATGGATTAGAGGATGACATCTTCGTTGTAAGTTAAAATAGTTTCAGACGTACTAAAAGAGAAGAACAAATAAAATCAAATTAGAGTGAATAAGTTTGTGGATACCATGGCTTGTTATTAGCCTTTTAAAAGAACTAGCCTGAATGGCTTGTTATTAGCCTTTTAGCAAAAGAAGCGAACTAGGAGGTTGCCGAACTTAATAAAAATTTCAGCAGCACCTCCTTTAAAACTAGGACATCCACACAACAGACAAGCAGAAATATGAGCAAAACAACATGATTTATGATCATCCGAAATGACACATATGGCAACAGATCACATAAAGGCATCATTATGTCATTCATATAATAAATCATGACTACTATGGCAATATAGAGGTAATAGAATTTGATTGCTCCCAGACTATTGGGTTTGAATGAAGATTAGAATCTTCACCTCAATCACAAATGGGCTAGACTATTTAATTCAACGACTTAAGCCTTGAACTCTTACCACCTTAGCTTGCATAAGAATTGATTAAACAAATGTTCACCGTTACAATATCAAATTGAATTCAAGACAGCTAGAAACTTGTTAGGTTTAACTACAAGTGAATGTCTATTCAGATCGACAATATAGCAATAGGACCAATAGGTTCAAATTAATTCAGCACTATCTATTGATCGAACCAAACCACGGCCCTTGACCCACAGATACAACAATTTCAGATCAGTTCAACAAAAGATACTGATTGAACCAAATAACTGTGGCTAAACCAGAGGTCTCTACTAGCAAGTACTAAATTCAGATCAGTAGACTCATAAATTAAGTAATGTTGTTCTAATCAGAAATTAGCAGACTTAACCAAACCTATTCAGATTAATGTCAAATTTAATTTTCAAAATAATATTTCAGCAAAGGAAAGGAATAGAAACCTAAGAATAAGGTAAGAGGAGGCCAACTATTAAATTCAAATTTGTTGGTTTGATTTAGAAAATAATTTTGAAATTCTAAAAGACCATTCTAACTAGGGTTGCGACCTATAGTCGATATGGCTCTGATACCACCTCTGTAGGGACCCGGATTACCAAATCCGACCCCTCTGTGTTTTACCCGTGCTAGTCCAGGAACAGCTAGCACACACAGTGAAACAGTGATGATACACAGACATATCACGAGTAATCAATAGTAAATAAGCAAAAGAGAGTAAGCATCATCATCACATTATTACAAGTATCGAGCCTTACAGCTTAAGTGAGTAAGTAGCAGCGGAAAAGTAGCAACAAAAAGAGCCAATCAGTATGCCCACAGCAACCGATAGAATGCGCTCCCTAGAAGTCGGTGATCCTCCTCATCAAAGTCTTCACCGCAGATGTCGAGCGGTGGAATCGAGCTCTTGGATAGCTATATCGATCTCCTCATCGCTTTATGGAATAAGCGACCCGCAATGAAAAGCGAGGGTGAGTATGCAACATACTCCGCAAGTCTTGGAAACTTAATGCAAATAATTAAATGCAAAGCTTGAACAAAGGAAGGCATATAGGGTTCATTTTGCATAAAGCAGGAATTTAAAGTGAACTACAAATATTAATTTCATAAAGCAGCATTTAACAAAAAGTAAATAGCATAAATAATTAAATTTGAAGTATAACAGTTTTCCAGGTTTCAACCACCTGGTTGGCTCCAACCGCCAAACTAAAATCCGGGAGTTCCAACCACTCACGGATTCCCAAACCACATTTTCAATTAAACAAAAATCATCATTTTTCCATTTAAAATTAAAACCATAAAATCTACTATGTGAAAGCGTTCCACGCTTGCCCTTAACCGTGGGCACGGCTACTCAAGTAGTTTCAACTCTGCAGAGATTGTACACTTTACCCACAAGACATGATCAACCCCTTTTGCCAAGCTATTGACACACTTTCTTTGGTGTGTCGGCGAGAGATCATGACAAGGCCTTTACAATGCGACACGCTACCAACTTCGCCTCGCTAAGGTTTCACCATTGTTAGGGCTAAATCGCCAAAGATCTGAAGCCCCTCTTGCGCCTTGCAAGGGTCCTCCCGACACCTCACTCAACCCAATGGCGGCCGATAACTAAACGCACAAATTACTTAGCCAGGTCGTACCCATATAGATTTGTGGTTGTACTGTATAGCATAGTCCAAGGTAACACACGACCGGTCCTTAATTGACTGGGGCGGAACAATCACATTCCAAAATTTTGTGCATCCCGCACCCACCAAGCAACCATCCGCCTCGGTCTAAATCATTTTTCACTTTTATTTTCCAATTAATAATAATAACGGCAACACCAATTGCCATAATTTCACAATTCAATTTTGAATCAAGTTTGAAAGAATTTCCATAATGGTAAGGTACCGATGTGATTAAGCATGGCTAAGCAATTTTTACCGTCCCATACCAAATTGATTACCATTAATTACAGTAATTAATTTTCCTAGTGTGTCAATGGTTGTCAGGATTAATATCAATGTGGGCATAACAAGATGGAATATAACTAAACATTTAAAACGGCATTAAAGTACGGTACGCAAAGTAATAAGCATGCAATAATTTAAAACAAAATAATATTTTCATAAACATGGGATCAATATGGTCAAGGAAGACTTGCCTTCGGCCTCTCCCGCTGGATCTACCTCTGCCGGATGATCCGCTCGCTCAACAGCTGCGTCGTCTACACGCGAAACGAGACGAAAATAAATAAAAAAAATTCAAATAAAATCAAAAAATTCAAAATAATGACACCAGCAGATAGATCTTGATTTTAGATGAATTTAGAAATTTGACTCGTTTGAATCGGAGTTCGAACGGAGGAGAACGGGCCTTCCGAAGTTACACAGGAGAGAAAATCGGGAAAATAACAGAGACTGACACGTGGCGGCACGGGATTGGCTGGATTTTGGATTTTCGGGAAATAAGAAAAAGAAAAAGAATATCGCTGACATGCGGGGCCCATGTATCATTGGCATGGTCTGCGGTGAACCGGGTTCACGAGAGCACTCCTGGCTCGCTGGCGTGGCATGCTGACGTGGCAATGATGTGGCAGACCACGGGGCAAAATAGTGCTGACGTGGCGCGGATGTGGCAGCCACGTGGACCTAGGGCAGACGTGGCGCACAAGTGGTGCACACGCGGCGAGGTTAGGGTTACGGTTGCGCTGACGCGGCAGGCATTGGGCGGACACGCGGGCGGTTGGCGACGACGTGGCGCACACGCGTCTCGCACGCGGCGCCACACGGCGGACAGGGCGACACGTCAAGGACGGCAAGGCTACGCTACGGCACAGGTGGCATGGCCACGCGGCGCGCTAATGACCACAAGATGAAGATCTAACGGCGGAGAGGTAACTGCGGTGAGGTGGCTTGCCAGAGAGAACGTGGCATAGATTTGATCGTTGAGGGCTGATCCGACGGTGATGAGATGAAGGAGCGGTAGGGAGACGTGGGACAATCCGGGGCATCGGTGAGGGATCTGACGGCAGAGAGCACGCGAAGGAGTCGACGGTGAGGGGCGGCGCTAATCCACCAGAGTCGGAGAAGACGACGCGCAAAACGGCGAAAGAAGGTCAGAACGAGCGGAAGAGTCAGTGAATCTGGAAGAGCATGAAGAGATGAACTCGACAGTGCTAAAAAGGGCAGCGGAGACTCACCGGTGGCAGAGAAATACGGCGATGAAGGCTCAGGCACGGCTGAGTGACTTCGGCGAGGGCTAGCGGCGCAATGGTGGCGCCTCCGGTGGAATGGGTAGGGCCAGGAGGTGCGGCGCAAGGTGGCGAAACTCGGGAGATGAGAGACGGCGGCTTTAAATAGCCTAGGGAGGCATGAAGGGCACGGGAACCAAAGATGACCGCGCGGCGCTAGGTTACAGGCGGCGACGCAGCACTCGGGCGATGTGGCTTCTCTGCGTCCATGCGATGACGATCCGTCGGTGCAAACACGCAACAAGCGACGGACCTTGGATGGGGGTGACCGTTGGATTGAAAATCGACGGCTGCGACGCGAGGTAGGGTTAGCATTTTGGCTAAGTCGGCTGGACTGAGGGGAAAAGTTGGGCCGAGCGAAGAGAAAAGCGAAAGCGGGCCGGACCGGAGGGGAAAACAGTAGCGGGCCGAGAGAATGAATAGTGGATTTCGGCCCGAAGAGGAAAAGAATTTAAATTCATTTATGAATTTAGGAAAATGCTAGTAAATTCAAAATGAAGTAAACAAATCCAAATAAATAGCAAATAAATTCCAATAAATCTCCAAAAATACATAAAAATTCAATAAAGCACAATGAACCCAAATAAAATAAGAAATAATTAATTTGAAGTACAGATTAATCATATTAAATCCTTTTTGACTTTTGAAAATTCAGATTAAGCTGGATTAAATTCGAATAAAATGCAACGGGTTCGGATTTTGAAATTCAAGCTCCAAGAACTGAAAAACGGAATGTTACAACAAGCTACTTACAAAGATCATCACAATCATATGTACAAAGCATGATGGGTCGTATCATCTTTACAATAGCATTAATGTAATATTATTACACATGAAAATTTGTAAACATGATGACAATGCACCCTTCTCATAACTACGCCATCACATGCTTATTCTTTTGTACGAAAATTAGCCCTTTATGATGATCGACGCGTGTGTAGCTTGCTTCCTCATGTTGTTCTTCTAGGACCAGGATGTCATTTCCGATAGGTGGCAACTCATCAAATTGATTGTACTCTTCCTCATCTACTACATTCTCAACTCCGACAATTCTCCTTTTTCCCTGAAGAACTACGTGGCGCTTCTTGTTGGGCGGGTTGGTTACATAGAAGACTTGAACAACTTGGTTAGCGAAACTGAATGGTTCATCTTGGTATCCAAACACGTTCGAGGTCTCTGATCGTGATGCCATTCTTGTCAACCTTCACGTCTTTGGAGGTGGACCCAACGGCACCTAAATAGGGAATCTTGAAAATTACGTGAGTCGAGCTCCCATATCTCCTCTATGAACCCATAGTAGGAGCTCCTCGTCAACCAGCGGTATTATTGAATGCATCTATCACGGACACCGCTGTTCGGTTTGTGCTCTTCATATCCTCGATCTCTCGTGTAAAATGTGTACCCATTTAAGTCATATCCTTTCCATGTGACAAGCTGTAAAAGTTGGTCCTTTTGCCAACCATGTCGTGTCATCTGGCGAGCTCCCAATGATAGGTCGCTCCTTCAACCATTTGTTGAGCTCAAGGTTATGTTGTCTCGTGATCCAAGACTCTGCTGTCTTTGGATTCTCTTGCCTAAGCCATTGCTTGTGCTCGATGATATTGGCGGACACTCTGACCATGTGTTGCAAAACCGTGAAATGGGCTTGAGCATACATAGCCGAATCGGCGTGATTGCTTTCCTTCCGATGGTCCGATACCACGAGCCTCCCTCATGGCGAGATCAAGGCACACCTATCGGTTCGACCTAGGCCATGTAATCGGCGCAGAACTTCGACGGCCTCTTACATTGCATAACCTTCGACAATGCTACCCTCGGACGAGATCTATTCGTCGTAAGACTTGAGAATTCCCATGTACCTCTCGAGCGGGTACATGCTACGTGGAACAACGGCCCACATATCTTTATCTCTCTCACAAGGTGAACAATGAGATGGACCATGATATCGAAAAATGATGGAGGAAATACATCTCAAGATTACATAGAGTCATCACCACCTCAGCTTGCAGAGCATCTAGTCCTTCGGGATCGATGACCTTCTGAGCAATTGTGTTAAAGAAATAACACAGCCTAGTGATTGTCTCTCGGACCTTGACTGGCAAAATACTTCTAATTGCGACAGGGAGCATCTGTGTCATCAGCACATGACAATCATGAGACTTCAAGCCGGTTAATTTCAAATCTTCCAACGAAACAAGTCTCTTTATGTTGGAGGAGTAACCGGACGGAACTTTCACACTATGCAAGCACTAGCACAGTTCAGTTCTTTCAGCCTTTGACAGAGTATAACAAGCAGGTTCCAAGTACGTACGGCCTTTATCAGTCTCTTTCAGTGCTAACTCAGGTCTTATGCCCATATCGACCAAATCAAGCCGTGCGTTGATACCATCCTTTGTTTTACCCTTAATGTTGAGTAAGAGACCAATCACGCTGTCACAGACATTCTTCTCTACGTGCATGACATCGATGCAGTGGCGAACTTCTAGGTGCTCCTAGTAAGGTAGGTCCCAGAATATTGATCTCTTCTTCCACATGCTCTTTTCACGGGTACTTGATTTACGTCCTTTCCATCGCAACATCAAATCCTTAACAATGTCATGAACATCTCTCTGCTCAAGCGCCTTGGAGCTGAACCATTTTCATTCCTTCCGTCGAAAAGTTGCTTCATCTTGCGATATGGGTGATTCCTCCAAAGGAACCTCACGGTGGCGCATGTACCGGTTTTTCTTGGGAGTGATTTAGCCATAAACTATCGGTGTCATCTAAGCGATGAGTGCAGGCTTTGGTTCCTTTTGTACTCGACACACAGTTAGCAAGGCGCGGGTAATCATTTATGGTGCGAGAACAACAAGCGATGCAAAGTAAAGTTCTCTCGTTTATCGCATCCCATCGTGTACCACAGTAACCCACAGTGTTTTAGATCTTCCACCAATGGAGCTAGGTACACATCAATATCATTCCCGTGTTGTTTGGTCCTTGGATAAGCACTGAGACAACAAAATGTACTTGCGCTTCATACACAACCAAGGAGGAAGGTTGTAGATCTGATTTACTGGGCCAAGTGCTATCTTGGCTTTGCTCATGTTACCGAAAGGATTCATTCCATCTGTACTCAATCCAAACCTTATATTTCTCGATCCGCACCGAATTCTTGAAAGCTCCTATCGATGTTTCTCCATTGGATGGAATCGGCGAGGTGCCTTAGCATTCCATCATTCTTACGCTCCTCAAAGTGCCAGCATAGCAGTTTTGCCTCATTTGGGTTCGCAAACAATCGCTTCAAGCGAGGAATTACTGTGCGAGATACCATGCCACCTTAGCGGAGAGGTCCTTTTTCACCTCAATGCTCTCGCCATCATCATCTGAATGACTCTTAAGCTTGTACCGGGTGCGTTGCACACGGACATATATCAAGTTTGTGTACTCTTTGCGGTCACAGATACAATCGTTTGGACAAGCATGTATTCTTTCTACTTCCATTCCCAAGGGATAAAGAACCTTCTTGGCTTTGTAGGTGGTTGTCGGCAACTCGTTTCCCTCTAGAAGCATGTCCGCCAATAGACGTAACAGCGCTGTGAAACTCTTGTCGGATCAACCGTTGCTTACCTTCAATTTGAGTAGTTCAAGCACGGATGATAACCTTGTGTATTTCAACTTGCACCCTGCGAACAAAGGTTTCTCCGAGTCCTCCATTAAGCCTTGGAACTTTCCATATTCCCTGTCATCAAGGTTTCCTTCTGCATCGCATAGCATCTGATCCAAATTGTCATCCTGCAACCTATCCTCATCGGGCACAATCGATATAATCATCAGACATATCATTGACTTCGTCGACGATATTAACACTACTTGTCGCTTCAGTATATTATGCTCTTCGCCATGACCGGTCCAACATGTATAGCCCTTTTGAAACCCCTCCGAATCAAGTGTGCTTCGATCTGCTGCGAGTTTGAAACATCTTGATTTTCGCAATCAATGCACGGACATGACATGAATTGCACCCCTTATTAAACATATCCTCCTCTGCAACTCTTTTAAAAGTGGAGAGGCCATTAAGGTACTCAACACTAAATGCGGTTCTCGGCGTACATCGACCGATCCATCTCGCTACACATGTAACACTTAGTGTTAAATATTAAGTGCACCGTGTAGTCGATGCGCACACATTCTTAAACTAATTATGCAATTACATACCTTAATTACATCACAAAGAAATAATTAACACAATTCAAATTAATCTTCAATATAATAATGAAATTAGAACCCATTACTAACCTTAGATCACCAAAAGACTTGAATTGGTCTATAAGCTAGATCTAAACAATCTTTAAATTCTATCCTTAACAAGCTAGCTAGCTACATCATGATCGAATATAATATTATGCAAATAGAACCATTACTAGCTAACCTTATAGATCAAACAACCAACACATGGTTCTACAAGCTAGATCTAAAAAATCATCAAATGCCTTCCTTATCAAGCTACATGTTGAATATAATGCAATTAAAACACATTACTAACCAAATATCACAAACAACATATGGATCCAGCTACAATTAAGCTAGATCTAATCAAACAATCTTTAAATTAATTCTCTCCTAACCAACCTAGATATTGAATTGGATGCATGCAATTAGAGAACTCATTACTAACCTTAGATCACCAAAATCAAATGAATCTAATATCACCCTTCGAAATCAATGGCTTTCTTTCAAAAAATTGCCTCACTTCCACAGCCGCCAGTCTCAGGATAGAAACCGAAACCCTATAAACGAAGTAGATGGATCAAGGCTCTGTTTTTATGGGCTCATATGGTTTTATATTACAGCCGTCTGTGATGCAAGAAATAGCACAGACGGTTTCTAAATATAACCGTCTGTAATGACTCTCAGAGATATTACAGACGATTGTGTTATATAACCGTCGTGATTTCACGAATGGTTTTACTTGAAACCGTCTGTAATGAGTATCTTGAGCCATCACTGACGGTTATATTTAGAAACCGTCTGTGATATTTCTTGCATCACAGACGGCTGTAATATAAAACCGTTTGTGATATCCGCATTGACGGTTTGAGTACATAACCGTCTGTGATGTTCCATATTACAGACAGTTTTTCAAAACCGTTTATTATCGTGCGTCTGATATAAGCCTCGCTGTAGTAGTGGGTGTGCCTGGAGGATCGAAACGGAGGGGTTATATTTCTTCAGCAATCGGAGATTTGCTTCCTTCAGAAGGGCATCAAGGCAAGAAGGAAAGCACTGGGAGGAAGAAAAGCGGCGCGGGGGGACGAACTGGATCGGATCGGGAGGCGTAGAGCCGAGCGAGATCATCGCAGGGGGCGATCAGGCGAAGAGATGATCATCGGCGCGAGGGCGATCCGGATCGGATCGGAGAGGCGAGATCGCGAGGCGGGATTAGGGAATGGGGGCGTGGGGAGGAAGGAGGCCTTCTTGGCCGTCTGCAGTATCATGGCGAGATTGGGGAATTGCGGAACGGGAATGGGGATTCGTCCTAGGAACACGTGGCCATGGGGCGGGGGGGGGGGAGAGAACGGACCGCTGCCACCAACTGCAAATTAAAAATAGTATATATATATATGAGTTATTCTTTCATCAGCTGCAAAGCACAGGACGCACGGTGCTTTGCCAGCCACACCGTTGGATGCGCTGAGGAAAGACGCCGATCTAAGCTGTGCGCCAGGCCATTGCCTATCCATCGCCCGACTAGCTTCGGCTCGACCAAACCCAGACCCACTCCCACTCCCCCAATCCTCTCTAGTGTGCGTCTCTCCACCGCGGCCACCCAGGCGATAGGCGAAACCCTAGCTACCATTCCAAGCTGCCGCGCCGCTCTCCGTTGCGCGTCTCTCCACCGCGGCCGCCCGAACGATAGGCGACCCTAGCTGTCGTTTTAAGCTACCGCACCGCTCTCCATTGCGCGTGTCTCCACCACGGCCGCCCGGGTGATAGGCGAAACCCTAGCCGCCGGTCCAAGTTGCGCTGCCGGTCCTAGGTACGCCAGTGCCGCGTCTCCTCCTCACTCAGCTGCGCCGCCGTCTCTCCCCTCCCCCAGTAGTTCCCCTCAAACCAACGCCGCCTCTACTCCTCTCCCAACTGCGCCATCGCCACCGTTGGGAGCTCACTTTCGGCCGCCTCTTGTCCCCTGTCGCCTCACCTCCAGCTGCCTCTCCTCCTTGCCGCTTAACCCTAGCACCCTACCCCCTCACCTCCAGCTGCTTCAAAGTCCATGGTTTGTCCCTTTGAAAAAGTCTGTGGTTTGCTCTTGCGAGTTATGCAGGTTGGACAAGTCACTACAAGAAGCAGGGAAAAATTCGTGGGCCAAAAACCCACAATTTGAAATAAACCCACAATTTAAGTTAAATTAAGTGGGCAAACCGTCAATTTAGTTCACGAATTTAACTCGTGAATTTAATCAATTAAATTAAATGGGTACCCACAATTTAAATTAAATTAAATGGGTTACTAGAAAAACCACAATTTAATCATTAAATTAGTGGGTTGAAAAACCACAATTTAATAGTTAATTTAGGTAATTTAGTAAAACCCACGAATTTAATTAAATTAGGTAAATTGAATAAAACCACAATTTATGATTAAATTAGTAAATGGATAAAACCCACGAATTTAATCGTTAAATTCGTGGGTTTTATATAACCACAATTTATTAGCCATTATACAAAATATATATATATATATCACGGTGATTGACCACCCATTCAACTTGTATTTCATTGATGTCACTCGATCATTATTTTAGTAATTTGATACCCAAATTATAGCAGCGATTACTAGCCCATTTTCCAAACACGAAAATCAGAAATAACATATATCTGAACCGGATTTAACGTGGAAAAACCCTCCAATGCGAGCGTAAAACCACAGGCACCGCCGCAAACTTCACTATTTTCAAGAGTGTTTACAAATCGCCGGAGAGATCAACTCGTGACGGCTTACAAGATGAACATATATAAGGCAATGACCTAGGTCAAGAATAGCAACGATCCGCTCCGACAGAAGTTAGCCTTCTTCTGAATTCGAATCATAATTCAACAAAAACTAAGTCACCGAAATATACAAAAATTCAGTATGACCTCTCTAGTAAATAGGACATCCACTCAGTAGACAAAAAAACATTTGCAGTTATAATATATATATATATATCAATCTCTTACAACCAAAAGAATCCAAATATAACTACATCGGACTTGTACGTAATCCACAATTTGCAACACTCCACTTACTTAGCTATTTTTTCTGGAGTGACATACAACAACTTGTAGGTGCATGTACAAGGCATTAGTTCTCTAAATATTTCTGCTTTGCTCGAGACCACTCCATCTTTGGCACCGAGATAAGTCTTAGGAATATTTGCTCGCTCGAATAGGTGGTGAATAGTCGAAATGCATCAAGAAATATGTACAAGGAAATGGAACTATGAAACAATTAATTACTTGTAAAAGATGCATGATCTGGTCTTGGATGAGTGAAACCAGAGGAGAAACTACTAATGTTATGCCCTCGTCAATAAGAGCGGGAAGCTACAAATTAATATGACTATGAGCGTTAATGACGAATTGAGAAAATAAAATCTTGTAGATGGAGTTAGCAGTCAATCCTGAATAAATCACTATGTTGAAATTTCCTACAATAACATTGATTATCTCACAACTAGCATCCGATAAAACTCTTCTCAAGACTATCTTCCTTGTACATTGATGGATAAAAATTGTAGTACCGTTTGGCCAGTAGTACCATACATGTGAGCATTAGAAAAGAGAAAAGAAAAATACTTCATAAAATCACCACTCAAGAGGCACTATACCACAGAAAATTTTCAAATAATTATATCATATCGAAGAAGGACAACAATTCATAGAAGCCTAGTTTATCACCTGATAAGTCAAACTTTTTCCACCCCCAGTTGGCATCAAAACAAAAACATCATTCCCACTCATTGTGGCATTGATTATCTCTCGCTGATTTAGGCGAAAAGAACGGTTTCAAACACTCTCTTGTTGTTGGCCCGATGATGCAAATAAAATTAGCGGTTGTCGTAAACTAGTAATGATGCAAGTAATTAACTGTTGATTTTGAAGAAAATAACCTCAAGTTCCTTGGTCCACGGAAAATCTGTACAACTCCACTTTGTATCACCAGAACCTTCGGTGTAGCTAATATCTATAATCCTAGGGGTATAATTGTGAGACCCCGTTCTGACGAACAGGAACCTCCATGTGATTACTGTGCTATTCCCTGGATTAGTAGCTAGCACTCACATGTTTACAACAATTGGAAATCACAACCATACAAAACATTAATTAAGCGAAAACGAATAATTACAAATAAATAATACAACTCAGAGAAATATAGCAGCAGGGAAGCAATATCCTGTAGTTTGCCCAACCGACCCGCAGGTAACTGACCAGGCATAAACTCCAGATAGAA
This sequence comes from Guadua angustifolia, assembly GCA_036346375.1. Taxonomy (NCBI): domain Eukaryota; kingdom Viridiplantae; phylum Streptophyta; class Magnoliopsida; order Poales; family Poaceae; genus Guadua; species Guadua angustifolia. Next base: position 48,240,995 of record CM070510.1, read on the forward strand.
CACGCTTCAACGAAGAACCCGCAACCTGCGATGAACAAACTTCGAAGCTTCGCATTCTCATCCACCTACAATATAATTAAGCAAGGGTGAGTACTTTACGTACTCAGCAAGACTTAAGCAAATCCTACTATACATGCAGGCCATTTCAAAGGAGGCTACTACAGTTAATTTGCATAAAGCGAATTTGCATTTGTAAATCAAGTTATTTGCAAACGGAATTTAAAAGAGCAAGTTTATTTGATAACAAGTAAATAAAGCATAATAACACTCACAGTCCTCCATGACGTGAGCGGCGAATCATTCACATTCCTGAAATTCCATCAATGTCGGTCCTTTGACATAAAGCACAATTTGCAAAACAAATGATACCAACCCATTTGAGAAATAATAAAACATCTAACATTGGAATGACTTCACCGAGTGCTCATGACCATGAAGCGCGGCTAATTAATTAGATTTAAACTCTGCAGAGGTGTACAACTTTACCCACAAGGAATGATCAACTTTTGCCCGACACACTTCCTTAGGTGTGGCGTCAAGAAGACCATACATAGTCATTACATTACCTAGACATGGCTTTGACCAGCCGGGGCGTTAACCCTGCCGTAGAACTAGAAACACACACCCAAGCCGTGGATCCACTTTCGCACACCCAACACAACGTTTCTAAACACGGCAGTATGACACCGTTGCATTAGCAAGTAGACTGGCCGGAATACCCGTCGAGTAGAACTGACCGGAAAACTCATGCGAGCTCCGCCTACCAATGTACAAAGCCATGTCTAATTAACATAATAAGCTATGGCTAACCCATCCTCACCCTTGTGGTTGCACGAAATCTCGGATCAATAGCGTCCCATTGCTCGGTCCTTAAACCGACACAGGCGACACTCCACCCTACACTACGTGCAATTCCTTTAGCACATCCGGCTATCGCCAATAATTGCCCGCATCAAAGCATAGTTTCATTTTGGGTTTTTAATCAAAGTACCCGCAACCAACAGTGCTATTTTCAATGTTTTCAGGAAAACAAATACTGATTTGATCATGTACATTGCTGATTCTAAAGCATGGCTAAGCAGGTTAAATATGTTCGCATATACCCATGAAGACATTAAGTAATGCCTAACCTCAATCTATGGTTATCAAGGTTCACAGGTCCATAATCATCAAAGGGGATTCACGAGACAACAGGTATAACTACCAATCCACAAATTAGCAATTTACATAAAGTAAACGCATGCATAAAACAATTTGATGTGAAAAAGGAATATAAAATACTGGGCTCAATATGGTCAAAGGATGCTTGCCTTGCTTAATTACTGCTTACGGCAAAGCCGAGGATTGCGGTTGACGACGACGATGACGGAGATCAAAGATGTCGGGTTCTACACGTCGATCAACGAAAATAAAGCAAAACAATAAACTCCAATAAGAGCGAAAGAAATAGATAACAAGAACAAATAAACTCTTTACAAGAAACAAGGATTGCTCTTTATGAATTTATTTATTCTTATTTTACGAATTCAAGATGCAAAGATTGGTTGGATTAATAGAATTAAGCATTAGTTGCGATTTCATTTGAATTTACTATTCACAATATGAGCTTCTGCCAATCTTATAACTTACGAGGTTTTGCTCTATTAAGATTGATTCAAAGCAAGGTGAAATATGAATATTTTCTTATATTCTTGTAGATTATAACTTAAAGGTCAATTCTAGACTATTCTTTACATTATTAGCATTTAGATGAGTTACTTTGCGAGTTAATGAAAATGCTTAAATGATTTCATTAGAGTATGAATGGTTAGCTTCTTATCTTTAATTGATTTCACTTAGCAATTGCTTTCTGCGGGTTAGATCTTACGATTTAGGCTCTTGAGATTATTTTCATAACATTTGAGAAGGTTACGGTGATAAAACAACTTAACTATAAGTTTCCTTCACTATTACCTAAAGTTTATTCATTCATTTTAAAGTCTAAGGTAATGTGATAACTTAGGGTTATTCAGCTATTAAGATTTGTATGCAAAACATGACAAAATATGGTTATTTCTTCATACTAAGATGATTTGTTCTTTGTATAACAGTTCTAAGCTATTTCCATAAGTTTTAGGCTTTGGCTGATACATTATACTCATTGCTTAAAATGCTAATATGGTATTAAGGTTTATATTATAAGAAATCGAATTGAAAACGCGTAGTGAACAGTTATCACTTAAGGTATTTGCGACGATAAGTTTTATATACGAAGAAGGTGATAAATGAAATGTTTTCACATACTATGATGGTATAAATACCATAGAATGTTGATGAGCTATTATTTTACTACTTTGCATTTAGACGCAACATTGTATTCGTTGTTGAAAAGGCTTAAGTGGCATTGTAAAGTTGACGATATACGGAATCGGCAGGAATGTGAAGTGAATGATTAACACTTAAGGGTTTTAGGTTGATAAGATTAATATGCAACCCTTAATGGAATAAGGTTATTTTTATAGAATATGGTAGTATAAATTTTGTAGAGTGTTTCTAAACTAGTTTTACTGATTTGGTATTCAAGCGGGTTATTTTATCTATCGTTTGAAGTAGTCTAAATGATCATATTTGAAATCTTAAATCGGCCAACTTCAAATCTTAATTTCCCACTAACCCATACAGGATTCTTGATTCATTTTTCAGGTGTTAACAGGTAGTAACCCATGAAGTGTTTTAAAGTTGGTTTTGCATTATTTTAACTCTAATTGCAATAGATTAACTAATTATCTATCGCTACGATTAACATTTCCTTTCCTTAAGAGAATGCTAGTTGAGTTTGATTCTAAGTAGTTATGCATACATGGGTTCTTGGTGTTTCCAGGAACCAATTGCAACCTACACTATCATTTTGTGAGCCATGGTGCTATTATTTTGTTAATGGCCATAACAAAGTTTAATGAGGATTAACAACCGATTATATTAAACTTGGTCCTAAGGTTAAATATTTTTGCATGATTAGGTTTATTACAATCCCAGAAGCACATATTCATTTCTTATATGATTTTATGAACTATTATACACTCATTTCTATTAGTGGCCATATTAAGCATTATTAATGGTTGCTAAGCAAATAAATTAAACTTAGTTCAAAAACTAAATGTATTTGTATATTTGAATACATCCTGGTCCTAAAATTCCATGAATACTGATTTCATTATTTCATTAATTATTATACACAAATTCTTATTAGAAACCATAATCAAGGTTTAATATAAACAATTATTCTGCAGATCAACAATTGAATATTTTTACATATTTAGATTCTCCTGGATTTTGATTGAATATACAAACTTATTTCACTGGGATTGAAACTATATTTAAAAAGATATTCATGATTGAATGCTACTCGATTTAGAATTTAACTGAAAATGATACAATCGTCTTGAGCGGAAAGGCGCCTTTCACCATTTCACTTTGGAGTTCCCATTTGGTATTGAAGGGCCCGATCGACAGTCAAAGAAAACAGAGCATCTGCTAGGGCTTCCCGGCGACGGCACTCCGGCGACTTTCCGGCGACGGCGACGGCACCAGGAGGGAGAGCTTGACAAGGTGAGTCTGGGAGTGGAGTTGATTCGGCCGGAGAGGATGTAGGGCGGTGCGCAGCCGAGGAGGTGCGGCGGCAATGGTGGTGACCAAACGGAGAAGAAGAACAGGGCGGTTAGGGCCTAAATCGGTAGCATTGTGAGCATTAGGAGGTGCTAGGGGTTTCATTTTCGAAGTTCACCTGAAGGGAGAAGGCCGGAGGAGCTCCGCCCACGGCGGCCGGACTTGGAGGAGAAGGGCGCAAGGCGGCGGCACTATTTCGCATGGAGGAGCTCAAGAAATGTTGAGGGCTTTCGATGCTTGAGCCTTGGAGATGCTTCAGCTCAAGGGGATTTGGAAATGGCTGGCTCTAGGGCTTGGATTTCCCTTCGCATTCGGGCTCCAGAGCTTCACAGCTAGGGCGAATTTGGGAGGAAGCTTCTTGCGCTCGGTCTGGGAGAAGGGAAGTGAGGCGAGGGGAAATGAGGGAGAGGTCCTGGCGGTCACTGGGGAGCAGCACATAGCCAAGGAGTGGAGGCGAGTGAGTGGGATTCATGGCGATCATCGCTTCGCTTCGCCAGAGCTTGAAGAATTCGCCCGATGGAAGGAACAGGCGTTGGGGCGATGCACTCGGCAACAAGGTGACTCTGGGACCACTTGTCGATGTTGGAAATTCTCCAATGTGCCAACGGAACGGAGTAGCAACCAATTGGCCCACACGTCGGTGACCGATTAAATTTCGTTTCTGATTTTGATAATTGATTGAGATCAATTGAAGTCTATTATTTTTGATATTTTGTTTTTCAAAAGGATTTGATCTCAGGATGCTTCTATAAAATTTTCAAGTTGAAATATGGTTCTATTGTTTTATGAAAATTCGACAATGTCAATCGTCCGGAAATTCCATTTCACTTTTCAATTTGTTTAAAGATTCAAATGGTATTATTTATTTGTAAGACTTTTTATATCTCATGATCAGTTCTAAATTTTTACCGAGATAGATATCACTCTAAGGGTATTATGGTAATTTTCTTGGATTCAGATAATGTTTGGATGATCTCCATTCTTTATTTCCATTTTGTTGAATTTTTCATGCAATGCAAAACTCCAAAGGAAATTCAAATAAAACCAATAATGCCGAGAAACTCGAAATAAATATTTTCAAATTCAAAATATTCATTTTTATTTTATTCAATTTTTCAGGATGTTACAATAATCTCTCTGTATAGATGTTAATGGTGTGTTTAAACTATCCATATAGGAATATGGGGCAGGAGGATTGCATAAACCATTGTTTCGGGTTCATTCTGATGTAAACCGAAGATTGGAATCTGATATGAATGGATCAACACTACACCATGGCACACTTTTGCCAACACATGGTTCAGTCGGCAAAAGACACCTTCCCCGACACAAAAACTGTTGGCAAAGGTTTAGCCGACGGTACATAAACAATCGCGGTAGAAGCGATCGGCTTAGGCTTTGCCGAACAGATAAAACTTTTGCCGGCAGATAAAGTGTCGGCAAAGATCTAAGTTTTGCCGACAGTTTTAATCTTTGCCGACAGTTAATGTTTTGCCGACAGTAGGAGCTTTGCCGACAGTTAATATGAATTGCCAACACTTTACGTGTTGGCTAATTACTTTTCCCCTCATAGACCAAAGCTAGTTTTCTACACATGTTTTGTGTTGGCAAAGGTACCAGCACACATAACATACAAATTAAATATGCAATATATACAAAACCAATTCCACATTATCCACCATTAAATTGACATACACACTTTACATGCAAATGGTGCCACTCATATATATAACCATATACATACACAATCACAGTTCAAATAGTCACTTCAACCGAGAAAACAAGGAAAAGTAAAGGTCTGAATCGGTAAACAAAGATTCCATCACCAACACAAATTTAAGGTTGAGTCAGGTACTTACAAAATCTGAATGTGCACAAGCCACCCGAGTTCAGATGAGAGCATGCCCTTCGGACCGAGATCCTTCAAGATCCTACAACCAGAGGGCTTCGTGTTTTAAAAATAACACCACATAAGTTAGAGCTTACATAATTTTTAATGTTAATTGTCCGTGCACAACCCAAATCTTTCCATAGACTAAATCATAGCTTCATCTAGATGTCTTTGACTTAGAAATCCCTGATTTTATAGCTAAAAAACACGGCAGCAATAGTAAATACCCACTATGATTCAAAAAATAATAAATACCCACTGAAATCAAATAAGGATATGTTCCATGAGTGACTTAAATCATGGTTAACAATAATGCATGCTAGATGATACTTATGATAAATAAACAATTGTCAATTAAGAGATAGTTTGGATTATTTTTTCTCTCACAAAAGGAGCTATGTATCATCGGCAGCAATTATTCACCATCAATTCCAATCCTACTAAGGACTGAGACTAGCAGAAGAGAAATGAAGATTGGATGAAAGGATCACTTACAAGGCCACCACTCTGCCATCGTCCGAGCACTGGACTCCTCCTCCCCAGTTTGACAAAGAGCCGCTTGGGTCATCTTCTATGCTCCCTCTAAATCTCAACAGAGTTCTCCCTGAAGCACAAATCAACAGATGTTTAGTCACAAGTTCATTTCAAGCAACCGTTTCATAATATCTTTTCTAACCATTACCCATCAAAATTTACTCTCACCTTCTTCATCGAGGGAAGCGGAATGCTCAAATCTCTCACCTTCTTCATCGAGGAAGGAGGGAGGAGCCGGGCCGAGGAGAAACCGCCACCGTGAGGGGGAGGCGCAAGGGAGCTCGGCAGGGGCTCATGGCCAGTGCAGCCATTCTTCTGCTTGCCACCAAATAGGGAAGAGGAGAGGCGCCAACCAGCGAGGCAGGGGAGGGGCACGTTGTTCTTGGCTTCTTGCTGCCTTCTTTCTGCTGGTGAGGAGGATGGCCAGGACGCCTTGAGGAAGGGAAGGAGGGCTCGGCCCTAGAGGCGGGAGGCTCGGCCGGCCAAGAAGAGGCGGCAGAACTCTTCTTCTTCTTGCTTGCAGCCAGGGGGAAAGGCGCCGAGCCAAGGAGGAAGTCCGGGGACGCCGCACTGAGGGGATGGGCGGGCGGCGCCGCCGGCTGGAGAGGCGGCGCAAGGAGGAGCCACCCTGGAGGGGAGGGCGCAGGGAGGCAGCTCGGGTGGGGAAGGGAGCCAGGAAGAGTGGCGGCGGGGAAGGCCGGGTGTTTTTAGGGTTTTGAGGGGGAAGGCTGTGGAAGGCCCGCTCAAAAATTTCTGCCCGCGCATTTTTTTTATATCAATGCCGACAGAGTATTATAGAAAGGCCGACACTTAATATGTGGGTAGACCTATGCCGACAGTTTATCAGTCAGAATATAAACGCCGACAGATTACGTGTTGACATAAGCGACCAATCCCCACAGCTTACATGATGGAAATTGTTGGACCTTTGCCGACAGATAAATTGACGGCAATAAACCACCTTTCCCGACTATTAATTGTTGGCAAATGTGTGTCATGGTGTAGTGCAATGCAGCATGAATCTTGCGTACATGCACTAGCAGAAGGCTCCCCAGCTGAAACAAACTTTGTATAATGAAGAAATTTGTAGAGAAACTAAAACAGAATCAGTGGCACACTATCATTGGAAACAACATTCATAGCATACAACATTCCATTTCCTCTTTTTCTTGCTTGATTAGCACTTAGCCTTGAACGGATGATAAAACATAAGTCAAGTGGAAGGGCGTGATAGTGTTTAGTTACTTACAAAGGTTCACGATTCATACTAACACTAGAAAAGACTGCTCCATGGCACTTACAAAACTGTCCTACTTAAGAAGATACATCAATTACAAATTTTACTTGGTTACTCTGCTGAAGCATTGGCTACTATTGCTTAAGCACTTGAAATTCATGCACACCTCATAGCTATTATGTAAGCTGAATTGGATCTATTGTATCTTTATTGACTGCTTTTCATCCAGTTATTCAATATAACCACCTCCCAATAAACCACAAATCACAAAGCCAAGTTATTCAAGGCTATTGTCAATCAAAACCGCTTACGAATTCATTTCAAACATTCTAGAAGATAAAAATAATATCGTTTGTGTTTGGTAAAAAAAAAAGGTCAGCACACGAACAATCTTGGAGGAGTCTAAACTAAGTCACCGAAATGTACAAAATTTCGTCATAACCTCTCTTGTAAATAGGACATCCACTCGTGAGACAAAAAAACATTTGCAGTTATAATATATATATCAATCTCTCAAACCAAAAGCATAGAAAGCACTTACTCTAGTGGAATAGCATAAAATGCAAAAATCATGTCTACATTGCACACATTCATCAATTTGCCACACTTGACCATAAATTTAAATAGATTCTGCATTACAAGAAAAGAGAAACTTCTTGAAAAATCGATAGCGGCGCAAACCCAAAACAATACCATCTTCAGCGACCTTATGGTAGTGTTGACAGTATGTATCAAGAAATTCCATGGATGTGGTACATGTAATGTTACACACATGAACAAATTCAAGGTCCAATTCAATTGTACTGTAGAGACCAAAAAAAGGGTAGTAGTACAACAGAATAGTGCATGATGCCATGCTTGTCGTTTTCAGTGCTCTCCGACTCGGATGAATGTTACCACAACATGTAATACATCTTCATGCTTCTTCTCTGTCAAGTGCAAGTTGTTTCTGCAGCTCTTGGATTTTCTTGAGTAATCAGTCTTTTCACCTGAAAAGTTTAAGAATTAGTATGTGTGTTACCAAGTACAGAAGACATGCCATTTCCGGACACCCTCAAAAGTTGCAGTCATCTACTTGCCTTGGATGAACTTTTGAGTCTTTTAACCAATGTTTCCAACTCCCTAGTCTGCATTAAACAGAAACTGTATTAAGAGATACAGTCTGAAGTCAAATATTGGTGGCATTGTCAAACTTAAGTAGTTACCTTGTACTTCCTTAATCGCAGAGCTGCTTGCCATTCACTGGATGAAAGTCTTTCCTCATAGCTTTTGAATAAACCATCTGTGTAGTGTGCTAAATGGAAATATGTTCGACACTGTCTGGACATGTACTTTTTTCCTGAACTCTCGTGAGACTCAGTAAGATCTACGGAATGTCTTAAGTAGTCCTCAATGATGGTTCTTGAGCTACAAAATAATTTGTGTTTGTTAGCATTAATACAATCTTAGGCCGAATCCAACATCCTAATTTCAGCACAGTAAATAACAGAGCCAACATCCTAAGGTGAAACATCCAGAGTACATAATCGAACCAACACCCTAACTTGTATTATTTAGTTCATGAACCCTTTTGACATCAACAGTCAGATTGCAGTTTTACCCAACGATGAGGGCTGGCATTGCTTAGCCTGGAAATCATGAGTGTACACATGCAGAAGCATAAGAGTTAGTAGTATGCACCACAGCCATTTGCAGAGGATGAGAATAACTGAATAACTGAGATTTGTAGGAAAAGGCACAATAACAACCACTTAGGCACTTAGAACAGAAAACAAATTAATGCAGCAGTAAAATGTATTGCCAGATTGGAGTTTGATGATGAAAATGGAAAGTCTATAATAAAGTGATACCCCCTGCATTCCATTTTCTTATAATGGATTGATACTAAGGACAAGAGAGAATATAGAGACTGCAAACTGCATAGCATTTACTTTAGACTTTGAAGAACTAAACACTTTAGACTTGCCACCTGATTTGGTGAGATGAGAACAAGTGCTCCTATACTTATTCTGAAAGAATGTCATGTTCACAAACTTTACTCTAAAAATTTTGCATCTGCATCCACTTTATGATGTAATGCAACTCACAATTTGCAATTTAAGCATTTGGATTTGTTCAAATGCAGAAAAAATAGGAAGTTCACAGTTTCTATTGCTCTACCAACAATATTACCACTCCTTTTCATAAAGAGGGCTTTACACAAGTCGAAAAGGAAAGGAAAAGAAAGTTGCAGCATTGCAGGCTGTGACTACAATGAGAGTTTATACTTAAACATTAACAATATCTTGCAACTACTTTAGAATTCAGTATGAATGCTTGAACTTATTTCTTGAGAGTTTGCACTTAAACATTAACAATATCTTGCAACTACTTTAGAATTCAATATGAATGCTTGAACTTATTTCTTGTTCAGTGAACTGAGGTATTTCAAGAGTACAGTGGATGCAAGACAAATATTGAAAGAACTATTGTGATATTACTAAAAAAACTTGCGCTTGAATAAATATTTTTTTATTTTGGCCAAAAAGGAGCACATTCAACTGCGATCCTCACAAAACAAAGATAAACAACCAAGTAGAGAGACAGAAAATAAATCATACACATGATGCATAATCTAGACTGTTGCCCAATCAAGTGGAACCTCATTTTTTTTTGGGTACACTCCAAAAGACATATAAGGTTCTTTCTTCCCTAGAAATGGAGTTGCAAAGCCATGGACCTAACAATATAGTATTCCAATATCTGCATCAAAATTTACCCTCGCAAGCATTGGCTGAATAGGTGTTCTTCTGTAAAACGGACTTAACAATATTCATTATCTGCACCTAACGTGCTCCAACATACTGAGACATGGATTTAGGAAACCTGGATTGTACAGGTAAAGGCCTAGGTTGGGAAAATTATGCTGCAGAAGACAGCATTCGTCTAAAAGATGAAAGGTTATTTAGCTGCCAAAAGTTTTGCATGAATAGGTGAGGTTTTTGGTAAAAAAATACATTTAATTTTGATACCAAACGTTAAGATATTTGTTGTTTCTTTCGTCACAATAAAAAGAGCAGCTAGCTAGCAGCAGTGGATATATGCAACTTTTCAATTTTCATGTCTATGGTGAATAAGAAGTCCATTGATCAACATATATGCCAAATGACTAAGGAGTTTGCGAGTCCGTCCTTATTGAAATGCCTACTGTGCTACACCACCTCATACAGTAGAGTTGCTAACGGATTTGTTGCCCAATGGTTCACAGTTAGGCGGCTTGTTGGCTGAAATCCCACGACTTTACCTTCTTCTGACATGACCACCTACAGATAGATGGATCAAGTGAAACAGTGTAAGTTTATCTGACTGAAGGAAATGAATAACTAGAATAATTAATTTCATAAAGTTAACATAGGGAGTTGTTACCATCATATAATTTTAAAAACAATATGAAAAATGACGTTGGATGCGTCATGCAACCCAACTTAAGAGGAAAAGTTAATATACGCTGCAGTCTGCACATTGTTCAACAGGACTAAAACAGTAGTGTTTTACAGTCTTGTTTTACTATATCATGTAACTCAATGTAAAGGATTAATTTCAATGCAACCAAACTATCAAATACAAAAATAATTGCTGGACAAACGTATTTCAAAAGGGTAATAGTTCAAAAAAGAATGCACGCAAGAAAGACATTACAGGGACTGGATAGGTATACCTCACTATTATCCAGAGAATGGACATCAGAACAATAGCTCTGTGATGATGAGACACTTGAACTAGCCATGAACAATCTTTTGTTTTTAAGAGACAGAGGGCCAGCATAACTGAGCAATGATGCCAGCAAAAAGAATAATACAGCTACCAGCCAAGAAAGCAAAAAGGTTGTTTAAATAACCCTGCACCCAAAAAATATGTTATGAACAGAAATCAATGAATATCCAATGTGAGTGAGCTTTGACTAAGATAAAGTACCAGCATACATTGTTCCTTTTAACCTTTGATGGATCTGAATTCGATGAGAATGGAAGGTTTTGCCCGGTAATGTGAAATGATCTTCAAAATACATGTCCAGAATATTCCCTAGTTCTGCCTACAGTCGGGGAAAATGGAGGAAAACTTAAAATGAATAAGAATGCTCGAAAAAGATATGTTTACATCAGGGATAAGAAGCGGATAACAATGTACCAGTGGGAAGTGGGCTAAGAGAACTTCCCACCTATTATTTGCTAACTCATGACAGCCTTCGAGCTTTGTATTCTCGAATGCTTTGGCATTAATTGCAGTTTATAAGTAGGAACGAACTCATTGGCCCAAAGGATGAAATCAGGACCCCCAATCTTCCCCAACTTTTCATATTTTGGAGCTGGCCACCATCCATTCTTTGCTTTGCCCGCTTCATGAGGAGACTTGACAAGATTAAAACTCTCCAAGCATCTCCTAGCATTGTTCACTACTTCTGCCTCGGAAATTCTGTGTATACAAACAGAGGAATCAAATGAGCAGTTTGGTTTGAGCTTCTGAAACAAACCGCCTGTGCGCCCAAGATAATTCTTTCCAGCATCCGCAATGACACAGGTGAAAATGGCTTCAGCAAGAGCAGAAAGAAGTTTTTCATCTGATGAACTGATACTAAAATCCACAGGCACTTGGTAAGCCACAAATTAGCAAGAAGTAAACAAAAAAATATATGTAATATCAAGTCCCAAACTTTACAGATGTACACCTTTCGGGATTTGCTCAAATCTTGGAAGTCTCTCTCCGAACCTGGGGAGAAGACATCGAGCCGAAAGTTTGAGAGCTGCTCCATTACAGCTTGCTTAAAGGCCATTGCCAAAATGCTATCTGAATCAGGTTCATTTTCAGAGAAAAAAATCAGCGCCAAAGTCTTTCTTTATCTTACTAGCCTTGTCTTTAACTTCCTTGGCTTGCAAAATTTACAAAAATTACCAAAACTTCCCCATGAACTGATGGAGACGAAAAATTGAACAAAAATTAAAGAATTGCCATGTTTCACATATACAAAACAAGCCAATAAGTTTCTTCTTGGATACAATCATACAATATAATAACAGGGGGGAACACCGATTCATGGTTGAATTACAAGCACCTCTATTGCATCGTAAATGTCTTGCCGACTCGCACTGAATCACCAATTCACTTGGTCTAAATAATAGCAATCACTACTGCCAAGAGGAATCTACATGATGAACTTAGCTTCTCCAACTGTTACACCCTGTATTGGCTCATAAGAAGCGTGCATCCTATAATATAGGGATTAAAATACCTAGATTCAAACGAATGTTTCCATTAGTAAGTGAGGCATAACAAAAACGATCAATCCTAATCGATACAATTAACGCTGCAAAGCTTAGATAGACGAAGGCCCAGCATCATGCATTAGCATTACACTAATTCTGGTCCAATCTGAATAAACTTTAGGAGTTTTTAAAGTGCATCAGGAAACAATAAGCGCATTGCTCTACAGTACAGAGCAAACAAAAGCTAGGGGGCGGTGGAAGTGGAACCCGGCGCTCACCACTCGGGTGGACCACGGCGCTCGCTTCGCTACCATCGGCCCCGGGAGGAAGGCCTCCAAGACCATGGCCTTGGCACCGGCAGCGAGGTGGACCTCACTGCCGCCCGCCATCGACGCTGCCGCCGCAGCGCCGCTGCTCCCTTGTGAGCCGGAGACTCAAGCATGCGAGACCGCCCTCGTAGCACCGCCGATCTGGATGATCTGACCGTCGTGCGTCCGATCATGGCCATTGCCCTGCCATGTGACATGGCCTGGCGGGAGGAGGAGGCGAGTGTGGGGGTCGGTGCTATGGTTTTGAGGAAGTGGGTGGGTAGTGAGAGGAGGCGAGAGGGGAGAGAAGAGAGATGTGGTGGAGGAGAGCAGAGATGGCATTCAGGGAAGGCCGGAGCGATGACGGCGGGGGAGGGCGGTGGAGTCGTGTGAGGCGGGGGCGGGGTGCGTGAGAGGCGAAGAGAGAGCGAGAGAGAGAGCGCTTGCAGCTAGCCCTAAGTTTGTGCATAAATTCGTGGGTTTTTTGCCCACGAATTTAATTAAATCGTGGGTATTTTTATTAGCCGGCAATTTAAATTGTTAAATCGTGGGTATTTTTTGGCCCACGAATTTAATTAAATCGTGGGTTTTTACAAAACCGGCAATTTAAATATATAAATTCGTGGGTTTTTTTTAGCCCACGAATTTAAAAAAACCCATGAATTTTTCACTGTTTCTTGTAGTGAGTTGAAATCCACTTCAAACACATGTTAGGAGCAGCGTCTTCCACAGCGGCTTCTGATGATGTTTGCAGTTTGATTGGATTTGTTGTTGACTACCCACAGCCTAATCAGGTAAATGGGGCCTGGCATTACTAGACAAGCTTCCATCACTGCTTCCATCATTTCCTGTTGAACTATAGTTTACCTAGCCCTTCCATGTTTTAGTTCCAATTTTACATATCTTATATGCAAGATGTTGCTAAATTCATTGATCATCACTACGGTGTCTGATGGTACATATATTGGAACCTATAAAGTTACTTCAAACTCTGATGCATTTGTTCCTGCACAACATGAGAAGTAGGAGTTGTATTAATAGTGAGTGTGACAAATTTGACGGTAAACTTGTCTGTGACTACCCAATATTTTACTTTGAGGATATATTTTATACTTGCGTTGATCCTATGAAAGTCATAACTAAGTATGTGTATGACTGCCTTATCTGCCTGGCTTAATTAAAAACCTAGTCTTAAGCTGCTTCTTGTGCTCTAACAATATCCTTATTAGCAGGTTGCAAGGGTGCTGCACCTCATCTATAAGCTGATTGTGCAACCTAACATTTCTAGAGCCAACATGTTTGCTCAGTCAGTCATATCCAGTGGTGGTGTAGAAGAGAAACTGAACAGGAAGCTACAAACACAAATGATTCTTCTTTTAAGATGTTGGGATCAAATATACGAAGAAAGGTGCCAAATGCTGAGGATCAGCTCCTAAAGAATTTGGGTGGGATGAACTTCTTAATTACTGCTGAAGATGAAGAGTATTCTGCCTGAAGATGAAGAGTATTCTGCCTGTTGTTTTTGAAGATGTATATCAATGATGTATGTTGTGTGTAATTTGCTTGTAATTTGTATTGTCTTTTAATTTGTAATCAAGAGATGATGTGTTGCTGTAATCTAAACATATTAGATTTAATGGAGAAAGTTGGTTCTGTGCAATATGAGTTCCTGGGTCTGGTTCTGTGCAAATTGGTTCTTCAATATGAGTATGGTTCTGTGCAAGTTGGTTCTGCATCCATGTAACAGCCATCTCACTGGCATTGCACATGGCATCGCCATGGAGACCATTTGATTTCCCAGCTTCAGTATTCTATTTTACAAATTCAGACACTTGAAATAGTATTTGTAGTTTAGTTACATTGCACCAATCTTTCATGATTACACAAACAAACAGAAACACAAATTCAGGCACTTTCCATTTTTTGAGCAAACAACTGCTTCTCCAGAATAAGTTTTAGAAAGGGAAACTCTGGATAATATGCAGGCCTATCCTGAGCAAAAAGCTAGTTGCCTTCTCTTTCAGCGTAAGATCAGTAACACTACATTCAATACACACTCTTATGAACCTTCATTCACCAAAGCATTTAGATACTGTGCATGACAACAAAATAAATCATGGCAGAATCTGAACCATCTAGACACATATATATTAGTTTTAGAATATACACCATCAAAATGTGGTCTATACACATAAGCTTCAGAATATATGAGCTTCAAAATATATGACAATCATCATATCCCTCAAAATACAAAAACACTTAGGGACAGACATATGCATTGCAACAAATTGATCGTCTTTGTCATCAGTCAGACTCAGAGATTTCCTCCATGCCATCTTGTTCACTTCCTTCCTTTTCACTTGCTTCTTCTTGACTTTCTTCTTCACTTTCTTCGCTTGATTCACTTGCATCCTTTGCACTTGTTCCTTTGCTAGAAATTTTGTTTCGCTGCATTCAAAATTTGAAATCACACAGGATGATTAGTTGCTCCACATAGCCCTCAAAATTTGAAAAATACTTACCAAGGGGCATGTTCTTGCGTTGTGGCCAGCTTGTTGCAAGCAATGGTTGCATGTCCTCCTTTTGTTGATCTTTGATTCATTGATAGGCTTCAATCTCTTCTTAATGCTTCCATCCGCTGCCGGTTTAAATCTAGTTGGTTTCTTTCTTTTTCCTTTGCAGTGTGCTTGTTGTGGATCATAGAATTGAGGTTGTTGCATTGGAGTGGTTTTCATGCCTGGGCTTTCTACATGCAAGTCCTTGTCAGTTTCCCTTTCACATAATTCTTCTTTCAAGCTAGCTACTACATGTTTTATTTTTGCAAATACCTTGGCAGATTGCGATGCATGCTTCGCTATATCTAAAAATTCAGCTTTCAAGAATGCAAACCTATATTCCTTCAATTGTTGTGATTCACTTTCTTCATTGATTCTTTCACAAATCGGACGTTTGATCACCACATTTGCATCTTTAGTCCATCTTTTCAATATGTACTTGGAAGGAAGATGGGTCACCCCAACATACTGCATTACCTTCATTGCATGAGAACACAGAAGACCCTCAAATTCAAAACCTTTGCAGCTGCAATTAAAACTTTGGATTACCATATCCACCTCTATCACATGCTTCTCTGGGACCCAATTTTATATGAATGGATGACTTGCAATGTGCACTTCATAAGCCACATCCTTACTAACTTCCTTCACGGTTCCAAGATTGCTATTCAGTACTAACTCCATAAATACTTTGAATACAGATCTGGTGTATACCTCACGTCCTTCAACATCGATTTGGTATTGACTATGAATGTGTGGTATCTCATTCATACTTTTTAAATCCTCATCATTTTCTCTTTGCCAAATGCTTTCTATCAAATTATCAATTTTGCATGCAAATTGATAAATAGATGTGTGATTTGAAAGCCATAGCTTCAAAATAGCATTCATGCTTTCACTCCTTTGCGTTGTTGACATGTCAGCAAAAAAAGTGTTCCGGAAGAAGGCGGGGACCCACTCTCATCTTTTCTGAAACATAACCTTTAGATGGTTATTACTCGACAAGTCATACTTGTCAAGCATGGACATCCACCTCTCGACAAACTCTTTTTCATTATTGCTGAGATTAATTACAACACCCAACTCATCCATAAATCCTGTCTTCTGACCATATATTACTCCCAAATGCTCTCTTGCCTTCCTCATGACATGCCATTGACAACATCTACGCATAGTTTCAGGAAAAACTTGTTCAATTGCCTTTTTCATGGCTAGATCTTGATCAGTGATAATGGCTATTGGGTGTTTCTCATACATAGCTGACAACCATGTCTTAAATAGCCAAACGAAGTTCTTAGCTTCCTCCGACCTAAGCAAAGCCATCCCAAAAAAATGGAATGCTATGGTGATTGACTCCAATAAATGGGGCTAATGGCATGTTGTACTTGTTGGTGTTATATGTTGTATCAAAGGTCACCACATCCCCAAATTATTGGTAGGCTCTTCTCCCTCTTCCATCCACCCAAAACATGTTTGTTACTACACCATCTTCTCCAGCATCTATGGCATAGAAGAACTCTGGATCTTCTTCCTGTTTTTGCTGGAAATGTATTAAGGTAGTCTCAACATCACATCCATCTAGTTGTTGATTTTTTTTAAATCACATTGCTTATATCCTTCTTTGTTAACCTTAAATTTTCCTTGCCGCCATGCTTAGAACCTATGTACTCATAAATCTATGATGGTTCCACTCCTTGGGTGCTTAAATCATGAATCATACTCATGTCCTCCTCGGTTATGCACCGATGTGACCTTAGATTGCGCTTCTTGGATGGAGAAATTACTAAAGGATGGTTATGTTTCTCCTCAAATACACTTACTTGCCACATGTCGGCTTTTGTGCGCCTCACCCTACAAGAAGCCTTGCACCCAACACTTGTGATGGATTTCAATTTTTCAGGGCTTTTTTCAACACTTCCATTCACAGCCGACATCTCTGATTTTTTTGTCGCTCAGATATACCCTCTTTACTACAGGTAAACCTAGCAGATGTCATCACATTTCTTGATTTTGTTTGGCTTGCTTTTCGAACACTAAAACCAACTCTTTAGCATACTTATTGTAGAAAATATAAGCCTCATCTTTAGAAATAAATTCTTGCCCAACATATGGCTTGTTGCAGTTATCTTCACCATTACTAAGAATATCTTCCTCCATTCCAGTGTAGGGATCAGCAATACCTTCTATAAGTTAGAAATTCATCATTTAGTGATCGTTGGAATAGAGGTACTACCAATACATGTACATCTAATTGTAATTCATACGTATAAATCGACGCGGCCGGAATACCAACGAGCGACTGATCTTCTCTACCGACGTGCACTCTCCAAGCGGCCAGGGTGGGAAGAGAAGGGCGGTTGATGACCTGAGGTGAGACGGATTTGGGGATGGGGAAACGCACGATGGAGAGCGGGGCGAGGGAACATGCGCGGTGTGACGGGAAATGGAGAGGCGTGCGATGGAGAGCGGGAGCCGAAGCTGGTCGCGTGATGAATAGGTGATGGCCTGGCGCGCGGCTTAGATCGTCATCTTTCCTCAGTGCATCCAACGGTGTGGCTGGCAAAGCACCTATATATATATATGTATATATATATATATGAGGAAGTATATGGTGAAAGTGGACGTATGGTGAAATCATGAAAGTAATCAAATAGAGGCATTGGATCAAACTTGATTGGTTCAGATCTAGGTGGAATCCCACGTGGGATTTTGTAATTTTTCTAGGGAGTTATATGTAAAGGAAGTGGGATTCCACCTAGATCTGAACCATTCAAGTTTGATTCAATGCCTCTGTTTGATTACTTTTATGATTTCACTATATAACTACTTTCACTATATACTTCCCATATATATATATATATATATATATATCTGTGACCACTCCCCTCGCTCTCGGCCTCTCAGTGACCTCAGCCACTGGTGATATATATATATATATATATATATATATATATATAGGAAAATAGTTCCATACTCACAGGTGTGCGTACTCCCACCTCTAGTATACCGCTTAAATGATGTTGTTATACCTCTTTATCCTTTTGAGTATACTCTAATGCTAATTATAAGATACTTCAAAGTGAGTTGCGAAAAATTTCATTAAAGTCCACCCTTTATAGCAATATTTGTTTATATATTCCTTTTACATATGAAAAGGGTATGTAGTAAAAAATAAAGGGTTACGATGAAATTTTTCAATCACATGCATTGGAGTATCTTAGAATTATTATTAGAATATACGAAAGTGATAAAGGAGTATAAAGCGTTCATTTAAGTGGTATATTAGAGGTGGGAGTATGTACTCCCAGGAGTACGAAAAAGGCTTCCTATATATATATATATATATATATATGGGAAAATATTTGGTGGAAACCCACCATTTGGTGGAAACTTGAAAACTCTCCTCCCTAGCCATTAGATCTCTCTTGGATGGCTTGGATCCAACAAGGTGGAACCCTCCTCCTCACTTATGTACTTTTGCAGATAACCCCCTAAAAATATTACCCTAATCCCCTGTAATCCCTTCCCTCACGTCTCCTCTCCTGGCGCTTCACGTCTGGCGGCGCTTCACGTCTCCTCTCCTGGCAGCGATCTCCCAGCGCCGGCACTTCCTCTCCTGGCGCCGGCACTTCACGCCTCCCTCTCCTGGTGACTCCCAGCGCCGGCACTTCCTCTGCTCTGTCCAGCGACGCCCAGCTCCGGTCCAGCGACGCCCAACGACTTCCTCTGCTCTATTTGCATTTGTGTTAATTCCGGCAAGTTGATCATTGTGGTGATCCTGCTTCCATAAATCACGCACAATATTTGTTTCCATACATTAGACTATTTAGTTTATGTATCAGTAGTCATTTTCTGAATGGCAAGAGTAATCAAAAGAAAATCGCCCCAAAACCGATCTCTTCCTGTATCGTTCTTGCCCTTGCTCTGTTAGTTTTCGTTTCCTCTCTGATGCGATCGAACCCAGTAGTGTCTGTCTGGGCATATACCAACAACTAGAAGTTGCGGAGGAATGGGCGGGGAGGAGGCGTCAGCCGAGCTCAAGGCGCAGCTCCTACAGGAGAACAAGAAGCTAATCGCTTGCTAGATGCAATATTTTGGTTAAGTTTTGAAGTATCTCCAGGATGTTTTACGGTCATGACTTGAAATTTTGTAACTATGTTTTCCTTGCAGTTTTCACTGCAAGTATGTGGTTACTGTAGTTTTAGATCTTCCTGTAATATATGTAGAGTTTTGCTTGCTGTGATTGGAATAGACCAGGATATGGCGCTGTTAGGCAGTTCTTTCATCTTATTTAGTTATGGTCTGCTTCCCTGTAATTGTGCTGAATCGATGGCGATAACTGTACTTCTTAGTGCTAATTAATGTCAGTTTGCAGCCCATTTCTTCCTGTGTATCATCCATCGTGTTTTAGAAACAAGTAGTCCCAATATATGACATAGCGAAGTTAACATGAATGAATCACTCACACTGTTTTCTCTGCATTCTGTATGCTCTTCTCTACAATCCGTACTTGTCGTTACCAGTGATAGTTCAGTTGCTCATTGAGCCATATCACTGATAGCTAGAGTTTATGTACATGCTAAGCTACTGACTTTGAGTTGCAAATTGCAACTCAAAAACGATGTTCTATTACTGGTGGCTGGGAGCTGCGAGAAGCCATAAACCATTAACCAGTGGCTGTAATGAATGGATCACCATAAAATTTTTAGGGGTATGATTTTCTGGGACATCTACTTGCAAAGTAGAAAGAAGTGCAGGAACAAGTTATGCTCAGAACAATCAACAATGATCAATGAGTCATGTTATCATTTCCATGTTAAGAGAGCAATTTGCCACCATTTCCTTGGAACAATAAGCATTGTAACATAAAGGCAATCTGACAATGAGATTCTACTCTCACAATCCTCACTTCCTCACCCTTCCTGTACTTGTACAGGAAGCCTTCAACAGTCTTGCCGTTGGGGAGCCCCTTGGTGCACACACATGGCATCTCCTGCATCATAACCCTCTCCACATCTCCCATGCTGTTAGCTCTTGCTGCAAGTCTTCCTGAAATATGTTGCTGCTCTCCCCTGGAACCAAGGGCTGCTGCTCTCACTGCCAAGGTAGAAACAATGGAATAAGCACTAAACGCTTTGAACAATTGCATCAATAAAAACAGTTCAGATCAGAATATAATGCTTGATTAACAAGAAATTTTTGGCATATTGTCTAACTTAATGATGCCACAAACCAACAAAATATTACCTTTTTAGGCTGAATTCGGCATTTTTGGCATTCCTGACAAACTGCTATCCTGTGATGTAAATTTTTGGCATTTTTGGCATTCCTGACAAACTACACAAGGAAAAATAGGTTAACTTAGACTATAATGTTTTAGTATTAGAGCTATAAAGCACTGAATCAAAAAGGCAGAAGAGGTGCTGGTGTAAAAATAAGAAGACCTTCAGACGGCTGGCATCACCCACCAAGTTTACACAGTGTAGAGAAGAGGCATAATGTTCCAACTGTTTCAGCACTAACTTCAGTACATACTAGCAGGCTACCAGGTAGCCATACTTCAGTACTAACTTCAATACAATAATTCAATATGAATATTGCAGCAAATTTCACCAAACAAAAAAAAAGACAATTCAACAGAAAATTATGTAACCCTTTTAGGGCAATTGCGCTTGTCATGAAACACCAACTCGTTGCATGACTTGCACAAGCGTGCGACCCTCTCATTCTTCTTTGGCTTCCTCACTCCCTTATCCGAGTGCCCTTTAATTCTCTTGGCTCGACCCTTTGTGTGGACATCGGTCGGTGGCAATATATCGATATGGGTTGGAACCTGGCTACCGATGAACCCTTCCATCTCTTCAATTGTACTTTGTTGCTTACTAGGAAGTTCATCTTTCACTTCAGCTACAAACTTATCAAATTTACTTTTCACATTCAACAGGTTATCCATGGAATTTCCAGCTTGTCGGATGATGTCTTCCAAGTTCTTAGCATTTCTGTACATGCTAAGTTATTGACTTTGAGTTGCAAATTGCAACTCAAAAACGATGTTCTATTACTGGTGGCTGGGAGCTGCGAGAAGCCATAAACCATTAACCAGTGGCTGTAATGAATGGATCACCATAAAATTTTTAGGGTATGATTTTCTGGGACATCTACTTGCAAAGTAGAAAGAAGTGCAGGAACAAGTTATGCTCAGAACAATCAACAATGATCAATGAGTCATGTTATCATTTCCATGTTAAGAGAGCAATTTGCCACCATTTCCTTGGAACAATAAGCATTGTAACATAAAGGCAATCTGACAATGAGATTCTACTCTCACAATCCTCACTTCCTCACCCTTCCTGTACTTGTACAGGAAGCCTTCAACAGTCTTGCTGTTGGGGAGCCCCTTGGTGCACACACATGGCATCTCCTGCATCATAACCCTCTCCACATCTCCCATGCTGTTAGCTCTTGCTGCAAGTCTTCCTGAAATATGTTGCTGCTCTCCCTGGAACCAAGGGCTGCTGCTCTCACTGCCAAGGTAGAAACAATGGAATAAGCACTAAACGCTTTGAACAATTGCATCAATAAAAACAGTTCAGATCAGAATATAATGCTTGATTAACAAGAAATTTTTGGCATATTGTCTAACTTAATGATGCCACAAACCAACAAAATATTACCTTTTAGGCTGAATTCGCATTTTTGGCATTCCTGACAAACTGCTATCCTGTGATGTAAATTTTTGGCATTTTTGGCATTCCTGACAAACTACACAAGGAAAAATAGGTTAACTTAGACTATAATGTTTTAGTATTAGAGCTATAAAGCACTGAATCAAAAAGGCAGAAGAGGTGCTGGTGTAAAAATAAGAAGACCTTCAGACGGCTGGCATCACCCACCAAGTTTACACAGTGTAGAGAAGAGGCATAATGTTCCAACTGTTTCAGCACTAACTTCAGTACATACTAGCAGGCTACCAGGTAGCCATACTTCAGTACTAACTTCAATACAATAATTCAATATGAATATTGCAGCAAATTTCACCAAACAAAAAAAAAGACAATTCAATGAAAATTATGTAACCCTTTTAGGGCAATTATGCTTGTCATGAAACACCAACTCGTTGCATGACTTGCACAAGCGCAAGACCCTCTCATTCTTCTTTGGCTTCCTCACTCCCTTATCGGAGTGCCCTTTAATTCTCTTGGCTCGACCCTTTGTGTGGACATCGGTCGGTGGCAATATATCGATATGGGTTGGAACCTGGCTACCGATGAACCCTTCCATCTCTTCAATTGTACTTTGTTGCTTACTAGGAAGTTCATCTTTCACTTCAGCTACAAACTTATCAAATTTACTTTTCACATTCAACAGGTTATCCATGGAATCTCCAGCTTGTCGGATGATGTCTTCCAAGTTCTTGCGCATTTCAGAACACACTTTTTTAGTCTCTAATTCCATTGAGGTATTCTCATTTTCTTCTAACACATATCCATCTTCATCAAATATAGTTTTTCTTTTGCAAGTTTTGCTCCACCTTTGCAATATGTAGTGACTAGGCAACTCATTCAACTTTGCACCTCATAATACATGTATAATATGGCAGCAAGGAATACCATGTGTTTCAAAAAGCATGCAAGAGCATGTGCCAATCATCGTGATAGTGTCTAAACGAACTTCTATCATCTTAGAAGTATCATCAACTATGTGGCAAGTTTTTAAATTGCCCTCTTTATTAATGGAATCAACCACACAATGGTCTCTACTATGAAGGACTTGCTTCTGAAATTCTAGGAATTTAGCATATGTGAAAATCTCACTGCCATGCTTCTCTATGAGCCACCCTGTCTTCAATAGAGGCAATGTATGTGGGCTATCATTGTCATCCTTCAATTCTTTCTCTCTTTGCTCTTCTACTGATGTGTCAAACCGAATCCAAAATTCAACTAAAGCATTCTTGTATCCAATGAAGTGATTGAAAAAGGAATTCGTACTTTCCAATCTTGAGGTCGTTCTAAGAATCCCTCCTAAGAATATATCTCTGAAATAAGCTGGTATCCAAGAATCACGAATGCGGTACCGATCAGACAACCATTCATTACCTTCCAAGTTGAAATCAGCAATAATTGAAGCCCACTCAGACTCAAATTCCTCACAAGTCTCTTAGGAATACACACAAGAATTCAAACGCTTGTAAAATGCTGGATTTTCCCTCACTTTGGGACCTACTTTTTCTGGTACCTTCTTCAATATGTGCCACATACATAGTCTATGCTTGCTTGCTAGAAATACATTCACAATTGCCACCTTCATGCTAGGATCTTCATCTGTGATGATAAGCCTAGGTGCAGGCCCTCCTATTGCTTTCAAGAATGTACTAAACAACCATGTGTAGGTTTCTATTTTCTCATTAGCAATTAATGCAGCCCTGAATAGAACACATGCACCATGGTGATTCACTCCAGTGAATGGTGTAAAAATCATGTTGTACTGATTGATATTGTATGTTGCATCAAATGATACCAAATCTCCAAAATGTGCATAATTCTTTCTGCATGTAACATCTGCCCAAAAGACATGGACCAATCTACCCTTGTCATCAACAACATAGTCAAAATAAAATTCTGAATTGATAGAGTTCTTTCTAGCAAGGGTGTCAACAAAAAGTTGTGCATCCGATGACTTGATACTATTTCTCAAGCTAGCATGGTAGTTTTGAAAGTCCCTTCGTGTGCATCCCACATTCTGAAATCCGCCATCACTAATACGTAGATATCTATATGCCAAAGAAGTGCCAATGCTAGCCTTATGACAGTCAAACAATGTCATCTTAGCCTTCTCACTTACTTGCCTATTTGACCGTATCAAATGCTTTTTGCTAGGTGAGACAAGAACATGCGAATGCATAGGCTGAAAATACTCAACTCTATATGTATTTTCTTTAGTTCGCTTGATCGTAAGCATGGCCTCACATCCACACCTGGTGAGTTTCTGATCATATTTTCTTTTCTTCTCCATATCCAATTTGGGAGCTTGCTCAAATTATTCCCACTATTTGTACTAACATCACGGAAGCCTTCTTTTGAGCAATAGTACCGCTTCACATTACCTCACCATTCACTTTTTGTCTTTGTCAATGCGAATCGAAAAACCAAATGAGATGGGCATAATCCTTGTAGAACTTCTCAACCGCTATCAAATCTGGAAACACCATGCCAACAATTGGTTTAACATGATCGAGGCAACTCCGTGTACACGTTATTCCTCGCATTGAATCATGACTATCATCGCCAATTACTAAAGCCATTAACATTGTAAACATTTCATTTCAATTTGATTTGCACTTACACAGAATGGGCGTTCACATTTTTTTGGAGTGCACGATCCATCTGCTATTTGCAAAGGGTTTGTCGACCATCCTTGGACTTCCATTGTAGGCACAGAGGAGCTATGTGGGGAGGATTGATCAGCGCCACCATCATTGCCGAGCAACCCGCAGTCTGACGGGTTTGATGCAGGAAGCATTGTACTTTCATCACCCATATCATTGGTCGTCGTCGCGACGGTGACGATGTGATGCCCGTAAAAGTTTGAGGTGGAGGCGTTTTGCAACGAGCAAATGAAAGTGAACATGTCGCCTGAAGTTGGCTATGGGTGCAATCGCCGAGCCATCATTTGAGCAGATACAGTATACCGGCATACGCTGTTGTTGAATTCTCAAGGTCCTTCTTCTCCTTGTTCTCCTGCAACAATTGCACTACTATCTTAGGCTAAAAGCAAAACTGTTGCATTCGAAGATTAAGCCCACAGACATTCAATTTTATCGTGTCATAGTGGGAATTGGAGAAGATACCTCTTTCCTAATCCGATCAAGCTCATCTGCTAGCTGCGATAATGATCCTCTCTGCATGGTCAAGATACTCCTTCTTCTCCTTGTTCTCCCCGCAGAGCCGCGCTTGAGTCACGCCGCGTCTCCTCCCGCCCATTCCTCAGAACTTCTAGTTGTTGGTATATGCCCAGATGAGACACTACTCGGTTCGATCGCATCAGAGAAACGAAAATGA
Organism: Guadua angustifolia; assembly: GCA_036346375.1. NCBI lineage: Eukaryota > Viridiplantae > Streptophyta > Magnoliopsida > Poales > Poaceae > Guadua > Guadua angustifolia. The sequence goes on from CM070510.1 coordinate 48,266,463, forward strand.
ACAGCAAGGGCAAGAACGACACAGAAGAGATCGGTTTTGGGGTGATTTTCTTTTGATTACTCTTGCCAATCGAAAATGACTCTTGATACATAAACTAAATAGTCTAATGTATGGAAACAAATATTGTGCGTGATTTATGGAAGCAGGATCACCACAATGATCAACTTGCTGAATTAACACAAATGCAAACAGAGCAGAGGAAGTCGCTGGCGTCGCTAGACCGAGTGGCGTCAGCTGACAGAGCAGAGTGCCAGTGGCGCCGCCAGAGAGGAGGCGTGAAGTGCCGCCTGGGAGATCGCCGCCAGAGAGAGACGTGAAGCACCGCCCAGGGCGTGAAGCGCCAGAGAGAGACGTGAGGAAGGGATTAGTGGGATTAGGGTAATATTTTTAGGGGTTATTCAAAAGTACATAAGTGAGGAGGAGGGTTCCACCTTGTTGGATCCAAGCCATCCAAGAGAGATCTAATGGCTAGGAGGAGAGTTTTGTGTTTCCACCAAATATTTTCCACATATATATATATATATATGTATGCTGCGCCACGGCTCATCCTGTGACCACTCCCTCGCTCTCGGCCTCTCGGGCGGCCTCGGCCACTGGCGACCACCGGCACCGCCACCCACCCTCCCGCCTCGCTTTGCTGTCCGCCTGCGCCATGGTTAGGTGCGGCCCACCGATCTCCTCACCACCTCCTCCTGCGCCTTGAGATCGCCACAAGGCTTCAGTGCGCCCTCGCCCCGCTTCCTTCCCTTCGGTAACAACCACCGCCGGTGCCTGCTGCCCGTTGGAGCTCAAACTGAGCGTACAGGAAGGTGAGATTCCCGGCCGGGAGAATGCTCCGGTGAGCCCACTCCGCACAAGCTCAGCGCCACCACCACGCTCGACCTCCGTGTTGCGTCCACGCCTCCCACCTCAGTCTGTGAAGTGGTCTGCCGTTCAAGAGGCCGAGTGCCGGCCGCCGACCGACTGCGCTTTGATTGAAAGCAAGCGGCGCCGCTTGTCATCACATCGCCGCCCGCCACCGTGTCGTCGCCAGATGGTGATGAGTGATGATAGCACGCTCATGACCCCCATTGCCATGCCCATATCGTTTCTTGGTTTCATGGTTTGGTACGTTACGTGTACGGCATTTCCAAGTAACGATTGCTTCAGATGTAACTTGGTCTTGTGCTTTCCTTGTGTCTTCGCGTGGTTTCAACTTGTCAAATTTGGAGCAGTGCATTTTTCTGACTTCCCTGACTATGCTTGTTTGTTCCTTCTCATGGATGCCATGATTTGTAGCCTTGTTTGCCATGGCATTCATCGTTTGACAATTACAAATCTCCAACCTGCAGATCTCTTTGTAACAGCTCTGTATCAGAGTTCTTTGCTGTTGTGATCTACATGTGCTGATGTGGAAGCTTAAGAACTTAAATTTGCATCTGCTAAGAGTACTCCAGAGCTGGGACGTTTGCTGCTTTGCTTGGAAAGCAATCAATTTTCTAGCCTACTTAATTTTTTTTTCAAATCTGGCCTCCATCATCCGCCGTGCTTGAGAGCTGCGGCAAAATTCTGGCCGAGCCCCCCTTCCTTGGCAGGAATTCTCCCCTTCCTCACCACATTCCTACCTATCAAAATCCACTAAGTAATCAATTTTTATTTAATTAATCATATAATTAACCATCTAATTAATTAATTAACTCAGTTACCTAACACCTACCGATGTAGAGGAGCTCGGCAAGTCCTATTCTGTTGTCGAGCTCAGGCCCCGTGGTAGCTCTGGTGCGAGCTCGTGATGTACGACAAGTGCTGTCGTGGAATGAGACCTAAGGTATGCTTCTTGAATTGTATAAATCTCTTGATTTCTTTGCTTTTGTAGCCCATTGTCAACTTTTCTTTTTGGTAAAAATAGCTTCCATACGAGAGAAATTTCATTTTTGGCCCATGTCAAAGTACAGAAGACCTGCAGGTGACGTGTGTCACTTGCTACGGTTTGTTTGCTCGGAAGGCAGGTGGAGGCGTGGCAGGCCGATCGATCGCAGCAGGTGGTGGGGCACACGTCGTTGTCGAGTTTCCGCAATTCGGAAGGAGTTACCAAGCTCAGCGTGCTCGACAGGACGTTGCTGTCGGACGTGGCGCTGCCCCGATAGCAACCTTCCGAGCTGCCATGTTTCGCGTGTGATACGTGTGGGCACGTTCTTTGCTTGTCACTGTTTAATATATGCACTCCATGCACTGATGTTCTCTGCATGTCTGGATGGGAAGTAGATCCAGTGCATTCCTATAGGGCCTGCAACTTAAGCAGTTTTTGTATGTGCTGACCGTCTGCATCGGACAATCTGGATCAGCCAAAAATAGGATGAATAACATTTTGCTATAGTTCTATAAACAGTACATTGCATAGTATTTTTGACCGATCTGGACCGTCCAAATTTGATCGGACGGTCCTTTGGAGACTGCTTAAGTTACAGTCCCTAGAGGATTGTACCGAATCTGCTTCCCGCTCGGATGTTACACCCGGGAAAGCAAGTGATCCGACGGAGGGTGTGTCATGTGTGTGCGCGTTTGTGTGTCATTGAAAAATATGGAGAGATGTTAGTGTTCAATGCTTAGGAATTTAATGGCGTCTCAATCATGTACCGTTTATTTTTGACCCCGGTGCACCCACGCAAAGAGCAGCCTGGTGACAGTTTTGTTCTTGGCAGGCAGGTAGGGCATTAAAATCTCTTAATTTGATACGTCCCAAATCGGAGCTCTTTCTTAAGCATTGGACTACACATTAGTCTAGCACATGTTCCTGCGGCTGCACGTCACGCCTTCCCAGCTGCAGAAGCCGCCGCTGCCGTTCCACGCGGCCAGCGCGCTAGAGCAGCGGTCACTGATCTCTGCCCTGAACGCATGCACTTGCTGTGACGATCGTGGGCGCGAGCATGAGGACAAGCCCACGAGACCCATCTCGATCAATCCACCATTTCTTGATTTTGCTTGCTCCGCCATGCAAATCAGGCAGTCGAATTTGGTTCTGTAGTATCCTGGTGGTGTATGTTTTGAGTTTTGACAGTCGAATTTGGCCTATGTATTACTACCATACGTTGCTTTCGTTTTGTACTTTCCGTAGCTTGTCATTGTTTAATTTGTAGATTCCAATTCCATTGACGTCCTGATTTTGACGTTTTCTATTTGTAGACTCCAATTCCATTGACGTTTTCTTCCTTCCTATTTGGAAGAAGGGCATGTATTCTCTCTATCATCTCATCTACCGTTTTCTTTTGACTGTGGTGCGTCCATGGACAGCTTTTTCATAGTGCTATGTCGTTTTAGGCTTTGCTATGGTCTCTTTTCATAGTGCTAATTGGGACAGTGGCGATGAAATGAATCTCGGTCCGCGCTTGATTTGCTTCAGTGATGTCGAATTCATGACGTGGACTGTGGAGTGCGCCATCAGCCAAAGGACTATCTGCAACCACTTGATCTCAATCCGATGGCCACGGCTCATCCCGCTTAATTCCCTCGCTGGCCAGTGACCGCTCCCCCACTCCCGGCCTCTCGGGCAGCCTCAGCCACCCGGCGACCACCGGGCACCGCCACCCACCCTCCCCGTCTCGACTGCCTGTCCGCCGCCGCCACGGTTAGGTGCGGCCCGCCGATCTCCCTCACCACCTCCTCCTGCCTCGCCTTCAGATCTACCATGAGGCTTCCGTGCCGCCCTCCGCCCCTGCTTCCTTCCCTTCTGGTAAGTGGTAACAACCACCGCCGGCGCCTTGCTGCCCCGCCCCCCAGCCAATGCCCCGTAGCGCTCCGCCGCGCCCACCGGCAGATTTGGCTAGTGAACCTGTGAGTGGCCTTGGTGTCTCCCCCGCTCCCTCGCGGCTGCACGCCGCTGCCGCCGGCGAGGCGTCCTTATCCCGTCACTCAGAGATAAAATGGTATCCCTCTCGTTCACATTTCTTTTCAGTTCACTACTGTCTGTTCTGTCTATTTCGCTACAAAATTCAATAGCAAATGCCGAACATTTTGTTTCAAACCACCGTGGCATTCAGTTCAATCATTTAACTTGTTTGGTGACACTACTATTATGATATAGCTTAGCCTTCAAGAATCTCAAATGCCAAAATAGACAAATATATGCGGGCAATGCGCTTTGCTTCCTATCATTTTCTATGCTTCAGCTTCTTATCTCCGATAAGACAAATAAACTCAACATCACAACCTGTAGTTGCACTACATCTTTCGCATGCCGCATGAACTTCCTGGCTGCTGCATCCTCATGAGTGTATTGAGTTGCATGCACCAACCAGTTCACCCAAAAGCTTAAGCTGATGAGGAAAGGTGGGCAATTTATTTATACTTCAACATTCCCCCTCACGTGCAGGCTCCCTCAGACCTAGGACGTGGAATAGAAGTGGACTGCAATTTTTTTTTAATTGCGTCAATCGGGTCTTGAACTCGAGACCTCTTGGCTCTGATACCATATTGAGTTGCATGCACCAACCAGTTCACCCAAAAGCTTAAGCTCATGAGGAAAGGTGGGCAATTTACTTATACTTCAATAGAGTGAGGCCACATATTTATGTAATATAGTTATAAAGCAAACGCACATTCAGACTGAAGTTCATGTCATGCATTGGAACTCACGATTATAAATACATGTATAGCATTAAAGTCTAGAAAAGAAAAACGAAAAGAAAACTAGAACTGTGTGTGGCTTCAGTTATTGTTGCAAGTTGCTTCAAGAAGTGGTTCCTACTCCATATTAGGTTTTTTGTGAATTGGCAACTATGAGATATGCATCCCTGATTGCATGCATCTCTACTGCAGCATCCCTCATCAGAATTCGCTCTCTGGCCAGTTGCTTCGAGCAGGATATGCCAAGTCTGAAAACAGAAACCAAGCACTCGTGGATTCTACACCTTCTAAGGCCTGTATCAACGGGATACATATCATTAATTTGCTTCATGATGGAGCCAGATTGTTGGATCAGCAATCTCCATCGCCCTATGAGCAAGAGCTGCCTCAACAAACTTGTGCAGGTCTAGTGAATTTTTGAACATGTCATTAGTAGGGCTCCTTCCAGTGAACATCTCAAGCAACAATATGCCAAGGCTATAAACATCACCAAGAGTTGAGATGGCACAACCTTCACCATACTCTACAAGTATGCAGTCATTGTTGATCAGTATGCTGTATGTGAGATATCTATTAAATACTCCAAAGCATAAGGTAGAGAATAAGAAAAAGGCAATTATTATACGAGCAAGATTTGTTGTTACCTGGAGCAACATAACCAATAGAGCCTCTAATTCCAATGGAGCTGGTTGAATTTAGCAAAGTTTGGCTTGTATATTTTCAGAAAGAATTCTTGAAATGCCAAAATCTCCAACCTGGGCGCTCATGTCTTCTGCAAGAAATACGTTGCTTGGCTTTAGGTCACAGTGGATGATTGGTGTCTGACAGTGGTTGTGAAGATAGTCCAGTGCATCCATGATATCAACAGCAATATATGTCCAACCTCTGAGCTAGGCTGAGTGTATTGCTTGGAGCAGGCTTGGCAGATTTCAGATGAAGCCAATCATACAAGCTACCATTTGGCATGAACTCAAAAACCAGTGCTTTGAAATCTTGACCTTGGGGGTCGATGCTTGAGCAACAAGTGATGATCTTGATGAGACAATGGTGCCGCACCCTCCTCAATGCCTTGCATTCTGCCACAAAACTCTTAGAAGATCCTGATAGTTGAAGGTTGAACACCTTCACTGCTGCAGTTGTACTTGTATACCCATCATGCAAGGTGCATTTATAAACTGCACCGTAACTTCCTTTCCCAAGCAAATTGGCTTCTGAAAATCCATTAGTTCCTTTCGACAATGCATAATAAGGAATTCTTTCATACTGCTCATCAGTTGCAAGGGATGGTAACTTGCGGTTTTGCATTTGTTTCTGCTTCTTCTTATATAATAACCAAATAAAAGCAACAACTAAAATCAGGAACGGGATTTGTCCTGTTGCCATAGCTATGATACGATAATTTAACCTTCTGTTCCTTATCATAGGGGCCATGGGGCAAGGAGCCAAATGTAGCTGAGGTATTCCGCCACAGAGATTCTTATTTCTGGCAATTGATAAGCCAGATAAATTTTTGAAGACACCCTCTTTTGGTACCTCACCATGCAGATTGTTGAAAGACACATCCAATTTGAACAACAACAAATTCTGTAGAATTACTGGGATTGCCCCTGACAAGTTGCTGTGGGACAGATACAATTATTGCAGGTTGCCGATGCTACCAAGGGCATCAGGGATCCAACTAGACAAGTTGTTCATCGCTAGGTTTAGTATGCGTAGGCCTTTTATGTCTCTGAGAGATTCAGGTATGCTTCCATGGAATGAGTTATTATCCAAAAATATAAATTCCAGCACTATGCAATTTTTTATGCTATCAGGTATCTGTCCAGACAATTGGTTTCCTGATAGATGCAACCTGTTAAGGTTAGCCAAGTAATCAACTTCTGAAGGTAGAGGCCCAGAAAGGGAGTTGTACGATAGGTCCAAGGAAGAAGAAAGGGAAGTCAACTCCAAAATTTCCTTGGGAATTGACCCATTCAGGTGGTAATTATTGTTAGAGATAAAATAGATAGTCTCTTCTCAGATAGAAAGCAATGTACTAAACATAGAAAGGCTGTATAGATAGAAAGCAATATCCTCCACAATCATAACATACCATGTAACTATTGCCTGGTGTTTTACCGGCTATATCAACAAAGCTACGCGGCCTCCATGAGGTGAGAATGCTTCTGCAAGTTTCCACATGGTATCAGAGCCGTCCTCCTCATAAGATTCATCTACCTGTCGCCATGAGCGCATCGTCATCCTTAGCCACGGCCGACATCTCGCCGTTTGGCGTTCCGGTGACAGAGGAACTCGGCAAGAATAACTACCTGCTATGGAAAACTCAGGTTCTTCCTGCCGTGAGGGGAGCCATGATGTTTGGCTACCTCGACGGCACCATCACCGCTCCTCCAAAGGAGATCGACACTAAAGATGGCGACATGACCATCAAGATGCAGAATCCAGCATACGCGCAGTGGGTTGCTGCGGATCAATAGGTTCTTGGATACCTGATGTCATCCCTCTCTCGCGACGTCCTGACACAGGTGGTGTCGGTCACAACGGCGGCGCAACTCTAGAAGGCTCTCGAGGAGATGTTTTCCTCCAAGACTTGTGCGCGGGCTATCAACACCCGCATCGCACTCTCCACCACAAAGAAAGGTAACATGACTGTCAATGAATACATTACCAAGATGAAAGCTTTAGGTGATGAAGTTGCAGCCGCAGGCAAGCCGCTTGATGAGGAAGACATGGTGTCTTACATTCTCGCCGGTTTGGATGCTGATTTTGAACCGGTGGTATCAGCGTTGGCGGCTAGGGTGGAGCCGGTCACTGTGGCCGAGCTTTACTCGCAGCTGCTGGGGTTTGAAGGCAGAATTGATCTTCGGCAAGGTGCGTATCAAGCCTCGGTGAACGCTGTCTCGTTTGGGCGAGGCGGACATCAACGAGGCCGTGGCCGGGGACGTGGGAATACTTCTGGTCCCAATCCTGGTCGCAGTCACAGTCGTGGTGGAGGACGTGGCCAGTCTGCTGGCCGTGGAGGAGAATGCCCGATCTGCCAGCTTTGTTGCAAGATGGGCCATACTGTTAGCATTTTGCTGGCACCGCTACGATCCAGACTTCACACCACAGGAGAAGGTGGCATCTGCTGCTACGCAATCCTATGGGATTGACACAAATTGGTACATTGATACCGGTGCAACAGACCACATCACAGGAGAACTTGATAAATTGAGCGTCCGGGAGAAGTACAATGGTGGAGATCAGATCCATACTGCCAACGGGACAGGTATGCGTATTAGTTATACTGGTCACACAAAAATTCATACCTCTGATCATCACCTTTATCTAAATAATGTCTTGTATACTCCTGATGCCAAGAAAAATTTGATATATGTTTCTCGCCTTGCTGCTGACAATCACGCCTTCTTTGAAATTCATCCAAAATTCTTTTTGATCAAGGATCAGGTCACGAGGAAAGTTCTGCTTCAAGGCAAGCATAGAGGTGGTTTATATCCTTTACCCTCATCATCATTGTTTCAATCACAGAAGCAAGTCTTCAATGTCATCAAACCCTCTTTGTCCAGATGGCATGAGAGGCTTGGTCATCCTGCTAGTGCCATTGTTCGGCAAGTTGTCTGTAACGACCCCCATTTTTACACAGGATGCAAAAATGGAAATCTAATGTGCTTGCAGTACTAGTCCCTGGATCAGTAGCTAGTACGCACATTTGCCACAATTGAAATCACAACCATACATTATAATAATTAAGCGAGGCGTCGTTTGCTTCCTTTAGATTGTAGTCTTCATCGGTAGGCACCATTGTTCGGCAAGTTGTCTGTAACGACCCCCATTTTTACACAGGATGCAAAAATGGAAATCTAATGTGCTTGCAGTACTAGTCCTCTGGATCGAGAGCTAGTACGCACATTTGCCACAATTGAAATCACAACCATACATTATAATAATTAAGCGAGGCGTCGTTTGCTTCCTTTAGATTGTAGTCTTCATCGGTAGGCATGCAGGACGACATATCTTGAACATCTTTAGAAGCAATACTAAAGATGAACCATAGGCAAAAATTTCTCTTTCAGATAAGGAAAATTTGTTTGTAAATCAAAATGAAAGTAAGGGTAAGAGTAGAACCTTAAGGAAGAGGAAAGAATAGCAAAGTCTATGTTTTGCAAGTATAGTAACTTTTGAAAATAAGCTTTTGAATTTGCTTATTCTAATGCCAACGACCATTCTATCTAAGGTTTATCCTATGGTCAGTATAGCTCTGATACCAACTATAACGACCCCCATTTTTACACAGGATGCAAAAATGGAAATCTAATGTGCTTGCAAGATTCCCGCCCTCGGATCAAGAGCTAAATACGCACATTTGCCACAATTGAAATCATAACCATACATTATAATAATTAAGCGGAAACTAATATACAAAGAATCTTACAACTCGAGCCTAAAGCAAAGAAAAGAAGCAAAGCCTGGTAGTGTGCCCATCCATCCCGCAGGCAACTGACGAGGCATAAATCCCTAGATAAGATCGCTTCAATGAAGATCCCGCATCCTGCGACGGAAACCAACCTTCGAAGCTTCACTAACTTTACACCTAAAACCACAAATTAAGCAAGAGTGAGTACTTTCGTACTCCGCAAGACTTTAGCAAAACCTATAATACATGCAGGCCATTTCAAAGGAAAGGCTTCTACAGTTAATTTGCATAAAGCGAAATTGAGTTGTAAATCAAGTTATTTGCAAACGGAATTTATAAGAGCAAGGTTAATTGATAACAAATAAGTAAAGCATAGTAATACTCACAGTCCATTGTATGTCCAATATTCCAATATCCAAATCCATAATCAAATCATAAAATCCATCATTGTCGTCCCGTTGACATGAGGACATAATCATTCATCCAATAATCCATATATAAAATCCAACAATGTGGGTCCATTGACATAACGATATAGTCGTTCATCCAACAATATCAATCCATTGATATGAAAACATAACCAGTTTCAAAACAAGATCCAACCCAAAACCCATTTTAGAAAATACCAAATTCTAACATTGGAATGACTTCACCAAGTGCCCATGACCGCGGGCGCGGCTAATCGATTAGATTTAAACTCTACAGAGGTGTACATCTTTACCCACAAGTCATGATCTTTCGACCATACATAGCCGTTCATTACCTAGACATGACTTTGATCCAGCCCGGGACGTTAACCCCCGCCGTAGAACCAGAAACACACACCCAACCGTGCATCCACTTTCAGTACACCAACACAACGTTTCTGAACACGGCAGGGCGTACACCGTTGCATGGGTGGAAACCCTTCCAAGCAGACCAAACCGGAATGCCTGTGCAAGCTCCCGCCTACCAATGAGCAAAGCCATATCTAAATAACTTAATAGGCTAAGGCTACCCCATTCTCACTCTTGTGGTTGCACGGAAATCTTGGATCAATAACGTCCCATTGCTCGGTCCTTAAACCCGACACGGCGACACTTCACCCTACACTACGTGCAATTCCTCTTGCACACCGCTATTGCCAATAATCGCTCACGTCAAAACCATAGTTTTATTTTGGGGTTTTTAGTCAAAATAACCATTATCCAACAGTATCATACCCAAACATAGTTTCCATTTTCCGAGAAACAACTTTTGATCTGATCATCATCCTTGTTGATTCATCGTTGATTCTAGAGCATGGCTAAGCATGAATAATATGACGCATATACCCATGATGACATTAAGTAATGCCAATTCCTTAATCTATGGTTATCAAGGTTCACAGGTTCATAATCATCAAAGGAGATTCACGAGACAACGGGTATAACTACCAATCCACAAAATAGCAATTTACGTAAAGTAAACGCATGCATAAATTGATTTAGTAAAACAATGAAAATACTAGGATCAACATGATCAAAAGGAGGGTGCTTGCCTTGCTTATTTGTCGTTTACGACGAAGACGAGGATTGCAGTTGATGGAGGCGACAACGGAATCGGAGACATCGGGGTCTACACGTCGATCAACGAAAATAAAGCAAGATACTAACTTCAATAAGGGCAAAAAGAAAGGAGATAGCAAGAACGAATAAAGATTCTTCACAAGAAATAGTAATTGCTCTTTATGAATTTATTAATCTTATTTTACGAATTCAAGATGCAAAGATTGATTAAGATTAAATAGAATTAATCATTAGTTGCAAGCTTCCATTGATTTTACTATTCACAATACGATTTCGGGTAACTTTGTTACTTATGGGTTCTATTAGGATTCAGAGTCAAAGCAAGATTTAATTAATATTCTAGTTATAAAAAGCTAACCTGTTGATTTAGGTTACTAACGTTATTTACATGCTATTTGGAAAGGTTCTGGTGATACAAATATCATAATAACTGATTTCTCATTTATTCCCAAAGTTTATTCGCTTATATTACGTACTAACGCAATGTGATTACTTAGGGTTATTAAGCCATCAGGATTAATATGTGAATCATGGTGAAATGAGATTATCTTTTCATAGCAGGGTAGTCTACGCTTTGGAGAGTGCTACAGGGTTAGTGTCATAAGCTTTAGGGTTTAGACATAATATTATATTCATTGTTGAAAAGGCTTAAGTGGCATTATACAGTTTACACTATTCGGAATCGGCAAGACAGGGAAACAAAAGGTTAACACTTAAGGGTTTTGGACTAGCTAGGTTTAGATGAAAAGCATGCTGAAAATGAAATATTTTTCTAGAATCTGGTAGAACAAACTTTGTAGAGTGATACTAAACTAATTTCACACATTTTAGTATTTGGACGAGTTATTTTATCTGCAGTCGAAATAGCCTAAATGATTATATCGAAAACCTTAAATCCAAGCGATATTCAAATTTCATTTCTAACTACACTATATATGATTCTTGATTCATTTTTCAGGTATTAGCAAGGATAACCCTAGAAATGTTTTAAAGCTAGTTTGGCATTATTTTAACTTTAATTACAATAGATTACCTATTTACTTATTATTATAATTAACATTTCCTTTCATTAAAAGAATGTAAACTAAATCTTATTTGGAATATTTTTACATAAATGGGTCTTTACTGATTTTAGGAATATTTTACAAAATATTTTACTATTTTATGAACTATTATACATTCATTTCTATAAATGGCCATATTAAGCTTTACTAGTGATCATAAAGCAAATAAATTAAACTGAGTCTAATATTTAAATACTTTTGTATATTTGAGTTTATTTATGGTTCCAGAGCACATAATAATTTATTAATGATTTTAAGAATTATATTTTTCCATATATGCCATAATGTCCATAATAGAGTGTTTATACTATTTTAAATTTTAATAATTGTTCTATAAATCAAAAATTAAATATTTTTGCAGATTGTAATTCATCTTGGTTCATTCATCATTTAAATATTTATTTTATCATTTTATATCTTACTGTGCACATATTTGCTTTAAAGACCATAACATGATTATATTCAATTTTTGATTTAAATAATTATTCTGCAGATAAAAATTAAATATTTTTACATATTTAGATTCTTTCTGATTTTATATGATTATAAAAATTTATTTCACTGGTTTCTAACTAAAAATACATAAGTTATTAATAATTGAATTATTTCGGCTAGGAAATAGAATGAAAAATGAAGAGTGCGCTTTACCCGAAGTGAAAACGTCTTTTTGTTCTATTCCTCTTCCTCCTCAGGTTCTGACAGTCCGGGCCCCACCGCGCAGTCGCAGAAAACAGAGCAGCGGCTCGGGTGGAACTGGCGAAGCTCGCCGGCGACGGAGGAGTGTCGGAGTGACTGAACTAGTTCCACCACGGGCTTCATAACATCCTTGCGCACATGGGGGTGGTGGTTTGGTGGTAAGAGACGGCCGGAGGAGGTGCGCGCCCGAGCTCCTACGGCGGAGGTAATGGCGAGCTGGTGGAAAACAAGGATCAAGGTGCGAGAGCTTGAATCGGTAGCTTGAATATCATCAAGGGCTCACAAGGAGTCCGTTTTTGCGGTCGGTTCGGCGAAAGAGTTACCGGAGAGCTCCGCCCACGGTGGCCAGAATTGGAGAAGAAGGGCGCACGATGGCGGGAGGATTTCACATGGGAGAGCTCAGATGTTCTTGAGGGCTTTTTATCCTGATATACTAGTGATGCTATGGCCGGAAGGAATTGGAAAGTTGTTGAGTATATTGGCTGTAATTGAATTCGAGCCGAGCTCCTGAAGGTCTTCAACAATGGCGGAAAGGAATGGGGATTTCAGTGATTCGGCAGAGGAAGGAGAGAAGAGTAGAGGGGAAATGAAAACGCAGCTGTGGTGACCTCTTGAGGCTATTTATAGGCGATAGAGGGGACGAATTTGGCCGAGTTGCGCTCTGCCTCGGGTGGGAGCTTCACCATGTGCGACAACAAAAATGGCGGCTAGCCAGGCTCTCTCTCTGTGCAGGGCTCAAGTAGGCGCAGGGATAGGCGATACCGTGGCACGCTTTGGTGGCTTGGGCGGTGCTGGAGTGCAGAGGTGGACGCGAGCTACAGAGTTGCGGCTTGATTTTTCCGCTCGGAGCCATGGCGTCTGGAGGAAGGAGATGAGGTGCTGCAGCGGCTGGCAAGTGGGCTTAACAAGAATTTGGGCCCACATGGCAGTGATGGAGAGGCAACCGGCTTAAGGAGTCATCCGGCTGGGTGCACTGAACTTGCAATGAATCTCCTGCCAATCCTTGCCAGCTATTTTTCATAATTTTTTTGTATTCTCTTCTGGAAGTATGTGACCTCCAGGAAAAATATTAGATTTAATTAATCTGTAGATTATTTAATAAAATTCTGACAATGTGCATTGCACAGGATTTTCCATTCTGTTTTTGAATTATTAAAGTATCTCAATTAATTTATTTATTTTTGAAAATTTGTTTTTCGAAATAATTTTATCCAAGGATTCTTATGTAAAATTTTCAGCTCAAGATATTTCTCCAGCATTTTATAAAAATCCTGACATTAAGATTTTCAGAATTTCAGAGCTTCTGTTTTTGAATTATTTGGAGACTTATCCCACTTGATAAATTCTTGATATTTTTACCAGAGGTGAATACTGTATCAAGTGTATTTTGGTAAATTTTTCAGATGGAGATAAGCTCTGGATATTTTTCATAATTTCGGACAGTGCACTGTTTCTAGTCAATTTGGCTATATATTTCATTTTCATTATTCAAATTGTTCTTCCTTTATTTTACTCAGTGCATAATTTATTTTCTTCACAGGTTAGGATTTCGGAAAATAAATTATTCACAACTTTTCTTTTGTTCTTTTAATTGCTCCCATTTTCTTTATTTGTCTTTGCAATACAAAATCCAAGAAATCAATTAAGAAAAATCATAAATTCAATAAAACTCAAGAATATTAAATATGCAAATTCACATTATGATAATTCACTGTTTCATAATTTTTGGGATGTTACAAATCTACCTCCCTTACAAAAATCTCGACCCCGAGATTTGGCGGGTCTAAAGAAAGAAATCAGGATATTCTTCTTTGAGGCGATCTTCACATTCCCACGTTGCTTCTTCTTCAGAATGACTGCTCCATTGAATCTTAATCGTCTTGTGGGATTTATTGCGAGTGTGGGTTCAGCTTCTTCTAAGATTCTAGTCGAATGCTCCCGGTAAGTTAAACTAGGTTTTAGATAGGTTTCACTTAGCTGGGTGAGCTTAGAAGGAAGATGAAGACATTTCTTTAATTATGATACATAGAAGATATTATAAACACTAGATAGCTGAGATGGCAACTTCAATTTATGTGTCTTTTCTTTCATCTTGATATGGCCCAATATATCGTGGCGCCAATTTACTTCGGATTTGGAAACGGTTAATACTATGAACCTTGCAAATTTCAACGGCGAGATAGATTTGAGAATTCTTTCTCGAGAGTAATTTTGTTGTTATGTTGATACTTTGTCTTCATTGAATTTGCCGTACTGGATCTTCGTCTTGTGATTCCAAGCTGACGTTTCAAGAAAGAGAAGACTTCTTATTTAGGTTTTGTATAAGCAGATGAGGGATACTAGTATTTTCTACATGTCTCTTTTATTTGAATAATTAGAGTTATTGATAAGGATAATCAAATTTTTAAGATTGACATGCGGTATACATAATATGTTTAAGATGAAGGAGGAGGTGTATTGCCATCAGATTTATTTGAGAAAGAACCAAATGTTAACATTAAGAAGGATACTTAAATACAATGGTTGATCTGTTTGGTTCAACATTAGTTGATGCAATGAGCTGAAAATAAACGTCATTTCAGGTTGACTTTAGATTGGAAACAGGATAAAGATAATTCAAGGATTGGATTGAGACAAGAGAATTATCAGGTGATTTGATAATTTGACCCGTTGATCTTTTGAGTAGATAGAAAATTTTGATCTTCTTTGAATTTGGCAACTATGAGGAATGAAATGTACAAGATCAAAAGTTTGATTGCAGGAATTGATCATACAAAAGACATACTCAAAACCATATTAAGAGTTGATTACAACCACATGAGGAATATGTTTATATTTAGAGTTACTAATGTCTTTCTCGACAAGGTGAAGTAGAACTCTTCTTGAATTGATGTTGGCCTTCAGATTCTTAAGGTCATCCTGGTAGTTGCTGAATTACTTCATGAGGTTGAAGACAAGGTGGATTCCGCTCCTGCTTTGGACATTTGTTGGCATAATGTCCTTTCTCACTACAACGGAAACATACAATATTGGCTTTCAGATGATCATTCTTGGGGCAAGCATCTTCGTTCAATTGCCTTTTCTTTAACTGATCCTTTGGGTAAATTGCTTCTGATTTGATTTCTCCTATCCTTGGAGACATCATTTCGACTGGGGCAACTTCTGGCATGACTATGCTACTAGGAGATATTTGCTCTCTTTGGGGGCACTGATTAGCAAGGTGACTCTCCTCGCGACAAAGAAAGCACCTCTTTTTCTGTCGATCATATAAGCAACTTGCTCTGGATTTTAATCCTCCTACCCTTGGAGTTATAATCTTGACAGTAGTAATTTCTGGTATGACCATGGTTACAGGAGGTATTTGTTCTTCCTGGGGACATCGCTTAGCAAGATGGCCCTTTTGGTGACAGTTGAAGCATTCACGCTTTTCTCGTAGCGGCTTGTTGGGTACAATTGTATGCTCAATACGGTTTCCGTTGTGAATCTCATCTTGTTGCTTCTTAGGACATTCCCTAGCCCAATGACCTTCTTCTCCACATAAGAAACATGCTGATAGTGATGGCCATTTATTACTTTCTGGATGGCGGTTGTCATGGTTGAAGTACTGTTTCTTTGATTCTTCAAGTGACTTCTCTTGCATAGCTTTTCTTCTATTTGCCAACTCTTGAGCAACTAAGGCTCGAAGTTGTTCTCGTTGATGCTGAACTGCAATAGTGACTAATGAATCAAGGGGGCACTGCGGTGGATAATGATCTCGACCTTCACAAAGGAAACAAGTGATATTGTCCATAGGACATTTCCCAGGAGAATGATTTCCTTCACAACTGGAACAGTTGAGTGGATGCTCATCATCAGTGTGACCTATTTCTCCACAGCGAATGCAAGCACGGGCTTCGGATTTGCTGGGCTGACAATACTCTAAGGAGCAATGCTTAGGTATTAAATAGGATGTAGGAGAGGCTTTTTGATTTGAACGATTCGATCTTTCAGCAAGAGCTGGAATAGAATCTTCATTTCGAGGTTGAAGTCCTAGTAGGATCTTACTTCCAAGCTTTTTGCTAAGGGATCTCGTCACAGGCATCCTGCAACGATATTTATTAAGATAAGGTTATTTAGATGAAATTCTATCGGGTTACAAGGCAACGTTTCGTTCTTTAAAAGTTTAATTTACATTATGATTATCATTTCCAGGGATTGACCCATCGTGAATTTCAACCGAAAGGTTTTCTCATACACAAGAGTAATCCGAACAACAATACAAGGTACTTTTCAATCAAAGATTCAAAAGAACACCAAATATAATATCGATTATCGTATAAGGGTTGTAGGGTTTCTAATCATATTTTGAGGATTTATGTGATTGTAGGTTAACTCATTATTATCTGATTAGAGAAGTCTTTTATTTAAGATTCTCATTCAGATTTCATAGTAAGGGATTTTATTTCTTCTGGTCTAGAATTTCGATATATATGATCCTTCATGACGGATTGATGGAGGAGATGGTGAAGAACTTCCTGTGGCAGCTGGTTGTAGATACTTTTGACGATTGCTTGATTGTTGATGTCTCGATCCAGTTGCTGATGATGGATCTTGAAGTCTTGTGCAAACTTTGTATGCATGAACATGGGCATCTATATCAATGCTGTGAACTTGCATACTTCACAAAAAATCTTGCGTCCAGTTCCTTAGATAGCGTTGAATTTTGCGTCGTTATGATGCTTCACGTAGTGACGTAAAACTTAACCTTCCAATTGAGTGCTAACATAGCTATGATCCTATATTCAATTTCTTAGTTTATATGGGTTTACTTTGTATCATAACAATTGCATAGTTTCCATGATTAAGGTCTGTAGCTAATTCTTTTTAAGTATTACTCCAGCTTTTCTGACCATTAATAATTGTTCTTAAAGGAAGGATGTCAGAATGATGATTTGGATAAGAAAGGGATTTAAAATGAAAGGAAAGATTGAACCATAATCATAGTTGTGCAATATATAAAATCTTTTGAAGGTTTATACTTCTAAGATAATATTTTATATTTGAATTGCTTCATAACTATGGGTTCTTTATATGGTTTTGGGTCATCTCGTCGTAATTCTTTAACCTATTGGTTAAGCATCACGAGAGTTTTCCGCAATAATACAGACATAAATTTTTTAATTAATCAAATTGCAACACACTTTTATTTATTATATAAGAACTATACATTTTCTTATATCACAACAAAGTTTTATTACGCTAATCTACTACTTTATGGTTCCATTTTAGTATCGAGGGATTTGACTAAAGGTTCTGCAGTAGTACTTCCCAAAGGTAGTAGAGGTAGTTTTTATGGCATTAGTTTATTAGAGAATCCCGAGGGTAAGAGATGCCAGCATGTGGTATGAATGTAATGAAGATATTTGTTAAGGTCTGTCATACAGACTTGACAAGATTGGTTAGCATTAGAATTTGTTAATGGTAGCAACTTGTGGTGGCATTTTCTTAGGTAGTCCTTGTTATTGCCATAAAATAATATAAAGAAGAGGTGGTTTTGGCGTAGTTGAGCAAAGGAAGTAAAAAGAGTGGGTATTAGTTATAGGGAGAAAATAACAGAGGTTGTGTTGTTGGAGTAGGGCATTCAACGAATGAAAATTGAGATGGCCTACTACGTTTTTGCTGCGCAACTCTGATGATAATGTTTGTCGAAGGCTTTTACTAGCCCTAGAGGTTACAATGAATTTCATTTTGAATATCGTTAAGATTTTGATAAATAAATTTTAATTTTTGAAGGCCAAAGTTTCACAGAATATGTAGGTAAGAAATCCTACAGAAAGTAGAGGTAAGCTTGAGGAAAAATTTTCAGAAGAAGAGAACTGTTTATGAGAATTTGCTTCTACTAATGTGTTAGGGTTTCTTAAATTTATATGTAAGGGCAACTTATCGCAAAACTTTAACCTAAACGTTAAGTTTGTACGTAAATCATCCAGACAAACAAAACAAAATCCAGGTTGCGAATAGCAAAATATAAATACTACACAAGAATGCTTCGTATAGCTAAAGTAAAATAATATTGCTGCGCATGAGGGTTCTTATCTTAAGGTAAGCCCTAATATATTCTAATCTTCTACCCTTTACTGTTGGGTGACACTGGTTCTTCATGAAGTAGGATCTTTGAGCTTTACTTCCGCTTTGTCAGACGTAGCGAGGCGTCGTTTGCTTCCTTTAGATTGTAGTCTTCATCGGCAGGCATGCAGGACGACATATCTTGAACATCTTTAGAAGCAATACTAAAGATGAACCATAGGCAAAAATTTCTCTTTCAGATAAGGAAAATTTGTTTGTAAATCAAAATGAAAGTAAGGGTAAGAGTAGAACCTTAAGGAAGAGGAAAGAATAGCAAAGTCTATGTTTTGCAAGTATAGTAACTTTTGAAAATAAGCTTTTGAATTTGCTTATTCTAATGCCAATGACCATTCTATCTAAGGTTTATCCTATGGTCAAGATAGCTCGATACCAATCAGACGACCCCATTTTTACACAGGATGCAAAAATGGAAATCTAATGTGCTTGCAGTACTCGTCCCTAGATCAGTAGCTAGTACGCACATTTGCCACAATTGAAATCACAACCATACATTATAATAATTAAGCGGAAACTAATATACAAAGAATCTTACAACTCAGAGCCTAAGGCAGCAAAAGAAGCAAAGCCTGGTAGTGTGCCCATCCATCCCGCAGGCAACTGACGAGGCATAAATCCCTAGATAAGATCGCTTCAATGAAGATCCCGCATCCTGCGACGGAAACCAACCTTCGAAGCTTCGCTAACTTTACACCTAAAACTACAAATTAAGCAAGAGTGAGTACTTTCAGACTCAAAGACTTTAGCAAAACCTATAATACATGCAAAGCCATTTCAAAGGAAAGGCTTTACGCTTAATTTGCATAAAGCGAAATTGAGTTGTAAATCAAGTTATTTGCAAACGGAATTTATAAGAGCAAGGTTAATTGATAACAAATAAGTAAAGCATAGTAATACTCACATCCATTGTATGTCCAATATTCCAATATCCAAATCCATAATCAAATCATAAAATCCATCATTGTCGTCCCGTTGACATGAGGACATAATCATTCATCCAATAATCCATATATAAAATCCAACAATGTGGGTCCATTGACATAACGATATAGTCGTTCATCCAACAATATCAATCCATTGATATGAAAACATAACCGCTTTCAAAACAAGATCCAACCCAAAACCCATTTTAGAAAATACCAAATTCTAACATTGGAATGACTTCACCAAGTGCCCATGATCATGCATGGTAGCTAATCGATTAGATTTAAACTCTCTGAGAGGTGTACATCTTTACCCACAAGTCATGATCTTTCGACCATACATAGCCGTTCATTACCTAGACATGACTTTGATCCAGCCCGGGACGTTAACCCCCGCCGTAGAACCAGAAACACACACCCAACCGTGCATCCACTTTCAGTACACCAACACAACGTTTCTGAACACGGCAGGGCGTACACCGTTGCATGGGTGGAAACCCTTCCAAGCGCATCAAACCGAATGCTCGTGCAAGCTCCCGCCTACCAATGAGTAAAGCCATATCTAAATAACTTAATAGGCTAAGGCTACCCCATTCTCACTCTTGTGGTTGCACGGAAATCTTGGATCAATAACGTCCCATTGCTCGGTCCTTAAACTGACACGGGCGACACTTCACCCTACACTACGTGCAATTCCTCTTGCACACCTGGCTATTGCCAATAATCGCTCACGTCAAAACCATAGTTTTATTTTGGGGTTTTTAGTCAAAATAACCATTATCCAACAGTATCATACCCAAACATAGTTTCCATTTTCCGAGAAACAACTTTTGATCTGATCATCATCCTTGTTGATTCATCGTTGATTCTAGAGCATGGCTAAGCATGAATAATATGACGCATATACCCATGATGACATTAAGTAATGCCAATTCCTTAATCTATGGTTATCAAGGTTCACAGGTTCATAATCATCAAAGGAGATTCACGAGACAACGGGTATAACTACCAATCCACAAAATAGCAATTTACGTAAAGTAAACGCATGCATAAATTGATTTAGTAAAACAATGAAAATACTAGGATCAACATGATCAAAAGGAGGGTGCTTGCCTTGCTTATTTGTCGTTTACGACGAAGACGAGGATTGCAGTTGATGGAGGCGACAACGGAATCGGAGACATCGGGGTCTACACGTCGATCAACGAAAATAAAGCAAGATACTAACTTCAATAAGGGCAAAAAGAAAGGAGATAGCAAGAACGAATAAAGATTCTTCACAAGAAATAGTAATTGCTTTTATGAATTTATTAATCTTATTTTACTTAATTCAAGATGCAAAGATTGATTAAGATTAAATAGAATTAATCATTAGTTGCAAGCTTCCATTGATTTTACTATTCACAATACGATTTCGGGTAACTTTGTTACTTATGGGTTCTATTAGGATTCAGAGTCAAAGCAAGATTTAATTAATATTCTAGTTATAAAAAGCTAACTGTTGATTTAGGTTACTAACGTTATTTACATGCTATTTGGAAAGGTTCGGTGATACAAATATCATAATAACTGATTTCTCATTTTTCCCAAAGTTTATTCGCTTATATTACGTTACTAACGCAATGTGATTACTTAGGGTTATTAAGCCATCGAGATTAATATGTGAATCATGGTGAAATGAGATTATCTTTTCATAGCGAGGTAGTCTCACGCTTTGGAGAGTGCTACAGGGTTAGTGTCATAAGCTTTAGGGTTTAGACATAATATTATATTCATTGTTGAAAAGGCTTAAGTGGCATTATACAGTTTACACTATTCGAATCGGCAAGACAGGAAACAAAAGGTTAACACTTAAGGGTTTTGGACTAGCTAGGTTTAGATGAAAAGCATGCTGAAAATGAAATATTTTTCTAGAATCTGGTAGAACAAACTTTGTAGAGTGATACTAAACTGATTTCACACATTTTAGTATTTGGACGAGTTATTTTATCTGCAGTCGAAATAGCCTAAATGATTATATCGAAAACCTTAAATCGGGCGATATTCAAATTTCATTTCTAACTACACTATATATGATTCTTGATTCATTTTTCAGGTATTAGCAAGGATAACCCTAGAAATGTTTTAAAGCTAGTTTGGCATTATTTTAACTTTAATTACAATAGATTACCTATTTACTTATTATTATAATTAACATTTCCTTTCATTAAAAGAATGTAAACTAAATCTTATTTGGAATATTTTTACATAAATGGGTCTTTACTGATTTTAGGAATATTTTACAAAATATTTTACTATTTTATGAACTATTATACATTCATTTCTATAAATGGCCATATTAAGCTTTACTAGTGATCATAAAGCAAATAAATTAAACTGAGTCTAATATTTAAATACTTTTGTATATTTGAGTTTATTTATGGTTCCAGAGCACATAATAATTTATTAATGATTTTAAGAATTATATTTTTCCATATATGCCATAATGTCCATAATAGAGTGTTTATACTATTTTAAATTTTAATAATTGTTCTATAAATCAAAAATTAAATATTTTTGCAGATTGTAATTCATCTTGGTTCATTCATCATTTAAATATTTATTTTATCATTTTATATCTTACTGTGCACATATTTGCTTTAAAGACCATAACATGATTATATTCAATTTTTGATTTAAATAATTATTCTGCAGATAAAAAATTAAATATTTTTACATATTTAGATTCTTTCTGATTTTATATGATTATACAAATTTATTTCACTGGTTTCTAACTAAAAATACATAAGTTATTAATAATTGAATTATTTCGGCTAGGAAATAGAATGAAAAATGAAGAGTGCGCTTTACCCAAAGTGAAAACGTCTTTCTGTTCTATTCCTCTTCCTCCTCAGGTTCTGACAGTCCGGGCCCCACCGCGCAGTCGCAGAAAACAGAGCAGTGGCTCGGGTGGAACTGGCGAAGCTCGCCGGCGACGGAGGAGTGTCGGAGTGACTGAACGAGTTCCACCACGGGCTTCATAACATCCTTGCGCACATGGGGGTGGTGGTTTGGTGGTATGCGCGCCCGAGCTCCTACGGCGGAGGTAATGGCGAGCTGGTGGAAAACAAGGATCAAGGTGCGAGAGCTTGAATCGGTAGCTTGAATATCATCAAGGGCTCACAAGGAGTCCGTTTTTGGGGTCGGTTCGGCGAAAGAGTTACCGGAGAGCTCCGCCCACGGTGGCCAGAATTGGAGAAGAAGGGCGCACGATGGCGGGAGGATTTCACATGGGAGAGCTCAGATGTTCTTGAGGGCTTTTGATCCTGATATACTAGTGATGCTATGGCCGGAAGGAATTGGAATGTTGTTGAGTATATTGGCTGTAATTGAATTCGAGCCGAGCTCCTGAAGGTCTTCAACAATGGCGGAAAGGAATGGGGATTTCAGTGATTCGGCTGAGGAAGGAGAGAAGAGTAGAGGGGAAATGAAAACGCAGCTGTGGTGACCTCTTGAGGCTATTTATAGGCGATAGAGGGGACGAATTTGGCCGAGTTGCGCTCTGCCTCGGGTGGGAGCTTCACCATGTGCGACAACAAAAATGGCGGCTAGCCAGGCTCTCTCTCCTGTGCAGGGCTCAAGTAGGCGCAGGGATAGGCGATACCGTGGCACGCTTTGGTGGCTTGGGCGGTGCTGGAGTGCAGAGGTGGACGCGAGCTACAGAGTTGCGGCTTGATTTTTCCGCTCGGAGCCATGGCGTCTGGAGGAAGGAGATGAGGTGCTGCAGCGGCTGGCAAGTGGGCTTGACAAGAATTTGGGCCCACATGGCAGTGATGGAGAGGCAACCGGCTTAAGGAGTCATCCGGCTGGGTGCACTGAACTTGCAATGAATCTCCTGCCAATCCTTGCCAGATATTTTTCATAATTTTTGTGTATTCTCTTCTGGAAGTATGTGACCTCCAGGAAAAATATTAGATTTAATTAATATGTAGATTATTTACTAAAATTCTGACAATGTGCATTGCACAGGATTTTCCATTCTGTTTTTGAATTATTAAAGTATCTCAATTAATTTATTTATTTTTGAAAATTTGTTTTTCGAAATAATTTTATCCAAGGATTCTTATGTAAAATTTTCAGCTCAAGATATTTCTCCAGTATTTTATAAAAATCCTGACATTAAGATTTTCAGAATTTCAGAGCTTCTGTTTTTGAATTATTTGGAGACTTATCCCACTTGATAAATTCTTGATATTTTTACCAGAGGTGAATACTGTATCAAGGGTATTTTGGTAAATTTTTCAGATGGAGATAAGCTCTGGACATTTTTCATAATTTCGGACAGTGCACTGTTTCTAGTCAATTTGGCTATATATTTCATTTTCATTATTCAAATTGTTCTTCCTTTAGTTTACTCAGTGCATAATTTATTTTCTTCACAGGTTAGGATTTCGGAAAATAAATTATTCACAACTTTTCTTTTGTTCTTTTAATTGCTCCCATTTTCTTTATTTGTCTTTGCAATACAAAATCCAAGAAATCAATTAAGAAAAATCATAAATTCAATAAAACTCAAGAATATTAAATATGCAAATTCACATTATGATAATTCACTGTTTCACAATTTTTGGGATGTTACATTGTCTCTAGAAATAAACTTGTGTTTTCAGAAGAGTCCAATAAAGAGTCTGTGTGTGATGCCTGTCAACAGGCCAAGAGCCATCAGGTCCCCTATCCCAAGTCTTTCAGTATGTCTGCTGCTCCTTTAGAACTTGTGTTTTCTGATGTTTGGGGTCCTACTCCTGATTCAGTAGGCAGAAAGAAATATTATGTCAGTTTTATTGATGATTTTAGCAAGTATACTTGGATATATTTGATTAAGCATAAGTCTGAGGTTGTACAAAAATTTCAAGAATTCCAGGCTTTGGTAGAAAGACTCCTAAACAGGAAAATTATTGTCATGCAATCTGATTGGGGAGGAGAGTATGAGAAATTAAATTACTATTTCTCAAAATTAGGCATCAGCCACCGTGTCTCGTGTCCTCATGCTCACCAACAAAATGGATCCGCTGAACGAAAACATCACCACATTGTTGAAGTTGGTCTATCCCTTCTAGCTCATGCCTTTATTCCCTTAAAATTTTGGGATGAGGTGTTTGTCACAGCCACCTATCTCATTAACCGTACACCTAGCAAGCTTCTTCAGTATTCCACACCTTTGGAAACGTTACTTGGTCAAAAACCAGACTACTCTCTCCTACGTGTGTTTGGGTGTGCGTGTTGGCTGAATCTTCGACCTTACAATTCCCATAAACTTGAATTCCGATCCCAACAATGCCAGCGTTGGATGTCTCTGACTCCGATGCTCCGAATGGAGGAGATCCCACCGCAGCCGTGTTGCATGAAGAGAATGGCGAGCCAATCAACTTCGACTCATTTCATGGGATGACAGGAGATGCTGCGGGATCCTCCGTGGAGACTGCGCCGACTGCTATGAGCCGGCCACACACCAGATCGCAAAGCGGAATCAGCAAACCAAAAGTCTACACGGATGGACAGATCAGGTATAGCTACTTCACAATCACAAGTGAACCACAATCTTTTGATGAAGCATTAACAGATAAGAAGTGGAAGCAGGCCATGGACTGTGAATTTGATGCATTAGTCAAGAATAAAACTTGGCATCTTGTACCAGCCACACAAGGAAGAAACATAATTGACTGTAAATGGGTTTTGAAGGTTAAGAGGAAAGCTGATGGATCTCTTGACAGGTATAAGGCACGATTAGTTGTCAAGGGTTCCAAACAAAGGTATGGAATAGACTATGAGGACACTTTTAGTCCTGTTGTTAAAGCTGCAACCATACGAATTGTTTTGTCTGTTGTAGTAAGCAGGGGATATACGACAGTTAGATGTTCAAAACGCGTTTCTTCATGGTGTTCTTGAGGTCTATATGAGGCAACCACCAGATTTTGAGGATCAACAGATGCCACATCACATATGTAAGTTGGATAAAGCTCTCTATGGTCTTAAACAGGCCCCTAGAGCCTGGTTTGCTAAATTATGTCAGAAACTGCAGCAACTTGGTTTTAGTGCTTCAAAGGCAGATACCTCATTGTTCTTTTACAACAAAGGTTTAGTCACAATATTTCTTCTAGTACAATTTGATGATATTATTGTGACTAGTTCATCACAAGATGCGGTTACTGTTTTACTCAAAGATCTTGCGACTGATTTTGCATTGAAAGATCTTGGTGACTTGCATTATTTCTTGGGAATTGAGGTATCCAAAATGAAAGATGGCATATTACTGTCACAAAACAAATATGTTTCAGATTTGCTAAAAAGGGTGAATATGGTGCATTGCAAACCAGCAGTCACACCGTTGTGTACATCAGAAAAGCTTTCCCTACAAGATGGTGAGGCTCTTGGACCAGAGGATTCTACTAAATACAGGAGTATGGTTGGAGCTCTTCAGTATTTAACCCTCACTAGACCTGATATATCTTTCTCTGTGAATAAGGTGTGTCAGTTTCTTCACTCACCAACCACTGTTCATTGGACCGCCGTAAAAAGAATCCTTAGATATCTTAAATATACTCTTGGTACTGGATTAAAGATTAAGAAAAACTCCTCTACTCTTGTTAGTGCATTCTGTGATGCTGATTGGGCAGGAAATGTTGATGATCGACGCTCTACCAGTGGGTTTGCAGTTTTCTTAGGTTGTAATTTGGTCTCTTGGAGTGCACGAAAACAAGCAATGGTATCAAGATCCAGTACCGAAGCTGAATACAAGTCACTAGCAAATGCAACAGCAGAAGTGATTTGGATACAAACTTTGTTACAAGAGTTGCAGGTTTCAAGTCCGTCAACAGCACAACTTTGGTGTGATAACATAGGAGCAACCTACTTGTCTGCTAATCCGGTATTCCATGCTAGAACAAAGCATATTGAAGTTGATTATCACTTTGTTCGTGAAAGAGTAGCGCGAAAGCTATTGGATGTTTGATTCATCTGAACCAATGATCAAATTGCCGATGGTTTTACAAAGGCTTTATGTGCTAGAAAATTAGATATGTTTAGATGTAATCTTCACTTATGTAAGTTATGATTGAGGGGGGATGTTAGAGATAAAATAGATAGTCTCTTCTCAGATAGAAAGCAATGTACTAAACATAGAAAGGCTGTATAGATAGAAAGCAATATCCTCCACAATCATAACATCTATTTAACTTTGTCAGATTTCCAACAGATGATGGTATGAGGCCTGACAAATCGCTACTATCCAGGAACAACTCAACCAAGTTTGCTAGCTTTCCGATGCTCTCTGGAATCGCTCCAGACATAGAAGTATTCGCTATGACTAGTAAGTTGAGACCGACCAGATTGCCAATGTCTGAGGGGATGCTCCCGGAGATCCTAAGGTCAGTTAGGTAAAACAGCTGAAGAGTAGCTGAGAGGTTTAGAATTGCACCCGGAAGCTGCCCTCTGAAAGAGTTGCTGCTGAGAGTGAGATTCTGTAACTGGCTGCAGTTTGCGACTAAAGTGATGAACTCCCACCCCTCCCTGTTGTTTGCTTCAAGCTTGTTGTAACTCAAGTCCAATAGTTTTAGAGCTCGCAGCCTCCCCAAAGTGGGAGGAACATGCCGGTTAAATCTATTCACATCGAGGCGAAGTGTTGTGAGTTGGGAAACATTGGAGAGTGAAGAATGGCTCCACTGAACTGGTTGTAAGACAAAGTTAGAGTATGCATGCTGGGGAACCTACTGCCGATATCGGTAGGAATATTTCCATGCAACTTGTTCATCCCTATTACAAAGCTCCACAGTGACGACAGATTGTAGAGAGAGGGTGGAAGCACACCAGAAATGTTGTTACAGAAGACATCAAGTACCTGGAGGCCTTGAATGTTGCTAAGTTCATGTGGGATTAGGCCCTCGAGCTGGTTCCAAGAGAGCTTGAGGTAGCATAGGGATGACAGATTGGACAGTGACGGTGGGAGGGCCCTGTGAAGCTGTTGTTCGGCAGCTTGAGCACTTGGAGGTGAGTCAGTGTGTTGCCAAGCTCAGCCGGTATGTGCCCATGGAGCTTATTGCCACTGAGATCAAGGAAAACTATGCTAATGCAGGAGCTTAAGTTGGTAGGGAATGTACCGGAGAAGGAGTTGTCCTACAACACAAGGGTGAGCAGTCGTCGGAGGAGGCCAATGCCTGGGGGGATCTCACCATGGAACCAGTTGAAGCTCAGGTTGAGGTTTTGCAGGAAGTTGAGGTTGCCAATAGCCGGGGAAAGGGTCCCAGCAAGCCCAAGGCTCGGCAGACTGAGCGCCAACACCCGCGATGGCTTCCTGCGGCTACATGTCACGCCTTCCCAGTAGCAGAAGCTGGTGCTGCCGTTCCAAGAAGCAAGCGCGACAGAGCTGTCCCTGCTGATCCCCTCCTTGAAAGCGAGCAGCGCGGTCTCATCACTGCTGGCAACACTCGCCGTGACGGTCATCAGAATGGGCAGGAGGAGGTTCATGAAAATAAGAGACGCATCTGCCTAGCTAGCTAGGTGGCCTGTTTCTTGATTTGGCTTTGTGAACTATATGAAATCAGCGGTGGTAGAAAACTGGCCTAATAGACAACTTTTATATTAGTAGCAGCAGCAGTAGTAGAGTGCCCCTTTTACAGTTTTATCCCATATTGCATGACGACGTTGATTGTTTAAGGTCTTCGATCGATATATAGCTACGTCGTCATTATTTTGTATTATATATGTTGGCAAAGCAGTATAAGTTATATAAGTACCTTGTCAAGTCACAATATCCTGTTATGTGGGAAGCATGTGATAGAACATTTTGAATTTAGTTTGTGATCAATAGTATTTTTCTTGATATTTTGATTGATCACATGATTCAATTATATTTGTCACATGACATACTTTGACAATATTAAATTTTTTGGACAGGAAGTCGAAACTGGAAAGGAGTTGTATACTAGACTATTGTTTCTGTGTTGTGCTTTTGTGGGTGATTATAGCTTGTCGGACGATAAACATTATAAGGTGCATTGTCATTTGTCTGCTGTGAAAATAACTTTGTTTGGGGCAGGTGTCGCAGTGTCTGTTGCTTAGCTTTGTTCAGATGTTATCCCAGTAGATCTTTTATTGTGAGCATGTTTCTGTCCTATGTATAGCTGGTGCATGTGTTCCCAACACTGTTTATGTGGTGATCTTAGCTTTTTATCGCCTGGAGAGGTTTTTGATCTAAAAAATGATCTGTTTGTTCTTTTTTCAACGACGTTATTAGCTTTTCTTGATATCTAATATGTGATTTGGACCATTACAATTTATAGTTTTAAAATATTATAAAAGTACTTTTAACGATAAGCCTAATGATATATTTTCATATGGCTAATGTAGATGTACCATAGAATAGAAAGTTTGACCTCACAGTTCAGAGGATTTGTAGATATTACCAATAATAATCCTTATATTAAACCTAGAAGGTTTCCGAGCTCCTGAGCGCATCCAAGTCATTTTGGGGCGACGTGGCCACTCCATCGTGCGCTATATACCCCGGCTTTGCACGTCGGCTAATATGGTTTAAGTATTTTGCTGCTCTCCCTCGGACACATCTGTTGCGCGGCACAGTGGTAATGCGCTTCGCTTCATGTCTGAGACGTGGCTTTGAGCCTTTGACTCCTGCTCACGTGCATGTCAGTGTTGCTTTGGCAATATTTTTCCACGCGATGCGTGGTGTGGGAATTTTTGTGAAAAGGCCCCGGAGATTCCCTAAATTATATCCAGGTTCTTTTTATGAAAGACCCCAAATTTCTAAAATTGTTTTTTTTGTGCAAAGGGCCCCAAAATTCTGAATTACATTTGTGTCCGCTTTTTTCTGAGAAGACCTCTCCCCAATATTTCCGAAAATACGTGTAGGTCCGGTTTTTTCAAGGAAACCCCCGACGAGATTCCCCAAATTACATCCTGGTCCTTTTTTTGTGGGAAGACCCCCGAAATCTAAATTACATCTGAGTCCGCTTTTTACTGAGAAGACCCCCCAATATTTTTGAAATTACGTCTAGGTCCATTTTCCCCACGAACCCCCCCTCCTCCTCCTCCTCAAAGATCCCGAAATTATGTCTAGGTCCGCTTTTTCCCGAGAAGGCAGAGTGATTTTTTTTCCGCTGGGCGTGTAGCGGCGTGCGCTGTGCCCACGCATCTAGTTTACCATATAGGAGAATGAATCTTACCTCTGGTGCGAGCTGTCTCGGATTGGTCTCAGAATTAATTCTCTATGAAGTGGTGTCATCTTTTTCTTTTTTGACTTTTTTTTCTTGACTTCACTTACTTATATATTGATTCGTCCTCCATTTATGCAATATGCTGCTGTGCCTGTAATGCTTGGTCTCTCTGTGTGTGTGTTTTGAGAGGAATGCATGGTGTGTTTTCATGCCGTTTAAAAGCAATGTTCAGTCTGTAGTGCGGTTTATCGTCTGTTGACTGAATTGACATCTTTCCTGACATGATAATCTCTCCACTCTGGTATATATACTCTAGACCACTAAAAGCATCTCCAATGTCAGCGAGCTAATTAAAAATGTTACATTATTGACAGAAAATCTTCAAGGCCTAGATTGAGGGAGAAAAGTACACTACTACACGTTTACACATCACAATCGGTTCTTTTTATCATCATAATCGGTTCGGTGGCGACACTAAGCGGTTAGACGAGATGAGGCGCTATTATTACAGATCGGTTCTTGCCCGATAGAGATGAACTCATCATCTCTATCGGTTCTTCAAAGAAGCGATAGAGATTATAGTATAATCTCTATCGCTTCTTTCGAAGAACCGATAGAGATGATGAGTTCATCTCTATCATTTTCTTTCGAAGAACCGATAGAGATGATGAGTTCATCTCTATCATTTTCTTGTAGGAACCGATAGAGATGTAAACATTATCTCTATCATTTCTTACAAAAACCGATAGAGATGACAATGTTATCTCTATCATTTTCTTGTGAGAACCGATAGAGATGAAGGGGTGTGCTACTTTCCAATTGACCCTCCAATCAGCACATATTTCACACAATATATATATGCACATATCACAAACATACAGCATGTATATCACATTCACATTCACAGAAAATGAATACAACTCATTCACGTAAAATGAATACTTTAATTGTTACAACAAATACATATCACATTCAGAAAATGAATACTTTGTTACAACCGACACATGCTTAACCATCATGTACACATGTAATCCCATTCAGATTTGTAATATTGTTCACATATAGCCTAGTCACGAGCTTTGGGATCTCTAAACCGTCCGTCCTCCACCATACATTCCATCCAAGACTAACGCATAAGTGGTCCCTTATCTTGTTGGCGTAGTGCGGTCTATACTCTTCGGGGATATTGAGAGTCTGCAAAATAGAAACGAGTGTTTTAATTTAAGTTTTGAAATTTCTATGTGAAAGGCTACTTGTATTATTATGCATGTACATATATACAGGGGAAACGGTCCGAGAGGCTAATCAAGATCAGCATGTGATGCATGACGACAAACCGCAGTGGTCGCCGCCGCCTCGTTGATGGCAATCGTGAAGAAAGAAAAGAAATTAAGAGACGAAGAAAATATGTCGAAATCTAAATCTTATATAGGGACGCCACTTGTACCTTGAAGCGCACATACTCCAGCCTTGGAGCCCTTTTTTCGATCGTGTATCCTCATACTGCGGACGTGGTCGAGAAACCCCTATATACATTGGAGAGACGTGTTAAGTACAAAATAATGAATGTCGTAGTTAAATACGTAAAGTGTTACATAAGAGTAGTGCACTTCTCGCTCCAAAGGAGGCTTGATCGCGTAGGCCATCGGTCTCTTCTCAATGGAATTAAAAGTGTAGACCACGTTGTTACTCGGAATGATCACGAGTAGGACCCAATGGTTGCTTATTAAATGGTATCGGCGAAGGAAATAAGTTCACATACGGTTGAAGTGCGTACAAGTAATTGAAGGGTGTAGTAGTACTTACTCCTCGTACGGGAATAGAATGAAGTCCTTCTTGGCCTCGACTTTCAACGCACCCTTGATGTAGCCGCAAGCCATTGCGGTTGAAGCCTAGCCATCGTTATGACACCAAATCGTGGTCGATTTAACCCAATTAGTTGTCGATTCGTCACGACTCATTGCCTCATTGCCCGCAACTTCGTATTGAATATTCTGAAGCATAATGCAAAATCCTATGGAAGTTCTAAGGTCATGCTACGTGGTGCGATACTCACGGTGTCGAGGATCGCATGATGGAAACGTCGATGGAGATCATTTGGTAGAGACGAACAGATCCTCAAAACCGACCGAAATGTCCCGTCGTCCTCACGGTGGAAATGTCCTTTTGTACCTAACATTGAAGTCGACCCGACGCTCGTTCCCTTTCACTTTGTCAATGTACCATCCATGGAGCCGCGAGTCCACATGCCTAAAGTATTCAATTTCGCGGAGGCGAAGGGCTTTCCATGTTCATACGCCTTAAAATTATAGGGCTTCTCTGTGGCTCATGCTGGCTCTCCTTCTGGGCGAAGGAGTCTCCGGCGGGGTTGGAGGCTTTTCTGTACTGAGAGGCACGTGGTGCATGTGAGCCTTGGCTTTTTAGTGGAGGCCTCCAAAGTGGTTACTGTGGTGTCGTGGTAGCCCTTTTATGCACCAGCTCGTTACTCACTGTGCAGGGACTCGTCCGATCGTGGGAGGAGGCGCAGTACGGTAGGAACCTACAAAGCACGCCAGATGAACAACTTGTTGCAATACTCTTTGGAATGGTACGAGAAGAAGCGAGGTTTTTACCTTGACCATCGGCGCTGCCGTGGGCCATTTGATGAGCGACATGTGCGCTTGCGAGAGTGGTGATCTCTTCGTTGGGGGGAACTCGAGCACATGTGATAAGAAGGCCGTGGGCGTAGTCCACAGACCCTCATGTAGCCCTTCCCAAAGGTGACCATGCCTTTGGTCGGTCTCGTTGCATGGAAATGCAACCCGCGTGCAACCTCAACGAAATCCGTCTTCGTCGGCGTGTTGCGCGCCGTGGCGCTTTGCAAGAGGTGCGCAACTTAAGAGAAAATATTGGGGAGTTACCCTCGCACCTCGAAGCCATGCAAAATTAACTATTACCTTTAGTCATGGACCCGGCCTTATCGTTTTAGACCCTTGTTCTTTGGGTCGCGCAGACACGTGTTTACAGACGCAGAGGCGGGGTCATCCGCTCGACTCTGGGAGAACATCGCCATCATCTCGGCCCTCAAGCGGTCCATCTCTACCCTCATCTCCTGCTCACGTGCCGTCATCTCCCCCCTCATCTCCTCCTTGATCTCCTCCCTGAGCGTGTCCTTCATGCGCTCCGTGCGTGCCTCCCATGATCTTGCCCTGGCACTCCTAACCTCGTCTTCGAAGTACGTCTTCTTCGTATGCCCCGCCCCTACGGCAAGTACCCGGCCCTTATGGTCGGACTTCCCGATCGCGGAGGACAAGATGTCATTTGACCCTTGGCTAACAAAGGTCCCCTGCTCTTTCCTCTGGCTGACCTCCTCCTGCAAGAGAGTACGAATTAGATCTGAAATACAACAGAATGGTTGGTCGCAATGTAGTAAGTTTGTTGACTTACGATGGTGGAGACGACTTGCACGCAGAGCGGGTTTGGTACTACCGGCTGCCGTTCGCGGATTTCTTTGTCCTCGCTAATACCCGATCCGTGCCGCTCCTCACATATGTGGGAGTAAAACCTTGTCCCGGAGTTCGCGCACTCCTCGGTTACTCGCGCCCATTCGCTTTCTTCCCTCAGAGTCAGCCGCTTTGAACCGAGGTGGTGCGGTACGTGTTCTGCCTCGATACCAATGTTCTTCTGTCTCGGCTCCTCGCCTCGGGCGTACCCTTGATCCTCGTGAACTCCTCCCAAACATCGGAGTCACGAGCGGATACCTCTCGAATGGTGTACGGCCTTTCAAAGACGTACTTACTATGCATGTAGACCACGAAGTGCCTTAAAGCCACACCCATCCTCTTCATGGCGTACCGCTTTGGCATTGTTTTCGTCCTCCTCTTCTATAATCCATTTGCCCTTCACCTCGTCCCCACAGCGGTTCTTACGCTTTCGCCGACCTCCTTTCTCCGGTCCTTAACTGTTATGGCAACCCTCTCCCTCACCAATTGGCCGAGGAATGAGCGGTATCGCCCCTTGTACTTAGGAGGACCCGTGCAAACCCCCGTGGCATTGAACTGGAGAACCTGCGGTGTTCTCCCTATGGCCCCTTTACTCGGTCCTCGGGCCTTCCTCACCTTACTCGGCCCCTCGACACTTGGAAGTTGGCTCGGCTCGACACTTGGAAGTTCGCTCGGCCCCTCGACACTTGGAAGTTGGCTCGGCTCGACACTTGGAAGTTCGCTCGGCCCCTCAGGAGCGAGATAATTCGGTTACATGCAGCGATGAGTCGATGCTCTCTAGTTGCGACATTTTCAGTTTTCTTATCGACATGGTCATATATTTGACATGAGATAAAGCAATTAGTAGCAATTATGTGAAGTTGACAATAAATCATGTAAAGCAACAGCTCATTGACAACAAAGCAGAGAAAGCGAATGATCTTCAACGATGACTCCTAACCTCTAAATAGGTTTGGTCCTAATCCCATTCGAGGATATGTGGTTAAGGGCAAGTTCTAAGCCGTTGTACTACTCGAGAGAAAATTTGGCTGACATCTCATTGTTCTCCGGATACGTCTCGACAACAAGTCAAGAGGGTGTGTCAGGAGAACAAGCGGGAGACGCTAAAATCTACTCTGAGTTGTACAACACTTCGAGAACTTGCCCGAACCACATATCCTCTAACTAATCAAAAAAGCGTGGACAATTAGATCGCTTGTTTATAAATATGCTATTCCAAATATTTATAATTAAACACTCTCGAGCGGGAGACGAGGATTACATAACCTAAACTCTAACATATGCCGAGATAAAAAAAGTAATATGCAATTAAGATTGAAATAACTATACCACCGGCATACTCAAAAGTTGCTACAAGCCATCCTTTGCATATATAAACAAGCAATCAATTTGCATATGGAAAGATTATGCTATATAGAAATGTATGAATACTTTTGCGGTGCTAACTTTGTAAAATACCGAGACTATCCAAGAGATACACCAAGCATAGAGAAAATCAAATTGAGAATCATATAAGGACAAATAAGACCATATATGTTGCGGTTGTTAAAACTAAGACAAGAGTATAAGGTAATCCACATATATAGCGACAACACATATACGGCTTAACATCGTGGTTTTGGTAGTTTGCAAACCGTTGGTATCGAAGTCCACTTTTGCTAAACTAAACTCGTAATTGAAGTTTGGAAATTGAAGATCGATAAGCAGTCCAAGACAATCTACCAAAGTGATTGAGTGCGGTAAATGTACACCGATTGGTGCACATATGTGTTGATGTCTGAAAGCATTCATATTGATAATACAAGAGTCTTCATTTAGTCTCTTAATCTGCGGGTGATTTTTAATTGTCATGACCTCTCCTTTTCCTTGGTACTTTTCTTAACTAACAATATCTGGAATCTCAGAACCCCTATTTTCTTGAACCATCTTCAACTTTATGTTCGTCTAGTTTGCAGTTGTATCATTTGTTGATGGCGGATCCAGGACATTGTGTTAGGAGGAGCACAATGAAAGAGAGCAATTTGAGCCATTAATATCGTACCCCTGCCATGTCTGTACATTAAATCTAGGTCCGTCAGCCAACCATTTGATAGTATCACTAACAGAGACCTCTCGCCTCTGTTTGAACCATGTTAGAAATCTATCGTTGTGTTCTCGCAGATGATGGAAAGCTCATCCATATGTGGATTCTCTTCTCGTAAAATCGACTTGTCTTTCGATATACCCCGCAACTTCATCTTTGTCTTTGCAAAAGATCTGCTCGATCGCTTTGCAATACATATCAAACTGTGGCCTCGTTAGTTTCGCCCCAACAGTTCCTTTGCGAGATAGTCTGCCCTCATGGCGAGATAGAGGAACACCGATTGCTTGTCTTCTCCCGAGATAGTCCACGTAGAACTCAATAACCTCTTGAGTCCCATAACCTTCCACAATACTACCCTCAGGTTTCGACCGATTCCTCACGTAGGACTTTAATATACCCATGTACCTCTCGAACGGATACATGTAACGTAAGAATGCGGGGCCACATATCTTAATCTCTCTGACAAGGTGAACAACAAGATGGACCATGACGTCGAAGAACGATGGTGGGAAATGCATCTCAAGCTGACATAGAGTCTGCACCACCTCACTCTGTAAGTTGTCTAGCATATCGGGGTCAATAACTGCGCAGAGATCGCATTGAAGAAATAACAGAGCTTCGTGATTGCAAACTGACATCCTCAGGCGAGAATATTTACGATAGCAACCAGGAGCATTTGGGTCATCAAGACATGGCGATCGTGGGACTTCATGCCCAACAACTTCAAATCATCCATGGACACCAAATTCTTAATGTTTGCGGAGTAGCGGATGGAACTTTAATACCTTGGAGACATTTGCGAGATCTTCTTTCTCCTTCTTGGGCAGTGTAGCATGCAATGGGATGTACGGACCTTTCCCATCCTCCTCTATCACTTGCAAGCCCGGGCCCGATTCCCATGTAGGCCATGTCGCGATGAGCATTCACACCATCCTTGGTCTTCCCGGTATGTTCAGCAGATACCAACCAAATTATCGCAGACATTCTTCTCAACGTGCATGACATCAATGCAATGTCGGACATCTAACTCCTTCGATCGGCAAGTCCCAAAATATGGACCCCTTCTTCCAAATTGTCCTAGTACGAACAGATTTACGACTCTTTCCGTACTGAAGTTCAATATCCTCCACACGTGAATATACTTGCCTTCCACTCATAGGCTGCGGGGCCGAACGGACTTCCCTCTTCCCATCAAATTTGTCATCCATTTTACGGTATCGATGACTTCGAGGTAGAAACCTCGGTGACCCATATACGGTTTTCTTGGAATTCGGTAGCCATAGGCTCTCAGTCTCCTCTTCACAGATAGGACACGCTTTGGCTCCTTTCGTACTGTACCCCGCCAAATTACCAAGCGCCGGGAAATCATTTATGGTACAAAATACCATAGCTCGTAGGGTGAAATACTCTCTTTTGTATGCATCCCACACCACGACCCCCTCATTCCACAATTGTACCAAATCCTCGATCAATGGTGCAAGGTACACATCAATATCATTTCCCAGCTGTTTGGGTCCCGAGATTAGCAAGGACATCATGATATACTTCCGCTTCATGCACAACCAAGGAGGAGGTTGTAGATACACAATGAATCGCCACGTCTTTGTGACGGCTGCTCATGTTACCAAACGGATTCATTCCATCGGTACTCAACCCAAACCTTATGTTCCTCATTTCGGCACCAAACTCCTCATGTTTCCAATCGATGTTTCTCCATTGAGCCGAATCAGCAGGGTGTCTCAGCTTGCCATCTTCCTTTCGAGACTCATAATGCCAACACAACAATTTTGCCTCTCTGGGATTTGCAAACAACCGCTCAAGACGGGGAATGATGGGCAAGTACCACAATACCTTGGCCGGTGCACCTTTAGTGACCTCTTCACCATCGTTGCCTCGGCTCTTACGCTTCTTGTCGTTACGCTTCTCCTTTTGTTTGTACCGGGGCACACTGCACACTGGACAAACGTGCAGCTCCTGATATGCGTTACGGTACAAGATGCAATCATTAGGACATGCATGTATCCTTTCTATTTCCATTCCCATGGGACACAGTAGCTTCTTCGCTTCATAAATGCTTGTTGGCAACTCGTTTCCTTCTGGAAGCACATCCGATAGAAGAACTAGAAGTGCATTGAAACTTGTATCATCCAACGGTGTTTTGCCTTCATTCGAACAATGCAAGGACCGAACCCAACTTGGTGTATTCCGCTTTGCAACTTTGTGAGCAGCGGTTTGGCATCGCTTCCATCAAGCTTTTAAACTTTTGAACTCTCTTTCCGTGTAATTACCTCCACATCCCGCAACATTTGCTCCAAATTCTCATCCTCAAACATATCATCTGCAACTCGTCATCCGGTTCCACCGTATCTTCGTTACACAGGAAGGGTACCACATCTCGCCGTGATGGATCCAACACGTGTAATTCCTCACAAAGCCACGTCGAATCAGGTGGTCCTCGATTTGAGCCGAGTTGTTAAATCTTCTCAGATTGGTGCAATCAATGCAAGGACAATATATGAAGTTTACACCCCTCCTCACAATGTCCTCTTCGGCAATTTTTTTGAACTCCTTAACACCCCTCTGAAATTCAGCACTCAAACGACTTTTCTGATACATCCATTCCTTACGGTCCATCTGTAATTAAACTTCGCACAATAAATATTGAGACACCTAGCTAGCTATTTGAAATATTGAGACATCATTTTGGTTAATATTACCTTTGCGAAATAGAGGACGTGGTTCCAAGATATATAAAATATGTACTCGATCGATATCTAGATTCTTCTCCGGTTTAGTGCTTTCAATTCCTTACATAGGAGACCTACATTTTAACATCAACAATGATATCAAATAATCTAATTATATAGCTCTTGTAGTACTTGCAAATCTTTTGACTACAACAAAACAAAACAAGGGTACCAACGATGACTCCTAATCTCTAAATAGGTTAGGTCCTAATCCCATTCGAGGATATGTGGTTAGGAAAGTTCTAATTTGTTGTACAACTCGAGAGAAAATTTGGCTGACATCTCATTGTTCTCCATATACACGTCTCGACAACAGTCAAGAGGGTGTGTGTATGGAGAACACCAGGAGACGCTACCGAAATCTACTCTGGAGTTGTACAACAACTTCAGAACTTGCCCAAACCACATATCCTCGAACTGTCCAATTAAAAAACGTGGACAATTCGAGACTGCTCACTTATAAATATGCCATTTTGTTCGGCATATTTATAAACAAGCATCCTCGAACAGGAGACGTAGGTTCCGCAGCCTAAACTCTAGCATTTATCACATGATAGAAATTAACAATAATTCCATATTAACAAGAGCACTACAATAATTAAATAGATGTGTGCTTGACAAATTAATAGAGAGTGTGAAATCTGATAGCATATACTCAATTCCAGTGCAACTTAAACTTTATTCACGATGTATCAAAATTACCTAGTGCAAAATTGAAGGGGTTTAATTTAAAGGCCGGATTGCTCACATTTTGAAGAAAACAGCAAACGAGGGTAAAAAGAAGGGAATCTCCTCAAGATAAGGCTTCAAATTTGCCCTCTTAACACCTATCCTTGAGGACTTCAAATTTTATCATCCAAGTATTGCTTCCAAGCACAGAATATGAGCTGTTTTCTTAGCTGGCGGCGGAGAAATCTCCTCTGGAACAACAACAGAGATCTTGTTCCCGAGTGGTATATATAACCTAGCGAGGCACATCACAATCGGTTCTCAACTAAAAAGCGATAGTGATTTCCACGGTTATCACTATCGGTTCTTTCCATAAAAGCGATAGTGATGATCACGTGAACATCACTATCGCTTCTTTTCTTGGAACCGATAGTGATGTATACCCACATCACTATCACTTCTATAAAAAGAACCGATAGTGATATATACGTGATCATCACTATCTCTTATTTTCTTGGAACCGATAGAGATGACAGTCCATATCACTATCGCTTGTTAGTTGAGAACCGATTGGGATATGTCGAGTCCATATCACAATCACTATAATCTCAGAACCGATAGTGATTATTACTAACACCCCGTCCGAAGTTATCTATCACAATCGTTTTTTCCTGAAAACTTAAGAACCGACACAGATAAAGCGATAGTAATGTGCCGTTCTGTAGTAGTGGTAGCAGAGGGAATGTTTGCAAAATGAACTCTATGACACTCGCTTACTGCATGGGCCACGGTCTTGGTGGACGATCGGAGGCGGCGAACTCCGGCGAGTGCCGGCGGATATGTTGCGAAAATGGTTGTCTCACAACTGCGCCTCGACGGATCAAGGATCTGCTAGTCGTTTTGATTCTTTTCCTGGCTCGAATAGCGCCATCTTTTCCCCGAGCTCTTAAGATTGGACTTACATGTGATATATTGCACGCGACTTCGGGCTTCCGTTTGCATCTTTCCTTCAATCATCGAGAAGAGTGTGTTTCGTTCTTCACTAATTGTGTGGCGAAACTTCGAAATTGGCTGATTTTGGCATGGTGCTACTCTCTGAATTCAGATGGAAGTAACCAAACCCTCCTATGCCCCAACTTGTACTAGTACTGATTGCGATTTTGAAAATATGTTTCATGACAAATTTACTTGTACCATCTTCAGATATCCAAACTACATATTTTAGACAATATATTTGGTCAAAATTGATAATATTTGACTACACATATTCTAGGGGACTTATTTTGTTAGTGGAAGGAGTATATAATGATTATATATAGAAAATAATGAAATATGTACAAACAAATTACAAAACCCATATAGCTCGAAAAATTAAAGAAAATTGAATGCCTTGGTTTTTAAGCAAGATAAATCAAGTGGTGATTCCTCTAAAGAGAGCTCAATGAAGTCAAGAAAGTAGTCAATCAAGTCAAAAAGTAAGTCAAGGAAGTCAAGATAGTAGAGTCATTGAAGTCGAGAGAGAGAGAGAGAAAAAGATGACAACAATTACCAACTTTTGTAGGATAAGAAATCGAGTGACCAGATGTAAGTTTTTCAAGGCATTTCTCCATCTCAGTCTCAGAGGCACAGGTTATTTCCAAGCAGGACCATATATATTCCAAACTCTAGTGCAATGCTCTAGAAAGAGCTCCAGATCTTTGTTTTCATGGAGGCACTGCCCAAGCGAAAAAAAACATGGAACTCACCGCACACCACGAGTAGGCACATCACAATTTACATGACCAATACTCAAAGAGAGGTTTTAGGAAGAATACATTGGGACGTATATTATACTCTAATATCTCTTCTTATCTTGCAACCCTTAGATCGGATCGAGTTTTGTGAGATATGGTACGTGTGTGCACGGTTTTAAGAATGAACAGATAAATCTCGTAGAGAGAATCAAAATAACGACATTGAAGGAACTACAACGAGAGAGAGAAAGATTTGACGAAACCGACTGCAAATTCTTTAAACACAACATCAAAAGAGTATAAGGAATTGTTGCTTTTTTACAACCTCTCGAACCTTTTAGGACCCACGGATCCTTGCCCTAATAAGAATCTAGTGGCAAAGAACAACCTAGCCTCTAATCCTCTTATGCGCCTTTTACTCTAGATGAGTTAGCTTATGGCTTCTTTGTTGCTTGAATTCTTCATAACCTCCTAGGTTTATATAACCTCCTTAGTTTTCTTCCTAAAGAAAATAGGAATCATACTTCTATTAGGATTAAGAATCCTTCTCCTGTTATGAATCCTAATCCAATTAGGATTCATCTAGCATACCTTTTCAAATCCTAAAAGACTAGAT
Source organism: Guadua angustifolia (assembly GCA_036346375.1). Classification (NCBI taxonomy): domain Eukaryota; kingdom Viridiplantae; phylum Streptophyta; class Magnoliopsida; order Poales; family Poaceae; genus Guadua; species Guadua angustifolia. Next base: position 48,307,367 of record CM070510.1, read on the forward strand.
ATGAGTCACCATATTTAACAATCTCCACATTGACTCTTATCCATTGAAGTCACCGTGCTCTTCCAAGAACTCGCTCTAAGTTGGCTCTGTGTTTTTTTCTTCCCACCTTTGGAAGTGCCCCTACCATAGCTGGTCATGCATATTACCGTAATGTGTGTGTTGGTGTTCGGGCTTAGCTTCTTGAACTCTCCACCTGAGATCCCTTTTTTTGTATAGTTTGGTTAACCATACTTCTTGTTCTTATAGCCCTCCGTGCCATAGGTTTGTATTGCCTCCGAGTTCCACCCGCTCGATGGTACTACGTAGTTGGTCCCGCCACGTCTTCTTTCTTCCTACAGCTCGTTCCTTCACCTTTATGTCTGTTAGATTTTGCAACCGTCTTTCCAGTTCCACACAAAACTTCAGTTGAGATCTAATTACATACCGTTGATGACATGGTTTCTTTCTCCTGATCAGGATTTTTTATACCTCCTATTGGTTGCCTTTCCTTTAGGTTTACCCATCAATCAGTATCCTTTAATGCTCTCGATACTTTTCATGATCACCTATCTTTTACAAGTAACTTGCATGACTCCACCTCGAAGTGACACCTCACAACCTTCGAGTTCAAGCGATCTCACAGATATTATGTTCTTCTTTATGCTAGAAACATACCGAACTCCCGCCAATGTACAATGTGGTCCATCATACATCTCCAATGTGACTATTCCCATTTCAGTAATTGCATACTTCTTACAATTAGCCAAGTGAACAGTTCATATGCCAAGTATAGAGATTCTTCATTAAATATCTCTTTCCCCGAACATATATGGAAGCAACAACTTGAATCTAATATCTATCCATGAAAAGTACCTGGTTGACTGACAATAAATACGACTGAATCATCTTTTGCTACCGCCATTGAGCACGCACCTTCATTTGCTTCAACTTGAATAGTCCTATATCATACGACATTTCTCTTCACATAAATAGCATACACATGTGCCCTTACTCTTACCCTACTTTCTATAACTCTTGTTTTTGCCTACAACACCTATTACAACCAATGCTTGATCACCCGAGGATAAAGATTCATATACCTTTTTCAAGGACTCTATCTCCAATAGATACACAACTGCCTCATTGAAGTTGAGAATGCTTTTTCCGATGAGAATATTCATCACCAATTGCTTCTATGATGGTAGTGAGATGATAATGAAATAATTGAAAATTTGCCACTTAAAAGATTGACCCTTTGGATATGATGCCACTTGAGCCAATGACATATGGGACCATTTGAGTCAATGAAATGTGGGTCCAGTGGCAAATTTGCGAAGCCACATGTTTGAAGTGGCAAATATCCAAATATCTCAGATGATAATAGTATAACGACTTTATCGTTATCCTCAATTTTCTCATCCATATTAATTAGCTGTGTGATAAGCTTATTGAAGATATTAAGATGGCCAACGAACTGTGTACCTTCCTCCATGCACAATCTGCATAGTTGTCACTTCAGCACTTACTGGATTGTTAGCGATTTCGCCATATACAATTCTTCTAAGTCCTTCTATAATTGCTCCAGAGAATTTTCCTTGACCACGAGTACTTTACGTCATCGGAGAGACATAGACAAATTGTACTAATAGTCTTCCGCTCCATCATCTTTCAGTCTTTAAAGGATATCTTTTCTGGTTTGTCCCCTTCAAGGCAGCGATTAACTCTTACTAGACAAGAACATCATTCCCCAAACATTACCATACATTGAAATTTCCTTCACCGTCAAATTTCTCTACTTAATTCCACATTATCGACATCAATCAATGCCACCTGATGCTTTAACGACCCTGTCACAAATCTGATTAATCTAGTCTTAGCTCCTAATACCGCTTGTTATACTTTGATATCCCTTATGCACAGCAGCTCTTGGATCGGATCAGAGTTTTGTGAGATATAGCATGGCCATGTACGATCTCAAGAATGAAGTAGATAAATCTCATAGAGGGAAGCAAAATAGCTACAAACTCAAGAATGAAGTAAATGAATCTCATAGAGGGAAGCAAAATAACTATGTCGATGCAACCACCACGAGAGAGAAAGATTTGATGAAACCGATCGTAAATTCTTAAGCACAACCTCAAAAGAGTACAAAGAATTGTTGTTCTTTCACAACTTCTCGAACCTTTTAGGCTCCTCAAATCCTTGTCCTATATAAGAATCTAATGTTAAAGAATAACCTAGTCTCTAATCCTCTCGTGCGCCTTTTGGTCTAGATGAGTTGGCTTGTGGCTTTTGGTTGCTTGGGTTCTTCATGACCCCTAAGTTTATATAGCCTCCATAGTTCTCTTCTTAAAGCAAATAGGAATCTTACTCCTATTAGGATTAGGAATCACTCTCCTATTAGAAATCCTAATCCAATTAGGATTCATCTAGCACGCCTTTCCAAATCCTAAAAGGCTAGATATGAGTCATCTGTAACAGCCCAAAAGTTGAGAACAGTAAAAATATAATATTTAAATTTTATTGTGAATATTTCTGGAATTTCTGAATATTGTTTGCTTTATTTGAATTTTCTTGAATTTTTGTGTTGCAAGAAAAATGAAACAAAAGGGAAATAAAGAATGAAAAAGAGAAAAAGGCAAAACTGTAAAAAGTAAAAATTTAGAAAATTGCCAAGAGAACCCTGATCATTCAATGTAATCATTTTAGCCAGCAAATGAAATTTTATGCATAAAGAAATGAAGAGATAAAATGAAAAGACAACTTTTAAATCAAAACAATGCATTGTCAGAATTTATAAAATAGTTTGGAGTCACAAATGGAGCTATAAAAATTATCATGAACATCTCAATACAATATCTACCTCTGGTGAAAATATTATAAATTAATAATGTGGTTTAGTACTTTTCTAGATTTAAAAACAGAAACTCTGAAAATAGGGAAATTGCAATGTCAGAATTTCTATTAAATAATGAAGTAATATTTTGACCTGAAAATTTTACAGAAGCATTCATATCTCAAATTCATTTGAAATTTTTTTTCAAAAATAATAGACTTAAATTGGTCTCAACCAAAAATCAAAATCCGAAACAAGAAATTAGAGCAGTCACTGTTGTAAGAATATTAATAATTTTTTGGTAACTTATTTTAACCTCATAATTTTACCAGACATCAAACCCTGTTCAAAGACCTTGGTCAAAAAGTTTTGATATTTTCTACAATTTTTTGATAGCACAATAAAATCAGAACTAGAAGCATCCGAACCGGGATCATCACTTTTGGCAATTCACCTCACTGACCGGTGGACCCAGGCCCCACTTGTCAGCTCCTTCTTCCTCCTGTTCTTCCGATCGAACTGAAATGTTCCAACGCCAGAGACAGCCGAAATCATCTGTTCAATGCATCGCCTCTTCGAATGGTCATGTCCTCAGCGTCAGCCTCACCTCAGCTCAGCCACGATCGTCGCCACGTTCGTCCTCGCTCTCTCTCGCGCCATACCGCACCAACTCGCCATTTTGTCGTGTCTGGTGAAGCTCCCGTCCGAGGCAAGTGCAACCAAGGTCGGCTTATCCCCTGCGATCCTTGGCTATAAGTTGCACCCCAGTGTTCGCAGTGAGCCTCCTTCTCATTTCCTCACTTCTTCCCTTTCTCTCCCAGCCTGCACACCTGAAGCTCCCTCCCATTTCCGCCATTACCAGGAGCTCCAGAACTCAGCCCAAACATCAAATTCAGCCAAATCAATCAACCAAACTCAAATTAACCTGGGTGGTAGCATCTAGAGCTTCTAGTGATCAAGCTCCAGCAAAAAGATTTGGTCTCCTTCATGCGAAATCAAGCTGCCGCCGCTGCCCCCTCTTCTCCAAAACCGGCGCACGGTGGCAACCTATCCTGGTGACTCTTCCATTGAAGTGACACAAAAATGGGCTCTTTAGTGTCCTCTGATGCTCACCATGCTGCCGATTCAAGTCAGAATCGCCATGGTCATCTTCTTCGACTTGCCGCCATTGTTACCGCCACAGGGGCTCGGCTGCGCACCTCGTCGCTTCATCTCCGGCCGAATCAGTTCCTTCTCCGGATGCGCCTTGTCGAGCTTGTTCTTTCTGTGCTGTCGCCTTCGCCGGAGCTTCGCCAGAAGACCTTCGCCGCCGTGCCCTAGTTGATGCTCTGCTTTGTCTCTCTGTCGCACAGGGTCCAGGGGTCAGCCAGCGCAAGCCATCTCTAGTTCACTGGTGAAAGGTGCCTTCCTCTCAAGAAAGCGTATTTTCAATTCCGAAATAAATTCAATCTTGATTATCTTGTGCAATTTTAATCAAAATTCAGTGAGATAAATTTCATTATTCATCTAAAATCATAAAGAATCTAAATATACAAAAATATTTAGTTTTTGAACTTCGAGCAATTTATTGGAATTAAACTTTGCTATAATCCCATTATGGTCTTTAATAAAAGTTTGTGCAGAATAATTCATAAAATATTGAAATAAATTTTTATATGATGCTAAGATTAGGATTAATTCAAATATGCAAAAATATTCAATTTTTAAATCATAGAGAAATTATTAAAATTCAAAATGAGATAAACACTCTATTATGGGTATTATTGAACATATGGAAAAAATAACTTTTAAAAATAAAAAATAAATTCTTGGTTGTCTCTGGAACCATAATAAACTCAGATATGCAAAAACATATAACTTTTGATTTGTGTTTAAATTGCTTACTTTGTAAATATCAATAAGCCTTAATATGACCATTTATAAGAGTAAGTGCATAATAGCTCATAAAATAGTAAGAATACCTTGAATAGGTTCTTGGAATCAATAGAGAACCAATTATGTAAAAATATTTAAAGTGAAACTTATCTTGCATTCTTTGATGCAAGAAAGTGCAAACAACAACAGCAAATAAATAGATAATCTATTGCAATTAAAGCTAAAATAATGTCAAACTAACTTTTAAACATTTCTAGGATTGTTTACTATTAACACCTAAAAAATGAATCAAGAATCATGTATAGAGTAGTTGGAAATTAAGTTTGAATCTTGACCGATTTAATGTTACCAATATGATCATTTAGGCTATTTCAGCGATAGATAAAATAACTCGCTTAAATGTTAAAATCAGTAAAACTAGTTTAGAAACACTGTACAAAGCTCATACTACCATATTCTATGAAAAGAATCTTATTTCATCAAGGTTTGCATATTATTTTTATTAGTTCAAAACCCTTAAGAGTTAATCATTCGCTTCGTGTTCTCACCGATTCCGAATAGTGTAAACTTTACAATGCCACATAAGCTTTTTCATTGATGAATATAAAGTCTCGTCTAAATTGTAAAACTCATGAAATTAGCCCGGTAGTGCTCTCCAAAGTATAGACTATCCTATTCTAAAGAAATAATCTTACCTTGTCATGTCTTAAATATAAATCCTGTTAACAGAATAACCTAAAGTACTATGATTTCCAAACTTTATAATTTGAGTAAGCGCTCTCGTTAATAATGAGGAAACCTGTAGTTAAGATATTTGTATCATCAGAACCTTCTCAAATATCATGTAAATGAGGCCAATAGCCTAAATCAATAGATTTAACTTGCGTAAAGCTAATTCTGTACAATATCGATCAAAGATCCAACCCTATTTATTCATGAACAAATTGTGATTGTTTAAGCCTATTCAGTAGCTCGCAAAGCAGCTCATCTAAATCTGAATTTGGTAAAGAATAGCCTAGAAATGATCTTTAGGATATAATCTGCAGTAATCTAAGAAAATATTCTTATTTCAACTTGCTTTGAATCTGAATCCTAATAGAGTAAAACCCGTAAGTAAAAAGGATTGGCACAAACTCATATTGTGAATAGTAAAATCAATGAACCTTTCAACTAATGATTAATTCTATTAATCCAACCAATTTTTGCATCTTGAATTCGTAAAATAAAATTAATAAATTTATAAAAGAGCAATCCCTGTTTCTTGTGAAGAGTTTTATTTGTTCTTTCTATCTACTTTCTTTTTGCCCTTATTAAATTTATTATTTGTTTTATTTCCATTGATCGACGTGTAGAACCCGACGTCTCTAACTTCGTCATCGCCATCGTCAACCGCAATCCTCGACTTCATCGTAAACGACAAATAAGCAAGGCAAGCACCTCCTTTGATCATATTGATCCCAGTATTTAATTTCCTTGTTTTACTAAACCAATTTATGCATGCGTTTACTTTATGTAAATTGCTATTTTGTGGATTTGGTAGTTATACCTGTTGTCTCGTGAATCTCCTTTGATGATTATGAACATGTGAACCTTGATAACCTTAGATTGAGGTTAGGCATTACTCAATGTCATCATAGGTATATGCGTTCATATTATTCATGCTTAGCCATGCTTTAGAATCAATAAAGCAGATGATCAGATCAAAATTGTTTCCTGAAAATATTGGAAATGGCACTGTTGGTTGCTGGTATTTTGATTAAAAACCCAAAATAAAACTATGGTTTGATGCGGGCGATTATTGGCAATAGCCGGATGTGCGAAAGGAATTGCACGTAGTGTAGGGTGAAGTATCGCCCGTGTCGGATTAAGGGCCGAGCAATGGGACGCTATTGATCCAAGAATTCCGTGCAACCACGAGGTCCGGTATGGGACGGCCATAGCTTATTAAGTTATTTAGACTTGGCTTTGCTCTTTGGAAGGCGAGGAGCTAGCACAGGCATTCAGTCAGGTCTGTCTGACGGGGTCTCTACTTGCTAATGCAACGGTGTACGCCCTGCCATGTTTAGAAACGTTGTGTTGGGTGTGTGAAAGTGGATCCACGACTTGTGTGTGTGTTTCTAGTTCTATGGCGGGGGTTAACGTCCCGGGCTGGATCAAAGCCATGTCTAGGTAATGTAACGGTTACACATGATCTCCTGGACGGCACACCTAAGGAAGTGTGTCGAGCAAAAGGTTGATCATTCCTTGTGGGTAAAGTTGTACACCTCTGCAGGCTGAAAATCTAATCGATTAGCCGCGCCCGCGGTCATGGGCACTTGGTGAAGTCATTCCAATGTTAGATGTTTTATTATTTTCAAAAGGGTTGGTTTCATTGGTTTTGCAACTGTGCTTTATGTCGAAGGGCTGACATTGTTGGATTTTAGGAATTTGTTGATTCGTCGCTCATGTCATGGAGGACTGTGAGTGTTATTATGCTTTACTTATTTGTTATCAATTAATCTTGCTCTTATAGATTCCGTTTGCAAATAACTTGATTTATAAATGAAATTCGCTTTATGCAAATTAACTGTAGTAGCCTCCTTTGAATTGGCCTGCATTTATGCATTTGCAAATACCACCTTAAGTCTTGCGGAGTACGAAAGTACTCACCCTTGCTTATTCGTTGTTTTTAGGTGTAAGCTAGCGAAACTTGAAGTCTTCATTTCATCGCAGTTGCGGATCCTTTTGAAGCGATCTTTTCTAGGATTTATGCAGTCGGTTGCCTCACGGATTGGATGGGTACACTACAAGGCTTTGCTTCTTTTGCTACCGTATACTCTGAGTTGTAAGATTCTGTATTTATTAGTTTCTGCTTAATTAATATAATGTATGGTTGTGATTCCAATTGTTGAAATGTGCATACTAGCTACTGATCCAGGGACTAGTACTGCAAGCACATTAGATTTCCATTTTTGCATTCTGTGTAAAAATGGGGGTCGTTACAGCTGGTATCAGAGCTATACTGACCGTAGGGTAAACCTTAGATAGAATGGCCGCTAGCATTGGAATAAGCAAAATCAAAATCTTATTTTCAAAAGATATTCCATTTGCAAAATGTAGACTTTGCTATTCTTTCCTCATTCTTAAGATTCTATTCTTACCCCTAGAGTCATTTTGATTTGTAAACAAGCTCTCCTTTTCTCAAAGAGAGATTCTCGCCCATGATTTATTTCTGCTATTAGTTTTGAAGACATTCAAGACTTGTCTCTACCATGCTTCATGCCAACCGATGAAGACTGCAATATCTACGCCAACAATCTCAAGAAAGCATACAACGCTTCACTAACCTTGACAAAGCAAAAGTGAAGATTGAAGATCCTACTTCATCAAGAACCGATGTCTCCCAATAGTAAAATGCGGAAGATTAGAATATATTAGGATCAAACTTAAGATAAGAACCCATACGCGTAGCATATTATTTCGCTCTAGTTATATAGAGCAACATATGTTGTTGTTATGTCTTGCTACTTGAAATTGGTTTTTATTCTGAATGTTAGGACTGATTTATGTGGGAACTTAACCTCTAAGGTTAAAGTTTCACAATAAATTGTCCTTATGTATGAATATCGAAATCTCAACCCATAGGATAAATAAGAAATTGTAAAATAGTTTATCTCTTCTTTATATAAAACTTATACAAACTTATCTCTTCTGTGTAGAACTTCTTACCAGTGTAACCTTTATAGTCATTAACCTTTCTCAAAAATAAAACCTCATTAGGATTAGTAGTGTAGTCTTCATTACCACTATTAGCTTCTGGAGACCACACCACCTATATATAAACCAAGATTAAGATCTCATCAAATTAGTAAACACAAAATAAGTCGCTTTAGGCTATTCAAAACCAAATTTTCTAATAATAACTTCTAACCATTTTTTAAAACTCACCTCGCTACTTATTTAGGTTATATACCATGAAAATGAGTTGGAACCAGAAAAGTTATATTCTTCTGAACAGAAACCTTCGAATGAACATTAAAACTGAAAACTGGAAAAGAAAATCAGAAACTCTATTTTCTAAAAGAAATGTAAAAAAAAGAGTAGCATTAGTCGTATATATACTCTTTTCCCATCTATGGAATTTATTCTCCTTATCTGCATACTCATTTCACCTTTGTAGAATATTCTTTCTCCATTCCTAAGTTATTCTTTCTAGAAGTATTTCTCTCCTGATCTTTTTGCGAAATGAAAACCACCAACAAATCTTTTTGGAAAATAAGTTGGTAACAAGTCAGCATTGTCGTGACGCCTACATCAACAACTTCAAGAAGATGGAGATAGCGAAGCATCACAACTTCTCCGACTTCATCGAAACCTAGGAATACTGACTTCAACTGTAACACCCCGGAGCCCAAACGCGCCACGGATGCTACCAACCCCCTAAAACTAGTAAGACCGGCTTAGAAACTAAGCCACCGAAATTTACAAAATTTCGGCATGACCTCTGTAACACTCCGGCACCCCGTGCCCCGAATGTTACCCTCACTAGCACCAAATAATTACAAATCCACAAGGAATAAAACTTAGCAAAACAAGCGAACAACTAGGAGATTGACGAATTTACCAAAAATTTCGGCAGCACCTCCCCTAAAACTAGGACATCCACTCAGCAGACAAAAAAAACATTTGCAGTATATAATATCATTCTAGCAGGTCCTTAGTTAACCAATCACACATATCCAATAGAAATTGATAAACTGCACCACATAATTATTACAGGACAGGAACTCAATAAACATAACCGCAACAACCTCTTACAAGAAGTTTCACGAACTATTGAATCATAACTATAATCAATATGGTGGAAAGGTTATGTTGCAAAACGTGATTGTGCTACTACCCCATCCATGCATGCGGTTTCAAGGTACTGCAACAACACAAACAACAAGCGTGAGTCGGTGACTCAATGAGGTACAACAAAGAATAAATTCATAATCAATCGCATTGACCTACTTAAGGGCATAACACCCATTCTTACATAAGTACAACAAGCAGATAAAACAGAAGTATCACAACTAATTCTTCGAAGCCAAACCCATGCTCGTATTTGATGGAGTTCGCAACTCCACGACAATGAAGCATAACATAAAACCTGAAAACATAAGTCATATCTTGCAACCAGACATAAAAATGTAGATTCTAACCAATCCACCACACTTCTACAACCATGCAATGCATTATGCACGCTCACCTGTTCCACTTCATTACTAAATTATTACACATACCTCTTTAATCTCTTTTGGATGAGCCCACAACTCGATCCCAACTCGACACTTTTCATTTAACTCAAAATCATTATTAGAATGCAATGCGACATGAATGCTCTCTTTGATGCACGCATCAGATCGCCAAGTGCCCACCCGCTTGTGCACCCTCACATCCCTTCCATCCCGTGGAAGGTGTCTACTCTTCTCGTCTCGCTCCCATTCACCTCGATGAATGAGACTATGCGGTAGGACTTTCGTGTTCACTACGTGTGAACACAGAGGTCCGCATCGAATGGGTCGCCTCTTCCTTTAATGAATGCACAATGCAATTTACATAAATGAAACGCAACCCTTCATGCATTGCCAACACAAACATAGCCATAACCACATACCTAAATGTAACCAAATTCTCACAATTTAGGATTTTATGCATAACCATTACCAGGGTAAAAATGATATTACCAAAGCTCATACGCAAATAACACACATGTATATATATGTATATATCAATCCGTAAACAACAACACATAAAGCCCTCAAGAACCTAATACGGATAAACATATACAAATTTGGTAAAGCAACGAAAAGAAATCCACACATACAACTATTGCTTACTAACCAATCTTTTGTAACGGCTCATCACAGGTCTCGATACACAAGGGCCCCTGCACCATATACCCTCTAACCACACGAAGATACACAATGAAACCGGCTTTAGTCTTAAATATAACCTCTTTTCTTCATGTCCGTAAGAATGAATATTGATTTCCATTTATGACCAAAGCATGAACATAACTATTGTCCATCGAAAACATGAATGCGACGGAAGATCGCTCAATATAAAGTACCAAAGGGAGCTAAATCTGCAAAGTTCTTATCCACATCATGTTAACTAACAAATAGAGATGTTAGGCTTTACTTATCGCAAGTGACATTTGGTTTCTTACCCTACAAGACAGTTTAGAGTTTAGATGGATTTTGTGGAAAACATACTTGACTTTAGATGGACATTGTGGAAAACAAACCGGAGCAAATTAGAGGTGCTCACTTGGCAACAAACCGGTAGAACTTAATCATCAAGTCCATGTAATTCTCATACACAACATTCACCTTTCCCAGGCAATCAATACCAAAACTTGGACCTGATGTTCAGAAATAACATGTCAAAATGCATCAAGTCAGAAATTATTGATATTCATATCAATTCAAACAAAAGAACGACCCATTCCAAAACATTTCTACAAGGAAAAGGAAATCAGCAATATCATTAATTGCAGATGTACAATTATTAGTCTATATTATTTAAAATTGACAAAACCTTTCAAAGCCTATGTACATCAAGGCTTCAATGGAAGTACTGTATTCTTGAAATAATCCATCACACTACTACAATCATGTAGCGTATCACGCATGCTCTACAACACCTTGGATCTTACCTGAGCATGAACAGCTACGGACACTTATGTCATATCCTAAACCATTTTTTTCAGGTTTCTTTTTTCATGCTACCATATTAATTTTCAGTTTACATTGCCACACTGCCAAGTAGCCTATTATTGAATTTTGGACATAAATGAAGTAGTAACTCAAAGCATTAACAATTATATGGCATCCTCACGTCTCACATAGTATCAAACAAAGAGAAATAGAGACATGCCCTTGTGAGCAATTCATCAAACACCTGGTAGGCACAATGAACCAAACCCTCAATTTCAACACACCTGAGAAATCACCACAAGGAGAAGGCAGGAGGGAGGGCAATGTTCTTCTTTGGTACCGAGTCGAGAAGGGAGGCGCAGGGAACTCGGCCGGGGCTCGGCCGGCCAGGCAGGCCAGAGTCTGCTGGCCACGAGGAGGATGGCTGTGGCGATCGAGCTGAAGAGGAGGCAGGGAGGAGCTGGCCGGGAGGGGCTTGACCAGAGGCAGGGCTGATGGGGAGGCGCAAGAAGATCTGAGCCTCGGGCGAGCCGGCGAGAAGAATGGGGGAGGGAGCAGGGCGACCAGCACCAGGGAACATGCGGCCAGGAGGAGCTAGGGGAGTCGGCAGGGAGGAAGCCACGGCGCAGGGAGAGAAGCTCGGGCTGGAGGAGGCGCCGGCTGAACTGGGGAGGAGCCAGGGACAGCACTCGGGTGGGGAAGGGAGCCAGGGAGGGTGGCGGCTGGGAGGGATTTGGCTGGGAAAAACAATTGAGAAAGGAGCTAGGGTTAGGGCTCCTCTCACCACTTGGGCCAACACAGCCAAAACGCCTGCACAGCCCAAAGACAAATCCAATAAAATTCAAAACTTCAATGGAATACTACAAAAGCGTAAATTGCTACACTGGACTATTACATTCTCCCCCCCATTAACGGAATTTGACCCCGAATTCGAAGAATGCCAACTATGCAAAACAAAGCCACAAAGGTCTTAAACCTCTTTACCAACTCAAAACACCCACGCAAAAACTCCAACAGCTACAAACGATAAACAAAACCTCAAATCCAACGATTAACAAAACGATTTGACTTAGCTCAATCAAGCGCAACTTCTCATGCAAGAACTCAAAGTCAATCAAAAGATCAAAATCCGAAAGAACCACTGCCCAAGTTAAATACTCAATACAGAACATTATACAGCAAATTAAGAAACCATTCGCTACAATCATCTTAATCCAAAAGTGCAGTCACAAGTTAGAAATGGTGACATACTTACCATCAACTTCCAAGTAGTTCACTAATAAGGGTTAAACAAGCACCACCAAGGAACCACATCAAAAGTAAAATCCTCAATTATATCCACCCAAAATCCCTCGATCCTTTTTAGCAAAACAACCACTCACTTTCAAGAGAACACTGCATTGAACTTTTACAGCTGCAATTTCAAATGACCAAAGAAAACTCAATTCTCAGTATCATACTCAACACTATACCATAAGCTTCCATATCCTTTAACTCCAGCTAAAACACAAGGAAATACAATTCCCTTTTTGACCAAATGAACCACGTACATCATCTTAAACCCAAAGCATTAAAATTTACCTGAGTGAGGATCTTAATAGAGCCCAATCATCACTCCTTTTCTTCTTCCAAAGTCAAATTTGCAAGAGAAGACCCAATTCTCTAACATCATATAATGCGCCTTTAACACTCTCAAATCAATGCAATAAAACTCACCTCGGGGAGAATTCCAATTAAAAGAGAAACCCCACACAAATCGCTGACAAAAGCTCTTATAGAACTAAGAAACAACTCAGCTTACTTTAACCATAGCCAAAACCAACGTTTGGCTGAGGAAGCCGATTCTCAAATTAAGCATCCATACCCATAACCATCACATTCTTCCTCAAAAGAAAAGGAAACTCGTTCCCAACAAAACCCACTTCACCGACAAAATCACTTACGAAACATTCACCAGATTCACACTTCGAAATACTCGCCAACACATCACACAACTCTAATCAAATCCGGCTCTAGTCAACATAGAGTTACAACACCCAATCTTTCTTTAATTACTTTCTACTGTTCATATAACCACTACTGGTCATAGTATCATCAAACCCTAACCAAATCTATCTCATGACAATCAACAATGAGAACCGCGTTCTCACTTCTTCAGCACAAATAACATATCAGTTAATTTAACACAAGACGCGGGTCATCCTTTACTTCGGCTTACTAACCATGACGAACCTCGATAAGATCTCTACTAGACATATTCCATAGATAAGGCTCCCAAATAGACACTTGTTAAGGACAACTCATCCTTTCATATGCTCATTCTATATATACCTATTCTTTGATTACACATTAATTAAATCATTTTGTTGATCCATAATGTAATTGACCCATAACAACATAAACCCGCAATCCTCATGTCTTTACACCTTCATACTCCGGTGCTTTACACCATCACCTTGTTATAATAATCCAGCAATCAAAAGGTCCTAGACCTACTCAATCGTGATCCATACTAGTCTTATCAAAACACAATCCCGTACTTCCCATTAACTTCCCTGACTCGCAACACTTTGCATAAAACACTAATCAACTTTCACTTTAGATCACTTATCATATCGATTAATCTTTCTATACCATCACAAATTCACTTTAACCAAATCGGTACTTTACATCATCTCAATGCTCTAACCATACATCACGGCTTAGAGTCTCAAACATCTTCGTGGGTGATACGACCCCGACCCTTTAAATAACATGACAACTCATAAACAAGAACAACACCAATAAACATTTTCTTTCCAAGGAAACCCATCCATAAATTACGAAGGAACTCGATTCTCAAATGCCCAACTCTGGTATACAAAAGCTCTTCAGGTAAATCTCAAGATGTACAACTTCCACTAAGGAAGATGGATGCAAGAGGGAAAACCAATGATCAACCAAATCTTTCTCGATAAAACCTTAACAATCGAAGGTCCACACGACTTAAGTTTTGCACCAAATAAACTACAATAACTTTCTTGAATGGAGAGAACAACTACAATAGTTTTATCTACAAGTCAACCCACGATAACCAACAAAAAGCAAAGAAACCAACGAAACCAAACTCCAGAATGGTAAAAGAAATCCGAAAGGATTCATCACCAAACTTTCCTCTTTACCTCCAAAGGAATGAAGCCCAACAGAAACCGACCTTCTCCACTCACTCTCTAAACTATGCCATAACAAGCGATGACCCTCGCCGAGAGGTTCCCAAGCTTCCGGTGGTGGCTCTACCCAGCCACAACCACCAACACAGCCTCTTCCACGGCCACACCAACAACCAAGGCCCTTAACAAGGTCAAAAGCACGAAGACGAAAACATAATGGTTCAAACAATCCTTTTTTTTCAATCAAAGCAATATGCAACAATAATTTAATATGCAATCATCAAAGCTTAAATGCACATTTAAGCGTAATGCAATGATACCCATCCCTTCCTACTGTGCACCAGAGTGTGTCAAATTTTAAATTAATGAACCACGCTATTCCAGATTTTAAGGTTTTTGCCCTGAGGCCAAATTTTAAAAGTAGATACCTATGCCATGTTTCTAATTCCACACAGCACTTTTAGTTTACTCTAGAGTAAAATTGCTAAATTCGCATACCACGGACCTAAAGCCCGCTCTGATACCAACTATAACACCCGGCACCCGTGCCCTAATATTACCCTCACTAGCACCAAATAATTACAAATCCACAAGGAATAAAACTTAGCAAAGCAAGCGAACAACTAGGAGATTGACGAATTTACCAAAAATTTGGCAAAGACTCCCCCTAAAACTAGGACATCCACTCGTGAGACAAAAAAACATTTGCAGTATATAATATCATTCTAGCAGGTCCTTAGTTAACCAATCACACATATCCAATAGAAATTGATAAACTCCACCACATAATTATTACAGGGCAGGAACTCAATAAACATAATCGCAACAACCTCTTACAAGAAGTTTCACGAACTATTGAATCATAACTATAATCAATATGGTGGAAAGGTTATGTTGCAAAACGTGATTGTGCTACTACCCCCATCCATGCATGCCGGTTTCAAGGTACCTGCAACAACACAAACAACAAGCGTGAGTCGGTGACTCAGCGAGGTACAACAAAGAATAAATTCATAATCAATCGCATTGACCTACTTAAGGGCATAACACCCATTCTTACATAAGTACAACAAGCGAGATAAATGTATATCACAACTAATTCTTGAAGCCAAACCCATGCTCGTATTTGATGGAGTTCGCAACTCCACGACAATGAAGCATAACATAAAACCTGAAAACATAAGTCATATCTTGCAACCAGACATAAAAATGTAGATTCTGACCAATCCACCACACTTCTACAACCATGCAATGCATTATGCACGCTCACCTGTTCCACTTCATTACTAAATTATTGCACATACCTCTTTAATCTCTTTTGGATGAGCCCACAACTCGATCCCAACTCGACACTTTTCATTTAACTCAAAATCATTATTAGAATGCAATGCGACATGAATGCTCTCTTTGATGCACGTACCGGTACTGCCAAGTGCCCACCCGTCGGTGTGCACCCTCACATCCCTTCCATCCCGTGGAAGGTGCCTACTCTTACTGTCTCGCTCCCATTCACCTCGATGAATGAGACTACGAGGTAGGACTTTCGTGTTCACTACGTGTGAACACAGAGGTCCGCTTCAGAATGGGTCGCCTCTTCCTTTAATGAATGCACAATGCAATTTACATAAATGAAATGCAACCCTTCATGCATTGCCAACACTAACATAGCCATAACCACATACCTAAATGTAACCAAATTCTCACAATTTAGGATTTTATGCATAACCATTACCGGGTAAAAATGATATTACCAAGCTCATACATAAATAACACACATGTATATATATGTATATATCAATCCGTAAACAACAGCACATAAAGCCCTCAAGAACCTAATACGGATAAACATATATAGCTGGTAAAGCAACAGAAAGAAATCCACACATACAACTATTGCTTACTAACCAATCTTTTGTAACGGCTCATCACAGTCTCGATACACAAGGGCCCCAGACCATATACCCTCTAACCACACGAAGATACACAATGAAACTGGCTTTAGTCTTAAATATAACCTCTTTTCTTCATGTCCGTAAGAATGAATATTGATTTCCATTTATGACCAAAGCATGAACATAACTATTGTCCATCGAAAACATGAATGCGACGGAAAGACTGCTCAATATAAAGTACCAAAGGGAGCTGAATACTGCAAAGTTCTTATCCACATCATGTTAACTAACAAATAGAGATGTTAGGCTTTACTTACTGCAAGTGACATTTGGTTTCTTACCCTACAAGACAGTTTAGAGTTTAGATGGATTTTGTGGAAAACATACTGACTTTAGATGGACATTGTGGAAAACAAACTGGAGCAAATTAGAGGTGCTCACTTGGCAACAAACTGGTAGAACTTAATCATCAAGTCCATGTAATTCTCATACACAACATTCACCTTTCCCAGGCAATCAATACCAAAACTTGGATCTGATGTTCAGAAATAACATGTCAAAATGCATCAAGTCAGAAATTATTGATATTCATATCAATTCAAACAAAAGAACGACCCATTCCAAAACATTTCTACAAGGAAAAGGAAATCAGCAATATCATTAATTGCAGATGTACAATTATTAGTCTATGTTATTTAAAATTGACAAAACCTTTCAAAGCCTATGTACATCAAGGCTTCAATGGAAGTACTGTATTCTTGAAATAATCCATCACACTACTACAATCATGTAGCGTATCACGCATGCTCTACAACACCTTGGATCTTACGAGCATGAGCACTCACGGACACTTATGTCATATCCTAAACCATTTTTTTCAGGTTTATTTTTCTTTCATGCTACCATATTAATTTTCAGTTTACATTGCCACACTGCCAAGTAGCCTATTATTGAATTTTGGACATAAATGAAGTAGTAACTCAAAGCATTAACAATTATATGGCATCCTCACGTCTCACATAGTATCAAACAAAGAGAAATAGAGACATGCCCTTGTGAGCAATTCATCAAACACCTAGTAGGCACAATGAACCAAACTCTCAATTTCAACACACCTGAGAAATCACCACAAGGAGAAGGCAGAGGGAGGGCAATGTTCTTCTGGTACCGAGTCGGGAAGGGGGCGCAGGGAACTCGGCCGGGGCTCACGGCCAGGCCGCCGGAGGCTGCTTGCTTGCCGAGGAGGATGGCCAGGCACCAGTGAAGAGGAGGCAGGAGGAGCTGGCCGGGAGGGGCTTGACCAGGGCGGGCTGATGGGGGAGGCCAAGAAGATCTGAGCCCCAGGCGAGCCACGAGAAGAATGGGGGAGGGAGCAGGGCGACCAGCACCTGGGAACATGCGGCCAGGAGGAGCTAGGGGAGTCGGCAGGGAGGAAGCCAGGGCGCAGGGAGAGGAGCTCGGGCTGGAGGAGGCGCCGGCTGAACTGGGGAGGAGCCAGGGACAGCACTCGGGTGGGGAAGGGAGCCAGGGAGGGTGGCGGCTGGGAGGGATTTGGCTGGGAAAAACAATTGAGAAAGGAGCTAGGGTTAGGGCTCCTCTCAACACTTGGGCCAACACAGGCCAAAAACGGCCCAGACCGCCCCAGCACAGTCCAATAAAATTCAAAACTTCAATGGAATACTACAAAAGCGTAAATTGCTACACTGGACTATTACATTCTCCCCCCATTAACGGAATTCGACCCCGAATTCGAAGAATGCCAACTATGCAAAACAAAGCCACAAAGGTCTTAAACCTCTTTACCAACTCAAAACACCCACGCAAAAACTCCAACAGCTACAAACGATAAACAAAACCTCAAATCCATCGATTAACAAAACGATTTGACTTAGCTCAATCAAGCGCAACTTCTCATGCAAGAACTCAAAGTCAATCAAAAGATCAAAATCCCAAAGAACCACTGCCCAAGTTAAATGCTCAATACAGAACATTATACAGCAAATTAAGAAACCATTCGCTACAACCATCTTAATCCAAAAGTGCAGTCACAAGTTAGAAATGGTGACATACTTACCATCAACTTCCAAGTAGTTCACTAATAAGGGTTAAACAAGCACCACCAAGGAACCACATCAAAAGTAAAATCCTCAATTATATCCACCCAAAATCCCTCGATCCTTTTTAGCAAAACAACCACTCACTTTCAAGAGAACACTGCATTGAACTTTTACAGCTGCAATTTCAAATGACCAAAGAAAACTCAATTCTCAGTATCATACTCAACACTATACCATAAGCTTCCATATCCTTTAACTCCAGCTAAAACACAAGGAAATACAATTCCCTTTTTGACCAAATGAACCACGTACATCATCTTAAACCCAAAGCATTAAAATTTACCTGAGTGAGGATCTTAATAGAGCCCAATCATCACTCCTTTTCTTCTTCCAAAGTCAAATTTGCAAGAGAAGACCCAATTCTCTAACATCATATAATGCGCCTTTAACACTCTCAAATCAATGCAATAAAACTCACCTCGGGGAGAATTCCAATTAAAAGAGAAACCCCACACAAATCATTGACAAAAGCTCTTATAGAACTAAGAAACAAATCAGCTTACTTTAACCATAGCCAAAACCAACGTTTGGCTGAGGAAGCCGATTCTCAAATTAAGCATCCATACCCATAACCATCACATTCTTCCTCAAAAGAAAAGGAAACTTGTTCCCAACAAAACCCACTTCACCGACAAAATCACTTACGAAACATTCACCAGATTCACACTTCGAAATACTCGCCAACACATCACACAACTCTAATCAAATCCGGCTCTAGTCAACATAGAGTTACAACACCCAATCTTTCTTTAATTACTTTCTACTGTTCATATAATCACTACTGGTCATAGTATCATCAAACCCTAACCAAATCTATCTCATGACAATCAACAAGGAGAACCGCGTTCTCACTTCTTCAGCACAAATAACTTATCAGTTAATTTAACACAAGACGCGGGTCATCCTTTACTTCGGCTTACTAACTATGACGAACCTCGATAAGATCTCTACTAGACATATTCCATAGATAAGGCTCCCAAATAGACACTTGTTAAGGACAACTCATCCTTTCATATGCTCATTCTATATATACCTATTCTTTGATTACACATTAATTAAATCATTTTGTTGATCCATAATGTAATTGACCCATAACAACATAAACCCGCAATCCTCATGTCTTTACACCTTCATACTCCGTGCTTTACACCATCACCTTGTTATAATAATCCAGCAATCAAAAGGTCCTAGACCTACTCAATCGTGATCCATACTAGTCTTATCAAAACACAATCCGTACTTCCCATTAACTTCCTCGACTCGCAACACTTTGCATAAAACACTAATCAACTTTCACTTTAGATCACTTATCATATCGATTAATCTTTCTATACCATCACAAATTCACTTTAACCAAATCGGTACTTTACATCATCTCAATGCTCTAACCATACATCACGGCTTAGAGTCTCAAACATCTTCGTGGGTGATACGACCCCGACCCTTTAAATAACATGACAACTCATAAACAAGAACAACACCAATAAACATTTCTTTCCAAGGAAACCCATCCATAAATTACGAAGGAACTCGATTCTCAAATGCCCAACTCTGGTATACAAAAGCTCTTCAGGTAAATCTCAAGATGTACAACTTCCACTAAGGAAGATGGATGCAAGAGGGAAAACCAATGATCAACCAAATCTTTCTCGATAAAACCTTAACACCGAAGGTCCACACGACTTAAGTTTTGCACCAAATAAACTACAATAACTTTCTTGAATGGAGAGAACAACTACAATAGTTTTATCTACAAGTCAACCCACGATAACCAACAAAAAGCAAAGAAACCAACGAAACCAAACTCCAGAATGGTAAAAGAAATCCGAAAGGATTCATCACCAAACTTTCCTCTTTACCTCCAAAGGAATGAAGCCCAACAGAAACCGACCTTCTCCACTCACTCTCTAAACTATGCCATAACAAACGATGACCCTCGCCTCGAGAGGTTCCCAAGCTTCCGGTGGTGGCTCTACCCAGCCACAACCACCAACACAGCCTCTTCCACGGCCACACCAACAACCAAGGCCCTTAACAAGGTCAAAAGCACGAAGACGAAAACATAATGATTCAAACAATCCTTTTTTTTTCAATCAAAGCAATATGCAACAATAATTTAATATGCAATCATCAAAGCTTAAATGCACATTTAAGCGTAATGCAATGATACCCATCCCTTCCTACTGTGCACCAGAGTGTGTCAAATTTTAAATTAATGAACCACGCTATTCCAGATTTTAAGGTTTTTGCCCTGAGGCCAAATTTTAAAAGTAGATACCTATGCCATGTTTCTAATTCCACACAGCACTTTTAGTTTACTCTAGAGTAAAATTGCTAAATTCGCATACCACGGACCTAAAGCCCGCTCTGATACCAACTATAACACCCCGGCACCCCGTGCCCCGAATGTTACCCTCACTAGCACCAAATAATTACAAATCCACAAGGAATAAAACTTAGCAAAGCAAGCGAACAACTAGGAGATTGACGAATTTACCAAAAATTTCGGCAGCACCTCCCCTAAAACTAGGACATCCACTCAGCAGACAAAAAAAACATTTGCAGTATATAATATCATTCTAGCAGGTCCTTAGTTAACCAATCACACATATCCAATAGAAATTGATAAACTCCACCACATAATTATTACAGGACAGGAACTCAATAAACATAACCGCAACAACCTCTTACAAGAAGTTTCACGAACTATTGAATCATAACTATAATCAATATGGTGGAAAGGTTATGTTGCAAAACGTGATTGTGCTACTACCCCCATCCATGCATGCCGGTTTCAAGGTACCTGCAACAACACAAACAACAAGCGTGAGTCGGTGACTCAGCGAGGTACAACAAAGAATAAATTCATAATCAATCGCATTGACCTACTTAAGGGCATAACACCCATTCTTACATAAGTACAACAAGCAGATAAAACAGAAGTATCACAACTAATTCTTCGAAGCCAAACCCATGCTCGTATTTGATGGAGTTCGCAACTCCACGACAATGAAGCATAACATAAAACCTGAAAACATAAGTCATATCTTGCAACCAGACATAAAAATGTAGATTCTGACCAATCCACCACACTTCTACAACCATGCAATGCATTATGCACGCCACTTGCTCCACTTCATTACTAAATTATTGCACATACCTCTTTAATCTCTTTTGGATGAGCCCACAACTCGATCCCAACTCGACACTTTTCATTTAACTCAAAATCATTATTAGAATGCAATGCGACATGAATGCTCTCTTTGATGCACGCATCGCAGATCGCCAAGTGCCCACCCGCTCGGTGTGCACCCTCACATCCCTTCCATCCCGTGGAAGGTGCCTACTCTTACTGTCTCGCTCCCATTCACCTCGATGAATGAGACTACGAGGTAGGACTTTCGTGTTCACTACGTGTGAACACAGAGGTCCGCTTCAGAATGGGTCGCCTCTTCCTTTAATGAATGCACAATGCAATTTACATAAATGAAATGCAACCCTTCATGCATTGCCAACACTAACATAGCCATAACCACATACCTAAATGTAACCAAATTCTCACAATTTAGGATTTTATGCATAACCATTACCAGGGTAAAAATGATATTACCGAAGCTCATACGCAAATAACACACATGTATATATATGTATATATCAATCCGTAAACAACAGCACATAAAGCCCTCAAGAACCTAATACGGATAAACATATATAGCTGGTAAAGCAACAGAAAGAAATCCACACATACAACTATTGCTTACTAACCAATCTTTTGTAATGGCTCATCACAGTCTCGATACACAAGGGCCCCAGACCATATACCCTCTAACCACACGAAGATACACAATGAAACTGGCTTTAGTCTTAAATATAACCTCTTTTCTTCATGTCCGTAAGAATGAATATTGATTTCCATTTATGACCAAAGCATGAACATAACTATTGTCCATCGAAAACATGAATGCGACGGAAAGACTGCTCAATATAAAGTACCAAAGGGAGCTGAATACTGCAAAGTTCTTATCCACATCATGTTAACTAACAAATAGAGATGTTAGGCTTTACTTACTGCAAGTGACATTTGGTTTCTTACCCTACAAGACAGTTTAGAGTTTAGATGGATTTTGTGGAAAACATATCGACTTTAGATGGACATTGTGGAAAACAAACTGGAGCAAATTAGAGGTGCTCACTTGGCAACAAACTGGTAGAACTTAATCATCAAGTCCATGTAATTCTCATACACAACATTCACCTTTCCCAGGCAATCAATACCAAAACTTGGATCTGATGTTCAGAAATAACATGTCAAAATGCATCAAGTCAGAAATTATTGATATTCATATCAATTCAAACAAAAGAACGACCCATTCCAAAACATTTCTACAAGGAAAAGGAAATCAGCAATATCATTAATTGCAGATGTACAATTATTAGTCTATATTATTTAAAATTGACAAAACCTTTCAAAGCCTATGTACATCAAGGCTTCAATGGAAGTCTTGTATTCTTGAAATAATCCATCACACTACTACAATCATGTAGCGATCACGCATGCTCTACGACACCTTGGATCTTACCCGAGCATGAACACTACGGACACTTATGTCATATCCTAAACCATTTTTTTCAGGTTTCTTTTTTTTCATGCTACCATATTAATTTTCAGTTTACATTGCCACACTGCCAAGTAGCCTATTATTGAATTTTGGACATAAATGAAGTAGTAACTCAAAGCATTAACAATTATATGGCATCCTCACGTCTCACATAGTATCAAACAAAGAGAAATAGAGACATGCCCTTGTGAGCAATTCATCAAACACCTGGTAGGCACAATGAACCAAACCCTCAATTTCAACACACCTGAGAAATCACCACAAGGAGAAGGCAGGAGGGAGGGCAATGCTGCTGCTGGTGTAACACCCCAGGGATAACGCGATCAAAATGATCCTTCCGCCAAGTTCGGAACCACGGCAAGGAACACTTCTCATTACTCCCCACATTAAATCCATATACCATTAAATCCCGTCCATACGAGGTTCTCCTTCTAGGATGATCTTGCCAAAAAAAACGAAAACAAAGAGCATAAATCTTTAAATTACACTCCACCAGAACTCACGACCCAACATTTTCTTGTCTCACACTAATCCCACAGAATAACTTACAAATCATTCACCAGATTCACACGTTGAAATACGGGCCAACACATCACCAACCATAGAAACAATCCATGAAGACTTTCTCATTCACATGCTCATATACTTCCTTAGTCACATTCTCATTTATGCAATGCAATGCAATGCATCATGCCTCTTTACTTAGCACATACCGGTATTGCCGAGCACCACTCGTCGATGCGTTCCCTCAAACCCAACCGAATCTATCTCATGACAATCAACAAGGAGAACCGCGTTCTGCCTTCTTCAACACAAATAACTTCTCAGTTAATTTAACACAAGACGGGTGTCATCCTTTACTTCTGTTTAATAATCATGACAAACCTCGATAAGATCTCCACTAGACATACTCCATAGATAAGGCTCCCAAATATACAGTTTTCAAGACAAAAACCCCATCATTCATACAACCATTCCCTATACTCATTATTTAATTTCACATCGACTAAATCAATTTTGTCGATCCACCATTTAATTGACTCATAAGCAACATCAATCAACAACTCCCATGCTTTTGCGCTAATATACTCCGGTACTTTACATCAACACCTTACTGTAATAAATTCATCCACGGAAGATTCTAGACCCTCTCAATCCTGATCAATACTAGACTTAGCGGAACACAAATCTCGCACTTCCAATCAATTTTTTTTCATGATTCACCACCATTGTAATAACTCTAATCAACTTTTTCACTTTAAAATCACCTACCATTCCAATTAGTCATTTTGTACCACGCAATAAATTTGGGTGCCTGTATATAATCAACAACTCACTTTAACAGAATCAGTAACCCACATCATCTGAAATCTCTAATAACCCATCATACACGTAACACCTTAAATGTCCCCATGTCACGTACTCAACCTTCGAGAAAATCCACGATTCTTAAGTACGAGCAACAACAAAAACCACCTCTCTTTCCAGAAAACCCAATCATAAATCATAAGAGAATTCGACTCTCAAATTCCCAAACTCCGACGGGAAACAACTCCTCAAACAAACCTTAAGGTTTACAACCTCTCGGAAGGAAAAGAGATGCATAGGAAAAACCAAATGATCAACCAAATTCTGCTTGATAAAACCTTGACACCAAAGATCCACACGACTTAAGCTTTGCACCAAATAACTTCAATAACTTTCTTAAATAGAGAGAACAACAACTACAATAGTTTTCTTCACAAGGCAACCCACGATAACCAACAAAACCAAAGAATCCAACGAAACCGAACACAACAAAGAAAAGCAATCCACGTGATTCATCACTAAGCGTTCTCTTTAGCTCCAAACATCGAAGGCAAAAGAAACCAACCTTCCTCCTTACCCTCTGAAAGACTCATAAAAACGACGACTCACGAACAAGAGGTTCCCCAACAGCAAGGGGTGGCACTAACTAGTCCCACCCAAAAGCAAAACCCACAACTCGGCCAAAGGAACAAGGTCGAAACCTTTCGGCTTAACCAACATCATGAACTTAAGCATACTGATCCCAACAGTGTTTTCATAATCAAAGCAATATGCAACAATAAATTTAGCACTTAACATGTAGGCGCAATGCAATGTACCCAAACCCATCCTACTGTGCATCAGAGTGTGTCAAGTTTTAAAGTAATGAACCACGATATTCCAGATTTTAAGGTTATTGCCCTTAGGCCAAATTTTAAAAGTAGATACCTATGCCATGTTTCTAATTTCACACAGCAACTTTTAGTTTACTCTAGAGTAAAATTGCTAAATTCACATACCACGGACACAAGCCCGCTCGATACCAATCAGAACACCTCAAAGACCGTGCCCCGAATGTTACACACTCTAGCACCACCAGTTACGAATCACTAAGAATAAATATTCACAAAGCAAGCTAACAACTAGGAGGTTGTCAAAATTATTAAAAATTTCGACAAAGACCTCCCTAAAACTAGGACATCCACTCGTGAAAGAAAACATTTGCGAGATAATATCATTCTAGCAGGTCCTTAGTTAACCAATCACGCATTCTATAGAAAATTAATAAACTCCACCACATAATTATTACGGAGACGAGAATTTATTAAACAAAACCGCAAACAACCTTTTACAAAAATTCGCATGAACTAGAATAGAATTATAATTGAGATGATGGAATGATGGTGATGCAACGTGATTGTGTTACTACCCCCATCCATGCATGCCGGCTTCAAAACCTACAAACATTAAATAACAAGCGTGAGTTTAAACTCAGCAAAGTACACGAGAATAATAAACCCAATTTATCGTAAGAAAAATAAAAAACTTAACCATACGAGCAAGTAATGCAAATAAAACAATATCCGGACAATAAGCATTCATACCCATTTAAAGTAATAACTTGATAATAAAACCAATCAACGTAAAAGAAACATCACGTGGCTCTAAGTTACTACGTTTCTCGACTCAATCACCCCTTGTTGCAGCTCAAACCTTTTTCATCGACTTTATTCGAGTTCAAAACTCAAATTTCAGTCCACGATATTCATACGACATAATTAGCAAAGCAAAGAAAGGACATGCGCTAATTCATCCATTCAATTCAATCTCCCCTTTATGTGTTGAATCTACGACTCAACCTTCAATTACCATAATCACCATCCATATGACACACCATTTACCACCACACTCACTATTAAAGATGCAATGCACATGAATGCTCATTTCCATGTATCGTCACGCAGAGTCTCGACGAGTGCCCACCCGTCGGCGTGCACCCTCACATCCCTTCCATCCCGTAGATGGAAGGTGCCTACTCTTACTGTCTCGCTCCCATTCACCTCGATGAATGGGACTACGAGGTAGGACTTTCATGTTCACTACGTGTGAACACAGAGGCCCACATCAGAATGGGTCGCCTCTTCCATTATGAATGCATATCATGAATGCAAGAATGCAACGTCAATTCTCAACTAAAACACATTTTAATCAACACACTCAACTAAAACACATTTCAATCAACAATTCTCAACAAATACACATTTCAATCAACATACTCAACTAGAACACATTTCAATCAACATACTTAACTAGAACACATTTCAATCAACATACTCAACTCAATTCCCTAGACGAGGCACAATTAAATACATCTCTTGTATATTAACCACAAGTATCCCCGTACCCCATTCTCGATACTCAGTGCAATATTAAGAAAGGTACAGCAAACTCACCGAGATTAAGACTTACTAGTGACCACCCGAGTCCAATAACTAATCACATCCGCGAAGGGACGATCACCAATATAACTCATACTTGCCACATTCAATAGAAATTAGCTATGAATAGATAAATATCAACGAACAATTCAATTAGACACCCAGCCCGATGTACTTGCATTCACTCCCTTAACCATTTACTCATTATGAGCATTGTCATACAAGGAACCATTTTCTAATTATAGCCAAGCAGCGCTTACCTCTGGAATACTCATCGGCAATTGCGTACGCTAAAAGCAATCAATCACTTAATCACCCTAACCACGATCTAGGGAATGCACTTGCCTTTAACCGCGGGAAGTGGAGTGGCGCGCGAAGAAGAGGCCACTCCTCACGAAAATCGAAATCAAGCATAGATACAAATTACCGACCAATCAATCACTCAATCGCAACACAGAACCCTTGTGTATCTAAATCCTCATGGGTAACTTTACTCAACATTGACTAGGGATAATTCAAGAACAAAAGTATAATGCAGTGATCAGGGAGATAATAGGATGCAATAGACATGATCTCATATGCAAATGTATCAATCCAAATTAATTGGCTAAACAAAATACTAACACATCTGAATAGAAGCATAAGAACTAAGATGCTGCCATAATAAATTTCTCTGTGAGACACTATATACACATAAATTCCCGAAGGGCACTCCACAACTTCTAGCAAGATAAGACACATGTTGCAGAAGCTTTGCGTGAGACACCATCAAATAATGCATCCTCTGATTCGAATAAGAGCATCCAAATCTATAGATTCATATGAACTTTAAGAATAGCATTCTTTGATTACTAGTATAGATATTTCGCCTAAGCCAGCCCCAAGAATTCATATTCTTCAGATCAAATATTATCTTCTGAATGAATAATGTACATAGCCCTTTAGCACTAGTCATCTCATTAATGAACGGAAAAGTGTCTATATATATTTATACATAGTGCTACTCACCGCTCGTCAAAGTTAACACATGAAACTAGCAAGATACATGCCACCAACTCCAATTAGTATACTAACTATCCTTTTCATAAGCTTATCAAAAATCGATAAGTATGGCTTAACAAGAGCACATAGCTAAATTCCCAAATCATGCAAGTGAATCACAAAGATCCAATATGGATTGAGTGCATATGTATATATATATGTATATGCACACAAAACTCAACACTTAATCATGCACACTTGAATCATCGACAAGACAAGTATGAAAAATCATGTCATTCTCATAACAACCTAGCTAGACATTTCATCAAACACCATGTGGGCAAGCTACCAACAAATCATCCACACTAAAATTTCACCTCCACTTACCACAAAGAAGGAGAGGAAGGAGGTGCCACCAAGGGGAAGCAAGAGGAGTCTTGGTGGCGCCAAGAACAGGGGGCAGGGCGACGCCGGTGGGACTTGGCCAGAGGGGCACCAGAAAAAAAATGGAGCTGCTGCTGCCACCGAGCCACTGCTGCTGATGGGGGAGGGCATGGCTGCCACTACTGGCGCTGCTGCTACGGGCGTTGCTGCTGGAACCGAGCAGGAGGGAGGAGCGCCGGGCTGGGGGAAAAACCGTCGGCCTGCTCTGCTGCTGCCGACCTGCTTCTGCTTTTCTGAAGGCCAGACGGCTGGGGTCTTTGCCATTGCTACTGCTAGGAACGCAGAGGCACTAGGGAGGAGCAATGGCCAGAGAAAAATGGGCAGGAGAAGCGCTCGGAATGGAGGAGAGGAGGCGCAGAGAGAGGAGCTCAGGATGGAGGCCTGGCTGGAGAGTGGGGGAAGTCGGCAGAAGGGCTGGGGAGGTACTCGGGCCTTGGAGCTGACGCTAGAGAAAAGAGGAGGTGTCGGCCAGGGAAAACTGGGGAAAAAATCTTGGCCATGGGAAAAAGCAATGATAGCCACAAGAAAAGAGAGGAAGAGGGGAAATTCCAACAATACCCCCCCAAACCTAAATCTTTAACCCTAACCATTACCAATTAATTTTTTTTAACTGGGAGGCAACAAAACTTTCTTCATAATAATCCTTGAATCAAGAAAATGAGAACATCACCGGCCAAAACCCTACAAAAGAATTGCAGTATTACACTCTTCCCCCCTTTAATAGAATTCGACCTCGAATTCTGACCACCACAAGAACACCAGCAAGAACAATGGAAAAAGACTGACAAAGCGGAACCACCCCAAAAACAAATTTGAGCATTTCACACGCACAAGCCTCCAAAACTCGAATCATTTCTCCTTTCAATTTGAGAATTCACATCTCTCACACGGAGGCGCTATTGGAACCGGCCAGACAGCCAAATTCCCAAGTTATACCATAAATCATCAACTCATGATGACCCGATTACTGCAAGTCACACCACTGTATTAAGCATCCAACCAAATTTTTTTTTCACCGAATCACTAAATTCTATTCGACTGAACAGTTGGGGTTCTACACTCAAACCTCCTAACAACCAAGAACACCATGATTCACATCTCTCCTCAATGATTAACCTTTATAACCACATAGCCATTTTTCAATCCATATCATCGAATGAGCTAGCCCACCATTTCAAAACTATAACATGGGTCGCTAAGCTTAAACCTCGGAGCCACACAAGGCTTCTCAATCCAATAAACTTCCAACCAAATCCGAGTACACCACTTTCTCTCATCAATTAACACCAGAATCCTCTAGGAAACAAAACACAACTTTTATCCTTTCAACAGTTACCCTTGTAACAACAGGATCAAGAATCATTATTTACTATCAAAATGATTAGCCCCACAGGGCACCAATCAAATTCCCTCATAACCCAAAATCGTACTCGACCTTCTTACAACTTGTCTCATACAACAAGACAACTATTCCAAGAAAAGGTTCACAACTGAACCATCCATTTCCGACTGGCCCACATTTAGTCTAACCCATAAAACCGAGGGTTCCTACAAACTTAAGGAAATAAAGCACTTAGTGACTGATTCCACCCATATCACCAAAGTGTTACAGCTGGTACCGAGTCAGGAAGGGGAGGCGTAGGGGAACTCGGCCCGGGGCTCGCCGGCCAGGGCTGCCGGAGCTGCTACTGCCGCCGCTGAGGAGGATGGCCAGGGCGACCGAGCTGAAGAGGAGGCAGGGAGGAGCTGGCCGGGAGGGGCTTGACCAGAGGCAGGGCTGATGGGGGAGGCGCTGAAGATCAAGACCCCTCGGCGAGCCGTGAGAAGAATGGGGAGGAGCAGGCGACCAGACTGGGAACATGCGGCCGGGAGGAGCTAGGGGAGTCGGCGGAGGAAGCCGTGGTGCAGGAGAGGAGCTCGGCCGAGGAGGCGCCACGAATCGGGAGGAGCCAGGGGCAAGACTCGGGTGGGGAAGGGAGCCAGGAGGGTGGCGGCCGGAGGGATTTGGTGGGAAAAACAATTGAGAAAGGAGCTAGGGTTAGGCTCCTCTCACCACTTGGGCCAACACAGCCAAAACGCCCAGCACTTCCCCAAAGACATCCAATAAAATTCAAAACTTCAATGGAATACTACAAAAGCGTAAATTGCTACACTGGACTATTACATTCTCCCCCCCCATTAACGGAATTCGACCCGAATTCAAGAATGCCAACTATGCAAAACAAAGCCACAAAGGTCTTAAACCTCTTTACCAACTCAAAACACCCACGCAAAAACTCCATGACTACAAACGATAAACAAAACCTCAAATCCAACGATTAACAAAACGATTTGACTTAGCTCAATCAAGCGCAACTTCTCATGCAAGAACTCAAAGTCAATCAAAAGATCAAAATCCGAAAGAACCACTGCCCA
Organism: Guadua angustifolia; assembly: GCA_036346375.1. Lineage (NCBI taxonomy): Eukaryota > Viridiplantae > Streptophyta > Magnoliopsida > Poales > Poaceae > Guadua > Guadua angustifolia. The sequence continues at coordinate 48,338,082 of CM070510.1, forward strand.
AGTTAAATGCTCAATACAGAACATTATACAGCAAATTAAGAAACCATTCGCTACAACCATCTTAATCCAAAAGTGCAACACAAGTTAGAAATGGTGACATACTTACCATCAACTTCCAAGTAGTTCACTAATAAGGGTTAAACAAGCACCATCAAGGAACCACATCAAAAGTAAAATCCTCAATTATATCCACCCAAAATCCCTCGATCCTTTTTAGCAAAACAACCACTCACTTTCAAGAGAACACGCATTGAACTTTTACAATTTGCAATTTCAAATGACCAAAGAAAACTCAATTCTCAAGATCATACTCAACACTATACCATAAGCTTCCATATCCTTTAACTCCAGCTAAAACACAAGGAAATACAATTCCCTTTTTGACCAAATGAACCACGTACATCATCTTAAACCCAAAGCATTAAAATTTACCTGAGTGAGGATCTTAATAGAGCCCAATCATCACTCCTTTTCTTCTTCTAAAGTCAAATTTGCAAGAGAAGACCCAATTCTCTAACATCATATAATGCGCCTTTAACACTCTCAAATCAATGAATTAAAACTCACCTCGGGGAGAATTCCAATTAAAAGAGAAACCCCACACAAATCGCTGACAAAAGCTCTTATAGAACTAAGAAACAACTCAGCTAACTTTAACCATAGCCAAAACCAACGTTTGGTGAGGAAGCCGATTCTCAAATTAAGCATCCATACCCATAACCATCACATTCTTCCTCAAAAGAAAAGCCAACAAAAACTTCCAAAGAAACTCGACTCTCAAAAGACTTAGAAAATGACAGGACTCAAGCCTTGCCATTCAACAGATCTCCAAACAAATCATCAAACTCCAAAATTCCACGAAGGAAAGGAGTTACACAAATCAATTCACGGAAAGGCAAAGCGAATCGATCGAATAACATTTTTTCCCTTAAAGCCCCAAATCCAAAACTTCAACAAAGAAAACGAGAACACGAAGAAATCCATAACTTTCTCAGCACAGCAACCGAAAGAGGTGCAAAACGATACTCTTCTCTTGGTCTTAAATCCGAGAAGTCCAAAAAAGATAAAACCCAAAACAAGTTCCATCAACTCTCTAAATTTACGACAAAGGAACAATGGCTCTCCTCACCCGACGTTATGAACCCTCCGGTGTTAACTTTCAACCGCCACACCAACCAACACGGCTATACGACAAGGCCAACATACCTTCGCACAAAGAGTCCCACCGACCCCACAAAACAAAACACCACTTCAAAATCATAGCCATGAATAATACCATAGTCTCATCAAGGCTAACATAAAACATAGCATCAATAAAATTTAAGCATTGCAGCACAACGCAATGATAACCCATCCCTTTCCTACTGTGCATCAGAGTGTGTCAAGTTTTAAATTTATTAACCATTCTACCTCGAATTTTAAGGTTGTTGCTCTAGGGCTACATTTTAAAGGTTTAACCTAAACCATGTTTCTACTTTCACATAGCACAATTTTAATTCATTCTAGAATTTCTCACTACATTCAAACACCACGGACCTGAAGCCCGCTCTGATACCAACTGTAACACCCCGGAGCCCAAACGCGCCACGGATGCTACCAACCCCCTAAAACTAGTAAGACCGGCTTAGAAACTAAGCCACCGAAATTTATAAAATTTCGGCATGACCTCTCTAGAACAGAGGTCATCCACTCAGCAGACAGAAGAATGATAGCAGTCATAATGTATCAACCACTCAAAATAGGAAGAAACATACTAGTAGGTCCTTAGTTAATCAATCAAATCCCCCAATAGAAGTTAAGAAACTCCAACACGACAAACAACATATTACAACCTCATTAATTACATCCGAATTATTGAATTTGCTAATAAATTGTTGGAGATCGAATTCGATGCACGTGATACTACTCCCAACCGCATTTAATCACTTCAAGGTACCTAAAACAGAAGCAAACAAGTGTGAGTCCAAGACTCAAAGAAAGTGCAACAATAATAAAAAGGTAATGAATTCAATCAAGTACTTGTAATCTAGAATTTAATATAGCCATTATTAAATGGAAATCAACCAATAAAAGAAGCAATACTAACTCCACTTACCACAACCAATTTGAAAACATAACTAAATCTTACCCTCGCCTCAATAGGACATTTCCGGATGAGTCCACGCCTCAAACCTCAACCTGTTCTTCCCATTCTCATCAATCCCATTTATCAGTTGCATCACACAATGCAATGGAATGTATTTTATGCTTTCATACTCAAGTGCACAAGACTTACAAAAGAAGAATCTTATATCCATACATCACAATCAACTAATTAAACATGATTCCTCATCGTAAATGCAATACAAATGCAGAAAGGCCATTCAAAAGCAGATTATCATATTCATACATCACAATCAACTCATTAAACATGATTCCTCATCGTAAATGCAATACAAATGCAAAAAAGCCATTCAAAAGCAGATTATCATATTCATACATCACAATCAACTCATTAAACATGATTCCTCATCGTAAATGCAATACAAATGCAAAAAGGCCATTCAAAAGCAGATTATCATATTCATACATCACAATCAACTCATTAAACATGATGCTTCCTTGTCAATGCAATGTAGATGCAAATATGCTTGCATGTTCATATGCTCATTTCATTTCACAATTCTCATGCACATGAAGCATCATGCATGCTCATCTCCTCTTTTAGCACATACCTGGGAGTGCGAGTGCACACCCGTCGGTGTGCACCTCTCATTCTCCTTCCACCCCGTGGTGGAGGGCGCCACGCCATCGACTCGCCCTGCACAACCACGTATACGGGACTACGAGGTAGGACTTTCGCACTCACTACATGTGAGCACAGAGGCCCGCATCCGAATGGGTCACCTCTTTCATCATGAATGCACAAATGCAAATGACATAACAAATTTGCGAACTACATTTATTTCTCACATTTGTATAGTCATAGCCAAATACATAAAACATCAACCACTTCTCACATCCATTAACTACCCTTCACATCCTCAACATTCATAATCACATCCTCAACAATCATATTCATACTCACATCACCAATACTCGAGTAATTTCTAATTCCATCTATCTTGATCATAACTTAAACCATTTTTGCAATCAAATTCTATACTCCATCCACACATTCATTTATCATCAATACTTCATACAAAAACCATAACCTTTTATCATGAACACGAATTGAACCATTATACTTGACTCAAAACTCATGTCTTTGATATCAATAACACCCTAATCCTACTAGTGAGCACCAGCACGGAACATAAGTTATCACAACAAATCACAAAGACAAGGCACATCATTCTTCAATGTAGCACACATAGCAAATAAACAAAGATGCACATGCAAAATTTCATTCTCTAATGTCATTCATAAGTATTCACATAGCCTACCCATACTCGTGTTGTCAGTATAACCACAACAAGCATTAGCGGTACACATATCAAATCAATCAAGACATTCAATCTACAATTCACAAAGTTCAATCAATTGATGCACTTGCCTTCAACTTCTCGAGACGGTGTGGCGAGACGAGGTTACCACACCTGGGGTCACACCACCTGCACATGGATATTACTCACTCAAAAACATGTCCATAAATCAACTCATACTAAGCCGGCTTCGCAACCCACTCGAAAAAACCTGAAAACAGAAATCTGCCAACCCGGGACAGCACTCGGTAAAATGGGCATAACTTTCAAACGGCTGAACGAAATTTAGCGATTCCGGACTTCATTGAAAGGTAATTCGATTATCTACAACTTTTTCTATAGCCGACCGACTGGGAAAAGCACCGATTATTCCCAGATTTGCGACGAACAGCAGACAGCCACAAAAATACTTCGCTCTGGACAGCACGCGGTAAAATAGTCATAACTTTTAAATGGCTGAACGAAACTTGATGATTTTGGTCTCTATTTAAAAGTAATTCAATTATCTACAACTTTAGTTATAGCCAAACCCCCAAGAAATGCTTGGAGAATTTTCGAACAGCAGCTCTAACAGGAGGCAAAAATCTGCTCGAAACTGAAATTTCAAATCACTCTAGTCTCTCAATCCCTCAACTAAATACATTGCAAAAGCAAGAACCCTAGCCAAGCATTTCATCAAACACCATGCATGCAAGCAATCTCACCCCAAAATTTCTAGGGTTTTTACCTCAATCCTTCACATGGAGAGAAGAAGGAGGTGGGGAGATGTTGGCGGAGAAGAGGGTCGCCGGGGCGAGGAGGGAGCCGGCCGCGCGCTGCTTCTGCTCGTTCTTGTTGCTGTTCTTTGCTTTCGAGTGGGGAGGCAGCCAGGGAGAGCCACGCCAGGGGAGAACGGCGCCAGGGCAGCAACGCTTGGGGAGAACGGCGCCAGGGAAGGAAGACCGGAGGGAGGAGCGCAAGGGGTCTCTCGCCAGGAGCAAGGGCTCTGGCTGTCGTGCTTTCTTGAAAAGGAGAGGAGAGAGAGTCGGCAGAAATGGGGAAAAAGAGGCAGCCTCCCTCCCAAAGAGTTACAGCCACACACATTAGTAGAGAGAGAAAGAGGGGTTAGAAACAACAAGAAATGAGACCTCTTCCAAAACAAAATTCCAAAGTGCAACATTAAACCCTTAGTGCAACCCAATTACTTTTCAATTCTTGGCGCGAAATGACAGATGCCAGGATAAATAAACTTGCCGTAAAACTATACGGCTCGGAGAAAAACAACCATTCTGATAAGTAATTCACGAAAAAACCCAAAAACCTTTAATTGAATTAATAACCGCGTGACGGATGAACCTTGAATCAAGAAGGTGGAAAACAACTCTGGCGAAAACCCAGGCAAAGAAGGTTTGTGGTATTACACTCTTCCCCCCTTTAACAGAATTCAACCTCGAATTCTGAACACCTCAAAGCTCACCCACAAGAGCAACAGAAACCGAATTGCCAAAATCAATAAGTTCATAAAGAACAAGTCAGGTACTTCTCATGCAGGAGAAAACTCCACAACTCGCATGGCACAAAACTCAGAAACCAGGTCTTTCTCAAAGACCTACACTAATCTGACGACTCAGACAACTCTTCTTTAATGCCTCAATACACAACCTCCCATCAACCAACGATTCTTCCCGAAAGATCATAATACTAACTCCCAAACTCAAATCTCATTTCTCTATTCACTTTCACTTACCCAACTTAAATCTCCTCTCTAAACTCCATACCGCAGATCAACCAACTCGTGATGACAGAATAACACGAGTCACATCACTCTATTAAGCATCCACCAAATATCATCAAAACACCCAAACTATCCGATTAGACATTTGGGTTCTAGATTTGGATCCCCTCTTAACCAAGAGAACACGGATTCCCATTTCTCCTCATTGATTAACTTTTCTAACCAAGTAACACCGGAATCCTCTAGGAATCAAAATACAACTTTGACTTTTTCAACAGTTGCCCTAGGAAATAACAGGATCAAGGACATTCCTTACTATTGAAACGATTAGTCCAACAAGAAACAAATCCTATTCTCTCTTAATATAAAATCATAGTTGATCTTCTTTCATGCATGTCTCGCGTAGGAGACAACCATTCAAAGGAAAGATTCATAACTGATCCCACCATTTCAGATTGACCAAACATTGAATCCAACCCCAGAACCCGAGGGTTCCGACAACTCAAGAAAACAATGCATTTAGTGACTGATTCCACCCAGCCCACCAACGACAAAGTCCCACACAACTTAGGGACAGCGCGATTGAAATAATTCTCCCAATAAGCAAAACGACGAAATCACATATCCCTTACTCTTACAAAGACATAGAACCACAATCCTCACAACCAGGTCTAGCACGACACTAAACTCGTCTTCTTTGCCTTCATCCAAAGAAGGCAAAACCAGAAACTGACGAGAGAACAATCGGCAAATACTCAATTGCTTACAGAACTAATCATTTTCCCCAACTTGAAATCAATGTGATAAAATGCACAACTAGGAAAAACTCAACTGAGAAGAGAAAATTCACACGATCTTTCTTCAAAAATAGATACAAAATCGAAGAGAATTCCATTCTCTTAACCACATAAACCATTTCCCTCACCTTGAGCCCTAAGGTGGAAAACTTAACAACAAAGAATCACTCGAATAAAACGCAACTCAACACACTAATCCATAAGTATGCATTCTTTCTTCCTCATAATCTTTCATCCACTAACTCCACCACTTGGTGAAATACAACTCATATGGCAATTTCAATTGCGCACTAAGCAAAATGCCTTAAACAAAAAGGCAATCTCCCAAATAATTACACCGACAACACCATTTCCAGATCTCCACCTATAACCGCGGATCACCATGACCCACAAACTACTTCTTGCCATCTATCCAATTAGGGTCGACCACCTTAACCCAACAACACAAACATTCTACTAATCCTCTACAGGAAGATCTTCAATCACATCCAATTTACTCTAACTGTCGAATTTTCCTTTCTAGAAAAGCCAACAAAAACTTCCAAAGAAACTCAACTCTCAAAAGACTTAGAAAATGACAGGACTCAAGCCTTGCCATTCAACAGATCTCCAAACAAATCATCAAACTCCAAAATTCCACGAAGGAAAGGAGTTACACAAATCAATTCACGGAAAGGCAAAGCGAATCGATCGAATAACATTTTTTCCCTTAAAGCCCCAAATCCAAAACTTCAACCCAGAAAACGAGAACACGAAGAAATCCATAACTTTCTCGGCACAGCAACCGAAAGATGTGCAAAACGATACTCTTCTCTTGGTCTTAAATCCGAGAAGTCCAAAGAAGATAAAACCCAAAACAAGTTCCATCAACTCTCTAAATTTACGACAAAGGAACAATGGCTCTCCTCACCCGACGTTATGAACCCTCCGTGTTAACTTTCAACCGCCACACCAACCAACACGGCTATACAACAAGGCCAACATACCTTCGCACAAAGAGTCCCACCGACCCCACAAAACAAAACACCACTTCAAAATCATAGCCATCAATAATACCATAGTCTCATCAAGGCTAACATAAAACATAGCATCAATAAAATTTAAGCATTGCAACGACAACGCAATGATAACCCATCCCTTTCCTACTGTGCATCAGAGTGTGTCAAGTTTTAAATTTATTAACCATTCTACCTCGAATTTTAAGGTTGTTGCTCTAGGGATACATTTTAAAGGTTTAACCTAAACCATGTTTCTACTTTCACATAGCACAATTTTAATTCATTCTAGAATTTCTCACTACATTCAAACACCACGGACACGAAGCCGCTCGATACCAATCAGAACACCCCGGAGCCCAAACGCCACACGGATGCTACCAACCCCCTAAAACTAGTAAGACCGGCTTAGAAACTAAGCCACCGAAATTTACAAAATTTCGGCATGACCTCTCTAGAACAGAGGTCATCCACTCAGCAGACAGAAGAATGATAGCAGTCATAATGCATCAACCACTCAAAATAGGAAGAAACATACTAGCAGGTCCTTAGTTAATCAATCAAATCCCCCAATAGAAGTTAAGAAACTCCAACACGACAAACAACATATTACAACCTCATTAATTACATCCGAATTATTGAATTTGCTAATAAATTGTTGGAGATCGAATTGCACGTGATACTACTCCCAACCGCATTTAATCGCTTCAAGGTACCTAAAGCAGAAGCAAACAAGTGTGAGTCCAAGACTCGAAGAAAGTGCAACAATAATAAAAAGGTAATGAATTCAAGCAAGTACTTGTAATCTAGAATTTAATATAGCCATTATTAAATGGAAATCAACCAATAAAAGAAGCAATACTAACTCCACTTACCACAACCAATTCAAAACATAACTAAATCTTACCCTCGCCTCAATAGGACATTTCGGATGAGTCCACGCCTCAAACCTCAACCTGTTCTTCCCATTCTCATCAATCCCATTTATCAGTTGCATCACACAATGCAATGGAATGTATTTATGCTTTCATACTCAAGTGCACAAGACTTACAAAAGAAGAATCTTATATCCATACATCACAATCAACTAATTAAACATGATTCCTCATCGTAAATGCAACACAAATGCAAAAAGGCCATTCAAAAGCAGATTATCATATTCATACATCACAATCAACTCATTAAACATGATTCCTCATCGTAAATGCAATACAAATGCAAAAAGGCCATTCAAAAGCAGATTGTCATATTCATACATCACAATCAACTCATTAAACATGATTCCTCATCGTAAATGCAATACAAATGCAAAAAGGCCATTCAAAAGCAGATTATCATATTCATACATCACAATCAACTCATTAAACATGATGCTTCCTTGTCAATGCAATGTAGATGCAAATATGCTTGCATGTTCATATGCTCATTTCATTTCACAATTCTCATGCACATGAAGCATCATGCATGCTCATCTCCTCTTTTAGCACATACCGGTATGGCCGAGTGCACACCCGTCGGTGTGCACCCTCTCATTCTCCTTCCACCCGTGGTGGAGGGCGCCACGCTCTCGACTCGCTCCCGTACAACCACGTATCACGGGACTACGAGGTAGGACTTTCGCACTCACTACATGTGAGCACAGAGGCCTTGTCGAATGGGTCACCTCTTCCATCATGAATGCACAAATGCAAATGACATAACAAATTTGCGAACTACATTTATTTCTCACATTTGTATAGCCATAGCCAAATACATAAAACATCAGCCACTTCTCACATCCATAAACTACCCTTCACATCCTCGACATTCATAATCACATCCTCAACAATCATATTCATACTCACATCACCAATACTCGAGTAATTTCTAATTCCATCTATCTTGATCATAACTTAAACCATTTTTGCAATCAAATTCCATACTCCATGTAATGTCTCAGAAGAAATAATTCGTCGCAGTTGAAAATCTTTTTTCCCCTCTCCACCCAGTTTTTCTTCCTTTACTCCCCCACCCGACAGCAAGAAGAGCAGCAGCTCCCCATTCCTGTGCCTCCTCCTCCCTGGTCATTCTCCCCATGCGCCTCCTCCTCCAGGACCTCCTCCCCATGGGTGCCTCCCTGCAGGACCTTCTCCCCATGCCTCCTCCTCCAGGACCTCCCCATGGGCGCCTCCTGCAGGACCTCCTCCCCATGGCGCCTCCTTGCTGCAGCAGCCCCTCCTCCTCCTCATGGTTGAAGCCCTTGGGCTGAGGTGAGGCCTCTAGGGTTTGGGTTTTGATTGGGTGGCTGGGCTAGGAGGGTTGCTATGGGAGTGCTGCTTGCTGTTTAGCTGAGTTTTGTGGTGGATTTGGGGGATTAGGGTTGGTTTGGTCGGTGTCTGTTTTCGAGCAGAACTAATCCCTCTGTTAGGGCTGTGATTCGAGGGCTTTAGAGGCGTTTCCTGGGGGTCCAGCTGTTGCAAAAGTTGTAGATAATCGAATTACCCTTCAATAGAGACCGAAATCACTAAATTTCGTTCAGCCGTTTGAAAGTTATGCCCTTTTTACCGAGTGCTGTCCAATTCTTGTCGCGATTGGTTCAGTTTGTGTTCATCTGATGATTAGAGCATCTTAGAGGCCGAATTAGACTTTTTAATTGCTTGGAAAAAGTTAGGATTTTTTGTGTATATTGAGAAAATGTATTCGTTTGCGTGATTTGGAGTAGTAGAACTCAAGTTATGTCAATTGGAAGTCGCTGTCCAGATTTCTGATTTTTACTGAATGTTCAGAGTTTTGGTTTGAAGTTCAGAGTTCAATTTGAGGACTTTAAATTCAGATTTTGAGCAAGTGGCTGTGGGGTAATTGTAGCCTATCCTCTTGTGCTCATTTAATGTCTAATAACTTGAATTTTGGTTCAACCATTAAAAAGTTATGAAAGAATTACCATTTGCTGTCCAAATTGCAACTAGTAGAAGATTCAATCTTGTTCTACGCTTTAGAACAAATTGGAGGCCGAATTGGAATTTAAAATTGCCTAGAGATAATTAGTAAATTCTGTGTAGATGCTTAAAATGTATTTGTTTGCTCAATTTGAAGTGGTATAACATTAATTATGCTTTGGCTAAGTAGGCTACCTAAGCAGTTTTCTCTGAATTTCAGTTTGGGGGCTGTTTTGTGGCAAAGTGTGTTGTAATGAGTGAAAGGAATTATTTGTTGTTGTTGTTGTTGGCCTTAATTTGTGTGAAGTCGTTTGTGCAATGTTTATTTCAGGAGGTGTGGCTTCGGAGGTGGCTTCAACCTCACGCCACATCGCTTCGTGTGGGTTAAAGGCAAGTGCTTCAATCTAGAAGGTTAAAGGGATGTTGATTGTTGCTTATGCTTATAAATATGGTTATGCTACTAATTTTGAGTATATGTATGATTATGTGACAATGACGCAAGTGAATCCTTGGTATGATGCTAGGAGTTGAATTGTTGCTAATCACTTGGAATAGAATATGTTGCAACAAATTACATGATTTACATGAGTAAATGAGAAATGTTAAATGAATTGGCTTTTAAAGTTATTTGATGCCATTGATTGAGTAGGATGAAGATGAATATATGATATTCATGTAGATGGTTATATGTATGTAATTTGCAATTTATTTGTGTTAATTGCATTTGTGTATTCATAACGGAGAGGCGACCCATTTTGATGCGGGCCTCTGTGTTCACGCCAGAGTGAACACGAAAGCCCTACCTCGTAGTCCCAGCCTGCGCATGTGTATGGGAGCGAGTCGAGAAGAGTAGGCACCCTCCACGGGTTGGAGGGATGAGGGTGCACTGCGACGGTGTGCACTCGGCAATACCGGTATGAGCTCCAAACAGATGCATACATGAGCATGTGCATTGCATTGCATTGCTAATGATAAGCTTTGGGTGTTAAATAGAAATGTGAGGAGTTGGGATGGAGTCGTGGACTCATCCAAAGAGGTTTAATGAGGTATGTATGTGAGATACGCAACGAGGTAAACGTATTGATATACTTTGTTTCATGTATTGGTTGATTCATATGAAAGTTCTAATCTTGTTGTTGATTCGAATGTGTTAGTTGGTTAATTATGTTGATTTGATGCACTTTGCTGAGTTTTCGAACTCACGCTTGTTTGTCATTAATTTTTTTAGGTACCTTGAAGTTGTCGCGCCGGGATGGGTGTAGAGACACAATCACGACTTCAGTCACCTTCAACCCACCTAAAATGAATATAGTGTCTAGTCTTGACTAGTGTTGTAATTATGTTATTCGTTGTTGCGGAGTTGTTAATTACCAGTTGGTTGTGCGATAATTCCTTTTTGCTTCTGCTAGTATGTGTCATCTTGGATGACTAGTATTGTGATTATCATTATAACTGTTGTTTATTTGTCTGCTGAGCGGATGACCTCTACTTCTAGAGAGGTCATGCCGAAATTTTGTAAATTTCGGTGGCTTAGTTTTAAGCCGGCTTTAAGAGTTTAGAAGTTGTTTTCAGTATTTTCGTAGAGGTGTCATTAGTTAATTAGAGGGTTGGTAGCATCCGTGGCGCGATTGGCGTCGGGGTGTTACACTCCATCCACACATTCATTTATCATCAATACTTCATACAAAAACCATAACCTTTTATCATGAACACGAATTGAACCATTATACTTGACTCAAAACTCATGTCTTTGATATCAATATCACCCTAATCCTACTAGTGAGCACCAGCACGGAACATAAGTTATCACAACAAATCACAAAGACAAGGCACATCATTCTTCAATGTAGCACACATAGCAAATAAACAAAGATGCACATGCAAAATTTCATTCTCTAATGTCATTCATAAGTATTCACATAGCCTACCCATACTCGTGTTGTCAGTATAACCACAACAAGCATTAGCGGTACACATATCAAATCAATCAAGACATTCAATCTACAATTCACAAAGTTCAATCAATTGATGCACTTGCCTTCAACTTCTCGAGACGGTGTGGCTGTGAGACCCCGTTCGGATGAACAGGAACCTCCATGTGATTACTGTGCTATTCCCTGGATCAGTAGCTAGCACTCACATGTTTACAACAATTGGAAATCATAACCATACAAATAATAAATAAGCGGAAGCGATTACATAAATAAATATTACAACTCAGGGGAATAAAGCGACAAAGGAAGCAACGTCTCGTAGTTTGCCCAACCATTCCGTGAGGCAACCCGACGAGCATAAACTCCGCACGTAAAATAAATCGCTTCAAGAAGAACCCGCAACCTGCGACGAAGAGAGGCTCGAAGCAACGCTAACATACCCCTACAATATAATTAAGCAAGGGTGAGTACTTTACATACTCAGCAAGACTTGAGCAAAACCTATCATATATGCAGGCCTTTTCAAAGGAAGCTACTACAGTTAATTTGCATAAAGCGAATTTGCATTTGTAAATCGAGTTATTTGCAAACGGAATTTATAAAAGCAAGTTTAATTGATAACAAGTAAATAAAGCATAATAACACTCACCGTCCTCCATGACGTGAGCGACGAAACATTCACATTCCTGAAATCCACAACTGTCGGCCCTTCGACATAAAACATAGTTGCAAAACAAATAGAACCAACCCTTTTGAAAATAATAAAACATCTAACATTGGAATGACTTCACCGAGTGCTCATGACCGCGAGCGCGGCTAATTAATTAGATTTAAACTCTGCAGAGGTGTACAACTTTACCCACAAGGAATGATCAACTTTTGCCCGACACACTTCCTTAGGTGTGACGTCAAGAAGACCATACATAGTCATTACATTACCTAGACATGGCTTTGACCAGCCCGGGACGTTAACCCCTGCCGTAGAACTAGAAACACACACCCAAGCCGTGGATCCACTTTCACACACCCAACACAACGTTTCTAAACACGGCAGGGCGTACACCGTTGCATTAGCAAGTAGACTGACGGAATACCCGTCGGGTAGACTGACCGAAAACACATGCGAGCTCCGCCTACCAATGTACAAAGCCATGTCTAATTAACATAATAAGCTATGGCTAACCCATCCTCACCCTTGTGGTTGCACGGAAATCTCGGATCAATAGCGTCCCATTGCTCGGTCCTTAAACTGACACGGGCGACACTCCACCCTACACTACGCTAAATGCTCGTCACACAAACCGCTATCGCCAATAATCGCCCGCATCAAAGCATAGTTTCATTTTGGGTTTTTAATCAATGTACCCGCAACCAACAGTGACATTTTCAAAGTTTTCAGGAAAACAAATACTGATTTGATCATGTACATTGCTAATTCTAAAGCATGGCTAAGCAGGTTAAATATGTTCGCATATACCCAAGATGACATTAAGTAATGCCTATCCTCATTCTATGGTTATCAAGGTTCACAAATTCATAATCATCAAAAGAGATTCATGTGACAGCAGGTATAACTACCAAATCCACAAGATAGCAATTTACATAAAGTAATCGCATGCATAAAATAATTTGATGCACAAAAGGAATATAAAATACTGGGATCAATATGGTCAAAGGATGCTTGCCTTGCTTAATTATGGCTTACGGCGAAGACGAGGATAGCGGTTGACGACGACGACGGAGAATAGGGACGTCGGGTCTACTCGTCGAACAACGGAAACAACGCAAAGCAATAAACTAACTTCAATAAAGGCATAAAGAAAATAGACAGCAAAACAAATAAACTCTGATAAAGAAACAGGGATTGCTCTTTTATGAATTTATTAATCTTATTTTACAAATTCAAGATGCAAGGATTGGTTGGATTAATAGAATAAATCATTAGTTGCAAGGTTTCATTGATTTACTATTCATGATATGAGTTTTGACAATCATTAATATTTGCGGGCTTTGCTCTACTAGGATTCAGAGACAAAGCAAGTTAAATTAAGGATATTTTCTTATATTATCTTGCAGATTATATCTTAAAGATCAATTCTAGACTATTCTTTACATTATTAGCATTTAGATGAGTTACTTTGCGAGTTAATGAAAATGCTTAAATGATTTCATTAGAGTTTGAATGATTTGTTATTTATCTTTTATTGATTTTGCTTAGAATTAGCTTTACGCAAGTTAAATCTCTTGATTCAAAGCTCGACTTAGCTTACATGATAATTGAGAAGGTTCGGTGATAAAAATAACTTAACTACAGGCTTCCTTCACTATTACCTAAAGGGTATTCATTCGCATTAAGACCTAAAGTAATATGATTACTTAGCGTTATTCAGCTATTAAGATTTGTATGCACAACCTAATGAACTATGGTTATTTCTTCATACTAAGATGGTTTATACTTTGCATAACAATCCTAAGCTAGTTCCATAAATTTTAGGCTTTAGCTGATACATTATAATCATTGCCGAAAAGGCTTAAGTGATATTATATAGTTTGCACTATTCGGAATCGGCAGGAAGTGAAACAAAAGGTTAATGCTTAAGGGTTTTGATCTGATGAGATTAATATGTAAACCTTAATGGATTAAGATTCTTTTTACAGAACATGGTAGTATAAACTTTGTACAATGATTTTAAATTGGTTTCACTGATTTTAACATTTAGACGAGTTATTTTATCTATCGTTGAAACTGTCTAAATGATCACAATACGAACACTAAATCGGCTAACTTCATTTTAAGTTTTCAACTACATTATACATGATCTTTAACTCATTTTTCAGGTGTTAGCAGGGAATAACCCATGAAGTGTTTTAAAGTTGATTTGGCATTATTTTAGCTTTAATTGCAATAGGTAAACTATTTACTTATTGTTATCATTAACCTTTTCTTTCATCAAGAGAATGCAAATTGAGTTTGATTTTGAGTATTTATGCATACATGGGTTCTTCTGTTTCCAGAACCTATTGCAACCTACACTATCATTTTGTGAGCCACTATGCTAGTGTTTTGCTAAGAGCCATGAAAGGGTTTAATGATGATTAGCAAGCAATTATATTAAACTTGGTTTCAAGATTACATATTTTTGCATGATTAGGTATATTACAATCCCGAGCACCTAATCATTTCTTATATGATTTTATAAGTTATATCCTTCACATGAGAAATAATGATCATAATAGTGTGTTCTTCTCATTTTAAATCTAACTAATTATCCTATTATTTAAAGATTGAATATTTTTGTATATTTGAATACATCTTGATCTTAACATCGCATGAATATTTATTTCATCAGTTCATTACCCATTATACACAAGTTCTCATTAAAACCCACATTAGCACCCTAATCAAAGTTTAACATAAATAATTATTCTGCAGACCAAAAATTAGATATTTTTACATATTTAGATTCTTTCGATTTTAGATGATTATACAAATTTATTTTACTGGAATTGAATTATTAGTTCAAAAGATATTCACAGATCAATTGCCGACCAATTTGAAAATTTCTTAAAAGGAAATACGTTTTGTTACAGAGAATCGCCTCCTCTGGTTAAACTGAAGAAACTGCTCTGGTGACCCTTGGGACCCTGCGCGTCGGTGAGGAAAGGCAGAGCAGCGGCTAGGGCTGGCGGCGATTGCTCTGGCGAAGTTCCCATGGCGGCGCGGCAGGAAGCTGCACTGGCGAGAGAGCTTCGGTGGTGTAACCGATTCGCGGAAGAGACTGCAGACGGGGGCGCAACCGAGCTCCAGGCGGCGGAAATGGCGGTGACCAACGGAGAAGAAGAACAAAGGCATTAGAGATGGAATCCGTGGCATTGTGAGCATCAGGGAGTCACAAGGAGTCTATTTTCAAGGTTTACCTGAAGGAAGAATCCCCGAGAAGCTCTACCCACGGCGGCCGGACTTGGGGAAGAAGAGCTCTCGGTGGCAGCGACATTTCGCATGGGAGAGACCCAAAATTGTTGAGGGCTTTTGATGCTTGAGCCTTGGAGATGCTTCGGCTCCGAGGGATTTGAAGAAGGATCGCTGAAGCTCTCACATTTTGCTTGGCCCCTAACAATGAGAGGCTTCGAAAATGGTGGAAATCTGAGAGGATTTCGGTGTTTTGGTTGAGCAAGGAAGGGAAGGATGAAGGGGAAATGAAGCACTGCTTCTGGTGGTTCCCAAGGTGCAATGCACTTGGCTTGAGGGCTGGATTGGAGCTTCGAGAGACATCGGCTGCGGCCTTCAATGGAACGAATCGGAGACCAGGATGATGAGTTCGCGAAGAAGCTCGGGACCACTGCTCGCTGGATCGCAATTCTCCAATGTGCCAACGGAACGGAAAGGAAAGGAATTGGCCCACGCGTCGGTGACTGATCGAAGTTTATTTTCGGATTTTGATTTTTCTTTGAGATCAATTGAAGTATATTATTTTTGAAACTTTGTTTTTCAAAAGGATTTGATTTCATAATGCTTATGTAAAATTTCCAACTCCATTTGTGATTCCATTATTTCATGTGAATTCCGACAATATATTATTTTGGATTTAAAAGTTATCTTTTCATTTTACTTCTGTAATATTTTATGCATAAAATCTCAATTGCTGGCTCAGATGTTTTAATTGAATGATCAGGGTTCTCGTGGTAATTTTCTAAATTTTTACTTTTTACATTTTTGCTTTTCTTCTCTTTCGTTCTTTTTTTCCATTTATTGAATTTTTCATACAAAGAACAATTCCAAGGAAATCCAAATAAAATTCGATAATGCCAAGAAACTCAGAAATAAATATTTTTGAATTTAAAATATTTATTTTCACTTTATTGAATTTTTGGGATGTTACAGATCTACCCCCCTTACAGAAATCTCGACCCCGAGATTTGGCGGGTCTAAGGAAAGAAATCGGGATATTCTTCTTGAAGGCGATCTTCACGTTTCCAAATTGCTTCTTCTTCAGAATGATTGTTTCGTTGAACCTTGATCATCTTGTAGCATTTATTACGAGTTTGACGTTCATCTTCTTTTAAGATTCTAGTCGGATGCTTCTAATAAGTTAAACTAGGTTGTAGATAAGTTTTACGTAGCTGGGTGAGCTCAGAACGAAGATGGAGACGTTTTCTTAATTGCGATACCTAGGAGATACGATAAACGCTGGAGATAGAATGACAACTCTAATTTACATGCTTTTTATTCCAATTTCTCAGCGATACGATATAGCCTAATATATCATGGCGCCAGGTTATCTCGGATGTGGAAACGGCGAATACTACGAACCTTATAATTCTCGAGGATGAGATAGATTTAGGAGTTCTTTATCGGAGGTGACTTTGTCGTTCTGTTGATACGTCGTCTTCATTGCAATTGCTTTACTGGACCTTCGTTTTGCGATTCCAAATTGTCGTGCGAGAATTAGAAAAGAATTCTATTTGAGTTTTAGGTAAGCAGATGAGATATACTAATACTTTCTACCCGTTTCTTTTGGTTGTGTAATCAGTATTGTTACTAAGGACAATCTAGTTTAGAGAGTGGTATGTGATATGTTTTGAATCCTTGAGGCAAAAGAAAGATTGCATTGTCATTATATTTATTCGGAAAAACTCTGAATGCTTAATGCCCTGAAGGATATTTGAATACAATGGCTGATTTGTATAATTCAACCTCGATCGATTTAAATGAGCCGAGCATAAAGGTCATTTCGGATGGACTTTAGATTGAAAACAAGATAGTGATAATCCAAGGATTGGATTGAGGTAAAAGAATTATAAGATGATCCTGATGGTTTGATTCGTTTGATCACTTTAGCAGATAAAGGGTTTTCATTTTCTTTGGTTCCAACAGTTATGAAGGAATGAAAGGCACAGAATTCAAAAGATTGTTGGCAAAAATTGAATACACAAGGAACGTACTCAATATCACAACAAGTGCTAGATACAATCACACGAAAAAGATGTTTATGTTCAACGCCTGATGTTGGAGCAAGGGTTGACTTCAGGGGTTGACATGAGCACTTAACGCTTTCCAGGTCTTTGAGATAGCCTAAAAGTTACTAATGTCTTTCTTGACGAGGTGAATTAAAATTTTTCTTGGGTGGATATTGGCAGAGTGTTCAAGTTATTTTCGGCTGATGCAGGCGACGTTATCCAATTTACTCGAAACAACGAAAAGGTTGTTTACTAATGGTATAAACTAGATGATCAGGGAGTGACTAGGATCAAAGAATTGTAACGGAGCTAACTTGAATCCTAGTAGGTTTAAATACATAAGTGTCGTTCATAGTGCTACGCCTGGTAGATCATAAGCTTCTTTTCGCGAATTAGCGCTGTAGGAAAATGCCATGAATGACTGGATTGACATTTTAAGCCAGATGGATATATGTCTAAGGAATTGTTTGTTCGCAGATCCTGGTTCATGTGGGTTATGGGCCCACCACGCTTCCGCTGCGCGGCTCTGATTTAGGTAATGGTTGGCATAATGCCCCACATTTACCACAACAAAAGCAGATAATATTGACTTCCTGGTTTTGAGTAACAGATAGCTATTTCTTAACGTTGCTGGAAAGGCGAATAGATGACGATGATTGAAATTAAAAATAAAGTTGAGCAGAATTCTTCTTAGGACATGTATTATTGTTTAAGCGTCTCTAATTCTTTAACAAATTTTCCGAACAAACTGCTTCAGATTTTTATTTCTCCTACTCTTGATTGTTACCAACCTGTCTGATGCGACTTCTGGTATACCTATGGTTTGTAGGACATATTTGTTCAACTTGCGGACATTGTTTAGCGATACGGTTCTTTTTGTGACAGTTGAATTATTCACACTGTTCTCGTGGTATGTTGCTAGATTTATATGTATGCTAAATATTATTTTGTGAACTTCAATTCGTTGCTTTCCAGAACATCCTTTAGCCTAATGACTTTCTTTATCAGATAGGAAGCATGGTGTTAGCAATTGCTATTTACTACTTTCTTAGTGAAGGTAGTTAGGATCAAGTGTTGTTCCTTTAATTCCTTGAGTGATATTTCCTGTGCGGCATGACAGAGTTTGAAAGGAATCATCACTCGAAGATGACAAGCTGTTTTCAAAGGGAAAACAGACTAGGACAGTAACTAGTTTCAAGTTCACCTGACACTAGTTCATTTCATTTGCAGATTCATGAAAGAGGATTTTTGCAAGGATGCAAAACAAAGATTCACAAGAATATTTGTGATAGAAGGATGTTTACAGTTGCTGAATTGCATGAGGAAGGATTGGTACAAATAGCCGAGAGGCATTTACGTAAACAATCGACCTAGGGTTGCATGCGTGCAAGAAAAGGAAAGTACAAATCCTAGGCTCTGACTAAAGAAGGACCCGATCCTATATATGGCAAAATCCTGGCTAATCACCATTATCTAACAGTTTGAGGTCAAAGTAAAAGCGATAGTTGGCTGAGTGAGATCTTCGCCAACACAGAGAAGTTTGTGTGCTTATTAGAGAAGAAGCGGGGTAAACTGAGAAAACTCTGGATAGGTATTTAAAAGAGAAATGAGGATGTTCCCATAAAATATGAATGGGTGTGAGTATAGGCGACCAAGTTGCAGCAGGTCTGTGCAACAAGTAGCGGTTTCACTGTTTGATTAACCTAGGTATGGGGAAAGTTTAATGGCTGAGTGTATAGATAAAAGTATGACGGCTATCCCATCACCATTACTAGCATCAGTGAGCTGGGCATTGTGTTGGGTAATGATTTTGACCTTCGCAAAGTAGCAAATGGTATTACTTATAGGACGTTTTTCAGGAGAATAATTTTCTTCACAGCTAAAGCAATTGGTTGCACTCTCATCAGTAGCATGTCCTATTTCTCCCTAACGAATGCAAGCACAGTCTTTGGATTTGCTAAGGTGACAATACTTCAAAGAACAATTCTTAGATATCGAACAAGTTATAAGAATAGATTTCTGGTCCGAACCATTTTCTTTTTCGGCTAGAATCATGCCAAGGTTGATTATAAGGGCTGAAAAGTTTATTACTCATTACTTTCAGCGGATGAATCAATGGATTGTGTTGTGTCGCAGGCATCCTGCAACAATATTTATGAGAGTAAAGCTATTTAGATGAAATTCTGTTAGATTAGAGGCATTTTGCAACCATGTTTGACAAGATGTTGGAATCATAGAAAGATGGTTAGATAAGGGTTACTTATATTACGAAGTAATATTTGATTCTTTCCAATTAACTCTAATTGTAGTTTCTATGCCGATTATGTAATTTTTGGTTCGGTTTATAAGGCAACGTTTCGTTCTTTAAAATCTTTTTAATTAAAATTTTCTTATTAAGCAGGGTTAACGCATCGTAAATTTCAACCTAATGGTTTAACCTTCACGAGAGTAACCCGAGAGCAATACAAAAGATTTACAGCAAAACTTTAATAACACAGAAATACTACACATATATTTAACTTAGTATATAGGAAGGGTATCTATGGTTCTTCTTTCTACTGGCCATATGTATTTATGTATAAAAGGTGTACTATATAGCTAGGATAATAAGTAGCCCGTATACTGCTATGCTCCCAAGTAGACTATTCAGTGACGAGTTTCTTTTAATCTTCGCACCGCTTGCTGTATTAGTCTTCCGAGGCTTCGATGAAGTTGGAGAAGTTGTGATGTTTCATTGCTTCCGTCTTCTTGAAGTTGTTGCTGCAAACATCCCGATGTTGCTGACTTGTTGCTTAATTTATTTTCAACAAGTTTGTTGGTAGTTTTCATTTTGCAAAAAGACAGTGAGAGAAATATTGCTAAAAAGAATAACTTAGGAGTGGAGAAAGAAAATTCTACACAGGGGGAAAATGTGTATACAGATAAGAAGATTAAATTCTATAGTTGGGGAAAAGAGTATGTATACAACTAATGCTAATCTTTTTATACTTCTTATAGAAACTAGGTTTCGATTTTTTTTTCCAGTTCTCATCTTTAACAACCAATTAGAAGTATATAACTTTTCCTGGTTCTAACTCATTTACATGGTATATAATCTAAGCAAGGTGATAAAGTGAGTTTTAAGGCATGGTGAAGAGCTATTGGTGAAAAAGATTATGTTTTAGTTAACCTAAAGCAGCTTGAGCTAGTTTGGTGTTTACTAATATGGTGATCTCAAGCAAAGCTAAGAGTAGTAATAGAGACTATACTACTAATCTTGGTGAGGTTTAATTTCGTGGATGGTTACTGTCCATAACGGTTACACATACGAAAAGTTATGCGGAAAGAAGGGATAAGTTTGTATAAAATTTTATAGAAAGATGAGATAAGCTATTTCACGACTTCTTATTCACCCTATGGGTTGAGTTCTCGATATTCATACATAAGGACATTTTATTATGAAACTTTAACCGAGAGGTTGAGTTCACACATAAATCACCCGGGCAAACAGAATAAAACAAATTTCAAGTAGCGAATACCAACACCAAATGAACATGCTTTATACAACCAAAGTAAAATAATATGCTACGCGTAGGGTTCCTTTCTTGAGGGGATTCCTAATTCATTCTAATCTTACGCCCTTCATGAAGTAGGATCTTCAAGTTTTATACGCTTTGTCGAGGTTAGCGAAGTGTTGTCGACTTCTGGAGATGGTTGTTGTATATAGTGCGGTCTTAAATCGACTAGCATGAAGCATGACAGCAACATATCTCAAACATCTTCACCAGCAATACTGAGGATGAACCATGAGCAGAGATTTCTTTTTGAAATAAGGGAAATTTATTTGCAAACCAAAATGAATGTAGAGGTAAGAATAGAGTCTTAAGAATGGGAAGAGAGCAGCAAGTCTACATTCTGCAAATATAATAGCTTTTGGAAGTAAGATTTTGAATTTGTTTATTCCAATGCTAACGACCATTCTATCTAAGGTTTATCCTACGGTCAGTATAGCTCTGATACCAACGCTGTGAGACCCCGTTCGGATGAACAGGAACCTCCATGTGATTACTGTGCTATTCCCTGGATCAGTAGCTAGCACTCACATGTTTACAACAATTGGAAATCATAACCATACAAATAATAAATAAGCGGAAGCGATTACATAAATAAATATTACAACTCAGGGGAATAAAGCAGCAAAGGAAGCAATGTCTCGTAGTTTGCCCAACCATTCCCGCGCAGTAACCGACTGCATAAACTCTAGACAGAAAATAAATCGCTTCAAGAAGAACCCACAACCTGCGACGAAGAGAGTCTCGAAGCAACGCTAACATACCCTACAATATAATTAAGCAAGGGTGAGTACTTTACATACTCAAAGAAGACTTGAGCAAAACCTATCATATATGCGAGCCTTTTCAAAGGAAGCTACTACTGATTAATTTGCATAAAGCGAATTTGCATTTATAATCGAGTTATTTGCAAACGGAATTTATAAAAGCAAGTTTAATTGATAACAAGTAAATAAAGCATAATAACACTCACCGTCCTCCATGACGTGAGCGACTTAAACATTCACATTCACGAAATCCACAACCGCCGGCCCTTCGACATAAAAACATAGTTGCAAAACAAATAGAACCAACCCTTTTGAAAATAATAAAACATCTAACATTGGAATGACTTCACCGAGTGCTCATGACCGCGAGCGCGGCTAATTAATTAGATTTAAACTCGCAGAGGTGTACAACTTTACCCACAAGGAATGATCAACTTTTGCCCGACACACTTCCTTAGGTGTGACGTCAAGAAGACCATACATAGTCATTACATTACCTAGACATGGCTTTGACCAGCCGGGACGTTAACCCCCGTAGAACTAGAAATACACACCCAAGCCGTGGATCCACTTTCACACACCCAACACAACGTTTCTAAACACGGCAGGCGTACACGTTGCATTAGCAAGTAGACTGACGGAATACCCCGTCGAGGTAGACTGACCGGAAAACCTGTGCGAGCTCCCGCCTACCAATGTACAAAGCCATGTCTAATTAACATAATAAGCTATGGCTAACCCATCCTCACCCTTGTGGTTGCACGGAAATCTCGGATCAATAGCGTCCCATTGCTCGGTCCTTAAACTGACACGGGCGACACTCCACCCTACACTACGTGCAAGCTCGTCTGCACAACCGGCTATCGCCAATAATCGCCCGCATCAAAGCATAGTTTCATTTTGGGTTTTAATCAATGTACCCGCAACCAACAAAGGACATTTTCAAAGTTTTCGGAAAACAAATCTGATTTGATCATGTACATTGCTAATTCTAAAGCATGGCTAAGGTGTTAAATATGTTC
Source organism: Guadua angustifolia (assembly GCA_036346375.1). Lineage (NCBI taxonomy): Eukaryota > Viridiplantae > Streptophyta > Magnoliopsida > Poales > Poaceae > Guadua > Guadua angustifolia. The sequence goes on from CM070510.1 coordinate 48,361,199, forward strand.
GCATATACCCAAGATGACATTAAGTAATGCCTATCCTCATTCTATGGTTATCAAGGTTCACAAATTCATAATCATCAAAAGAGATTCATGTGACAGCAGGTATAACTACCAAATCCACAAGATAGCAATTTACATAAAGTAATCGCATGCATAAAACAATTTGATGCACAAAAGGAATATAAAATACTGGGATCAATATGGTCAAAGGATGCTTGCCTTGCTTAATTATGGCTTACGGTGAAGACGAGGATAGCGGTTGACGACGACGACGGAGAATAGGGACGTCGGGTCTACTCGTCGAACAACGGAAACAACGCAAAGCAATAAACTAACTTCAATAAAGGCATAAAGAAAATAGACAAAAAACAAATAAACTCGATAAAGAAACAGGATTGCTCTTTTATGAATTTATTAATCTTATTTTACAAATTCAAGATGCAAGGATTGGTTGGATTAATAGAATAAATCATTAGTTGCAAGGTTTCATTGATTTACTATTCATGATATGAGTTTTGACAATCATTAATATTTGCGGGATTTACTATTCATGATATGAGTTACTTTGCGAGTTAATGAAAATGCTTAAATGATTTCATTAGAGTATGAATGATTTGTTATTTATCTTTTATTGATTTTGCTTAGAATTAGCTTTACGCAAGTTAAATCTACTGATTCAGGCTACTGACTTAGCTTACATGATAATTGAGAAGGTTCTGGTGATAAAAATAACTTAACTACAGGCTTCCTTCACTATTACCTAAAGGGTATTCATTAGCATTAAGACCTAAAGTAATATGATTACTTAGCGTTATTCACTATTAAGATTTGTATGCACAACCTAATGAACTATGGTTATTTCTTCATACTAAGATGGTTTATACTTTGCATAACAATCCTAAGCTAGTTCCATAAATTTTAGGCTTTAGTGATACATTATAATCATTGCGAAAAGGCTTAAGTGATATTATATAGTTTGCACTATTCGAATCGGCAGGAAGTGAAACAAAAGGTTAATGCTTAAGGGTTTTGATCTGATGAGATTAATATGCAAACCTTAATGGATTAAGATTCTTTTTACGAACATGGTAGTATAAACTTTGTACAGTGATTTTAAACTAGTTTCACTGATTTTAACATTTAGACGAGTTATTTTATCTATCGTTGAAACTGTCTAAATGATCACAATCTGAACGCTAAATCGGCTAACTTCATTTTAAGTTTTCAACTACATTATACATGATCTTTAACTCATTTTTCGGTGTTAGCAGGAATAACCCATGAAGTGTTTTAAAGTTGATTTGGCATTATTTTAGCTTTAATTGCAATAGGTAAACTATTTACTTATTGTTATCATTAACCTTTTCTTTCATCAAGAGAATGCAAATTGAGTTTGATTTTGAGTATTTATGCATACATGGGTTCTTCTGTTTCCGTAACCTATTGCAACCTACACTATCATTTTGTGAGCCACTATGCTAGTGTTTTGCTAAGAGCCATGAAAGGGTTTAATGATGATTAGCAAGCAATTATATTAAACTTGGTTTCAAGATTACATATTTTTGCATGATTAGGTTTATTACAATCCCAGAGCACCTAATCATTTCTTATATGATTTTATAAGTTATATCCTTCACATGAGAAATAATGATCATAATAGTGTGTTCTTCTCATTTTAAATCTAACTAATTATCCTATTAATTAAAGATTGAATATTTTTGTATATTTGAATACATCTTGATCTTAACATCGCATGAATATTTATTTCATCAGTTCATTACCCATTATACACAAGTTCTCATTAAAACCCACATTAGCACCCTAATCAAAGTTTAACATAAATAATTATTCTGCAGACCAAAAATTAGATATTTTTACATATTTAGATTCTTTCTGATTTTAGATGATTATACAAATTTATTTTACTGGAATTGAATTATTAGTTCAAAAGATATTCACAGATCAATTGCCAGCCAGCTGAAAATTTCTTAAAAAGAAATACGTTTTGTTACAGAGAATGCGCCTCCTCTGGTTAAACTGAAGAAACTGCTCTAGCTGACCCTTGGGACCCGCGGCGTCAGTGAGGGAAGGCAGAGCAGCGGCTAGGGCTGGCCGGCGACGGTGCTACGGTGAAGTTCCGGCGACGGCGACGGCTTGGGAAGCTGCAGCTCGGCGAGGAGAGCTCGGTGGTGTAACCGATTCGGCAGAAGAGACTGCAGACAGGGGCGCAACCGAGCTCCAGGCGGCGGAAATGGCGGTGACCAATGGAGAAGAAGAACAAAGGCATTAGAGATGGAATCGGTGGCATTGTGAGCATCAGGGAGTCACAAGGAGTCTATTTTCAAGGTTTACCTGAAGGAAGAATCCCCGAGAAGCTCTACCCACGGCGGCCGGACTTGGGGAAGAAGACCTCTCGGCGGCAGCGACATTTCGCATGGGAGAGACCCGAAATTGTTGAGGGCTTTTGATGCTTGAGCCTTGGAGATGCTTCGGCTCCGAGGGATTTGAAGAAGGATCGCTGAAGCTCTCACATTTTGCTTCGCGCCCTAACAGCAGAGGCTTGCGAAAATGGTGGAAATGCAGAGGGATTTCGGTGTTTTGGCTGAGCAAGGAAGGGAAGGATGAAGGGGAAATGAAGCACTGCTTCTGGTGGTTCCCAAGGTGCAATGCACTTGGCTTGAGGGCTGGATTGGAGCTTCGAGAGACATCGGCTGCAGCGCTCAGTGGAACGAACGGAGACTGCCAGTGGAACGAACGGAGACCAGGACGATGAGTTCGGCAGCAAGCTCTGGGACCACTGTCAGTGACTGCAATGCTCCAATGTGCCAACGGAACGGAAAGGAAAGGAATTGGCCCACGCGTCGGTGACTGATCGAAGTTTATTTTCGGATTTTGATTTTTCTTCGAGATCAATTGAAGTATATTATTTTTGAAACTTTGTTTTTCAAAAGGATTTGATTTCATAATGCTTATGTAAAATTTCCAACTCCATTTGTGATTCCATTATTTCATGTGAATTCCGACAATATATTATTTTGGATTTAAAAGTTATCTTTTCATTTTACTTCTGCAATATTTTATGCATAAAATCTCAATTGCTGGCTCAGATGTTTTAATTGAACGATCAGGGTTCTCGTGGTAATTTTCTAAATTTTTACTTTTTACATTTTTGCTTTTCTTCTCTTTCGTTCTTTTTTTTCCATTTATTGAATTTTTCATACAAAGTGTAGGATCGGATGGCTTCAATCAGAGGGGGGGTGAATGATTGAACGGAAGCTAAAATCAAATTTTTGCCTTTTGAAACACCCCAAACAAACTCAGATTGCTTAATTTGTATTCAACAAGAACCTTATTGCTTCAGACCAAATTTGCACAAGTATGCGGACCAAAACTTACGCCTCGGACAGAGAGTTGCACGTGTATGACGAACAAAATTTCTACTGTAGCAAAGGAGTTGCATGTGTATGACGGACAAAACTTCGTTTCTGATATGTGTATGACGGACAAAATGAAAACAGCCTAACACACGTTTACTAAAACAATAATTCCCAAATATCCAACCGTTGGATTGATGTGAAATTTTAACTGCAGAAACTAGACTCTATTCCGAAGTGAACACAAAAAGAATCAACTCAATCGGACTTATGGATCTAAAGTTATATCCCTCGCAAGACAGACGAACCAAATCCCGATCTAATAGCTACAGACCAAATTCAGACTAGTGACGGACAAAACTTAAACAATAAGATTACTGGAGATTTAACCGTTAGATCGACATGAAATTTTAACTGTAGAAACTAGATTAGTTGATGAATCAAACCCAATGAAAATCAACTCGATCGGATCTACAGATTAAAAGATATTACCTTCGCAAGATCACTGAATCTGATGATGACGGAATTTGATTTCAAAAGCTATGACGGACAAATCTTCGAACTTCAATCTGAACTGCAGCTATCACGGACCAAACTTTAGAGAAAGAACCAACTATGACGGACAAAACTTCAGAACTTCAATCTGAAAGCAGCCAAGAGCAAACGCAAGAAAACTTTACGAAAGATTGATTTTATTTCATTGTCTAAAGTACTCCAACACAAGAGTACAAACCCTAATTCCTTGCACACGGCACAGGAATCAAAAACTAGAAAACCCTAGTCTGGACGCTTGTATCAAACAGGAGACACACCCTCCTATTTATACAAAGCAAAAACAGAAAGATTGAATACAACTCCACTTCCAACATGGAAAGAGTTCATATTCATCTCAATCTGGCCCAACATGACAAAAACAACTCTTGCACGCATGCAAGAACAGAGAGATTGAATACAACTCCACTTCCAACATGGAAAGAGTTCGTATCTATCTCAACTTGGCCCAATATGGCCGAAAACAATTCCTTGCACTTGCACGCATGAACAGCCCACCTGCTGCAAATACGTGACTAACCAGCCTTCATGTGCATGTTCTCTAGCCCGAACACCCCGCATGACATCCTTGACCACCAAGACCTCGATTCCTCCCTGAACCTAGTCCCGAACCTCAGTTACGGTCCCGTCATCGACCACGTTCGCCCTCGAGCAACACCTGCACATGAATTAAACAAAAACGAGTCCGAGCACAAGTCCACGACTTGACTCAAAGTTAATCCATGCAACCACTCACATGAGCGCATTGCATCAAACAAAATCCATCATGCTATCTCCAGCATAATAATCATCTTAGCATAGCACATGCACAAGCACCATTCATGCTATAACCAAAAGCACTTTACAATGCCAATTTCACCATTCAACCAATTTTTCATCACATGATCTCACACAAAGAACAATTCCAAGGAAATCCAAATAAAATTCGATAATGCCAAGAAACTCAGAAATAAATATTTTCAAATTTAAAATATTTATTTTCACTTTATTGAATTTTCGGGATGTTACAGTGGCGAGACGAGGTTACCACACCTAGGGTCACACCACCTGCACATGGATATAACTCACTCAAAAACATGTCCATAAATCAACTCATACTAAGCCGGCTTCGCAACCCACTCGAAAAAACCTGAAAACAGAAATCTGATACCCGGGACAGCACTCGGTAAAATGGGCATAACTTTCAAACGGCTGAACGAAATTTAGCGATTCTGGACTTCATTGAAAGGTAATTCGATTATCTACAACTTTTTCTATAGCCGACTGACCGGGAAAAGCACCAATTATTCCCAGATTTGCGACGAACAGCAGACAGCCGCAAAAATACTTCGCTCTGGACAGCACGCGGTAAAATAGTCATAACTTTTAAATGGCTGAACGAAACTTGATGATTTTGGTCTCTATTGAAAAGTAATTCAATTATCTACAACTTTCGTTATATCCAAACCCCCAAGAAATGCTTGGAGAATTTTTGAACAGCAGCTCTAACAGGAGGCAAAAATCTGCTCGAAACTGAAATTTCAAATCACTCTAGTCTCTCAATCCCTCAACTAAATACATTGCAAAAGCAAGAACCCTAGCCAAGCATTTCATCAAACACCATGCATGCAAGCAATCTCACCCCCAAAATTTTTAGGGTTTTTACCTCAATCCTTCACATGGAGAGAAGAAGGGAGGTGGGGGAGATGTTGGCCGGAGAAGAGGGTCGCCGGCAGGGGCGCTGGAGGGAGCCGGCCATCGCTCATTCTTTGCTTCTTTCGATTCTTTGTTGCTTTCATTGCTTTTTCCGAGTGGGGAGGCAGCCAGGAGAGCCACGCCAGGGAGAACGGCGCTGTGGCAGCAACGCTTGGGGAGAACGGCGCCCGAGCAAGGAAGACCGGAGGAGGAGCGCAAGGGTCTCGCCAGAGCAAGGGTCTTGGCTGCATGTCGTTCTTCGAAAAGGAGAGGAGAGAGAGTGTCGACGAAATGGGGAAAAAGGCAGCCTCCCTCCCAAAGAGTTCTGACCACACACATTAGTAGAGAGAAAGAGGGTTAGAAACAACAAGAAATGAGACCTCTTCCAAAACAAAATTCCAAAGTGCAACATTAAACCCTTAGTGCAACCCAATTACTTTTCAATTCTTGGCGAAATGATAGATGCCAGATAAATAAACTTGCCGTAAAACTATACGGCTGGGAGAAAAACAACCATTCGATAAGTAATTCACGAAAAACCCAAAACCTTTAATTGAATTAATAACCGCGTGACGGATGAACCTTGAATCAAGAAGGTGGAAAACAACTCTGGCGAAAACCCAGGCAAAGAAGGTTTGCGGTATTACATCAACAAGTGGTGCAAGGATTAAAAGAAACTCGTCATTAAATAGTCTACTTGAAAGATAGTATTATACAAACTACACATTATTCTAGCTATGTAGTAAACGTTTTATGCAAAAATACGTATGGTACAACCAGTAAAAGAAAAACCATAGATACCCATCCTACGTACTAAGCAAAATGTATACATATTACTTCTGTGTTATTGACTTCTGTGTTATTGAAATTTTGATGTAAATCTTTTCTATTGCTTTCGGGTTACTCTCGTGAATGTTAAACCACTAGGTTGAAATTTACGATGCGTTAACCCTACTTAATAAGAAAATTTTAATTAAAAAAAGATTTTAAAGAACGAAATGTTGCCTTATAAACCAAGCCAAAAACCACTTAATCCGCATAGAAACTTTCCAAAAATAATATTTTAATGAACGGAATGTTGCCGTAAAACCTAATAAAAATTTCATCTAAATAGCTTTACTCTAATAAATATTGTTGCAGGATGCCTGCGACACAATTCATTAATACATCTACTAAAAGTAATGAGTAATAGAATTTTTTTAGCCTTTGTAATCGACCTTCAGCTCTCCCTAAATAACTGAAATGCATCCTTTCACTCATCTCAAGTATTTTAACATACTCTGTATCTCTCCTTAAATTAACTTATTCTTGCTAATGATTCTCAGTATAAATTGCTAACACTCCTCATCTAATTCGTGAAACCTCGCAAGACACTCAACTGCCAAGAAATGATAATCCTATCCAAGTTCAACTAAATCCTTTGTACTTAGCTAAAGCACTTCCTTTTCAACCTAGCAATCGTCATAACTCTCCACTTTCGCAAGGTTCGCAAGAAAAAAAATGTTAGAATCTGTAACCATGGTGTAAATGCTCACCATAATTGAACAAATCACCAAATGCACACCCCTCTATTCTAACAACTCGCACAAAATATTTCCAACCTTGGTGTAGCTTTTGTCGGAAAAGAAAATGGTTTAGACTAGAAATCTACTTCTATGCCTTATTTGATACCTACACATTGTTCTTTGAAGCGTCGTTAACCCAATCGATCCGAAGATCGTGCTTGCACTCGCTATGGAGAAATAGGTCATACTACTGATGAGAGTGCAATCAATTGCTCCAACTGTGAAGGAAATCATTCTCCCTGGAAAATGTCCTATAAGCAAATTCATTTGTTACCTTTGTGAAGGTCAAGATTATTGTCCAGTTCAATACCCCCTTGATTCATTAATCACCATTGCAGTTCAGCCTCAACAAATGAAATTCCAATCCTTGGTTTCTTAGGATTTGGTTATTAGAAGAAAAAAACGGTTGTATAGGAGATATTACTTAAGGAATTATAGAAACAACATTTAATCCTAACTACCTTCACTAAGAAAGTAGTAAATGGCAATCGCCAACGACATGTTCCTTATCTGATAAAGAAAGTCATTAAGCTAAATAATGTTCTAAGGAACAACAAGTTGAGATTCATAAGGAAAATAATATTAAGTATATAAATATACCCAACAAGACACCATGAGAAAAGCGTGAATGCTTCAACTGTCACAAAAGGAACCGTGTTGCTAAACAATGTCCGCAAGTTGAGCAAATATATTCTACAACCATAACTATACCAAAAGTTACGTCAGTCAAGTTTATAACTCCAAGAATGAGAGGAATAAAAATCTGAAACAGTTCGCTCGAAAAATTTGTCAAAGAATTAGAGACGCTTAAACAATAATACATACCCTAAAAAGAATTCTGCTCACTTCATTTTTAATCTCAATCACTATCTATTCATCCCTCCAACAACACCAATGAACAGCTATCTGATATGCAAAACCACAAAGCTCATGTCATTTATTTCTGCTGTGGTAAATATGGACGTTACGCCTACACTTGCCCAAGAAAAAAAATCAACAAGATTCTAGACCTGCATCCAATCCAACTCAAATATTAATCCCAGTCATTCATGGCATTTACCTGCAACGCTAATTCGCGAAAGAAATTTATGCCCTACCAGGCGTAGTACTAGGTACGATACTTATATATTTGAACCATGATTCAAGTTTAACTCCATAGTCAACTCTTTGATCCTAGTCACTTCCTGATCATCTATTTTATCACATTAGCGAACAACCTTTCTATTGTTTCAAATAAGACAAACAACGTCACCTGCAACAACCGAAAAGAATTTGAACGCTTCGCCAACATCTACCCAAGAAGAGTTTTAATTCATTTCGACAAGAAAGACATTAGCAATTTCTAAGCTATCTCAAAGACCTAGAAAACATCAAGTAAGCAGAACAACCCCTACCTTGATGATGGGCTCTGAACGTAAACATCTTTCTCATGTGAATGTATCCGACACTTAATATGGTATTGAGTACATCCTTTGTGTATTCAATTCCTGCAACCTTTTGATCATGTACATTTTATTTCTTCATAGTTGCCAAATCCAAAGAAAATCAAAACCCTCTATCTATTAAAATGATCAAATGAATCAAATCATCAGAATCACTTATTAATTCTTCTACCTCAATCCAATCCTTGAATTATCTCTATCTTGCTTTCAATCTAAAGACAACCCGAAATGACATTTATTCTCAGCTCATTTCATCAACTAATGTTGAATTATACAAATCAACCATTGTATTCAAATGCCCTTCATGGTATTAAACATTCGGTTTTTCCCAAACAAATCTAATGACAATGCAACCTATCTCTCACCTCAAAAATTCTAAATATACCACATACCACTCTATAAATTAGATTATCTTTGTTAACAATACTAGTTATTCAAACAAAAGAGATATACATATATTGCTGGTATCCCTCAACTGCTTACCTAAAACTCAAATAGAATTCTTCTCTATTTCTCGCACATCAACATGGAATCACAAGACGAAGATCCAGTAAAGCAACAACAATAAAGACGAAGTGTCAACAAGAACGACAAAGTCATCTCCGAGAAAGAATTCCTAAATCTATCTCATCCTCGAGAATTGCAAGGTTCATGGCATTCACCGTTTCCAAATCCGAGGTAACCTGATGCCACGATATATCAGGCCATATCGTATCGTTGAGAAGATGGGAAAAAAGAGCATATAAATTAGAGTTGCCATCTCAACTATTCAGTGTTCATAATGTCTTCTATGTATCACAATTAAGGAAAAGTCTTCATCTTCCTTCTAAGCTCACCCAGCTAGATGAAATCGATCTACAACCTGATTTAACTTACCGGAAACATCCGACTAGAATCTTAAGAGAAACTAAATGCCACGCTCGTAATAAATCCCACAGGATGATCAAGGTTCAATGGAGCAATCATTCTGAAGAAGAAGCAACTTGAAAACGAGAAGACCGACTCAGGAAGAGTTTCCTGACTTCTTTTAGAAAAAATTTTCCTTAGACCCGCCAAATCTCAGGGTCGAGATTTTTGTAAGGGGGGTAGATCTGTAACAGCCCAAAAGTTGAGAACAGTAAAAATATAATATTTAAATTTTATTGTGAATATTTCTGGAATTTCTGAATATTGTTTGCTTTATTTGAATTTTCTTGAATTTTTGCGTTGCAAGAAAAATTAAACAAAAGGGAAATAAAGAATGAAAAAGAGAAAAAGGCAAAAATGTAAAAAGTAAAAATTTAGAAAATTGCCAAGAGAACCCTAATCATTCAATGTAATCATTTTAGCCAGCAAATGAAATTTTATGCATAAAGAAATGAAGAGATAAAATGAAAAGACAACTTTTAAATCAAAACAATGCATTGTCAGAATTTATAAAATAGTTTGGAGTCACAAATGGAGCTGTAAAAAATTATCATGAACATCTCAATACAATATCTACCTCTGGTAAAAATATTATAAATTAATAATGTGGTTTAGTACTTTTCTAGATTTAAAAATAGAAACTCTGAAAATAGGGAAATTGAAATGTCAGAATTTCTATTAAATAATGAAGTAATATTTTGACCTGAACATTTTACAGAAGCATTCATATCTCAAATTAATTTGAAAAACAAAATTTCAAAAATAATAGACTTCAATTGATCTCAACCAAAAATCAAAATCCGAAACAAGAAATTAGAGCAGTCACCGTTGTAAGAATATTAATAAATTTTTGGTAACTCATTTTAACCTCATAATTTTACCAGACATCAAACCCTGTTCATAGACCTTGGTCAAAAAGTTTGGATATTTTCTACCATGATTTAGTAGCACAATAAAATCAGAACTCGAAGCATCCGAACCGGGATCATCACTTTTGGCAATTCACCTCACTGACCGGTGGACCCAGGCCCCACTCATCAGCTCCTTCTTCCTCCCGTTATTCTGACCGAACCGAAATGTTCCAATGCCAGAGACAGCCGAAATCATCCGTTCAATGCATCGCCTCTTCGAATGGTCACATCCTCAGCGTCAGCCTCACCTCAGCTCAGCCACGATCGTCGCCACGTTCGTCCTCGCTCTCTCTCGCGCCATACAGCAGAAACTCGCCATTTTGTCGTGTCTGGTGAAGCTCTCATCCGAGGCAAGTGCAACCAAGGCCGGCTTATCCCCTGCGATCCTTGGCTATAAGTTGCACCCTAGTGTTCGTTGTGAGCCTCCTTCTCATTTCCTCACTTCTTCCTTTTCTCTCCCAGCCTACACGCCTGAAGCTCCCTCCCATTTCCACCATTACCAGGAGCTCCAGAACTTAGCCCAAACATCAAATTCAGCCGAATCAATCACCCAAACTCAATTAACCTGGGTGGTAGCATCTAGAGCTTCTAGTGATCAAGCTCCAGCAAAAAGATTTGGTCTCCTTCATGCGAAATCAAGCTGCCGCCGCTGCCCCTTCTTCTCCAAAACCGGCGCACGGTGGCGGCCAATCCCGGTGACTCTTCCATTGAAGTGACCGCAAAAATGGGCTCTCCGGTGTCCTCTGATGCTCACCATGCTGCCGATTCAAGTCGGAATCGCCCTGGTCATCTTCTTCGACTTGCCGCCATTGTTGCCGCTGCAGGGGCTCGGCTGCGCACCTCGTCGCTTCATCTCCGGCCGAATCAGTTCCTTCTCCGGATGCACCTCGTCGAGCTTGTTCTTTCTATGCTGTCGCCTTCGCCGGAGCTTCGCCGGAAGACCTTCGCCGCCGTGCCCTAGTTGATGCTCTGCTTTGTCTCTCTGTCACGCGGGGTCCAGGGGTCAGCTAGCACAAGCCATCTCCAGTTCACTGGTGAAAGGCGCCTTCCTCTCAAGAAAGCGTATTTTCAATTTCAAAGCATTTTCAATTCCGAAATAAATTCAATCTAGATTATCTTGTGCAATTTTAATCAAAATTCAGTGAGATAAATTTCATTATTCATCTAAAATCATAAAGAATCTAAATATACAAAAATATTTAGTTTTTGAACTTCAGAGCAATTTATTGGAATTAAACTTTGCTATAATCCCATTATGGTCTTTAATAAAAGTTTGTGCAGAATAATTCATAAAATATTGAAATAAATTTTTATATGATGCTAAGATCAGGATTAATTCAAATATGCAAAAATATTCAATTTTTAAATCATAGAGCAATTATTAAAATTCAAAATGAGATAAACACTCTATTATGGGTATTATTGAACATATGAAAAAATAACTTTTAAAAATACAAAATAAATTCTTGGTTGTCTCTGGAACCATAATAAACTCAGATATGCAAAACATATAACTTTTGATTTGTGTTTAAATTGCTTACTTTGTAAATATCAATAAGCCTTAATATGACCATTTATAAGAGTAAGTGCATAATAGCTCATAAAATAGTAAGAATACCTTGAATAGGTTCTTGGAATCAATAGAGAACCAATTATGTAAAAATATTTAAAGTGAAACTTATCTTGCATTCTTTGATGCAAGAAAGTGCAAACAACAACAGCAAATAATAGATAATCTATTACAATTAAAGCTAAAATAATGTCAAACTAACTTTAAAACATTTCTAGGATTGTTTACTATTAACACCTGAAAAATGAATCAAGAATCATGTATAGAGTAGTTGGAAATTAAGTTTGAATCTTGACCGATTTAATGTTACCAATATGATCAGTTAGGCTATTTCAGCGATAGATAAAATAACTCGCTTAAATGTCAAAATCAGTTAAACCAGTTTAGAAACACTGTACAAAGTTCATACTACCATATTCTGTAAAAAGAATCTTATTTCATCAAGGTTTACATATTATTCTTATTAGTTCAAGACCCTTAAGAGTTAATCATTCGCTTCGCGTTCTCACCGATTCCGAATAGTGTAAACTTTACAATGCCACATAAGCTTTTTCATCGATGAATATAAAGTCTCGTCTAAATTGTAAAACTCATGAAATTAGCCCGGTAGTGCTCTCCAAAGTATAGACTATCCTATTCTGAAGAAATAATCTTATCTCATCATGTCTTAAATATAAATCCTATTAATAGAATAACCTAAAGTACTATGATTTCCAAACATTATAATTTGAGTAAGCGCTGTCGGTAATAATGAGGAAACCTGTAGTTAAGATATTCGTATCACAGAACCTTCTCAAATATCATGTAAATGAGGCCAATAGCCTAAATCAATAGATTTAACTTGCGTAAAGCTAATTCTGTACAATATCGATCAAAGATCCAACCCTATTTATTCATGAACAAATTGTGATTGTTTAAGCCCATTTAGTAGCTCACAAAGCAGCTCATCTAAATCTGAATTTAGTAAAGAATAGCCTAGAAATGATCTTTAGGATATAATCTGCAGTAATCTAAGAAAATATTTTTATTTCAACTTGCTTTGAATCTGAATCCTAATAGAGTAAAACCCGTAAGTAATAAGGATTGGCAGAAACTCATTGTGAATAGTAAAATCAATGAACCTTTCAACTAATGATTAATTCTATTAATCCAACCAATTTTTGCATCTTGAATTCGTAAAATAAAATTAATAAATTTATAAAAGAGCAATCCCTGTTTCTTGTGAAGAGTTTTATTTGTTCTTTCTATCTACTTTCTTTTTGCCATTATTAAAGTTTATTATTTGCGTTGATCGACGTGTAGAACCCGACGTCTCTAACTTCATCATCGCCATCGTCAACCGCAATCCTCGACTTCATCGTAAACGACAAATAAGCAAGGCAAGCACCTCCTTTGATCATATTGATCCCAGTATTTAATTTCCTTGTTTTACTAAACCAATTTATGCATGCGTTTACTTTATGTAAATTGCAATTTTGTGGATTTGGTAGTTATACCTGTTGTCTCGTGGATCTCCTTTGATGATTATGAACATGTGAACCTTGATAACCTTAGATTAAGGTTAGGCATTACTCAATGCCATCATCGGTATATGCGTTCATGATCAGATCAAAATTGTTTCCTGAAAACATTGGAAATGGCACTGTTGATTGCTGGTATTTTGATTAAAAACCCAAAATAAAACTATGGTTTGATGCGGGCGATTATTGGCAATAGCCGGATGTGCGAAAGGAATTGCACGTAGTGTAGGGTGAAGTATCGCCCGTGTCGGATTAAGGGCCGAGCAATGGGATGCTATTGATCCAAGAATTCCGTGCAACCACGAGGTCCGGTATGGGACGGCCATAGCTTATTAAGTTATTTAGACTTGGCTTTGCTCTTTGGAAGGCGGGAGCTAGCACGAGCATTCCAACAGTCACTTTGACGGGGTCTCTACTTGCTAATGCAACGGTGTACGCCCTGCCATCTTTAGAAACGTTGTGTTGGGTGTGTGAAAGTGGATCCACGACTTGTGTGTGTGTTTCTAGTTCTATGGCGGGGGTTAACGTCCCGGGCTGGATCAAAGCCATGTCTAGGTAATGTAACGGTTACGCATGATCTCCTGGACGGCACACCTAAGGAAGTGTGTCGAGCAAAAAGTTGATCATTCCTTGTGGGTAAAGTTGTACACCTCTGCAGAGTGAAAATCTAATCGATTAGCCGCGCCCGCGGTCATGGGCACTTGGTGAAGTCATTCCAATGTTAGATGTTTTATCATTTTCAAAAGGGTTGGTTTCATTGGTTTTGCAACTGTGCTTTATGTCGAAGGGCTGATATTGTTGGATTTCAGGAATTTGTTGATTCGTCGCTCACGTCATGGAGGACTGTGAGTGTTATTATGCTTTACTTATTTGTTATCAATTAATCTTGCTCTTATACATTCCGTTTGCAAATAACTTGATTTACAAATGAAATTCGCTTTATGCAAATTAACTGTAGTAGCCTCCTTTGAATTGGCCTGCATTTATGCATTTGCAAATACCACCTTAAGTCTTGCGGAGTACGAAAGTACTCACCCTTGCTTATTCGTTGTTTTTAGGTGTAAGCTAGTGAAGCTTCGAAGTCTTCATTTCATCGCAGGTTGCGGGATCCTTTTTGAAGCGATCTTTTTCTAGGGATTTATGCCTGGTCAGTTGCCTGCGGGATTGGATGGGTACACTACAAGGCTTTGCTTCTTTTGCTGCCGTATACTCTGAGTTGTAAGATTTTGTATTTATTAGTTTCCGCTTAATTAATATAATGTATGGTTGTGATTCCAATTGTTGAAATGTGCGTACTAGCTACTGATCCAGGGACTAGTACTGCAAGCACATTAGATTTCCATTTTTGCATTCTGTGTAAAAATGGGTTCGTTACATCATCATATTTAACAATGTGTATAGCCCTATTTGGTATAGCCGTAGCTTTTCTGAGAAGTAACTTTCAGCTTAGATGTATGGTTAAAGGGTTGCACGGCTAAATAGCTGGTCTAAAGAGGTCTGTTGTTTAGCAGTATAGCTTTTTATTTGTGAGGGTACGGGTCAGAATAAGGGCAAGTGGGGTGGAGTTTGGGTTTTTATACTTAATAAGAGGTTGTAATTTTCTTCAACTCTAGTGGTAAAATCAGAACCTTAACCCAACAAAACCATGTGTAAGCTCTTCCTAGTATAAATGAGCTACCGTCTTTTGTTTATTAACTATGAAAAAGCCAACCGTTTGTAACAGTTTTCGTGTTTTATAGTGAAGAAATCAAAGCTCATGCCATTCCAAACAGGGTTATACGATCGTGGTCAGGACCCCAGCCGCTTTCGTGGACACACACCCAAGTGTCAAAACTCAATGGGACGTGTATACGACGTGGCACATGTCTCTCACACATGTCGGCCGCCGATCGGCCAATGTACACTAGCCGGCCGGCAACTCCGAAGATCTGCGAGGATTATATTTGATTTTCGGTAACTCTGGATTTTATTTGTTTGATTGTACCTGCCTGCACAGTCACCAAACATACTAGGGAATTGCATAGATCTGATACAACCATATATAGAGTTTTAAGAAAGGATGCTGTATCTTCAGTTGCTTCTGGAAAGTGGCCGTGTCTTGTGACCAATCCGCGTCTCTAGTTGTTCATTGTTGGTGCAGATCACTGCGGTGTGGTGGATTCTCCTCCTCCTCTCTTCTCCACTACAACGGAACTGGCAAACATGAGGTATGTATCTCTGATTGAGTGCATCTCCGCTGCTGCGTCCCGTATCGGCATTCGTTCCCTGGGTTGCCGCTTTGAGCAGGATATGCCGAGCCCAATGGCAGAGACCAAACACTCAACATCTCTGTTTCTTGTGATGCTATCTTTGGCGTTCTTGTGCGCCCATATTGTCGGATCAGCGATCTCCAAGATCCTGTCAGGAAAAGCAGCCTCTGAAAACTTGTGAAGATCCAACGAATCTGCGAAAATGTCGTCTGTTGGGCTCCGTCCTGTAAACATCTCAAGGAGTAATATGCCCAGGCTATAAACATCGCCAAGAGCTGAGATTGGAGAACCTTCGCCATACTCTGGAGAAATTTAGATTGATTAGCATTCATATTTATGTAAGAACTAGGGGTGATGAACAAAGACCAAAACACAACAATTTCAGTTACCTGGAGCAACATAACCAATGGAGCCTCTTATTCCAATTGTGCTATTTGAATTCTGCAGGGTTTTGCTTGTACCTTCAGGAAGGATTCTTGATATGCCAAAATCTCCAACTCGGGCACTCATGTCTTCTGCAAGAAGGATGTTGCTTGGCTTAAGATCGCAATGAATGATTGGTGGCTGACAGAGATTATGAAGATAGTCCATGGCATCCATGATATCAACAGCAATGTCTATTCTCTGAGCTAAGGTCAGAGTCATAGTGGGCTTGGCAGATTTTGGATGAAGCCAACTATATAAGCTACCATTGGGCATGAACTCAAAAACCAGCGCCTTGAACTCTTGACCTTGGTGATTGATGCTTGAGCAGCAAGTGATGATCTTTATGAGACAACGGTGACGCACCCTTCTCAGTGCCTCGCATTCGGCCACAAAACTTCTAGTAGATCCAGACGTTTCAAGGTTAAACACCTTTACAGCGGCAATTGTTCCCTCGTCATGGAAAGTGCATTTATAGACAGCGCCGTAGCCTCCGTTGCCGAGCAAATTGTCCTCTGAAAATCCATTGGTTCCATTTGACAGTTCCTGGTAAGAAACTCTCTCATACTGTTCTTCGATTACCGGGGTTAGGAACTGGCTATTATGTCTTCGTCTAAGCTTCTTATAGATCAACTGAATGAGTGCAACAAAAAAAGCTAAGAACAAGAGTATACTGGATGTTGCCAGGGCTATTCCAAGAGACTTTGACCGCCTTTTCTTGTTCTTTCTCACAACAGGCGTGGGGCATGGAGCTAAATGAAGCTGAGGTATTCCACCACAAAGCCCATTATTTCCGGCAATCGACAAGTAAGTTAAATTTCTAAAAATACCTCCTTCTGGTACTTCATCTTGCAGATCATTGAAAGAAATATCCAATTTTGACAATGATGTCAAATTCTGTAGAATTGCTGGGATCGGCCCGGACAAGTTGTTGTACGCTAGATACAACTCTTTCAGGCTGTGGATGCTACCGAGGGCATCAGGGATCCTACCAGACAGCTTATTCATGGTTAGTTCAAGTACGAGGAGCCCCTTGATGTTCTCCAGAGACTGAGGTACACTTCCTTGGAACGAGTTGTTACCCAACAACAGCTCCTCCAGCACCATGCAATTTCTGATACTATCGGGTATCTGGCCAGACAGCTGGTTCCCTAACAGGCTCAGCCTGTTGAGGTTAGCCAAGCTGCCAACCTCAGAAGGAAGGGGTCCAGACAAGGAGTTGTATGACAAATCCAAGTACCAGGTAAGGGACGATAGCTCCAAAATTTCCTTGGGAATGGAACCGTTGAGGTGATTGCGTGACAAATCAAGAGCAAACAGACTCTTCAGCTTACCGATGCTCGGTGGGATTGGTCCTTCCAAGTTGTTGCCATCCGCGAATAGCTTAATCAGCTTGGTGAGATTTCCGATAGATGATGGTATAAGGCCTGACAAGCTGTTGTTGTGCAGGGCTAGCTCAGTCAGGTTTGCCAGCTTCCCAATGCTCTCTGGAATAAAACCCGATACCACAGTATTTTGGATGTATAACACTCTTAATCCGACCAGATTGCCAATGTCATGGGGGATGCTTCCGGAGATCCTATTGTCACCCAAGTAAAGCTCCCGTAGGGTCGTCGAGAGATTCACTATTGAAGCAGGAAGCTGTCCTGTGAAATAGTTGTAGCCGACAGACAAACGTTGTAGCTGGCTGCAGTTTGCCATTGAGGTGATGAAATCCCACCCATGCCCCGTCTTCCCTGCTTCAAGCCTGTTGTCGTCCAGAAGCAGAATCTGCAGAGCCTTTAACCTCCCCAGATCACGAGGCACGTAGCCACTGAATCCGTTCACTGAGAGTTGCAGACTTGCGAGGGCAGTGAGATTGGATAGCGAGGAAGGGATGGTGCCACTGAACTGGTTATCGAACAGTCCAAGATACCTTATGCGAGGGAGCTTTTCGTCGATGTCGGCGGGAATGCTTCCACTCAGCATGTTCTTCGATACGCCAAGAACACTCAGAGACGACAGGTTGTACAGGGACAGCGGGAGCACACCATGCAGGTTGTTTTCGCAGAGGTCGAGGAACAGAAGGCGCGGAGCATTGCTGCCGAACCCAGGAGGTATTGGGCCCTCGAGCTTGTTGATCCTGAGGTTGAGGTAGCGCAGGGACGTCAGGTTTGCCAGCGACGCCGGGATGGGGCCGGTGAAGGTGTTGTTATCCAGCCAGAGTAGCTGGAGCCGTGTCAGCGTGTTGCCGAGCTCGACCGGTATGTGCCCGGTGAGCTTGTTGCTGTCGAGGAGCAGGCTTGTCAGGCTGATGCAGGAGGTGAGGTTGCCCGGGAGCGCGCCGGAGAACGTGTTGACGCTGAGGTCAAGGGTCCGGAGGCGGCGCAGAAGGCCGAGGCTTGCAGGGATGTCGCCGCGCAGCCAGTTGGAGCTCAGGTTGAGCGTCTGCAGGGACGAGAGGTTGCCGATGACCGGGGAGAGGGTGCCAGCGAGCCCGAGGGACGGCAGGCTGAGCGCCACCACCCGCCGGAGGCTGCCGCTGCTGCACGTCACGCCCTCCCAGCCGCACAACCCGGTGCTGCTGCTCCGGTTCCACGAGGCGAGCGCGTCATAGCTGCTGCCGCTGACCGCCGCGGCCTTGAAGGCGAGCAGCGCGGCCGCCTCGCCGTCGTCGGCGACTGCCAAGACGGACATGAAGGAGGACAGCAGCAGCAGCAGCAGCAGCAGCAGCAAGCTTGCAGAACGCATTATTGCCATGTCGGTTATTTGGGTACGTACGGACGGACGGACGGCTAGCGATCGGTATTATATGGTAACGCCAAGTCGTCGCGTTTACTCTTTACTTTGTTTGCTCAGTCTCCGCCCTCGGAGTGTCATTGCCACGCACGTGACGTCGTTTCCCGGCCGCATACGCTGGCTGACACGAAAGAACAGCTCAAACACCGCTGAAAGCACGTCACAGCTCGGGTCATATCCGAGACCCGTCCCTCTCTACGATTTAATTATGCCAGTCGGCAACCGGAACCATTTGGACCATCTCCAACCGTTTCCTGCATTTCATTTCTTTCCTCACCCTAAAGGAAATTTCATTCCAGATTCCTTTTTTTTCTCAGAAAAACGTTCCAACAGCATTTCCTTCTTCATTCTCTTCCCACATTAAAAATGTTCATTTTATCATCCTCTTCTAACCACCAATTTCTAAATCAAACAAGGCAGGAATTTTTTTTAATAATACATTTTTTTACTGTGTTGCCATTGTTACTAAACCAAATTCCCCCTGTGTTGCCATTGTTACTAAACCAAATCCCCATGAACGACCAGTCTCTGTCGTAGTCAACTCTAGCACCAAGCACTTTGCCGTGCTCGCTGAACAATTGTACCAACCTAGAGTTATCCACTTGCCAAGGCAGATTGCCAACATAAATCCTGAAAAAAGACCCAAATTGACGTGGAGGTCTTTCCACCCGGGCACCACTAGGAGCTGCCTTGTTTACAGTCAGAAGCCTTCCATTCACATCCTGTCCATATTAAAGGTTAATCAGCAAAGCATGCAATTTCTACATTCTTTAACACAAGCTAACATAGCAAACGAATTACATATGGCCTTCAGAAGTAATAATAACTACAAGGAGCGAATTAAGTTAATAACACTCTCGCGTGCATAGCATATGAATGAAATAAGTTAGTAAACAAAGTGAACAGAATGAAGAGGGCGATTAAGTTGGCTTGACAAATAATGTGTTCCCTCTAATCTAAGAGCACTACCATGTCGAACGAAAAATCCATACAACATTACCATAGGAACCTATTACAGAAAACATATGCAAATGCAAACTAGTGGCATCCCATATTCCCATTCCATGCATACTGCAAGCATATAAATTAGTAGCTCGACTATATCTATGAGCACATGAGCTGTCGCTAAGATAGGAAAACAGTTTATCCGTAACTTCAACTAAATGAGTAAATTCGGAAAATTTAAAGAAACTAGCCCCATCAAATAATGAAGGGAGACTTAGATATTTGCCACTCCTCAATTTGGAAATTCGATGGCCTATACAAAAAATGCCACTGTATGGGCCATCGAATTTCCAAATTGAGGAGTGGCAAATATCTAATTATTCCAATAATGAAATATACTCACATAGCGATGGAACATCTCCACAGCCTTCTCAGCACAGTACTCACGGTGACAAAGCCAAAACCACGGCTCCGATCGGTTTCTCTGTGTTTAAATGACCTGCAGATCCAGAAAGTAGAAACTGCATTTAAGAACAGAAGAGCAAAAAAAAAAACCATATATGTATGTATTGTCGAACTGTCTCTCTACAATGCTGATCAAACAGACACTAATCAAACAGACATTACATAACACACGGATAGCCCAAAGAAGGTGAAGAAAGAGTGCATCACTATTACAGAACCAGCTACCACAAGCGGCTCGTAACCCCCTCTAGAAGCGGTTTTATAACCGCTTCTAAGCAACCGCGTGTGATACCGTCGGGTATCACAAGCGGTTCTCAACCGCCAGGCCTTTGTGGCACCGAAGCGGTTGGGAAGGTGTCCAGAAGGCGATGGAGCCGCCATGGGGACTCCTGGCGGTTCGTGTTACAAACCGCTTGTGAGAAGGATATCGAAGCGGTTAGTCTTACCAACCGTTTGTAGAGAGCAGCACTCGAAGCGGTTGGAGTCACCAACCGCTTGTGGAGAGAGTTTTCGATTATATGTATTTTAGAATATGTTCTTACGGTATTTTTGTATATCGTTTTTACCATAAAATTAAATATGAGTGGAGGAGTTTTTTGCGCAATTAAATATATATTACATATGCATACTCATACACATGTTCACAAGCTAGCTCAGTACACAAAAAAACGAACTTAATAGTGTAAAAAATGGACAAGTACATACACGCAACCGACGTTTACAAGTTTGAATGATTAAAAAAATGATTATCGAACTCATTTCTTGTATGCGTCACTCTTTATGTCCTTGGTCGACGTGGATGTCGTCATCAGTTCAGCGGTGTTCAACGAAGGACCAAGCCTTACGTGGAACTCGCCATTTGGAGATACAACCTCGTCGATAATGAAGCCGATGAGTTGTTCTTGGAGTGCGCGCACCCAGTGATCGAGGTGGGAGCACGTTAACGTGCTCATCGATGTTGGGCTGTCAATTAATTAAGCGGGAAGTATATAAATATCCGATCGCATGCAATTAATTAAAATGTAAGTTGTAGCTAACAAACTGACATGCATATACGAACCTCGGCATAATGTTCCAGCTCATTGCCATGGATAAAACTTTGAATATAGTGGAACACGTAGTAGCCACATAAGTTGTTTCCAGCCGTCTGGCGTTTAACCTTCACGAGGAGAAATTTCATAATATCAGATGAAGAACTGATATGGCATACGTATATTAATAATAGTTTTTGTAGTACGTACTTGAGTGCTTACTATGACTTCGAATTCTTTCTTGAATTCTCCTTTTTGCTTCTTCATGAACTTTGCAAATGCCCTGTTAAGGACGTCAATGAACCATTGGTATTTTTGGACTAGATTCCTTCTTGAGTCATGAACTATAATCCTACTGTTGTCAAGCTCGATGACTAGAAGGATCCAGTGAAACCTATTCGTATATTGCAACATATGCATAAGTAGCTAGTCGTACTATCAATGGCTTAAGAAATACAAGAACAAGAGGTTTGTGAGAACACGTGCAGGCGACGCTAGAGGAGTCATGGGTTGTCGATGTGGAGGAGGCGTGCTTGCTCCTGCAGCTGGCTCAAACTGCGGGGCCTCTCTTGCTGGAGATATAACCTCCACACCATCTGAAAATATGATGTACTTTTTGCGCCAGAGGATGAATGTGCCATGGAGGGCTGTCCAAGCTTGGTCACGTCGTCTCCCCCAAAGAATCTCGAGCATGAGATCTTCGAAGCCCCCCACCACCTCATCCACCGTGACCTTCGAGTATCCGGAGGGTATCTGGTTGCAGTGGAACGTCTGACCCGCCTCCACCGGATAAGCCATGCCGTAAGCCACCTTGAAGGAGAGGTTACGCATATCAATGTGTAGCTTCGACCGGCGGCGAACCTTGATCTTGCCCACGAATGATGGGCTGCTGCGGTCGCCTTTCTGAGGCCACGGCGGACGTGCAACCGCTTTTCTTGTGATCGGATGATAACGGATTCTGGCGCTGCCTGAACATTGGTCGAACGTAGTGCTCCCTGAAGCTGGCTGATTGCTTCGGACACTTTTTGCGTGACCAGGACATTGATGGAAGCCTTCGTAGCTCTAAGCTCTTCCTCCAATCGGCCCACTCTACCCTGATCTCTCCTCTTGCTTCTGTCCCGGCTCCTGTAAGTGCTTGAGTCTTTGGCAAAGCCATGCCTCCATGGCACCTTCTCGAAACCTTGTGTCCGTCCTAGGTGCTCAGGGTTTTGAAGGGCATATGTTAGCTCGTCATTCTCCCTGTCCGTCACCAAGGATCCTGACCGAGTCTGCTCGATGGCTTCTACAATCCTTTCACCAACTTCTTCGACTGTCAGTGCCATCACCAAGCTACCGTCATCAGCAAGTTTGCCCCCGTGAGCCAAGAACCAATTGCGCAGGCGGGGCTCCCAATTCTCAGTTTCAGGTATAACATCCTGCTGCCGAAGTTCCTCTTCCCGCTTGTCCCATTTCTTTGCAGCCTTGATGTAACCACCGGTCCCGAGATGGTGGTGGTATTTGTTCTTCCGTGCATTCACCTGTTTTTTCTCTCGCGGCTTTGTCACGCATCGACAAATTACTCCTCGAAGCATCCCAATGATCGGCCAACTTAGGAAATTGATTGAAGTCCGCCTTTCTCCTTTGTCGATGTACTTGCGGGTGAGGGCGACTTCCACCGCCGAAAGGAAGTTGCCATCTTCTTCAAAGCCCATCCCTTGGCCTTCTATTCGTACCCTTACGGAAAAGTGAAATTTTCCTTCATATCATTCCGCAGCGCCTTGGTAGCCGCAGGACTTCGCCCATTTCGATGCGATTGGGACGTGATCCCTCACGTGGTAGCCGCAAGCGTTGTTGAAAGGGCCAATTGTCGATTCCGGGCTAGCGATTCCGTCGTTGCCAACTTCGGTTATCACGCACTTTGTCGAAGGCTTCTTGTTAGGTCCTCGGTTCATTCCGATGGGTGGTCGATGAGGTACCGGGCTGGATACACAAACACATATAATATGAATGATTTTAGAATAATTAACATGTTTACGGTGATTTTATAATGGGTAAGAGTATACCTCGGTACCAGTGTTAACGGCCTCATCGTCAGCGTTGGCAGCACCATCAGTGTTAACGGCCTCATCGTCAGCGTTGGCAGCACCATCAGTGTTAACGGCCTCATTGGCTAAGGTGCTACCCAACGCAATGGTCTCGAACATCAGATTTTCCGCCTCATCGAAAGCCGGGTCACCACGTCTTGGTGTCGCCATCTAGAGTAGAGCAAATCTCGAGGCTTAGATTATATATGAAGACAAGATTGTTGAGAACAATTCGAGTTTGAAAGCATAGTTTAAGATCGCCAAATTTTAACTCTTTGAGCAGTTGACAGGAACAGGTTACTTTCTGCATGCAATCATATTGGTTTAGTTTCAGAAGGGTGGCACTTTTTCAAAAATATGAAAATGGTTCATGGGAAAGGCCTTTCTTCAGTGATTCAGTAAACAATACATTGACATTATGTTACTATATTGATTATTAAGAATCCCCAACAATTTCGTGACAAATGCAAAGAAAATTTAATGGTAAACGCACAATTTAGCAACTATTGGAGTAAAAATATATGAAATGCTAGTATTGTGAAAATATTCATGCATAGAACTAGCGGCTCTAGTGGAATCATTCAATTTCTTCTATAGTTCTCAGGGACATGGGGTGTGAGGGAGTGCGGGGACTTAGAAAAAATGTTGACATAAACAACCATATTACAGATTACAACACAGCATATTGTAACAAATTCCTTTCCTCTGCACCACAAAACAAATATAATATTATTTGGACTTGAAAATATAATAACACATTTCACATATACTTACACATTTCACATGATACATATACAATTGACAATTCACATATACTTATACATTTCACATATACTTACACATTTCACATGATACATATACAATTGACAATTCACATATACTTTACATTTCGCATATACTTACACATTTCACATGATACATATACAATTGACAATTCACATATACTTTACATTTCACATATACTTACACATTTCACATGATATATATACAATTGACAATTCACATATACTTTACATTTCACATATACTTACACATTTCACATGATACATATACAATTGACAATTCACATATACTTAATAAAAAATAATGAATCATTCTTATTCCACACTAATAGAAACTAATATTACCAGACAGAGGGAGTATATATCCCTATGTTTTGGGGCTACATCCTTATGGCTATTATCGAAATCAAATAGATGACTTGTTCAAAACACACAAGCATGCATGCATTCATCTTCACTGCCACATGAGAAGAAAGATTCAATTGTTCGTCACCAAAAAGAAAGGCATACAATTTGGAATGGTAAACACTGACGCAAGAAGGATAATCTTGTATACACATTTGCCTGCCTTTTCCTGGTCATAATTGACCCTCTATCTTTTACAATGCATGTGTCTTATGCAGACTTAATTTCCTTTCTATACAACATGGTGTCACGACTAGATGCTAATTAATAACAACGGCCCGTAATGGCACAAATGAGAAGGCAATGAGAAGATGCAGAAATTTGATATCAAGTCCTTGTACAGTTGCTACTTGCTCCTAAGTTCATGAATGCAACCAGTACACAAACATAAGAGAAGGGGAAAATAAACTTCCATTTTGATACCCTCACAATCACATGGTCAATTTGTTTGGTCCCCAATAGCAGATGGAGGCAGTGACTGGGATTCGAGTGTTTTGACAAACTTGCAGAAAAGACATGGGGAAAGGAACATCCAGTACATTGCGAATTTCATTGACAAACTTGCAGAAAATACATGGGGAAAGGAACATCCAGTACACTGTGAATTTCATGGATCAGCTAGGGACAAAAGAAAAGAACCATACTGAATTCACAAGCGCTCTCACTTAGGATCAGCTAGGGACAAGTTACCTTGTGGGCATTTAGTCGAACACCTTGTGGGCAGCAGAATAAACAGGGAGGAGGAGAGCGCGCACA
Source organism: Guadua angustifolia (assembly GCA_036346375.1). Lineage (NCBI taxonomy): Eukaryota > Viridiplantae > Streptophyta > Magnoliopsida > Poales > Poaceae > Guadua > Guadua angustifolia. The sequence continues at coordinate 48,386,607 of CM070510.1, forward strand.
GCTATACCTCTGTCCTCCGGGGTGGAATATTGGTGTGGCGGCGGCTTGGTGGCTGAGGAGGCGTCGACAAGGACGGCGGCGCGGGGTCTCCACGGAGGCGGCGGCGGTGAGACACAGGAGGTCTGAGAGCGGGGACTTACAAATTTTGTGGTCTGAGAGCGGGGACATAGAAAATTTAGTCTCTTTACGTACTTATACCAGGAACTCACTTCTACAAGCGGTTGCTAGTAAAAACCGCTTGTGGAAGGACTTCTACAAGCGGTTGGTACTACAAACCGCTTGTAACATATCTCTACAAGCGGTTTTTAGAACTAACCGCTTGTAGAGGTAGGACTTCTACAAGCGGTTCATATTACCAACCGCTTGTAGAAGTGTTGCCCGGGTCATATTACCCCCTGGCCATTTTTACTGTGCAGCTTTCTACAACTGGTTGATACTAAGAACCGCTTGTAGAAGTGCTCTACAAGCGGTTGGTATTCTCAACCGCTTGTAAAGATAACCTCTACAAGCGGTTAATATTACTAATCGCTTGTAGAACGCATGGATGGGCGGGAGTGGGAAAGGCCCTATGCAAGCGGTTAGTATTATCAACCGCTTGTAGAGCGCAAGCTACAAGCGGCTATTAATACCAACCGCTTGTAAAAGTGCTGACCGGATAATATTCAAAACAATACAGTGCCCATATCATTCGATAACATCTCTTCCCCCCTGGCTAGCGCGTGGCGTTTGAGTGTGCGGGCTCGTCCACCCCGATTCGAACCCCGCTCGCGCCCCCTTGCCATTCTTTTTTTTACTGTGCAGCTTTCTACAAGCGGTTCGTAATACAAACCGCTTGTAGAAGTGCCATCTACAAGCGGTTGGTATTACGAACAGCTTATAGAGACCCTTCTACAAGCGGTTCGTAATACCAACCGCTAGTAGATGGTAGTTCGACAAGCGGATTGTATTACAAACCGCTTGTAGAAGTGGGTAGAGCTTTAAATTCTCTAAGTCCCCACATGCACTCTCCCACTCCTTCAAATTTTCTAAGTCCCCGAGCGCCTCCTCTCTGTCGCGCGCTCCCTCCTGCTCTCTATTTTCATGCCCACAAGGTGTTCGGTGAAATGCCCACAAAGAGTTTTGTTGATATGTTGATGTTGGAGTAATGAAAAAATATTGTTGATGCTAATTTGTTTCACTCTTTGAAGCTATTAATTCATGTCGATGGCTTCGTCAAATGGCGAGACGAAGAGACAACTAGAGGAATTGCGGATGAAACTATCGTGTCCTCGATGCGGAGATCCTATAAATGTGTTCACGTCCCATACATCCAAGAATCCATCCCGAGTGTTCATGAAGTGTTCGAATATGTCGGTAAGTTTTTGAAGTTATTCATTTGTTCATATTCCTTGACTTTCACCTTCCGTTCCATTCTTTCTGTTTGAAGGGCACAAGATGTTCAGATTAGCGTTAATGATAAAGCCGACCATGGTGTTGAAAATCTTGCAATGCAAATTGCTGCATTCCAAGAAGATTTGCTGCCAAGTGATGATGGCCTACAGGCTGTAACATTTAATCCTGTTGCAAGCCAGAGAGATGCACATCCGGCTACTTCTGATGACAACAAGAGTATTAAAAAGCTAGAGGAAAGGATGGAAAGAGTAAAGGACATGCTAAAGAAAATAGTTAATATAGCTATCATTGTAATGTTGCTCCTTTTATATGATGTACTAGGTAAGTAGCAGTAGACAACCTGTGCTCAAATTGTTGAAAGCTTGTATGTTAGTTGTGTAAATTTCACACTGCTTTTGGGTTTTTGTATAGGAATTTCATATGGAATAATTTGTATACAAGTAGTACATCTTAAGTCTTCGTCTTTACAATTGTTCCTTTGTTATGATCGTGACGTATGTAAGGAGCATCAACATCACTGTCACGCAGGACGTTTATGTCGACATCAACTGTAAAAGGAGGGAGCTCGTCGAACTGACCATACTCTTCCTCGTCGGTGACGTTCTCAACTCCTACAATCCTTCGTTTGCCTTGGAGAACCACATGTCGCTTTGGCATTACCTTTTGCTTGTCCTTCTGCTTTTTAGGTTTGCTTGACATGTCCATTACATAGAAGACCTGGATCACATCGTTCGCGAGAACAAGCGGTTCGCGCCTCTAGCCGACTTCGTGAGATCCACGGTTGTCATGCCGATTTGTCGACCTTCACACCGTTTGGAGTCACTTGACCCATTAGCACTTAAATAGAGGACCTTCAGAGGTCCATAGTCGAGCTCCCATATTTCTTCTATGAAACCATAATATGTGTCCAACCTACATTTGTTGTCTTGGCGTCTATACGCACAATCGTTGTTCCGTTGGTGCTCCTGTTATCCTGGGATCTGGTGTAGAATGTGTAACCATTGATCTCATACCCTTGAATGTCACGATTTCTTGTGATGGTCCCCGAGCCAAGCGTTGCAATAGTTCATCGTTTGACCCTTCCTCAAGGATGTACTACAGAGCACCGCCGAAAGAATCCATGTGCTTCGTGGTTATCCAACTCTCTATCTTCCCCGTGAACTTCGCGCGAGGACACTCTTGTCTTTGAAGGACATAGGGGGTGACTATAGTTGATTGCTTTAGAACGTTGAAATGTGCTTGCTTGAATGCAACAAGATCATTGCATGCAACCGATTGCCTTCCTATTGTCCCTTTGCCCCGTAGCCTCCCCTCGTGTCATGATATGGGGACGCCGATAGGATTTAGATCATTCATGTAATCAACACAAAACTCTATCACCTTCTCCGCCACGTAGCCCTCGGCAATGCAAACCTTCCGGACGCTTGAACGTTCACGGACGTATTTCTTCGAGACACTCATGTACCTCTCGAAAGGGAACATGTTGTGCATATACACTGGTCCGAAGATACCTATCTCCTTGACAAGGTGAACGGTGAGATGAACCATGATATCAAAGAATGCAGGAGGAAAGATCATCTCGAGGCTAACTAAACTTTCTACCACATCAGCCTCCAACTTAGGTAGTTTAGCTGGTTCGACAACCTTCTACGAAATGACGTTCAGGAAGGAACATAGCTTTGTGATTGTCCCCCGCACCCACTCAGGCAGTATACCTCTGACAGCTACCAGGAGCAACTGTGTCATCAACACAAGGCAGTCATGGGATTTTAGGCCTTGGAGTTTGTTCTCTTTCGTGTTTACGAGTCTCTTTACATTTGAGGAGTATCCAGAAGGGACCTTCACACTGTTCAAACACTCAATCATGCTTTTTTTCTCTTCTTTGCTTGGAGTGTAGCTCGCAGGATGTAGAAAAAGTTGTTTTGTCCCTTCTTTGTTTTTCGGATGTAGGTCACTCCTCACCTCCATGTCTTCAAGGTCCTTCCGAGCTTGCAGTGTATCTTTCGATTTGCCATACATATCTATGTAGCCTAGCAGGTTCAAGCAAACATTCTTCGTGATGTGCATGAAGTCAAGCGAGTAACGAACCTCCAAAACTTCCCAATACGGCCGGACAGGTTACCGAGAGCAGGCCAATCGTTGATTGTTACAAACAACAATGCACGCAGGTTGAAATACTCTCTTTGTACTCATCCCAAACCCATACACCATCCTCCCACAACTTCACAAGGTCTTCAACCAATGGTTTCGGTAGACATCGATGTCGTTTCTGTGTTGCTTCGCCGATCAACAATGGCATCATGATGTACTTCCGCTTCATGCACGACCATGGAGGAATGTTATAGATGCAAAGCGTCCACAGGGCCAGTGCTATGGATCTTGCTCAACCGATCGAAGGATTCATCCCATCGGTGCTCAACCCAAACCTTATGTTTCTGACCTCATTTTCAAAGTTCGGGTAAGCCCGATCTACTTTCCTCCACTGCGAGCCATCTGTAGGGTGTCTAAGCATCCCGTCTTCCTTACGCTCTTCTTCATGCCAACACATCATCTTGGCATGACCTTCGTTAGCAAACAGACGCTTCAGCCAAGGGATCACAGGGAAATACCACAATACTTTGGCTGGAGTTCTATTCTTCGTACGATTCCCATCTAATTCACCTAGATCGTCACCTTATACCGGGATTCTTCGCACACTGGACAAACCTCCAAATCGGCATACTCATTGCGATACTGGATACAATCATTAGGACATGCGTGTATCTTCCGTACTTGCAATCCTAAAGGGCGGAGGACTCGCCGCTTCATACATAGATTCGGGTAGTGTGTTACCTTAGGAAGCAACTTCTTCTGAGTGATAATAAACCATTGAATGCCTTGTCTGACACACCGTTTGTGGCCTTCCATTGCATGAGTTCTAGTGTAGTATGCAGCTTTTTGTGGCCCTGTCCACAGTTTGGGTACAAAGCAGTTCTATGGTCCTCTACCATGCTCTGAAACTTCTTGTATTGTCTTTCCTCTGTGAACTCTCCCTCTCCATCACGGAGCATCTGATCTAGCTCATCATCGCTAAACTCATCGACTGTATCTTCCACGGACCCGTATCTACGCACGGACAACGTATGAAGCTTCCTGGAGGCAAGAATGCAATGGCCGCGTCGAGAAACTCCTTCATGCCATCTCTGAACTCTCTTGACCGATGGTCCGCATTGTACATCCATTGCCGGTTCATCTACACCAATAAAAATAATAACAACATCTATCACAATATTTAATTAAAGCTAACTATGTCTAATAGTTTTGTACTTTTTAATCATTCTGTATTCTTTTAACTAAAGCCAACTAATTATTTCTAATCCTGCTGCATTTTTTTAAAATAAAACTAACTAATTGTTACATGTTCATGCAAAGCTTTTCTATCATTCCGCATTTTAATTTTACTAAATAAAAATTATTTTTTACCTTTTCCCCACCTTTGTAATTTTTCATCGTTTCACATTTATTGCATTTCATTCCATACACCAAACAATATATCACCTTAAGAACAAAAAAAATAAGCCAACAATGAAACACTAACAATTCCCACAAGAACAAAACATGATTTCTCAACATCCAATGCACAAAAACATCAATATATAGGTGAGAAGGATGTCAACAACATGTTACTTACCTTAGGAACAATTAATTGAGCTAATAGCCTCAATTGAAAATTTTGGCAGACCTCCCCCATGAACTGCTCTCGGCCCACCACTCTGTCCCTGTGCAAGCTCGGGGAGGAAGATGGGGTTTAAATCTTGTTGGAAGATGGGGTTTAAATCTTATTTGGGCGGGAAGGGGTCTCTACAAGCGGTTCTACACATGAACCGCTCCTGGATCCCCACCTAGAGATAGGACTCCAGAAGGGGTTCGTGTCAAGAACCTTTAGAGACCTCCTCCCGCCCGTTGCCCACGAACCGCTTGTGACACGTAGAGCACAAGCGGTGCGCACCTAACCGCTTGTGATAGACCGGTTGTGAAGGCCGGTTCTGTAGTAGTGCATTCTTCAAAAGAGAAGTATTTAGATTCTCAGTTTCAATCTAGAACAAAAATTCGTACTAGAAGCCACATCAGAGTAGGACACCTTTTTATTTCACATTTTCTTAAGAATCTACCACTGCACGCCTAACAAGTTAATGAACAATCCAAGGCAAAAAGCTGATAAAAACCTGTAATCACCAGCCTCTTGTTTGCACCAGTTTTTGGAATTTTCAGAAGAATCGATGGAGAAGCATGAGTTTGGATAAGGCACGAAGGCATCTATGAAAAGTTTGGATAGCATACAGACATCCCGCGAACGTACAAATAAAGTTTGGAAACCAGAGTCCAAACAGGAAACTACGAAGCCGATTCGGATTACCTTGCCGTGTTGGATTGGGACTCGGATCGGCTAAACGAGTATATAAGGCGAACCAGGGCTGCTTGAAGAAAGGCATCCACAACAAAAACACATCTACTATTTTTCTTTCATAGTTAGTTCTTAGTCTTTTTAGCATTGTAATCCTTCCTCTGTAAGTCGACACCGATCGAATAAAGTTGCGCATCGCCGATTGTTTGATCGTCATTGGCTTTTTCAGGTTTGATTTGTTCTGTCTTGTTGCGCATCGCCTTTTCAGAATCAATCTACCTCTTACGTCGGATTAGTCTTAATCGGCTAATCTAGTTACCCTTCTAATCGGCTTTTTGGCTGATTTCTTGTCTCTTAGCCGATTCACTTCAGGGATCGGCTTGATCGAATTTCACATTACCTTCCTTATCGATTGCAGGGTCAAATCGATTGGCACGCTCGCGCAAAACTGAACCCGGCGTTTGTCTGGTGTGTTGTGGGCCAGAAACCCTCTTCACGTTTTTGGTGCCAACACATTTTTGGCACGCCCGGTGGGACAGATCAACAAGATGACTGCAGGCAAGTCCACCGCGCCAGCCGACGTCAACGTTGACGCCATAATCGTCCCTACCTTGGACGATTTGACTCCAGAGCAGCGCAAGGAAATTGAAGATCGGAAAGCTGCCTTGGAAGAATTGATGTTGGGTTGCTATCGAAGACCGGACGAAGTCACGCAGAAAATGGCACTTCCAACATTGAACCCACTCGGCGAATCGGTGTCGCGCGACTCCGTGAAGTCGATATATGCCACTCAAGCTGATTTATCGCTATGATTGAACAATCTATGCATCATGCACTAATTAATCAATCATCGGCTTTGGTTACAACCTTGAAGCCGATGATAGAGAATAGCGTAAAAACGATTGCGCAAGAGTTGGCTACGTCCGGGGGATTGATGGACCCATTGCAGCCACTCCCAACATACCCTGTATATTCTATGGCTCCAAACGCCGACACGGTCAAGGCACCAGCACCCTCGCTAATGCCGACCCAGCCCACCGTGTTGACTCCAAATCCCCGCCCGAATCCAGTTACTCATATTCATGCATATACTGATGCTGCAAAATTGGATCCATCGGCGTCAGGGGCTCATTACGTCCAGTCGGCTTCTCAGCCGATTGAATTAAATGGAAATTATAAACTTCAAGCACTATCCCAAAATAGAAATCCGGCTCCGTATAAAGTAGTTACATACACAGAGCCGTTTGTTCCAGTGCCCGAGGTTACGGCTGCCAGAGCCGATGGATACGAACCATGGCAACGGCAATATCCATCGGCTAGAGCAAGCCGACCTGCCGAGTTTACACTCGGGGGGCAGGATACTACCCAAAATAATTGGCCGAACCCCAGTATCCCATCGGCTAACAACATTAATTGGGCGGATCAAATTTCCATAGTCTTAAGAGATCAATTTGGCCTACAGCCCAAGGGAAAAACAATCGGTTATAGAAAGCCGTACCCGGATTACATTGATCACATGCCATATCCCCACAATTTTAGGATTCGATTTCGCAAAATTTTCGGGGATGATTCTACATTACTTTAGAACATGTTGGACGATTTATCGCCCAATGTGGTGAAGCAGCTCAATCCGACGGATTAAAAATTAGACTTTTTCATTATCTTTGTCGAGAACTGCTTTTACTTGGTTTACGAATCTGCCTCCGAATTCGGTCCACTTTTGGAACGATTTAGAGAGTCGATTTCATGAATACTTTTTCTCTGGTAGTTTAGAATTAAGAATTTCAGATCTGAGTCTTTGTTCGCAAAAGTTTGGTGAATCGCTTCGACTACATCGGAGGTTCGGAGAAGTGCTAAATCGTTGCTTTAGTGTAGTACTACCGATAACCAACTAGCCGATTTAGCATTTCAAGGATTGATTCCCCGCTTAAAGAAAAGCTTGCTGGACAAGAATTTACCGATCTAAGTCACCTACTTCATCGTGTATCGGCACAGGAAAGTCGATATTTGAATAAAGAATTCAAAGACAAACTTAGGATAAACAATGGGAAAGATAAAAATAAAGTAAACATGGTCGAGTGTAGTTCAAGTGAAACTTCTGAAGATGAGGCAGACGTAAATATAGCCGAATGGATAAAAGGTTCTAAAAAACCGTTTGTCTGTTCATGGCTAAAGCCGACTAGGAGCAAGTCAGAAGTCAAGTATGCTTTTGACGTGTCCAAGTGTGATCGCATATTTGACATGCTGTTACAAGAAAGGCTGATACGGTTGCCTGAAGGGCATACCATACCTTCGGCCGACGAGATCAAAAAGCGACGATACTGTAAGTGGCATCATTCCTTTTCTCATAACACTAACGATCGCAATATTTTTCGACGTGCAGATACAAGCGGCTATTGAAGATGGTCGGCTTAAATTAGCAGAAGAGCCGCCATGGAAGTTGACATTAATCCTTTCCCAATCAACATGGTTCAATTCTAAGGGAAAAGCAGATCGTTGACGAAGGACCAATAACAACACGACAAGTCGACATGGAATCGAGCTCAAAAGGAGAAACACTGAAGATAACGATCGGCTCTCTGCAAATCGAAGCCGATCAAGACGGGAAGAATTCAAGGACAATAAAGCCAAAGGGTGAACTGCAGGTCGGACGATGGTACAAAGCCGAGAGGTCTCCACCCCGGAAACCGACATTCAAACCTAAGCCAACCTTCTCGCAGTTGCTTGAGAAATACGAGAGAATGAGCCATCGGCAAATACGACAGTTCCAACCAGACGAGCCGTGTCGGCCAAACAATGCGTTTCGGCCAAATAATTTGCGTCAACCAAACAACACAGAAAGAGCTCATGAAAGATGTCCTTTTTGGCAGTTCTGCTGGGAGAAAGGTATGGCACTACCATCCTCAAGGGCATGCCCTATGGAACATTACCCACAAAAAAGTTGGCCAAGGCAGTCGGTAAAGGAACGATTATTTAGGCCAACACCAAATCAAGAGGAGCCAGAGCATAAAAAGCCGATGAAAGAAAGGTTAGGAGCACTAGGCCAAGACAAGGAAGGGCCCGTTGAAAGCTTGGTTGGCAAAATCCGCAAGCCAGTCGAACCCAAGCCCAGATGGTGCCCTACTGGGCTTAGCCGATCGCAGCGCAGACGGCTGCAACGACTGAGGACGCAAGAGATGAGAGAAGCCGAGGACGAAAAACAAAGGGATCAGGCTTTTAATGAATTATGCCAATGAAACGATCGCAAAGGAATGGAGAAAGAAACAACAGTCTGAGGACGAATCGGATTCCTCGGACGATTTGATGTCACCAATGATTCAAAACGATACTCCGCCTATGGATATCAATATGGTATTCACTTTACCAGCTGAATTCAGAATTAAAACTGAATCGGCTAAAGATACATTTGCTCAACTATGCCTGGGTGCACAGGATGCGGTGTTTGAGAAGCCGCAAGATCCCCATCGGCATCTAAAGCCGTTGTATTTGAAAGGCTATATCAATGGAAAGCCGATATCCAGGATGCTTGTAGATGGAGGGGCTACTGTGAATTTAATGCCACTCTCCACTTGTAAAAAGTTGGGCAAAACCGATGAAGACCTGATCAAGACAAACATGGTGCTAAATGATTTCACCGGTGATCCCACTGAGGCAAAGGGAGTATTGGTTACTGAATTGACCGTCGGCAGAAAAACTTTGCCGACCGCGTTTTTGTAATTAAAGCCAAAGGAAGTTACTGACGTCTTTGCTAGGCGGATCGATACATGCTAATCGCCAGCATCCTCAACGATGCACCAACCGCCAGACATGGAACGGAGATGAAGTCGAATCGCCTCACCGATACATCGGCTCATATTGCCATGGCCACTCGACGCAAATTGGCCACACGAAAGCTGCATGCATATCAGGTAAGGCACTAGACGATTGTGATTTCATCTGTATCGGGAAGGCAGGCTTTACGCCGATCAGTGTCAAGCCAGGCACCTTCGATCGGGCGAATGAGGTCCTGAGGAGATGGGGTCAAAAATGATTCAAGCCCTGCAGGACAAGGCGAGGAGCTATCGGCAAATGATAAATTCGTGTGAAGCCATTGAAGATTTCCAAAGCGAAAAATTAGGCCAAGGCTTTACTTCTGCCGATATGCTTGAAGAAGTCGACATAGGAGAAGGCGATCGAAAAAGGCCAACTTTTGTAAGTGCAAATTTAGGTCCAGAATACAAAAATAAGTTGGTTAAAATACTTAGAGAATACAGGGACTGTTTCGCCTGGGAGTACTACGAGATGCCTGGACTAAGCCGACAGTTGGTAGAACATCGGCTGCCAATCAAACCAGGATATCGGCCGTATAAGCAACCACCACGGCGTTTTAATCCCGAATTGTATAATGTAATAAAAGAAGAAATTGAAAGATTGCTGGAGGCCAAATTTATAAGGCCTTGCCGATACGCCGAATGGGTATCCAATATTGTCCCTGTTATGAAAAAGAACGGTAAACTTCGGGTGTGCGTAGATTTCAGAGACTTAAATAAAGCCACACCAAAAGATGAATATCCGATGCCTATAGCCGATATGCTTATCGATGCTGCCTCGGGTAACAAGATTATCGGGCCTTGACGGAATGCCGGATATAACCAAATATTCATGGCGAAGCGATGTTCCCAAACGGCCTTTAGGTGCCCGTGCGATAGGGTTGCATTTAATGGCCAAGAATGACATTCGGCTTAAAAAATGCAAGTGCCACTTACCAGCGCGCCATGAATTTGATCTTTCACGACCTAATCGGCCATATCGTCGAGATTTACATTGATGACGTGGTTGTCAAGTCTAAAGAAGATTGGCGAGACTTAGCCGATTTGGAAAAAGTGTTTCGTAACACAAGAGCTCATGGGTCAAGATGAACCCTTTAAAATGTGCATTTGGCGGTCGGCCGCCAATTCCTTGGTTTCATGGTACATCAAAGAGGCATTGAAGTTAGCGGACCAGGGTCAAGGCCATAGCAAATCTGAAACCGCCGACATGCAAAAATGAGTTGCAAAAGTCGATCGGCAAAATTAATTATCTAAGACGGTTTATATCAAATCATGCGTAGGATCCGAGCTTTTACACCTTCTACCGGTTGAAAGATCATCGAGTTTGCATGGGGAGCCGATCGCAGTAAAGCCTTTGACGATATAAAACAATATTTAACATCACCACCGGTCTTGGCTGCACCACGTAAAGGAATCCCATTCAAGTTATATGTGCTCTACCGAAAGCGAAACCATTGGTGCTTGTGTTGGCTCAGAGATTGATGGTAAAGAGCGGATAATATGTTATGTGAGCCGACGACTATTGGATGTCAAACCGGTACCCTCCAAAGAGAAAAATTATGCTTATCATTGTACTTTGCTTGCACGAAATTGAGGCACTATATATTAGCATCAACCTGCATAATAGTATGTAGAACTGACATCATTAAATACATACTATCTGCTCCAATTTTGAGAGGACGACTTGGAAAGTGGACTTATGCTTTAACCGAGTTCGATCTACCGTTTTGAATCGGCCAAAGCTATTAAAGGGCAAGTTGTAGCCGATTTCATGACAGGTATGATACTACGGCAGGAATGGTTGATATAGCCCCATGGCGATTGTACTTTGATGGATCGGTTTGTCAGGAGGGGAGTGGAGTAGGCATAGTGTTGATTTCTCCAAATGGGCACAACATCGAATTCGCATATCGGCTTAAAAGCCGATGCTCTAACAAACAAAGCCGAGTCTGGCCTCGCTCAAAGGACTACAGCTATGAAAGCATTGGGGCAAGTAATGTGGAAGCATACGGTGATTCATTGCTAGTGGTGCGACAAATCAAGGGAGAATTTAGATGCAATGACGAGGTGCTAACAAAATATCTAGAACATTGTCTTGGTATTATCAATACTTTCAGATCATTCTCAGACGCCATGTACCGTGGAGATGAACCATAAAGCCAACACCTTGGCTCAAGCAGCTTCAGGCTACAAAGAGTACGGCCGATACGAAACCTTTGACCTAATCGACAAGGCAGTACTATGTGCTAATAACACCGATTGAGGATCGAGATAAAGACTTACTTGATGAACCCATCGGGCCCACCGCACGAAAGATGCGTCAACAAGCACTCAAGTATGTCATGTTGGAGGGGGAACTATACTATCGGACGTTGGAAGGATTACTTCTGCGGTGCTTAAGCGATGATGAAGCAAAGGTAGCCATGGGGGAGGTTCATGAAGGAATTTGCGGCGCACATCAATCGGCCCACAAGATGAAGTGGATACTAAGGCGAACAGGATATTTTTGGCCGACGATGTTAGAAGATTGCTTCAAGTATTACAAAGGGTGCCAAAGTTGTCGAGGTTTGGGAATGTGCAACTTGCACCAAAGATCGCTTTACATCCAATTATTAAACCATGGCCATTCAGAGGATGGGGATTGACGTGTCGGCCAAATATTCCCAAATCAAGCAAAGGCCATAAGTTTATCCTTACCGCCACGGACTATTTTTCAAAATGGGTAGAAGCCGCTCCACTCAAGAAAGTTACGGCGTGGAAGCCATCGGCTTTGTCAATGAACACATCATCCATCGATTCGGTATCCCTCAGACCATTACAACCGATCAAGGAACTGTGTTCATGTCCGAAGATTTCAAAAATTTCGCAGAAAGTTTGGGCATTAGGTTGCTTAATTCTTCACCATACTACGCTCAGGCTAATGGGCAAGCCGAGTCGTCTAATAAAACCTTGATCAAATTGATTAAGAGGAGAATTGACGAAAAGCCTCGAACTTGGCATACTACACTGTCGGAGTCTCTGTGGGCCTATCGGCTAGCGTTTCACGGATCGACTAAATTGTCACCATATCAGTTGGTATATGGCCAAGAGGCCGTATTGCCCGTAGAAATAAACATTAAGTCGATGCGAGTAGCGAGGCAGAATAATCTATCGACCGACGAATACAAGGAATTAATGCTATGCAACTTGGATGACTTAGCAGAATTAAGGCTGGTTACTTTGAATCGGCTTAAAAAGAATAAAGAAAGAGTTGCAAGAGCATATAATAAAAAAGTTGTACAAAAGACTTTTAGTGAAGCCGATTTGGTTTGGAAAACTATATTGCCAATCGGTTCTAAGGATAATCGATTCGGTAAATGGTCGCCTACATGGGAAGGACCGTATAAAGTAAATCGGCCTGTCGGTGGAAACGCATATATACTCGAAACACTTGAGGGGCTAGTATTACCAAAGGCAATCAACGGAAGATATCTAAAGCGGTATTACCCTAGCATTTGGATCGGTGCATAATTAAAAGCATAATGCGAAGAATCTGAAATAAATCGGTTAAAACAGCCGATAAAGATAAAATAACCGGTTAAACAGCCGGTTAAGGTGTGTTACAAAAGTAGCAAACAAAAGCACTGTTTCAGTACGACACCAACTGATTTACAATCCGGATCCGGGGAGTCTAGCACCAAGACCCGATAATGCCGCGGCAGCTTTGGCTAATGTCTCCGTGACACCGTACACCAGGTCCTCGTCGGCTTTAGTATCTCCGGGGACTGCAACAATTTTGGCCGATTGATCTTTTACCTTGGCGACGGCTCGGCCAACATTCGTTTTCTGCTCCTTCAAAGTAGAAGCCGTTGCGCTCGTGATGGCAAGGGTATCAGCTAGCTGTTTATTTACTTCAGCCAACTCCTCCTCGAGCCGCTTCTTGGTTTGTTCTAGTTTTTGAGCAGAAGACTTGGCGGCCACAAAGGATGCAGCGGTGTCATCATACTTCTTCTTTTCAGCTTTTGCTTCAGCAATCAACTTGTTCAGAAGGTGTTGATCGGCTTCTTGTGCTTGGCGCTGAGCTATTCTGGAATTGGCCGCATCAACTTCCGCTTTCTTCTCGTCTAAATGGCATACATTTAGAAGGGCGCTCATAGCTGCGGCAGGGAGATCAGCCTCAACGGCGGCCATAGCATCGCGGATAAGGTGACGATTGGCCAATAATATTGCCTCCTCCTGAGTTATTCCATAAACAACCGATTTAGCTTTTCCCGCATATTGGTGCCGACTTGACAATGGTTGATGCCTTCATGGAGACGCCCAGATGTTTGGATGTCCTCGGGGTAACTATCGGTCGCCATCACCTCCGGTCGACTAGTTCATCCGTGGTGAACCCGAGAAGGTCAGACAGCCATCCGGACAACATCGGGCGATGGAAGAATTGACCGGGCAGGAGATGGTGGGGTTGGAGGTTTAGAAGCCGCAGGGAGACCAGCAGAAGCACCCTGAAGATCGACCAACATACCGGCCGCTTGAATAGACTCTATCGGCTGAAAAGGAAGTATTACAAAGTCAGGAACTTAAGATTGACAATTTTCGATAGGCATGAGAATAAGTTTGGTTCTTACTGCACTTAAAGCCGATGGGTGAGGAGAACTTTCAGCGCTTTGTTCCTTGCGCTTGGTGTTTTTTGGTAGGGACCTTGGTAGACTTTGGTTTTTCTGAAAAATCGAACCACAGGATGAGCAAAAGTACGAACAGGAAATATTTATCGGCTATAGTGAAAACTTACTTGGCTTTCTTTCTTTTTCGAGCTCTGATAAAGAAGGACTGTTTACTCCAAGAGTACCAGAACCCATCAAGATATTTGACCAATAGGCGTTTCCTTTTGATCCACCGGTAGATGGGTTAATGACGGCCTTGCTCGCAGCACGTCGTCCTACCAAACAAAAATACCATGTAATTAAAAGACTAGTGGCGACAAATCTACAAGTATAGAATTTTATGAAATAAGCCGATACCTCTCAGACTACCGATGAGTTAGTATAACCCGGCGAATGGAGGAGTCCGAGCTATCTTCACTGAATCTATTGTCGCTAGAGGAAACTACCGTCGGCTCATGAAAGTCTGGTAAAATTTTTCTATAATGGCCGATTGCACGATCCGATAGAGGGCTTCGATATAGGCGCCCACCAAGTTGTGAAATTGTTGGCTCGGCGGGAATTTAAAGAAAAGTGTGGTGGAGTTGATTTGAAGTTCATCGGATAGTGTTAGGAGTAATTCGGCTTGAATAGCATTATTGACTTTGGATCTTGGTTGAAGACGATCCAAGAGAGGGAGACTAGGTATTACCTGGCCAAAGCCCAATTGGCGGGCATATACAGAGGGATGATAGAATTCATATGAAGGCTGGAAAGTCCTGTTACGGGAGTTCAAGCCGACATGAAAGACGCAAGGAGAAATAAAAAGCCGATATAACTCTAAAGTCGATGCTGGCATCAAGGAGCTATCAGCATCTAAATGGAGGAATGAAGGCCACTGAAAATCGGCATTGTTGCTATAAGAAAAGAAGTCTTGTTGGCCAAAGGTTGTGCTATCCAAATACAGAAAAAATGACAAGTATTTCTTGAAGTCGGCTGGAGTAATCTTGACGTCACCACTGGTACACATCACAAGCCTTTCTCCGTGTGATCGGCTAGCTCTGTATTGGGGAGTGGTGCCTTCAGGGTAGTCTTCACGAGGAAAAGTCAATCTTCGACAACTCGAATTAATGATCGGCTAAAAATATTGTAGAGCCATAGTTGAATAAACCATAACGGGCCTCCGATGTTACCCACGACATATTGACCAAACCCAGAAAAAAGCCGACTTCTGATGACGTGCATCATTTGATAGACGGCCCCCAGTACATTTTGCCTAATGCAAGCCGACGACCATTCACGGTTGCTCGCCAACGCCTGATAAACTTGTGTTGGACCTAGAGATGCGCCACAAAAAGAAACCGATCCAGCCACAAGTTCAAAAGTGCATGTTCCTCGTCGATACCAGTCCATTCACTTTGTTATTATGCTGAATGTACTTTGTCCATCCTTCGCCCTTGGATCGGATCAATTTATACTGTGGCTTGCCACTGAAAGCCGACAATTGGTCACCATCAGGCCTAAGACAACACAATTGTGCCACGTCTAGAAGTGTTGGGCCGATAGGACCAGTCCGGAAAAGGAAAGCATTAAGAGTATCCGACCAGAAATAGCAGGCCGTGGCCACCAAGGGCTCATTGGCTTCAGGATTTGCAAGACTCAGTGGAAGACACTCGGCTATACCCATGTTTTCCCATTCAGACTTCTTTTGGGCCGATACTCTGATAAACCAACTTCTCCAGCCTTTAAGCGCTGTTGGCCAAGCTCTAAAGCTTTTTCCCCATTCCGTTATGTTATATTCTTTGGCCGATAAAGGAAGTCTAGGAATCTCTTTAGTAATAACTGAATCAACAGTAGAATTTCCTATCGGGCCTAGATAGTATTGATCTTCGCTTTCGGAATCGGGATCGAGACTGGAAGGATCCATTCAAATAGATTGAAGAAAAGAAGGATTAATTGTCGATCTTGAAGAAGACCTAGGGTAGAGAAGCCGATGAAAAAGCCGATTGCGAGATTACGAAAAGCGGAAGGCGTGAAAATGACAGAGAGGCCCGTGATATATATAGCACGGTAAGAAGAAGTAAATGGCGGAAATGAATTCGAGGCGACGCGTGCCATTAAACCAAGACCGAGATTTGACAAGACGGCGATTATTGACACGGTTCCTAAAATCAAACAAGACAATGGGCAAAAAGCCGATTGATGAAAAGCCGATACATATTTTTGAAAGATAATAAGTTATCTTCCAAAAATGGGGGCATATGTTTGCACCGCTTTTTGGAATTTTCGTAAGAATCGGTGGAGAAGCATGAGTTTGGATAAGGCACGAAGGCATCTATGAAAAGTTTAGATAGCATCTGAGACATCCCGCGAACGTCTGAGATAAAGTTTGGAAACCAGAGTCCAAACAGAAACTACGGTTTATTCGGATTACCTTGCCGTGTTGGATTGGGACTCGGATCGGCTAAACGAGTATATAAAAGCGAACCAGGGCTGCTTGAAGAAAGGCATCCACAACAAAAACACATCTACTATTTTTCTTTCATAGTTAGTTCTTAGTCTTTTTAGCATTGTAATCCTTCCTCTGTAAGTCGACACCGATCGAATAAAGTTGCGCATCGCCGATTGTTTGATCGTCATTGGCTTTTTCAGGTTTGATTTGTTCTGTCTTGTTGCGCATCGCCTTTTCAGAATCAATCTACCTCTTACCTCGGATTAGTCTTAATCGGCTAATCTAGTTACCCTTCTAATCGGCTTTTTGGCTGATTTCTTGTCTCTTAGCCGATTCACTTCAGGGATCGGCTTGATCGAATTTCACATTACCTTCCTTATCGATTGCAGGGTCAAATCGATTGGCACGCTCGCGCAAAACTGAACCCGGCGTTTGTCTGGTGTGTTGTGGGCCAGAAACCCTCTTCACGTTTTTGGTGCCAACACCTCTCCACACAGCACAAACGTCTATTGAAATAATATCACATAGCAACCGTACAACCTAAACATACTCACACAAGAAGCTCACAGAGCGTTGAAGCGACCAAATAGATTCTAGCAGCTTGAACCACCGCAAGCTTCAGCGGCACCACATCTGATTCACGCATTTACATCCGTAACTGAATTATGTTTCTCAAATGGTTGAGTGAAATCATGTGCTGAAAAATTGGCTTAGTAATAAAATTGGTATTGCAAAGTGGTTGCGATCATGACATGTGTTGTGCATGTGCATGTGTTGTTTAAGATGATTATTTGATATGCTGTGATAGCATGTTAATGATTTTGCTTGATGCAATACGCTCGTGTGAGTGGTTGCATGGATTGACTTTGAGTCAAGTCGTGGACTTGTGCTCGGATCTGTTTCTTGTTTATTCATGTGCAGGTGTTGTTCGAGGGCGAACGTGGTCGATGACGGGACCGGAACTAGCTAGGTTTATGGAGGAACTAAGGTTCGGGACTAGATTCAGTGAGGAATCGAGGTCTTGGTGATTAAGGATGTCATGCGGGACGTTCGGGCTAGAGAACATGCACATGGAGGCTGGTTAGTCACGTATTTATAGCATGTGGGCTGTACATGCGTGCAAGAGTTGTTTTTGGCTATGTTGGGTCAGGTTGAGATGTATACGAACTCTTTCCATGTGGGAAGTGGAGTTGTATTCAATCTCTTTATGTTTGCTCTGTATAAATAGGGGGAGGTGTCTCCTGTTTATACAGAGAGCCAAGTTTTAGGGTTTGTACTCTTTTGTTTTGGAGTATTGTATCCAGATAAATAAAATCCTTCTTGCAAATCTGAGCATCCTGTGCATCGTAGCGTGAAGAAGAAAATCCTTACAACTAGAAGTTTTTAGCGCTTGATCTTTATTCTATTGCAGCGTAGTTGAAGCCAGCAAAGGAGTCAGGCAACTAGAAGAATTTGAAGAGCTCTCAGCACCTTGAGTTGTTTTTTAGTCTGGCATAGATTGGAGCATCGACTGAAGTTTTGTTCATCGCAGCAGTCACGAAGTTCATTACGGAGTTCGGTTTCTTGCAAAGATATCATCTTGCAAAGGTAATATCTCAAGATCTATAGATCTGATCGAATTGATTCTTTTTGGATTAACTTAGGAATTGGACCTAGTTTCTACAGTTAATATTTCATATCAATCCAATGGTTGATCTTTAGTAATTTCTATTTTAGTGAATATATATCCTTCCGTTCTTGCTTTGGTCCTACGTCTGACGATTTAGTCATCTTTTGAAGGTAATATCTTAAGATTCGTAGGCCCGATCGAGTTGATTCTTTTGGATTAGCTTTAGAATTGAATCTAGATTCTACAGTTAAAATTTCACATCGATCTAACGATTGGATCTTCAATAATTAATATTTTAGTGAACGTGTATCAGTCTGCTTTCATGGCTCGCTTTCACTTTGTCGCCCAAATCGCTCTCTTGGTCGCCGATCGCTCTCTTGATCGCCTAGACTGCTTTACTAGTCGTCCGACTGCTCTACTAGTCGCCCAGACTGCTCTACTGGTCTCCCGGCTGCTCTCTTGGTCACCGATCGTAAACCGGTCTCCCAACCGCGGAACTCGATCTCCAAGCTGTGAATCTGGTCTCCGACTATTCGCCGTCTGCATGAACTGGTCTCCAAGCAATTTGAGTTCAATGCAGGAGCTCAGGTTCACAGGGAACGTGCCGAAGAACGAGTTGTAGCTCAAGTCGAGCCTCCGCAGGCGGCGGAGACGGCCGAGGCTCGCCGGGATCTCCCCGTGTAGCCCGTTGGAGTTTAGGTTGAGCGTACGCAGGAAGGTGAGATTCCCAACGGTCGGGGAGAGTGCTCCGTGAGCCCGCTTCCATACAAGCTCAACGCCACCACCAGCGTCGGCCTCGTGGCTGCACATCACGCCCTCCACCGCAGGTTGGTCTTTGCCGTTCAGAGGCTAGAGTGCGAGACGCCGTCGACCTGCGCTTTGAAAGCAAGCAGCGCCGCCTTGTAAATCCTGCCGCCACTCACCGTGGCAATCGTCGGGATGGCGATGAGTGATGATAGCAAGCTCATGGCCCCATTGCCATGCCCATATCGTTTCTTGGTTTCATGGTTTGGTACGTTGCGTGTACGGTATTACCAAGTAACAATTGCTTCAGATGTAACTTGGTCTTGTGCTTCGCGTGGTTTCAACTTGCCAAATTTGGAGCAATGTCTCACCGCAAATATATGCTTTTTGCTGTGTTTTGTCGTCTTCTTCTCCCGTCTAATTTTTCTTTCCTCAATGTAACCCTCCCATCTCTATCTAACGTTTGGCATAGTTCTAAGCATTCGAAGCTTCATTTTGTTTTTAATGTCAGTACTATTCGTTTTTGCCTACTTAAATGCATGGAATTTTTTTTTAATAATGCATTTTTTAAATGGAACTGTGACATTAATACGCGAAACAAAAAATTGTAAAAATAATACCTCGTTGCCAAACAGTACGGCGAAATAGGAGTAGTCACCAACGGGCTGAATGAAGATCCTATTATCGTCATACCGTATGGCGACAACTCCTTAATAGACATGACTAGATCAATGCCCGTGCATTACTACGAAAAATAAAATTGGTAACGAAACATAAAGGTCAAGCAATAAAAGAAAATTGTACTACAAGATCAAACATCTATTTCTCTCGATTATAAAAGTTTTTATGTTTTCTTCTCCGGTATGAATTAAAACCAAATATATTGTACATAGCAATATATATTACCAATCTCAAAAATCAATCAATTATTTTTATCCCTTTTTTGCAATTTATATTACCAGCTTGCGTTCCTCTTCCTCTCGCCATGCTCGCAGCACGCGCTCCTCGGTGTCGTCTTCCTCGTCGCCTCGCTCGTCCTCGTCATCCACCACCTTCGCAGGGGCGACACAGGGGCTTCCCCCGAGCACGAGGCGCTGCTGCCGAAGCCACCACCATTCCGGACCACTGGCCGCTACGCAATCGCGCTCGGGGTGTCTGCCATCCTCCTCGCACTCGCGTTCTTCCTTCTGCCGAGCACGCCATGGCGCGCCGTGAAGTCCGCCTTCCTCGCCGCCCACTTCGTCGCGCACGCCATGCCCGCGTGGTCAGTCGCCTTGGAGAAAGGGGCCACCGCCACCACCCAGCCTTTGCACCTCCGCGTCTTCTGGATCGCCACCACACTCGGCGCCGTGCTCTTCTCCGCTTCGGCGGTGGTCCGCTGCGCCGACGATTCGCTGCTCTTCCCAGATAACCCTCTCGCCTTTACCGGCCTACTCGTCTCTATGCCTCTGTCGTACCTAGCCATCACTGGCTTCACCGGCCATGATGCCAGAACCCATGAAGGTGAACTAGAAAACACCAGCGCCGAGGTGCCCACCACGTCGTGCGCCGCCGCATTGTTCCTCTCTCTTGCGATGTTCAGCTGGATCAACATGTTTATCTCCAAGGGGTATGCCAATGACTCTCTCACCGCCGACGACGTCCCACCGGTGTTGCTGGACAACCGCGCCGAAGCGTCGTACGCTTTGTTCACGCCCAATCGGCCGTGGCGGGGTTCTGGCACCGGTGGGCGCTATGCGTTAAGCTATCCTTTTAGCCGCGATTACTCGATCATGGCGCTTTCGGCCTCCTACGCCTCGCGGCCATGTACGTCGGTCCGTTACTTATTGATTAGTTCGTCGATTTTATTCGCCACGGCGGCACAACATGGAAGATCTTGAATGAATTCTCTTGATTGATTCTGTAAAAACTGTACAGCACATATAGAGTACAAAAGGAATGATTGTCCGACTATTAATTACCAGCAATAATCAGAAATTTTGGTATAATAATCAGCCATATTTAGAGAGATATGGCTGGCTGTAAATCAGGAAATAATAATTAGCTATAATGACCAGCCATTATTGGAGATATGGCCCGGGGTAGGAAGAACGGACCGCTGCCACCAACTACAAATTTATATTAGTAGAGAGATTAAGAAGTTGTTGCCATACGATTTGGCAATAACTCCTTAATCAACGTGATTAAGGAGTTGTTGCCATACGGTATGGCGACAATAGAGTAATTAAGGAGTTGTTACCGTACGGTATGGCGACAATATAGTAATTAAGGAGTTGTCACTGTTTAATATGTGCACTCCATGGATGGAAAGCAAATCCAGCGCAGTCCCTCTAAGGACTGCAATTTAAGTAGTCCCCGTATGTGCGGACCATCTGCATCGAACGGTCTGGATCAGCCAAAAATAGGATGAACAACGTTTTGCTACAGTCCTATAAACAGTACATTGCATAGTATTTTTGGCTGATCTGGACCATCCAAATTTGATCGGACGGTCCTTTGGAAATTTGAGCGGAGGTGTGGCAGGCTGGTCGACCGTAGCAGGCGGTCGGGCGCACATCGTTGCCAAGTTTCGGCAATTCGGAAGGAGGTACCAAGCTCGGCGTGCTCAACAGGATGTTGCTGTCAGATGTGGCACTGCTCCGACAGCAACATTCCGAGCTGCCACATTTCACGCGGGATATGTGTGGGCACGTTCTTTGCTTGTCATTGTTTAATATGTGCACCCCATGCACTGACGTTCTCTGCATTTCTGGATGGGAAGCAGATCCAGTGCAGCTCCTATAGGGACCGTAACTTAAGCAATTCCCGTATGTATGGACCATCTGCATCAGACGGTCCGGATCAGCCAAAAATAGGATGAACAACGTTTTGCTACAGTTCCATAAATAGTACATTGCATAGTATTTTTGGCTGATCTGAACCGTCCAAATTTGATCGGATGGTCCTTTGGAGACTACTTAAATTACAGTCCTTCAAGTACTGCACCAGATCTGCTTCCCGCTCGGATGTTACACTCGTGAAAGCAAGTGATCCGACGGAGGGTGTGTCATGTGTGTGCGCGTTTGTGTGTCATTGAAAAATATGGGGAGATGTCAGTGCATAGGCGAATTGTTAGTGAAATTTGGGTGGGCCGAGCCCACCCGTCGATCTAGCAAAAGATTTTTGAGATGTATTACTTGTCTAGATCCGAGAGATTCATTTGCAAACTTTGATCATGGCAAACTTATGCGACTTTCAGAAATATATTCTGATGATTTTTCAGCACATGATCATGTTATTTTAGAAGAACAACTTCACTTTGTTGATGACATGAGAAGAGAATCAAGAGATAAATTTCAAAGTAATGATGATGTTGCTAGCTTTGCTGTAAAGATGGTTCAAAAGCAAAGAAGCACATTGATCTATAGACTGATTGAATTGGCACTAATTTTACTTGTGGGGACAGCTACAGTTAAAAGGGCTTTCTTGGCAATGAAGATTATTAAGACAGATTTACGCAATAAGATAAGTGATAACTGGTTAAATGATCTTATGGTATGCTACATTAAGTGAGACGTGTTTGCAAAGATAGACATGGAAGAATCTTATAACATTTTCAGAACATGAAAATTCGTAAATATCAACTGCCAACTCTTTTGAAGCAATGAATGGTACGTTTTTCTCCTTTCATAGTTACATACTTATATTGCATACGATTTAAATTTCAACTGTTTTATAATATGTCGATAGTCATAGTAGTTGATTTTAGATGTCTATTTTTTAAACCTCCCTCTTTGAAACTTTTTGGCTCCGCCACTGTGTCAGTGTTCAATGCTTAGGAATTTAATGGCGTCTCAATCATGTACCGTTTATTTTTGACCCCGGTCGGTGCACCCACGAAAAGAGCAGCCTGGTGACAGTTTTGTCCTTGGCAGGCAGGCAGGGACAGTGCAGGGCATAAAAATCTCTTAATTTGTGACGTCACGTCTTCCCAGTTGCAGAAGCCGACGTTGCCGTTCCACGCGGGCAGCGCGCTGGAGCGGCGGTCACTGATCTTGTACTTTCCGTTGCTTGTCGTCGTTTAATTTGTAGATTCCCCAATTCCATCGACGTCCTGATTTGGACGCTCTATGTCGTTTCGGGCTTTGCCGTGGTCGTGTGGCACAGGCACCGTAATGAGCCGAGCCAAGTCTTGTTTCATAATGAACCGTGACCTCTGACCTTTTCTGTGTGTGTGTGAGCGCGCGCTCCGCTGCTAGGGTGAAGGCGACTAACCGACTATCAACGAACAAGGTAGGGTGGCCGCGCGTGGCGATCGTCAGAATGGAGAGGATCATGGCAGCAGCAAGCTCATGAGAGTAAGACTTGTCACCTGTAGTATATAATATAATTGTACCTCTTCAGTTTAGGGTCAGTTTTGCCGCATCGGTGTCTGTGGAGAGCAATATTTCAATGCTTTCTCTCTTAATATAAGTTGTACAAATCTTAAAAGAAACGAAAAGGTAAGTAATTACTATCTACCTTTCATTTATACTTTAATATTTGTATAACTATAAAAAAAGAAAAGTATGGAACCATCTCTGGTCTGTGGAGTTTCTTTTTTAAGACTGGTGTTGCCCCCCCTCCCCCACCAAACACACACACACACATACATACATACATACATATATATATACACACAATGAATTCTCTTTTTTGTAACTCTCGATATATAATGAATTTGATTTTGAAATTTCATACATAAGTAGGGTAATCTATGAAGTACATCTATAATTTTTTTCAAAATTTTTTGTGACTTTTGTTAGTTGGTGTACACGGTGTGTACACTGGAAGGCCTGTGTGCACAGGATACGTTGCCTATATATATATATATGAAAAATCCTATTTACTCCGGGTATAGTTACTCCCACTCTATCTGCCATCCGATTGCATTCAGATCCGTGCATTCTTTAATGGGTTGCGGCCGCAGAAAGGGCTGGATTTCTTCACAGCACCCGATTCAAAGTCGATATAAGCTTCCTATTTTCTTGGTCCCCCGATTTTCCTGGTATTTTAAATTTCACAATAGATTTATGAGATGACCTAAAAACCATTAGTTACTCTCCTGATCCATCCTGTGCTCCTGGCGCAGGCGGGAGCACGATGCAGCATGGCTTCGTGGCACGGTTTAAGATGACTTCGAGTCGTCGTGTGCGAGGTGGCAGTGAGGTCTAGAAGGCGTTGAGGATGAGCACGCAAAGGCGGCATGGTCCCGTGCTGTCTAGATGCCTGTTCATGCGTGGGATGGCCTAATTAAGGTGCAGGTGTAGGGACGACGAGGTGGAAGTATACTTCATTCTTTTTTACTCAACTGGTCATTATTATTTGGCTGCATATCAGGTGCTCGAGCAAATTCCCCTGTGAGCAGCCTTCTCCCTTCTCCTTGATAACTACTAGGTATCAGCCAACGTAACTAACATGAGAAGTGCATATCCGTGTGAAGAAGCAGCGATAGTGTTTCAAAATTTTGGGAGACTGAACAAGAGTATGTTTGGAGGCGCTATAGATTTTATGAAAAAACTGTTTTTTAGTTTTTTGTGCTGAAAAGCGGTCCTATCTTTTTATAAGAGATCATTTAACCAATAACAAATTTTTGTCAGCAACAGGCTGCAAAATCAGCTCCAATCTAGCTTTTAGCTTTTCTTGGTTATATATAGTTTCTAGTTTGTACCAAAAGTCGCTTAAATGCTGAGCTGTTTAGAGGGACTTACCGACTTCAACCCCTGCCCCCAACAGGACACAAGACTAACTACTTAATAGCCTAAGACGACGGTTTATCTGAAAAAACTCTATTTTCATAACGTTTGAGATGACGGAACTGTACTATACCTTCGTGTCACTGGAGAGTTCGGACAGTCACCCACCATACCTAGGAGGTGGATCCGGCAGCGCGTACAATAATATAGAATTAATTAACATAACTAACATCAGATGTGCATATCCGTGTGAAGAAGCAGCGACAGTGTTTCAAATTTTTGGGAGACTAAACAAGGGTCTGTTTAGGAGAGCTATAACTTTTTTGAAATACTATTTGTTAGTTTTCTAAACTAAAAAGCGGATGTAGCTTTTTATAAGAGATTATTTGACAAATAGCAAATTTTCTTCAGCAATAAGCTACAAAAGCAGGTCCAATCTAGCCGTTTGCTTTTGCTAGTTATAAATGACTTCTAGTTTATGCCAAAAGCCGCTTAAAAACTGAGCTGTTTACAGGGACTTATTGGCTTTTCGAAAGCTAACTACTACGGAAAGAGCCTTCAGTCTCGGTCTAAAACTGCCTTTAGTACCGATTTTTGAACGGTCTGAGCCATCCAGATCGATGCTCAAGGGCATCGATCCGGTTCACTCACCCGTCTTCGATAGAGTATCGCATGCGGTTAATTCACACGTGGCGCGTCGGGAACCCCGAGGCTTATCGGTGCGGTTGGTGTCTCCAACCGTGCGATGAACCCTCATCGATGCAGCTTGGTTTCTCCAACCGCATGATGTTTTGTATATATATATATGTCTATTTCTCCAAGAGCTATTATATATATGTGTGTGTGTTAAATCACAACTAATTAAAAGCACAGATAATCAATCATGCACTTTGCACGATAGTTAAATCATTGAACATTCATTAACAAATTTAATTACATCTAATGTATTAAAATATGTACACATATTTGTTCTTCGCTCATCGTCTAATGCATTACAATATATATGTACACAACTTTAATTACAACTTTAGTATTTCTTTTCCTTCTATTCATCGGGATCTTTTACGCATCGCTCTTGCTAGCCGTAGATGTAAACCCGACGAGTTCACGGTCCTTATCGAAGGGCCCCAATTGTTTAAATTTGATTCGTGAAACTTCGCCTTTTGGATTCTGACCTCATCGTAAATAAAGCCGACGAGTTGTTCTTGGATTGCTCTCACTCGTGCGGCGAGAGTTCAACCTTGTTCGCCAAATATTGAGGCACCTATCGTTAAGTCATTAACTAATCAATACTTCAATTTGTACAAGATATAAGGAGTACCTATACATCATTGAAGCTAGTAATTATATTTACTCACCCCCTTGTTGCCTTTTAGCATGCGGTCGGTGGCTCCGGTTTGGGTGTGCATAAACTCGCATACATAGTAGCCGCATAAATTGTTACCCGGCGGCTAAGTCAAGATCTGCGGTGGAAAAAGTTGAAAGCGTGAAATGAATGTAAGGAAATCAAGTTAACTAACTAAAAAGCTAGCATTATGATATACGTACACGAGAGGCAAATGTAATGTCAAATTTCTCCTTGAATACACCCACGTTTTTAGCACGGAACCGTGTGAATGCACTACACATGTGATTACGAATTGTACATGATTAGAATTTGTTTCAAATTGAAGGAAATAGAACTAGTATGATAATGAAAGGAACAAGAATTAATACCGGTTGAGCATGTCGATAAAGTTTTGATACTTTTCAACTGGTCTCCTTTGCGAGTCCATAATTGTGATCGAGCTACGATCTAGCTCGATCATAAGAAGAATCCAGTGAAAACTATACATAGATGTGTCAACGTAGATAACTAATTAGTTCTAACATCGTGTTATGAAAAAGGAGTAGAATGAGGTGAGTGCGAAAACACGTGCTCAAATGAGTAGGCTAGATATATCTTTGACTTATATCTTTGACCCATTAGCGCATTGAATATGTTAGTCTCTGTTTCGCTTGGGTGGTCTCTAACGGTTGTCCCGTTGATAACTACTGGGTCCATGAAGCCTATGTCAAAAATACGATTCCTTCGGCATCTTTGTATCTCCATGCTACATAAGAAATTAGTTAGGCTTGCAAGTTAGTATAGTACAAGGAAGTGCACGATAGTTTTTTGTAAATAAATAAGACACTTACAGAGTCCAGCAACCCAACAAGCTCGCGCTGAGGGCGTCTGTCTGGTTTAGATCATATATGTAGTCCCATTCGACATAAAATTCACCTTCACCGCGAAAAAAATCTTGTTGCTTAAACTTGATAGCGAACAACTCTAGACCATGCTTGGTCGCGTCCAAGTACCATTCATGAAATCGACGCATCTTTGTCGTTAGCCGGGGCAGCTCCTCTCTCCTGACCAATGATCTGCCCACTTTAAATGACCATCTTACTTGGGCAAACTCAATCTCCTTGGTGCCTAATATTTGATCTAGGTCAAGGCCAGTTTCATTGAAGAATTGTAGCATCTCCTTACCCATCCCCTCAGCTGACATCTTCTTCTTGGGGCATTCCTTACTCAATGTGTGCTCGTAGTTCGATTGGCGAGGCATTTCTTTTTTATCCTTCAAATTTTTAATAGTCATTAAGCCTTTATGAAATTCTTCTATGCCAGGTTGAACCTTCTTCTCTGGTGACTTGGGTTTAAGAAATTTAGTTACCTCTGCTTTTACCATCTTCTTGGTCTCCTCATCGCTCATATCATACGACCGCTTCGGAAGTTCAGCCAGCTTCTTGGATTGGGTGGAGGACCCCGTCTTCTTGGGAGCTACTGGCCGAGCTGGCTTCTTTCCCTTGGTCGGCGCCTTCTTGGGAGGAGACGGGCTTCTTGTGGCGCTTATGTGCGCGGGAGGTGGTGTAGGAGTCGGCGCCTTCTTGGGAGGAGACGGCTTCTTTCGGGCTTATATGCGCGAGGAGATGGTGTAGAGCGGGCTTCTTGTCGGGCTTATATGCACGGGGCGTGGTGTAGAGTCGACGCCTTCTTGGGAGGAAGCAGGTTTCTTCTCGGGCTTCTTCAGCGGAGAGGACACGTCCATGTTATCTCGAAAAATTATGTACCGCTTATGCCCACAGGATGAAATTGTGTCTTGCCTCTCTAACCGTAGAGTCCGTCACCTCCAGGAATTTCAAGGTCAAGGTCCTCGTACCCTGGGCAGACCTCCTCCACCGAGACCTTGGAGTATCCTGACGGTATCTGTTGGCCATCGATAAGCTGCCCCGGCTCCAATGGGTGAGCCATGCCATCGGCCGCCTTGAAGGTAAGGTTCCGCGCTTGGACATGCAGCTCACAAGGTGTCTGCTGTCTGATGTCGTCTACAGGATACTTGTCCAAGTCCGCTTGGCGATCCACGAAGCGTAATTGCCGCTTGCCGAGGAGGCGATGATGTTAGGATTACTTGGAGGTTCTTGGCCCATCTCGCGCTGTTGGCTCAAGGCTAGCTGCACCTCTCTTCGGATCTCTTCTTGCATTCTCTCCTGTGTTTGATTCAGCGTTCTTCAAGCGCATTAAGTGTTGTGTCTGTCGAGCCTTGCTCCTCGCCCGACTCCTATAGGTCTCGGCGTCTGGCGAAACCAACCTTCCACGGACAACGCCGACGCCTGTGTGCGTCCGTGGTGCTCTGATTTTGCAGGCCCTTGTTAGCTCATCGTTCTCCTGTTTGGCATGAAGCTACCTCGAAGACTCCTCGATGGATGTATAATCCTTCAGCCACATCTCTTAGCACCTCCCCAAACACAAAGATTGCCGTTATCATTAAGGGCGCCGCGTGACCATAGAACCAATGCTTTGCTCTGTCGGGCCAATCCGTTGTTCGGTGCGATACCCTTCGCTAGCGTGTCTGTTCCTCTTCTCCCATTTTGGTATTGCTTGGCGGTAACCACCGGGGCCGAGTCGGTGGTGATAATTCTTCTTCTGTGCATTTAGCTTATTCTTCTCACTCAAACTTTGACCTTCGTCCGAAGTCTTGTAGTTCACAAACGCATCCAAGTGATCTTGCAACTTTGGGTGCTTGTTGAAGTCGGGCGTTCGATTCTTCTTGATATACTTCGTGTTTAGCTTCTTTTTGTAAGTCTGGAATGCGAGGGTGCAAGAGGTCGACTATCCTCGCCGACTTCGGTGACAACATGTCTTGCCTTCTTCTTCTTGTTTGGACCTCGCTGACGTGATTGCCTGCCTGGTTGACCGATCTGAAAGCATGATACAATCATGAATGGGTCAGAATGTTGGCTTAGCATGATAGTGGAACCGACAATCAAGAACGTGACTAATTGTTACCTCACTGGCCTCATCGTGCTCTGCAGCCTCATTGGCCTCGGTGGCCTCGGTGGCCATGAGGGCGGGTGCAGGCTCCGCCGTCTCATGACCATCACATCCCGAAATCAAACTTCTCATAAATTCTTCTTGATCAAATCCTTCACCGTCCATCATCGTTTCTTAGGCTAGAAGAAGCACTGAAAATTAACGAAAATAGATCACATTTCATGTGAAGCTGATGGTACTACTCTAAAACGGCGTGGAAGGCGGTGGGAAGAGGCAGTAGAGAGGATGGTAGCGACGCCTAAGATGTTCCTAATGTAAGTCGGCCAAATACTATCGACAAGTATACTTATACATATACATAGAAATCTCACATATCGTAGAAACTTCACATATACATAGAAATTTCAAAATTCACCAGAAATTAGAATAATTACATGATACATATTCATTTGACATGATACATATACATTTCAAACTTCACATATACACGTAAATCTCACACATACATAGAAATCTCACATATCGTATAAACCGATCAATAAAAATAGAAATTTCAAAATTCACGAGAAATTAGAATAATTCACATGATACATATTCATTTGACATGATACATATACATTTCAAACTTCACATGTACATAGAAATCTCACACATACATAGAAATCTCACATATACGTAGAAACTTCACATATACATAGAAATTTCAAAATTCACCAGAAATTAGAATAATTCGCATGATACATATTCATTTGACATGATACATATACATTCTTAAACTTTGAAGCATGACAAAATATAAGGTCCTACACCAGGATACCAAAAACAGTGGTAGGAACATGTATACAGTCATGAAAATCAAAGTATCAGTACATCTAGCATAAATCAAATTAATCATTTATGTTGTTCTCAGATGTCGGGTTGCCTTAAAAGGCTGTCCTCGCCACTAGGGCAAGATATTGACAAGTTTGTGACAACCTTACCACAAATTGATAGATTCAATACATTTCAAACTTCACATATACATAGAAATCTCACACATACATAGAAATCTCACATATACATAGAAGTATCAAGACACCAGATACCAAAAACAATGGTAGGAACATGTATACAGTCATGAAAATCAAAGTATCAGTACATCTAGCATAAATCAAATTAATCAAAGTATCAGTACATCTAGCATAAATCAAATTAATCAAATTTATGTTGTATACAGTCATGAAAATCAAAGTATCAGTACTGCAGTTAGACTACCAGACTAAGGTATGGGCAAACAATAGCACAAATTGATACTGAATATTGACAGGAGGCTATCAGACCATCAAAACCTAATGACAGTAAGCAATCTATCATATACAATACAAAAATCTATCATATACAACACAAATTCACATGTTATAGCCAACAGCAAAATGATCTAACCAAGCATTGCAGCAGGTGAAATATAATTTTGTTGTCACAAACTGTCAACCTTAACCCAAATCCTCACAGAACAATCAACCCCCACATGCAAGGTCCCCAAGCCGCAGATCGACTGGCCCCTTTGCAAGCCTCTGACTGAGTATAATCACAGAAAGATGCTGCACAAGACCTCCGAAGCAACCCTTTGGCCAAAAGAGTCTATACCGTAGATGAGGAAGACGGAGGTAGGGTCGTCCGAGGCGAGGAGGACGGCGGCAGGGTCGTCGGAGGCGAGGACGACAGTGGCTCGCGCGCGGAGGCGAGGACGGCGGCGGTGGGGTCGTCCGAGGTGAGGAGGACGGCGCAGGTCGTCGGAGGCGCGTGGTGGGTCGCTCGAGGCGAGGGCAGACAAAGGGCCTGCACGCGTGGAGGCGAGGACGGCAGCGGTGGGGTCATCGGTGGCGAGGAGGACGGCGGCGGTGGGGTCGTTGGAGGCGAGGAGGTTGTTGCAAACAAGCGGGAGGAGGAGGAGATTGGGGAAGAGGAGGCGGGAGTAGCAAAAATTGGGGAAGAGGAGGCGGCGGGAGGGATTTATAGGTGCACCATCAGTCCCGGTTGGTGTATTCAACCGGGATTGATGTCTCACAACAGTACTGGTTGGATACACCAACCGGGACTGATTACTCACATCAGTCTCGATTGAATACACCAACCGAGACTAATGGGTCAGCCTCGGCGGAGCCCTAGGCACTATCAGTCCCGGTTGAAGACACCAACCGGGACTGATGTGAAGAAAACTCAAAACAATTTAGCGCCCTTACTACTTGACAAGAAATCTTCCTCCCCCT
This sequence comes from Guadua angustifolia, assembly GCA_036346375.1. Lineage (NCBI taxonomy): Eukaryota > Viridiplantae > Streptophyta > Magnoliopsida > Poales > Poaceae > Guadua > Guadua angustifolia. Next base: position 48,417,873 of record CM070510.1, read on the forward strand.
TGGCTAGCGCGTGGTGCTTGAGTGCGGGCTCTCCCGGCCGTGAGGTCTCGGGTTTGAGCCCCGCTCGCGCCCCCTTGTCCTTCTTTTTCTTAATTCACTGTTTAACGATATTTTTTTATTTCTTTTTTTTTCTATTTGTTGTTTAACGATTGTTTCATTAAATAATTTGTAAAAATTCTTTTACCACTTTAGATTCATTTAGCCTTTTTTTTAAGATTTCTTTTTTTTTTACTTGCTTAACTATTGTTTCATTAAATAATTTTTAAAAATGCTTTTACCACTTTAGATTCATATAACCTTTTTTTAAGATTTCTTTTTTTTATTTACTATTTAACTATTGTTTCATTAAATAATTTCTAAAAAGCTTTTACCACTTTAGATTCATTTAGCCTTTTTTAGATTTCTTTTTAAAATGTCTTTGTTTAACTATTGTTTCATTAAATAATTATTAAAAATGCTTTTACCACTTTAAATTCATTTAGCCTTTTTTTAAGATAGTCTTTACAATATTTTTTTCCAACTATGTAATATAAATTAACATTATAGAAAATTGTAAGAAATAAAGTAATTTTGCACTCTTATAATTCCATTGCAAATTGTCACCTTGTTATATTAGTACAGAGGGACTTTGAATAATATTGTTAGTCAAATATTAGTGCAATTTGAACAGAAAATACGGAGCAACAGGAAAACCACTAGAAGAATGAGAAACTAGTATGTTAGTAGTCTATTACACCAAAAGAAAGCAAAGCAATCCTTATTTGCTAACATACTTTGCTTTTACAAGTGATCCTTCATTATGATCGCGGCGTACGTAGGGAGATTCCTCTGTATCATTGAGGACACTAATGTCTATGTCCACCGTGAAAGGAGGCACTCGTCGAGTGATTGTACTCTTCTTCGTCGTGACGCCTCAACTCCGACAATCCTTCTTTTACTGGAAGAACCACGTGGCGCCTTGGTCGATCGCTCTTGCTAGTCTTCTCATACCTTTTTAGGTTTCTTTGTCCATGTCCATCACATAGAATACATGTGTCACATCATTAGCGAGCACGAACGATTCGTCCCTATAGGCTACTTGCTTGAGGTCCACAATTGTCATACCATACTTATCGATATCCACAGCTGTCAGTTTAACCCATTGGCACCGAAACAGAGAGACTTTTAATGGCCCGTACTCCAGCTCCCAGATCTCCTCTATGAAACCATAGTAGGTGTCCATCTTTCCATTTTTGTCCAAGGCATCTATACGGACGCCACTGTTTTGGTTGGTGCTCTTGCTATCTTGGGTTGTTGTGTAAAATGTGTACCCATTTATCTCATACCTTTGGAATGATATGATTGTTGTGGACGGTCCTCGAGCCAAGAGTTTCAGTTGTTCATCGTCTGTCTAGTTGCCCAACAGTTGCTTTTGTAACCAACTGCTGAAATGATCCATTTGCTCGACTGCGATCCACTTATCTGACTTCTCTGGGTATTGGGCACGTAGACTCATCTCGTGATCATAGATATACGAAGCCACTACAGTTGCTTGTTTCAATACCATGAAATGTGCTAGTTTAAATGCAAGTAGATCGTCGCTATAGGATTCTTTTCTCCCTAAAGTCCCTTTTCCCCGTAGCCTCCCCTCATGGCGTGATACAGGGACACCAATTGGATTAAGATCATCAATGTAACTAACACAAAACTCGATCACCTCCTCTGTGCTGACACCCTGCGCAATGCAGCCTTCTGGGCAAGATCGGTTACGAACATATTTCTTTAGAATACCCATGTACCTCTCGAAAGGGAACATATTGTGGAGGAACACAGGTCCGAGAATTTCTATCTCTTTAACAATGTGGACCATGAGATGGACCGTAATATCAAAGAAGGATGGAGGGAAGATCATCTCAAGGCTAACCAGACTATTGACCATGTCATCATGCAGATTAGATACCTTATTCGGCTCGATGACCTTCTGCGACACCGCGTTGAAGAACGAACACAGCTTTATGATTGTCCCTCGTACCCAATCTGGCAGAATACCTCGCACCGCCACTGGGAGCAACTATGTCATCAACACATGACAATCATGGGATTTTATGTGTACGATTTTATTCTCTTTCATGTTTATGAGTCTCCTTATGTTAGGAGTACCGGAAGGACCTTCACACTTGTTCAAGAACTTAATCATGTTTTTTTCTTCCTTACTCGAGTGTAGCTCATGGGGTGGAGGTAATGTTGTCCTTTCTCTCTCTTTTCGGATGTAGGTCGTTCACGAGTCGCAATAGTCAGTAGGTCCTTTCGTGCTTGAAGTGTATCTTTTGACTTCTACCGTACATATCTAGGAAACTTAGCGAGTTCACGAGACATTCTTCGTGATATGCATGAAGTCCAGGAGTGGCGGACCTCTAAGTCTTTCGATGAGGTAAGTCCCAAAATATTGACTTCTTCTTCCAAATGGCCTTCGTGTGACCTTGTTCACCGAGACGAGTTTGCTACGTAACCTTTTCCAAATACTACTTTCAGATCCTTTACCAAAGAAAATACAAGCATCCCACTGCGATGCATGGGCTTCTTACGTTTCTCTTCTGTCCCATCAAAATTCTCACCCTTCCTCCATGGGGTCCTTCATATGGAGGAACCTCGGTGGCCCATATACACAACCTTTTGAGAGTTTTTTAGGTACTTGCTGTCCGTATCCTCTAAGCAGTGGATGCAGGCTTTATATCCTTTGATAGATAGGCCCGATAGGTTGCCAAGTGCAGGCCAGTCGTTGATGGTTACGAATAGCAATGCACGTAGAGTGAAGTGCTCTCTTTTGTAGCCATCCCATACACGTACACCATCGTTCCACAGTGTTAACAGATCTTCAACCAACGGTTTGAGGTACACATCAATGTCGTTTCCAGGTTGCTTCGGGCCTTGGATAGGCAATGGCATCATAATGTACTTCCGCTTCATACATAGCCAAGAAGGAAGGTTGTAGATACATAGAGTCACGGGCCAAGTCTTTGTATTCTTTGCTCATATCGCCGAGCGGGTTCATCCCATCCGTACTCAACCCAAACCTTATGTTCCTTGCATCCTTAGCAAAGTCCGGGTATGTTCTATCGACTTTCCTCCACCGGGAGCCATCGACAAGGTGCCTTAGCCTTCCGTCGTCCTTACGGTCTTCCTTGTGCGGCAAGATCATCGGGCATGCGCTTTGTTCGCAAATAAATGCTTCAACCGGAGGATTACAGAAATACCACACCACCTTAGCAGGAGGTCTCTTCTTCTTCTGCCCCTCTACCTCACAGGGTCATCACGCTGGTCTTATACATGCAAGTTTTGCACACGGACAAGCTTCAATCCTCATACTCATTGCGATAAAGGATACAATCATTACGACATGCATGTATCTTCAGTACCTCCAACCCCAAAGGCGGACAACTTGTTTGGCATCGTACATAGTTTGGCGATGTGTTCCCTCTAGAAGTAACTTCTTTATGAGGCATAACAACTCGTTGAATCCCTTATCAGACAATCCATTGGTCGCCTTCCATTGCAGCAGTTCTAGTGTGGTACACAACTTTTTATAGCCCTGTCGACAGTTTGGGTACAACAGTGTTCCGTGGTCCTCCCATAGGCGCTGGAACTTTTCGTAATGTCTTTCATCGATGTATTCTCCCTCTCCATCACGCAGCATCTGGTCTAGGTCATCATCACCAAACTCCCCCAATGTATCTTCGAAAGAACCATGTTGACCAGCGTCCGGGATATTGTTGTCCGCCTCTTCTTCTTCCGTCTTCCTGTATAATCTCTTCTTCACCGTGCTTGGTCCAGCGGTATAGTTTGACATGAAATCTCTTGTGAGCAAATGAAAGTGAAGGTGGCTGGATTTTGGCCACTCCTTCTCATTCTTGCGCCTATGCATGGACAACATATGTAGCCCGACGTCGTGTGTGCATCGGCATACGAAGAAAATCTTGCAAACCACAAGAACTCAGGAACGTTGGTCCATGTACATCTATCACCGGTCCATCTACATTATGTTACATCAAGATAACTGTTAGATCATTTTCCGATAATGAATTGTTGAACCAAAACCTAAATATTAGCTAGATCCACACCTTCAATCCGAGCTAAATAATAATCCAAGCTAAATATAAACTCACACAACAAGTTTTTGCAACCTACAAAAAGAATTGGTCGATCAGAGCCTGGATTCAAAATTACGAACAAAATTCACGACGCCTTTGTTTGCAAATTCTATTGAAATTGTAACACCCTAAAAATTTCCAAATTATTATTCAATCATTTATTTTTATTTTTTAAATCTCTAGCACTTAATTAATGATGTTTTCAAAAATAATTTGTCGATGGAAATTAAAACCAAAATTATACTAGAAGTAATTTTTCTAAGTTTAAAATATTCCAAAGTATTTTTGAAAACTTTTCTCAAATATTGAACTCATTTTATATTTTCTATAAAGCCATTCATATTTCGATATTATTTTAATTAAGTAAATGAATTTAAATTTCTTCTTTTCCACATAACTATTGCCATTTGAAGATCCCAAACTCCATGATTTCCATGCACCATTCTCCCCTAACTACGTGCTACCAAACCTCATCCTTCATCGATCGATGGAACTAAAACCTAGATTTAAGCTAGATCCACACATTAAATACGAGCTACATTATAATCCAAGCAAATTCTAAGCTTACACAACAAGTTTTTGTATCCTATTTGAAAAGATCAAGCTAGATCTCTACATTCATAATCTTTCATCAATCATGGGAAAAGATCAATTTTTTTTCATAATTCAAGCAAAAAAGAGGCTCCATTTAACACCAAATGATGTGAGGAATGATGTTACTAACCTTAGTTACCTTGGTTGCGAGTAAAATGACCAAAATTTTGAAATTTGGGCAACACCTCCCTCTATATTCATAATCTTTCATCAATCATGGGAAAAGATCAAATTTTCTTCATAATTCAAGCAAAAAAGAGGCTCCATTTAACACCAAATGATGTGAGGAATGATATTACTAATCTTAGTTACCTTGGTTGTGAGTAAAATGACCAAAATTTTGAAATTTTGGGCAGCACCTCCCCTCCCTTGAAGCTCTTGGTTGAAGCTCCACTGTTCTTTTCGCGCAGTGAAATGATCTGGTCCGCGAGAGCGGGAGGAGGAAGAAGTTTAAATTGGGACATCAGTACCGGTTGAAGGCACAAACCGGTACTGATGTAATCACATCAGTACCAGTTCATGTCACAAACCGGTACTGATGGTATGACATCGATCTTAGGTTAGTGTATTGAACCGTCTTGATCGCCTGAGCCTATAGCCGTTGAACCGGTACTGATGGGCCGGTAGCAAATGTCGGTTCTGTAGTAGTGTAAAACTGGCTTACCCCCAATAGGACACAAGACTAATTAACTACTTAACAGTTCAAGATGAAGGTTTATCTGAAAAACTCTATTTTCGTAAGTTTGCCATGACGAAACTGTACTATACCTTCGTCTCGCTGGAGAGTTCTGACAGTCGCCCACCCACCCTGTATAGGAGGTGGATCCTGCAGCGCCAACAATAATATAGAATTAATTAACGTGTGCTGTTTTGATCTCGTCGTTGATACACGTGTTATGCCATGTCTTGTGCATGCTTAATTTGCAAGTCAAGGACGCGCTGGTTAGGCCTGCATGCATAAGGGCATGTACAAAGGTTGAGCCCGGCTCAATCTCCTAGACAGTCCACGTCAGCAAGAGTCAGTTCGCGTACAAAGGGTTGTTTCTAAAGCTGTCTCTTCATTAAATGACTGATAATTAATTTTCTGCATGTGCCTCTTTTATGGTAGGATCAATTGTAAATTTTTGTTAAGTGTCTATTATGTTGCCTCCTTGATGGTAACAAAAGAAATATGAAAGAGTGCTTGATAAGCATCGGTATGCAGAGCTCAATCAAAACGCTGAGACAAGCTGCCAACACATGAACATCAACACAAGAGAAATAATAAACTTTTTGATAGAAACTTCTGTCATCCCTATAGGCTGGTGAAGGTCATCCCTCCACCAAATGCACATGTGGCCACAACAACTCTGCAAGATCTCATGTAAGCTTTATCAACATCAGAAACTCTGAACCCTCCATTTTCATTGTAGAAGCCACAATGCACCATTGTAATTTCCTTCAGCTGTAACAGTCAGTAGCAGGCAAAATGAGAATGGAAGGTAATTAATAATTGATCCATAATTCAACATTTCGACAATGTATATGATGTAGTATGTACTTTCTGGATAGCTGCCATACGGAATTGGTTGCAATGTCACACTTGGTATTGTTATCCAAAACTAAACAAGAACACACATACTGAAGTTTCAGATAAACCAGGACAGGTTAAATACTTTTCTAGAACTTCATGAAATTTACAGTCTGAAAAAAAACCTTGAAACTTTCTTCCCTTTCAGTAAAAGTCTGGTATCCCGAGAATGAATTAAATCGTGGATTCTTCGTATCGGATGAAACATCATCTTTAAGATGGGGCAGACTGGATCTGTACACAACTTTCTTGACTAGCAGATTTTGTTCAAGGGTTTCAGGAAGTTCCAGATTTTGAAGCTTCTCAGGGCCAAGAATTTTCAGGCATGCTGTCAATACAACAACACTGAATTCATGAGCAAAGCACATGTCTTAATGATCACTTTGATATTCTAGAAGTGGAAATAAAGAAAAGCAGAAGAAAAGGGAAGATAGAGTAAATCTATTGTGACCAGAAGACATCGAAAGGACCTGTAGAATACATGGGCTAAAAGTACTAAACAAATATGAGGTTGTAGCTTCAGTTTGTTCTCTTTCTTAAGAAATGGTTTCAGGAATTTCTCTCCAGCCAAATTTAGTACATCAGATCATCAACATCAGCTAGACAATAGGTTGTACCCAAGCTGAACGGTATATCAAGTCTTAGCAACAAAATCCCTGAAACAAGCATGTAAAAAAAATCTTGATCTAGGAGAAACTGCAAATGCTAGAGAAAAAAATAGCACCAGTTCTGCTGAGCAATAGTAACATGCAGAACTCAGCTGAGTTGATGTTGTTTCAATGAAACCCTCCATCAACAACTTCTCCCCACAACGAAACAAAAAACACTCAAACCTATTTAAGAGAACGGATTTCACATTCTTCCACCCACAAGCCATGGCCTGTTTGTGGTCATCTCTATTTGACAAAGCTGATACTTCACTTTGGCTACCCTTACCATTCAGGCAAATGCTTATGACCAAGCCGTTATTTACCCCCACCCCACCAAACAAATCATCTAATTACCAGCATTGCATTGCGTATAGGCATCACTTGTAAAAAAAAATAGAGCAATATACCAGATCACATCACGCAAAGCAGAAATAAAGAGAATTGCTCAATTGTAGGAGTATAAAACTACTACAGTACAACTAGGCAGGTCAGCATATCATACTGCGTTACCACCTCCATGCCATAATAATAAGATTCTTTTGCTAAAATAAAAACTGAGCAGCACATTATAATATAGCCATACCAACAGATCACCAAATCAAAGTACCAAATAAAATTACTAAACTAAGATGCGAGATAGTTTTATCCACGCCTATTTAGGGTCTAAGGATCGGGCGTGAGCTTACACTTCTGGCGCCAGCAGCGCTGCAGGTGGCGTGGTCGGCGTGGCTGAGGTTGCCGGACTGCAGGGCGTCGGTGAGGAGGAGGAAGAGGAATAGGAAGGAGAGGCGGTAGGACTCGTAGAGTAGAAGGAGAGGAAGCGAGGCGGTTGGGGCAGCGCCGAGAGAGGAAGAAGCGAGACGAGCGGGCGGCGGCGAAGCGAAAAGCCGGGCGCGAGACCGGCATGGTGGGGAAAGGCCTTGGTGAAAGAGCGCGCAAAAAGGAGCGCTAGGGCGGTGGCTCTCCACGGACGACGCTAGCGTCGATGTTTTCTTTGATCCTCACGCCAAGAGGCGTTGTTCCGTGAAACAACGTTGTTTCTCTCTCCTTTTCATCTCTCTCTTCCATGTCAGCTTCTTTGCTTATGTGGCAATTTTTAGGGCCAGCAATCAATGCCCATTGTACATGCCCTAAGTCGAGGCAGGCAAGCTAGCTTCATGCATGGCCATGTGCCATTGTACTCATCAAACGACGGCAGGGCTCAGTAGTGTCTTACTAAAAATGGGAGCGCGGCGTGCCACACTGTGTTAGTTGTTTTTCTATGTGTGTAAAAAAATTATTTGATTAGCGTAGATTTAAATGGTAGACTATTGCGCCAGCTATATATATGGTTCTATCCCGTAGGAAACAACGGGAGGACAGCCGGCTATAATCACTTTGTATTATTTTTGTAGTCAGCTGACTTATAGTTGCTACAGTCAATACTACAGAAATAACACTTCGCTAAAGAACATAAAAAAATAGCTAATTAGTATCGACAAAAGACGATAGGGAAAACATGTTTGTACATATAAGATAAGGGAAAAGATAAAGCGGAAGCAAAAACTATGGTTTATTTCTATTTAAATATAGGGAAAAAATGCTTTATATGTCTTGAATGTTATACAAAATGTCGGGGATTGGATATTCTCGATGGGCGACCATTGTATCCCGGCGGCCTCCGAGCATGCCCCTGCTCGAACGTCGTCCCCAAGAAAGATCTTCGGGTCGCCCAACCTCCAGGATGACCCCCGTCCTCCGTCGAGCTCGCCCCCGAGCATGCCTGCTCGGGAGTCCGCGACCAGACGACCCGGTCCGCCGAAGGGACCTCGGGCTTCGCCCAAAAGACGGGCGCAGTCCACGAGGACGACGTGGCATTAATTACGTGGTGGCTCGAAGGACTGCACACCCACGATCTGCACGCCCGCGGTCTGTGCGCCCGCGATCTGTGCCCACTGTACCCACATCGCGCTGTGCTCGGCGGGAAACAAGGAAACAGCTCCGCCCACGTCCGGAACAGTGGCGCGCCCCCTCTGTAATAAATGTTGTGTCGCTTGTAACCCCCTATAAATACCTTCTCACACGAAGGGTTCAGGGTGGTTGTTGGACTTCATTTCCTATCTTCCTCATACATAGAACTTGTCGCTGGTGACCTGGAGGATAGTCCTTAGAGCCTCCCAGGCCGCCCTGAGCAAGCACATTGTAATACATCCTCAAGAAGTTAGTGCCACCACTGGACGTAGGGTTATTATCTCCCCTGCGAGAGGCCCAAACCAGGTCAAAAAAAAGCCTCCCCCTGTTCGCTGTGATGGTCCCGACCACCTCGATCTGTAGCTCGGCAGGACCTCGGATGCTATACCCCTCGCGGAAAAGGGGCCTTAGGTTGATCCCTCATTCAACAAGTAAGCTCGGCGGGGGACTAGTTCCCGAATCATCGACAGCTGGCGCCGTCTGTGGGGATCGACTGAGTCCTTTCACGAGGAATCCCCGATGATGTCAAATTCTCAAAGTCAATCAAGACCTCTGCGTCTACGGCGACGTGGAGGACGACGACGTGTGCTACGCCGGCGAAGGCGTGGTCGGTGTGACTGATCCGGAAGGCCACACCGAGTCCGTGTTCCACGCCGAGCACATCCTTTGCTCAGGCGTGAGTCTCTTCCCCCGAGCACGCGTTTCACTCGGGGGCCATCCGTGTTCCGCGCCGAGCACGTCATTCGCTCGAACGCGAGTCTCTTCCCCCGAGCACGCGTTTCGCTCGGGGGCTGTCCGTGTTCCGCGCCAAGCACGTCCTTCGCTCGGGTGCGAGTCTCTTCCGCGCTAGGTAAGTTCTGCGCTTGAGTGCGGGTCTTCCCAAGTAAGTAAGTATGCCCTTTGCATCTTTTCTTTCTTTAAACATTTTTTGGACTCTAAGGGCTCGCCCGAGCGTAGCGGCAGTTCGAGCATGTCTCGTCTGTCAGTTCCTCAAGCATTTGACCCATGCTTGGGATGCAGCGGCATGAGTCCTCTCGTGACCTGCTAGTTAGTTTCCCTGGACGTCTGGTCCATGTCCAGGATGCGGCAGTTCGAGCATGTCTCGTCTATCGCCTCGAGCATCGACCCATGCTTGGGATCTTTCTTGTAGTTCTTCGCCGCAAGATTCTTCTCCCGAGCAGTGTTGCTCGGATCTTTGCATAGTTCTTCGCTACAAGATTCTTCTCCCGAGCGGTGTTGCTCGGATCTTTGCGATAGTTTTTTTTGCAAGATTCTTCTCCCGAGCAGTGTTGCTCGGATCTTTGCGATAGTTTTTTGCTTCAAGATTCTTCTCCCGAGCCAGTGTTGCTCGGATGCTACAATAGTTTTTCGCTGCAAGATTCTTCTCCCGAGCGGTGTTGTTCGGATCTTGTAGCGACTTTGCTTGTGAATTCCTTCTTCCCGAGCAAAGGTTGCTCGGACGGCGCGGTATCGTTTCGCCGCGCGATGCTCATCCCCGAGCGGGATTGCTCGAATCTTCGCGGCTGGCTCACGTGCTACAAAATTTCTTCTTCGAGCAAAGGTTGCTCGGGCGGCATATAGCATTTACGCGCGATGCTCATCCCCAAGCGAGATTGCTCGGATCTGCGGCTGACTCTTCGCCGCAAGATCCTCGTCTCGGCGGGATCGCTCGGATGTTCGCGATAGCTCTTCACGCGGGGCTCAATCCCTTACCAGAGTCTAGAGGCTTAAAGCGGAGACCTCGATGAGGTGAATTCCCCCCTTAAGCCTCGGGGGCTAGCTGTCGGGGATTGGATATTCTCGATGGGCGACCATTGTATCCCGGCGGCCTCCGAGCATGCCCCTGCTCGAACGTCGTCCCCAAGAAAGATCTTGGTCGCCCGACCTTGGTGACCCGTCCTCCGCCGAGTTCGCCCCGAGCATGCACCTTTCGAGTCCACGACGAGATGACCGGTCGTCGAAGGACCTCGAGCCGCCCAAAAGCGGCCCGATCCACAAGGACGGCGTGGCATTAATTACGCGGCTCGAAGGATGCGCCCACGATCTGCATGCTCATGATGCAATGCGCCCGCGTCTGCATGCTTTGTACCCGTCACGTTGTGTCCGGTGGGAAACAAGGAAATAGCTCCGCCCACGTCCGGAACAGTGGCGCGTCCCCTTTGTAATAAATGTTGTGTCGCTTGTAACCCCAACGGCCTTGACGAGCTCTGCCCGTTCCTGGCTGTTAAACCTCCCTCGAGGGTCGGTGCACTCGTGGAAGAAATTGTGCGGCCTCTTCGTCACCAACTTTCAGGGCTCCTTTGCACAGCTAGGTGTGGAGGACGACCTCCACACCCTGGAGCAGGAGAGGGGGGAGTCGTTGCGCGACTTCATCCGGCGGTTTTGCCACTGCCACAACATGATCCCCCACATTTTTGAGCAATCAGTCATCATCACCTTTCGAACAGGCGTTCGAGATCGTAAGATGAAGGAGAAGATGGCCACCCGTACCATCGGCACCTCCTCCGAGCTCTTCTCCCTCGCACATAAGTGTGTGCGGGCATGGAGGCAAGGGTCAAGATCGACAGCCCCACGGTGGCCGAGAAGCAAGGATAAAGCGAGAACCTCGAAGGTTCCGCCATGCAAACAAGAAGAAGCGCGAAGCGCGTCTGAAGAGAGACCAGCGGGTCTTAGCGGCGTTAACACGATCTGCGAGACCCCAGCCATGGCCTGCAAATAGCCGTGATCGGCGTGAGGACCGCCGTGGTGGCGTGATGATCACCGTGGCCGTGCGATGACCGCCGCGGCAGGGAACGATCGCCGCGAGCAAAAAGGAGGGCGAGCTCTATTGCCCGATCCACCGGACCAACACTCATGACACAGGACGGTATCCGGGTTGTGAACAAAATGGTGGAAGCGGCGGCTCAAGGAACGCCGCCCGACGATTTATCAAGACGAAGACTGCGCCGCCTTCCAAATAGTGCAGACACACGGATGGCGTACATCCACGGTGGTTCATCCACCTTTTCTCCAATACCGCCAGATAAGCGGCTAAAGAGAAGTGTGCGCCACCGCGTCAAGCTCAGGGACAGGTCGGATGCTGAAATGGTCGGAGGAGATGATCACTTTCAGTCAGGTCGACCACCCTGAAAGCACCACCGACATGGGATATCTCTCGATTGTGGTGTCGCCCACAATCCGGAATGTAAGGCTGGGGCGTGTGCGGGTGGACAGAGGGAGTTCCATCAACCTCCTGTCCTCTTCGGCATTCCTGGCGCTCCAGATCCTTGGCGGGATCTGCGCCTGCCTGCCTTTCTTCGGGGTAGCCCCGGAGGCTGGTTTGATGCCCTTGGGTCAAGTGCGCCTCCTCGTCACCTTCGGGGAAAAAGACAATTACCGCACCGAGATGGTGGACTTCGAGGTCGCTGATTTTGACCTCCCCTACAATGCCTTGCTTGGCCGGCCGGCATTGGTCAAGTTCATGGCGGCAACCCACTATGCCTACATGGTGGTGAAGATGCCGGGGCCCGGCGGCCCCATTACGATTCAGGTGGACAGGTCAGAGGCCTTGCGCTGCCACAAGCAAGCGTGGGACGTGGCCGGCGCCACCTGCGTCGGGCGTGCCGACGCTGCCGGCTCGGGAGCCCCTTAGGCCCGGACCCGTGCTTCACCTGGCTCTGCCGGTAAGGTTAAGGTGGTCGCCTTGAGTGAGGGCGAGCCCTGGAAGACCGTCAACATTGGCGCCAGCCTCAGCGCCAAATAGGAAGAACGCTCGTCACCTTCCTCGATCTAATTCCCGCGTGTTACGCCGGCAACCGTCCGACATAGTAGGATCCCAGGAGGTGTCGAGCACCGATTAACAACGCTTCCGAGGCGTGCCGGTCGACAAAAGGTCCGGGGCGGTAGCCGGGCGGCAAGATGCCGATTCGGGAGGAGGTAGAGAAGGCTGCTGCGTCGAGGATAGTCGAAGTCTCTCATCCAGGTGGCTTGCCAACCTTGTGCTTGTCAAGAAGCCCAGCGAAATGGGCGCATGTGTGTTGATTTCACTAACCTCAACAAGGCTGCAGAAGGACCCTTACCCCTATGCGAGTCGACCTCATCGTTGACTCCACGGTAGGAGTCGCGAATCTTCTTGTGCTTTACGGATGCATACTCAGAGTACCACCAGTTAGCATGGCGATGAAGATGAAGAGAAGATCGCTTTTGTAACCCCTACGGGTGTTTATTGTTATGTTAGAATGGCTTTTGGTTTAAAGAATGCTGGTTCTACTTATCAATGTGCCATGCATATTACTTTCCGTTCTCAGATAGGGTGAAACCTTGAGGTCTAAGTTGATGACTTGGTTGTGAAGATTAAAAAGAGCGAAGAACTAATCCAAGACCTGTAAGAAACCTTTGCTAACCTCTGGAAGGATTGCCTAAAGCTCAACCCAGAAAAGTGTGTATTTGGTATGCCCTCCGGCAAGCTGCTGGGTTTCCTGGTGTCCAACCGGGGTATTGAAGCCAATCCTGACAAGATAGCGGCCATCGAGCACATGAAGCGCCAGTCACGACTCAAACAGTCCAATGTCGGCGGTGCTTTAGCCTCCTGAGGCGTTCATCGCCTGGTTGGAGAGAAAGCTTGCCTCTATTCAAGGCGTTGAAGAAGACTAACCACTTTGAGTGGACAGATGAGGCACAAAAGGCATTTGAAGACTTGAAGCAATACCTCACCTCTCCCCCGGTGCTGGTATCCCATGCATAGGACGAGCCGTTGCTCCTGTACATCGCTGCCACTCCTGAGGTGGTGAGCGCGGTGCTGGTGGCGGAGAGGGAAGGCGTCCAGAAGCCGGTCTACTACATCAGCAAGGTGTTGCATGAAGTGGAAACTTGGTACCCAGAGGCTCAGAAAATGCTGTATGTAGTCTTGGTGGCATCCCGTAAGCTATGGCATTATTTTCAAGGGCGAGAAATCACCGTGGTCACGGCCTACCCTCTCTGAAATTCTCCTGGCAAGTGAGCGGAAGGCCGTGTGCTAAGTGGTCGGTGGGCGGGGAGTTCAACCTTAAATTTGTACCCTTGCCGCCATCAAGAGTCGAGTGGCGAGTTAAATGGCAGTGGACTCCGCCACTCCACGAAGCCGAAGGCGCCCGCGCCTTCTCCTGGACCTTACTCTTCGATGGCTCGTTCAAGCTGGAAGGCGCGGGGGCTGGGGTTGTCCTGGTCTCTCCGACCGGTGACACCCTCCAGTATGTGGTCGCCCTCGACTTCATGGCCACAAACAACATAGCTGAATATGAGGGCTTGCTGGCAGGGCTACGCATCGCCTCGGCGCTAGGCATCTGGCATCTCCAAGTCAAGGGTGACTCCCTGCTAGTCATCAACCAAGCGCGGAAGGAGTTCCAGTGTTCTGACCCCACCATGGCGACATACCTGGCGAAGGTCCGAAAAATGGAGCGCCACTTTGAAGGATTGGGGTATGTTCATATCCCTCGACGCGACAACCACCTCGCGGATAGGCTTTCATAGCTCGCGTCCTCAAAAGCTTCTGTTCCGGTCAGGGTCTTCGAAGAAAGGCTATCGCGACCGTCCATCACGACCTCGGTTCGGTGGGGATGATGGTGTATTGTCGCTGACCCAGTGCAGGAGGGAAGCGGCAATGCTACGATCTTTGCACGAGGGAAAAGCTTGGCCGGTAGTGCCCGGGCGAGCAGAGTGTTCGCCACGCTTGGCGAGAAGGTCGATGGATGGATCCTATCCTAGCCTTCTGCGTGACCAAGTGATCCCGACGATGATGCCTCGGTGAGAAGATTGCACGCAAGGCCAAGTGCTATACTCACGGTAGGTGGGGACCTATCTTGCCCGGCGTAAACGGTTCTTGAAGTGCATCACTTGGGAAGAGGGAGTAGCTTGCTCTCTGATATCCATGGGCGTGTCGGGGAGCCATATGTCGGCGAGCGCTAAGTCGGTGTGCGTTTCGCCAAGGATTTTATTGGCCTCTGCCCTCTAGGATGCTTGCGGTGGTGAGGAAATCTGGCTTGTCGAGTTCTTCACCGAGCGAGATCCACCAACCGATCCAAGCTCTACAAACCATCCGCTCTCACGGCGTTCGCGATGCGAAATTGATATCCTGTGCCGTTCGCGAGCCACGAGGGGCTTTACCCATCTCTTAAATGCGCCATCAACAAGTTCACCAAGTGGGTGGCGAAGCGATGCGTGCCATCAGGGCTTCCGCTGCTATCAAATTCATGCACGGGATCTTCACCCATTTTGGAGTCGCTAACCGCATCATCACCGACAACGGGACTCAGTTCACCGGCAACGCGGCTTTTTTGGAATTCTGCGATGAAATGGGCACCAAGGTATGCTTAACCCGGTGGCCCACCCGGGAGTAATGGTCAGCGAACGCAACGCTACCGGTGTTGAAGGGCCTCAAGACAAGGGCGTTTGATCGGCTCCACAAGCGGGGCGCGATGGACGGAAGAACTCCCGGCTATGCTGTGGTCACTTCACACCATGCCCAGTCGGGCCATTGTTGAGATGCCTTTCTTCCTAGTGTATGGGGCGGAAGCTGTTCTCCCCTCTGAGCTGTCGCTCGGTTCTCCACGTGTCTCGGCGTTCAACGAGGAAGGCCAAGAAGACCTCCAGTGAGAAGAAGTCAACCTCTTGGAGGAAGTGCGTGATCGGGCCGCCCTTCGCACCACTCGGTATCAGCAAAGCCTCGGTATTACCACGCCACCGGGTCTCCGAGAACACTAGCGATGGGCGACTGGTCTTCTTGAGATTCAGAGGCGATCTTTGGGTTGCACAAACTTTCTCCCCGGTGGGAGGGCCCCTTTAAGGTGGTTTTAGTATCTCGACCCGGGGCGGTCCGGTTGGCCACTAAGGACGGCGAAGAACTGGTGAATTCCTACAACATAGAGTTGTTGCGAAAGTTCTATCCGTGAAGGAATTGTAAGTACCCGGTAGTTTGTTTTGGTCAGCTTTGGGGTGAGTCTTTCCCCCGGCTGGCCAGCGGCTGATGGCGGTTAGTAAAACTATTGCCTTGAAGGCTTTTACTTTACCGTTTTTGTCCCTTTGTGTGCCCTGAGTGGCAGTTTTTTGCTTGGGTGTCATTGGTCCCATATGTTTTGTTAATTCCTTGTTGATCCGTGGCGCCACGCTTTTTGTGTCCAACCGGAGCAGGCGACAGGCGGGTTTGGCACGGTGCTCAAACACGGTTCGAACGCCTCGGGTTGGCTCCTTGAAGCACCTGCTGTCGTCACCATGAGCACCGCGGCACAGTACCCCTCACAAGCTTCGCCGCTCTAACATCTGTGTAGTGGATTCGATTCGGGAGGGTCACAAGGACTTAGAAACCAAAGAGAGCGGACGGGACTAGCCCATGCGGGACTTACGTTATTTAGGTCTACCTTGCATTGCCACATGTACCATCTATTCATCCTTTTGGTAGTTGTGTATGCGCTACTGAGCCCAGTGTAAGCGTCGACCTACTTCATGAAAAAGCTCAAGCATCTCCAGCGCGTCATGGCAGCAGCTTGATTGATGGCGGCCGGCCAAATGGTCGCCCAAGCGGCAGGGGCTAGTCGCCGGATGCTTGAAATTGATGCGCCTAAGCGTTTTAAATTTGGTCGCTTTGGCAGCAGATTAAGCAAGATAAGTGCTTGTGTAAGTATTTTTGCCACTTCCTTATGTGCATGCACTAAGATGAGTCAAGCTATGTAATTGTCGCGAGTGTCGAAAACCAACGGCCCATTGATGATGAAAGGAAAAGTGCTAAGTGTTGGCGTCCGGTAAGGGCAGGTGACCAGAGTGCAAGTTGGGCACAGTACTCAAACACGGCTCGTACGCCTCGGGTTGGCTCCCTGAAGCACGGCTGATGCGTCACCGTCGAAATCTTGCTGGCCTAAAACACTCTCGAAAACTGTTGTTTAGCCATGGCGCTATTTATGTACGTTTCCAGGAGATCATAGGGATCTAAGTTCCGAAGGGATTTGAACCAGCGACAACCTTGCATAAAAATCTAATGCTAAGACTGGACTACGTTCCGCATACTCCGCTGGACTTAAGGTCATCCTCGCCTAAGTCCTATATGACTTGTATGGTCTGTGTTTATGTTCGCAACAACTACATAGGACTACTGGTGGGATTCTGGAATGCTGTCCTAGCCTAGGAATTTGTCAGGCATTCCGGCCAAGTTAAAATCTGGCTGCACCGTGGTTCAATCAAGCAAATTCGATCATGCAAGATAGATAAGACATACGAGTAAAACAAGTAAAAACATCCATTACGCTAAAGATTGTCTGGATGTTAGTGTACGCAGGAGGGTAAATCAACACAAGACAAAAAAAGAAGAAGAAACAAAAAAAGAACTAAAAGCAATTTGCTGCGGCCCTTGATCGTCGCCGGAGTCAAGGTTGTGGCGCCCTCTCCTTCCTCGCTTGTATGTGGAGAGCGTCCATGACCGGTGCTCCCTGCGGCAACCCGACCCGCGTGCTTTCGGCAATTTGCAGCACTTTCAGCGCCTCGCTTTGCTGGCGTCTCCCTCAACGCCGGCCGTCACCCTGACCATTGGATCGGCGTCGCGGTGTGGCGCGATAGGCGATCGCGTCGCAGCGCCATGATCGCAACTCCGCCTCTCTGGCGGCGGGCGGCAGAGCAATGGTAGCCGAAGTGCCTCTGCGGCTGGTTGGTCGCATGGGTGGCCTGGCGAAGTCTTCGGCCGGATTCGGCGCCACCCCAAGGGCTCGAGCACCTCTTCGTGCCTTTGAAAAGGCCTTCTTGAGCATGATGGCGAGATTGTACTGCGGACGGAAGGACTCGTGTTACGAGTGCTTGGCGCCGCCTCGGCCCTCTGCCCGCGTTGCATGGCGGCGCGTGGCCCTTTCTGCGCCAATTCGCCGCCCTCTCCGCTCGTACCAGCTCGCCGCTCGCGGCGCCGATTCTTTGGCCATCCAGGCCGTGCTGGCGGTTGTGGTGAAGCAGTGCCCGATGGCGTGCATTTAGCTAAGTTCGGTGAAAACTCGGCAAGCGCGGCGAAGCGATGGCGGTGCGGCGAGATGGCGGCAGATGCTCAGCTGGAACCCTCCTCGGCCCTCTCGATGGTGGCGGCCGGAGAGCACCGGTGGAGGTTCCCACCCGATGGGCGTGAGGGTGTCTGCGCCTACAGGCGTCTGAGGCCGCAGCGGGCCCTCAAGCGAAGGTGGCCTTGCCGAGGCGTAAGCCCACCTAACGGCGGTGGCATGGGCTCTTCTTGAAGAATGTTGGCGCCGTGGTAGTCGGTAGCGCTAGAGAGAAAGGCGGTGGAAGCGATGCTGTGGCGTTCAGAGGCGGCGGCTCCGATCTTGAAATCGTGGCAAAGGCGGCACCGTGTCTCGGCCCTTGCGAAGGTGCCACCGCATCGTGGTTGCGGCCAGCGTGACCAGCCTTTAGCGCGGACCTTCTTGGGGTCGGGGCTATGGCGTCTAAGACAATTAGCACTTGCGGCCGTCATTGGCGATGGTCGTTCCCTGATCACTAAGTCAGACGGGCTGCGCACCCTGGCCAGGTCGGTGGAGTCCATCGGCGAGGAGCTGCTGGCGATCTTGAGCTCCGTGTGCTCCAAGTCGGCGGTAGCATTTCTTTGGAAAGTCTAAGCTTGGAATCGGCGGCATCAATCCGCAAGCAAGCCATCTGCTAATGTGTAACATCCCAAAATTTGGGTTTTCAAAAATTTATAATTAAAATAGCTTTCCAAAATTTTACATCAATCTTATTTGATTAAAAAGCTTAATCTAGAATTTTCTAAAGTTAAACTATTTTAATGTGCCTTTTGTATGCATCAAGTAATTTAAAATTTAGTTTTTACAGTGTCCTTTGTATCTCAGGGAATTTCCCAAATTTGAGATTTGCTAAAAATTAATTAAAAATATTAACTGAAGCATTTGGATGTTAATTGGATTTTTATTTGGATTTCTAATTTGAATTATTAATTGTTCGGGCAATTCTATATCCAAATTCCAATTCAAACCTTTCCTTTGAAATTCCATTTAAATTCAAAACTTAGATTTCCTCGGTGTTCTAATTAACCTGGCATCCATATCCTTTCAAAACTCGGAGTTAAATTCTTTATCATCCGTAAATTCAAAATTTCAATTTCCGGTCCTTATTCGAAATATCACCCGAGTTCTAAAATACTCCAAAAATATCAAAATTCATAGAATTAGGTTCCAAATATTCTATAATGATTTTGAGAATTTTTATAAGATTTATAGATTCACTCTGGTATTTTATCTCTCGCAGTCTTTCGTTAAATCCAGTATATTCGTCCTGAAATTGTCTAAATTCCAAAACTCATCAAAATTCTGTGAAACCAATTGTATTGGGTTTCCATTAATCTCTAGTATTTTTAGGAATTTTTCCAAGATTTTTAGATTATTTTTGCTATTTTATTTCTCGCGCTTTTATCCCTGCATTTATTCCAACCAATGAGAAAGCGACACGTGTCCAGCACTGTTCATCTTCAACCTCCAGCCGTGCGCACTGTTCACGTTCCAGCCCCATTTGCAGCCCAAACTTCAAATACTCATAACTTTTGCAATTCTCAACGAAATTGAGTGAGGTCAGTTGCAAATCGACCGTCTAGTTAAGGGCTTCAATTCTCCTATAGTTTCTCCCTTTGAAATCAAGTAAATTGGACGCTGCAATCACTTCTTTGCCGTTTCTTGTTTTAGCCATAGCTCTTCCGTTTCTTCTTCCCCCAACGTGTGCAAGTACTCAAAAGTTTCATCTCGACGTCCTCCATCCCGTGCTCACCATTGCTCTCCATTTCCAAAACGATTGCCTTCCCAAAAATCGAAGAAACGATCGCCGGACGTCCTCCGTTGACATCGCCGTGTCATCTTTTGATCCGGTAAGGCAAATCGAATTCCGTTCACATCATCTTGTGCGCATTAGTGTGTAGATCATAACCCCTCAAGAAAATCCAAGTTTCATCAAGAATTGCTCCGGGAATTTGCGTTTGTTCATTGTCAAGTCGAGTTCCGTTCGTCGTCGATTTCTCCCAAACCGGTAATCCCCGATCCAATTCCTTTCAGATATAGCCTAGTATGGTAGTGCCCTACGTTGTGCTCTCGCTAGTTTTAGGAAAAATCACGTTTTTGACATACTTTTTAGCACCATGCCATTTTGGCCGTTCATAGTGTTGCGGCCATTTCATGGCGTCGTCGTTCGGCGTAGCCTCCTCGGTCTCATTGCAGTGGCGCGCACAGCATGCCGCCACCTCGCCGCACCACCCGCCCACTCGATGCGCCGCTCCCTTGTTGTAGCGCGCTAAGCCAGCGCGCCTCACCGTCTTGGTAGAGGCCTGCCGTCTTGCCTCCTCGCGCATCCTAGCCCTAGCGGCCTTCCCCACTCCTCGGCCTACACCGTCTCTGGTGCCTGTTGCCTCCTCCGCGCCGCAGTGTGTCGGGCGAACCCGTGTCGCCTCGTTTTGCCAGAAGTCTTGCATGGCGCCCTTACAAACCAGATTTGCCGGCCGTTGCTTGCCTTGGTACCGCATCGTCGTCCTCATTCCATATTGTCCTCCCCTGTTGCCATGCCCAATCTCTAGTAATGTTTGTGCAAAAAGGCCTCTAATGGAGCTCGTAAAACAGCCGAGGAAAAAAGAAGCGAAGCCTTGGCGATGCTCTGATTGCAATTTCTAATTTTGGGATTTTCTTTCTAGTCAAACTTCGTTTGATCCATTCTCCTCCATCCGAACTTCGAGAATCGGTGATTCAAATTTCTAAATTCATCCTCTATCATCGATATTTTTATTATAATTTTTAGTTTACTGTTTATTTTATTTTATTCATTTGTATCTCGGTTATTTAAATCGTTGCTCCGTTTTGCGTGTCTGTGCCTCGGCGATGCCCATTAAACCCGGCACAAATTTGCCATGTAGTTGCCATGTCATGACCTCGTTGCCCTATCTATCGGCGATGGTACGCCACCTTGTTATTTCAAAAGCGTCGTCGCCGGCCGCCGTTAACGTTAAAATGCGTTAACGTTTTGCGATAACGTTCCGCCGTTAACATTAAAAAACGCATAACGATTTGCCGTTAATGTTTCATCATTAACTTTACGTAGATTAACGTCCTGTTGATAACGCTTTGCTCTCATTGTATATTTGTCATCGCATAGGTGCATGCAAGTGAAAGCCCTAGTGCGATGTCATCACCTTTTCTATCGCTTTATTGTGATCTAGCTCATCACGTTGAGTTCAGCCTTGTATTCTGTCATCACCATCTAAGTAAATGCGTTGAGTCTGTTTCGATGTAAGATTAACCTCCGGATCGAACCGTAGTGGATGTCGATCCCATCCGTCCTTGTCTTATCCTTCAAAATCTAATCTGCCATTAACCTAGAATTCATTCGTGGTCTTAGTCGATAGACCATTAGCCATATGCCATATTCTTGTGCTAGACCTAGTCTATCAGTCTATCTTCCTTTTGGTTGAATGTGCCGTTCGATCAACGAAAGTCAACCTCGAGCATTAGCTTAGTTCATCATGAACTAACATATCTTTATGGATCCGGTCTATGGATCGAGAGCCATATGTCATTGTCTATCTAATCAAGATACTTGAGTTTCAAAGAAATATTCTTGAATATTATTCCTTCTTTCGATTATTAATCTTTCTCTTGATTGTATTTTTTGAAAGCCGTTCTCTTTTGTCTAATCATCGACCTAATCCATTCAAGTTCCTAATTTCATCTAAGCCGTTATGCCCAATGTTATTCATTCTTAAATTGGAGTTTACTTGATTTGCTTTTTGAGTTTTGTTGTATTTGAGCTTGTTTATCGTTAGACGCGTTACTGGAAGTCGCTTGAAGGAGTTGAGAAGCAAGCAAGTGAAGATTGAAGATCGAGGATCAAGGATTGAAGATAAAGAGCAATAAAAATTGCAAGGGCCAGGCAAGTTGTGCTTTGATCATATTGCTCCCAGTTTTACAAATTTACTTTAATTCAAATTATTGCATGCTAGCTTGAAATAAACTGATTTCAATTAATCTGGGATTAGATATTCAACCTACTTGTTATTGCCACCTTGTAAGCTATTATTTGTATGCCATGATTCATTTGTCACCCTAGGTTGTGGATTAATAGTTGGACATTAATAATTTGCCAACATGGGTTAATTAGGCCGTATGTAGTGTGCTTAGCCACTTACGTAGATTGGTCATGATTTTGGAATATTAAAGTTAATGTTGACTTAATGAGATATGGAATGTGTTTTTGAGAATGTGACATGTGTTATTGAATTGAAGATGGCACGTGGTGCATGGTAAGGATTGTGGTGGGAAAATGATTTAGGCGAGGGCAAGTGGCAAGATTGTTTACGGTGGGCCAAGAGTGGCAATTGGTAAAATGTCGCATTTGGTTTTAGATTGTTTGGTGGGCCAAGAGTGGCAATTGGCGGTGCAATTGGTTTTATGACATGTTGATGTGATGAACTTTTGGTTAGTCTTGCCTCGGTCAACTAAGGACTTAACCTTGCGAGCCTTTGACTGAGTCATTTATACAACCACAAGTTCGGTATGGGGCGAACCTAGGTGAGTAAATTGTGAAATCTATTCCTCGATGCTTGTCGTGGTGGAGTGAGTCCCGAGTGAGCGGGTAGTAAAACTCACAGGCGCAAGAGGGGCCACGGATGCATTAACCAGTCCACGATGTTGAAACCTTAGCGAGGCGATGTGGGTTTAGAGCGGATCTTTGGAAAGGCTTTGTTATGATCGCTCATTAGCATACTATTGTATGGCGATTCACGGTGACGTGGTGAGTCGATTATATCTTATGGGTAAAGTGTATAACCTCTGCGAGTGTAAAACTATTGAATAGCCGTGTTCACGGTATTGAACATTAACTCGGGGATTACAGGTCAAGGGGTAGAGTTTTCATAAAAATGAGGTTGGGAATGTGGACAATGTGATATGGAAATTGGTTAGGGCGAAAATGTTTTACTTGAGAATGATTCTGAAATTTATTATGGATATTATTTGTTTCTTTGCTTTTCTATCTACTATGATTATTTGTGAATCTTTGCTTTATTGCAAAAGAACCATTCACCATTCCTTTGGAATAAGCCATGCATGTAGTAATAGAGCTGCATTACATGCATGACTTGTTGAGTGCGGTTGTGTACTCACCCTTGCTTTAACAAAACATCACCAGTTGAGGAGAAGTCTTTGTCTTGAAGAAGGAGAGGTTACGTAAGAAGGCGAATATCTAGGAGTTGAACCTTGTCAAATGCATGGTATTTTGATGGGATTCACAAGCGTTCTTCGTTCATTCTTTGTTTGTTTTACTTTGAGTTGAAGCCATCTAGGCTTCACAATTGTAAGTTGACTTTAAGGTTTTTCAACATGTTATATTAATAGATGAATACTTTATTTATTATTTACGTTGTGTATGATTGTGATATTCATCTTTGTTAGCTTGTAGGCACTAGCTCTTGATCACGGGACTAGTCTTTGAAAACATAGAGGTTTCGGATTGCGAATTCGGTCGACATAATGACTTGCCCCTCGGGTTTCCGCACCTAGCAAAGATAAAGAAAAATGCTGCCGATTGGTGGGAAGCCCGCGAAAAAGTATGTGTGCGGAAAAAGCCAAAGGAAAGCGAAGACTTATGGCCAGGGTACGTGTGCATCATGTCGTCATCGCCTATGTACTGCCATGCAGGGCGAATGCGTCGACGAAGGGGGCTGATTCTCCGGGTCACGAAGTCCCGGGCCACCAGCGCCCCGGTTAATCCGGTGTCCCTTGATCTGTTGATCACGGGCCGCCATTGTGAGAACTCTGCCGTCTCTTGGCCAAGCGAGTTCGATTTTCGAGCCTCACGCTGCCCGGCAGAGCACCTCCAAGGCGTCGACTCCTTGTCATCGTTGATATCTGACTAGTCGTTCGCCCACGCCTTCGATTGGATTTGAAATGGAAGGCAATGTAGCGGAGCCAATCCGTCCGAGCGGAAATAGCAACTCCCCACTACCTGCGTCGTTGGAGCAGCGGCGAAAGGAAGAAATAGCGAAGGGAGGAAGATTGACATCACCCCCATGAACATTTCACAAAGGTGTGCGAAGATGGAAAGGAGGCGATGGCGTTAGGGGGTGAGGTGAAGGCGATGGATTCCGTAAAATGGAGGGCGGTGAGGAAGAAGTCGGGAGAATGGTGGGACGGACACGCCGCCAGCGCCCGAGCGTGGATAAGAATCTCATCGGAGAGGCACTGCGGCGTGGAGGTCCCCGCCCAGAAGCGAAAGGTGCCCTCCGGTGCAATGTTGGAGATCATTCTCACCGTAGCGACATCGGCGGTGGATGCAGGGATGGAAGGCGCCATGTGGAAAAAAAGGCAAAGACATTGAACGAGGAAGACGAAGAAGCGAAAGTTGAAGTGCGCAAGAAAGCAAAAGGCGTAAACCGCTTGGCACAGGTGTACCTATATATGCATCACCCGCACCGACGGTTCGCGAAGAGGCAAGATCGTGCGCCGTTTCAGGTCCCAAGAAAAATCAGCGGATACAAGAGGAACCGGTGATCGTATCCTCATGAGTGGTGGCCCAAAGAGTGCACCAAGCATTTAATGAAGGGTTCCAAAAGGCTCTATACGCTCCAAGGTGGAGTGCAGGGGCTCTTGTCGGCGTACTTTGCACGGGGGTACCCTATCCGCCGCACAAAGGCGATCCATGTGGCGTTGAGGCGGCGGTGGGCGAGAGCGCCCGCCCGCCCATGTGGCGGCAACTGGCAATCGGCGGGCGAGCCGCGCCCGTCGGCCAGTGTCGGCCCGTCGTGCCGTTCGAGCGGCGAGTGGGCGAGGCGCCTTCTTCGCCGGCGCCTAGCCCGTGGCGGCATAATCGGCGGCGAAACACGCCCGTCGGCAGTGTCGCCATTACGTGGCGTTTAAGCGGCAGTGGGCGAGGCGCCATACTTACTGGCGCCAGGCCGCGTGGCGGCTTTCAGAAATCGGCGGGCAGCCGCCCCACCGAAATGTCGGCCACGTGGCGTTCGAGCGAAAGCAAGTGGCGAGAGACGCTTGGCGCGCGCCCGGTACGTGGCGGCTTTGTGCATCGGCTGACGCAACCGCCCGCCGGCAACGGTGTCGGCCCACGTGGCGTTGGGCGGCAGTGGCGAGGGCGCCTGCTTTCGCTGGTACCCAACCCGTGGTGGCACAGCAATCGGGCGGCGAAACGCCCTTTGCCAGTGTCGCCTTACGTGGCGTTGAGCGACAAGTGGCGAGCATACTGCTCGCCGGCGCCAGCCCGCGTGGCGGCTTTGGCAATCGGCGGCGAGTTTGCCCCGGCAGTCTTGTACCCACGTGGTGTTGAGCGGCGGTGGGCGAGACACCTGCTTTCCCCCGCAAGGCAAAAAGGTGGGGCACGCGGTGGCTTCACCTCAAGTCCTCCTTCCCTATCGTACCATGCAGACGGCGAGCTGCGATGTCGATCTATCTATCGTGTGATTTACGCTACAAGCCCATTCCTCTAACGCCTCACCTATCCGTCACAAAGGGGTCACATCTAAGGCGGTGGCGAAACCATGCGTTGGCATTTAATGAAATTTGGAGGAGCAGGACTGACACGGAAGGGTAATAAATGTGTGAAGATCGGCATGATGACCCCCTTTTACCTACCAGATTGCTTGGGCTATATAAGGGTACTCGGGTGCATGGGGAAAAGGGGGCGATGAATCAAGAGTTCGGCAGTAGAGCCTAGGGAAGAACTTGTAACCTGAGAGCTCTGTACTAGCTTCATACACTCTAAAGCAACCTAGCAGGAAGTAAGGCTATTACCCGAGGTGATGGGGCCTGAACCTGGGTAAAAATCTCTGTGTCATCTTAGTTCATAGGCGCCGGAGTTCTCCGTGTGGGAGTCTTTAGGGTTTTCACTCGCTAGGGTTAGCTAGCCGCGAAGATGCCCTCCTATCGAACCAAACCCAATCTGTAGACATGGGCCTGTCCGATGGAATACGCCAACAGCCGGCCTTGGGCGCAAGTTAGAAAACATGTAGAGACCAAGACCTGCAAGATCGAAAAAGGCCCATAGGGAGCGTAACATGGGTGATCGAGGAAAAACTTAAGACCTGGAGTGAGGCACTCGAATCATGACAACGATTTGCGCCTTGCTCATTGGACCTGGTCGCAGGCTTGGTTCGAACCTTGGCGCAGGGGGAGCATTGATGCGAAGAAGTTCAGCTTACAAGTAGCACGACCACTAAGGGTGAAGTTTAAGCCCCCGACACATGGGCCAAGAGCAAGTGCGCGTCCATAGGTCAGGCCCAAAAAGGCCCCGAACTCGAGCCAACACAAAATATAGAACGAAAAAATTGCGCAAAGACCAATCATGACAATTGAACAAGAGCTTTATTGAAAATTGAGGTAAAAGGGTTACACATAGAATTTTCGAAGCTGATCAATGTTCCATGAGCTAGAGAGCTCTCTGCCATCGGGTAATGCTAGCCGGTAAGCCCCCGTGCGATTTGTTGAAACAACTCTATAGGGCCCTCCTACATGAGGATAACTTGTTGGTGTTGGGCCGAACTGAATCCATCTCGGGGCTAAGTCCCCAACAAGGAGCTCCCTAGGTCGTGCCAAGCCAAGACGCATGTCTGCGAAGAGCTTGCAGGTAATGCGTTGATCGTAGCAGTGCACGGCATCTTACTTCTTCTGACAGGGTATGGTCAAGATACCGTTCTTGCTCGAAGTCGATCTGGTCGACCAAGTTGACCCTAGTAGAGCCAGTATTGACCTCTGGCGCGGGGACGACCGGTCACTCGAACACTAGCCTAAAGGCGTGGACCTGTTGCTCGGTGGTTGTGGTGCGAACAGACCATAAGGCGGTGGGAAGTTCATCCACCAGGGTCTTGCCGGGTGTTCGAGTTCATCTGAAACTTCGTTTCTTGATGCCTGGACAATCCGCCCATTAGCGCTCTGCTTTGCTCGCGTTGCTTTGTGGGTGGGCCACCGACCTTGAAACATACCTTGGTGCCAAGGTCTTCGCAAAATTCACAGAATGACTCATTGGAAAAGCGTACCGTTGTCGGTGATAATTTTGCACGAAACCCGTGCACAGTGACCACGAACAAATGGAAGAATCGGCGGCGCTTGAGCGGTGATGGTCGATACGGTTCGGCTTCTATCCACTTGGTGAAAGTGTCGATTGCGACAAACGAGGCCCTTACCCCGGCTTGGGGGAAGGCGAGGATGTCGGCCCCACATCGAGAAGGGCCCGCGCGAGCGGATGGTGCAGGAGGCGTAAGCGGGTTGGTGCGACTTCCGGGCATGGGCGGCACGCTTCGACAAGTGCGGACAATGTCGCGGGCATCTGAAGAGCCGATCGACCAATAATACCTCATCTGAAGGCCTTCCGGCCATCGTCTGTCTGAAGAATGAGCTCCACAGAGGCTGAGTGGATATCCATTAACAGATACTTACCCTCCTCCGTGGTGATGCACCTTGTCAGGACCCCAGAGATGCTCCTCCTGTAAAGCCTCCCTTTGACGAGCGTGTACGAGCTCGCCCGACGCTTAGTCCTACTCTTCTCGGTGAGGTCGGATGGCAACTCGCCCCTTGCAAGGAAATTATGAATGGGCTCGGCCCATGAGGGAATACCTTTGACTACGGCGAGCAGGACCTCTTGGTCGGAGATCGAAGGCACCGCCAGGGTCTCCAGAATGACATCCGGAGGGACTATATCGTCGGAGGAGCCGAGCTTGGAGAGGAAATCTGCGCTGGAGTTGTCCTTCCTAAGCACGTGCTTGAGCTCCAGATTCTGGAACCATTTCTCCATTTCGCACCTCGGCGAGTGCTTGGCTATTGAACTTTCCGAACCTTGATACTCCTTGTTGTCTTGATTGGCCAGCGAGTGAAAGTCGCCTTACAATCAACGATTACCGCCTTGGGCCTTCTTGAACTGCATGCCAAAGAGCCTCGTGCTCTGCCACATTATTGGTCGCTGAAACCCAAAGCGAACCACATACCTCGGTGATCGCATGCGAGTAGGATGAGATTCCACCCCAGCGCTTGAAAGATCTCGAGCCGTCGAAGTACATGATCCAAGGCTTCTCCTCCTCGACCTCAGGCTCGGGAGCGGGCTGCGACGTTTGCTCAACCACGAAGTCGGCGAGCACCTGCGACTTGATAGCCATGCGCGCCACGACCCGGACGTCGAATGCCGCCAACTCCATGGCCCATTTGGTGATGCGACCTTCAGCCTTCGGGTTCCTCAATATATCCCCGAGCGAAAAGCTGCACGGGACGACCACGGAGTGCACCTGGAAGTAGTGCTGAAGTTTGCACGAAGCCATGAGGAGGGCGTACATGAGCTTCTGAACATGTGGGTAGCGCTCCTTTGGGTCATGCAGGACCTCGCTGATGTAGTAGATCGGGTGCTGCCGCACATCTCGTTCGGCTACCAAGACAGCACTGACGGCTTGGGTGGTGGCTGCTAGGTAGAGCAACAGCTGCTCACCCGACTACGGAGTGGTAATCAGGGGTGGGCTTGAGAGGTATGCCTTCAAGTCGTCGAACGAACGCTGCGCCTCGGGAGTCCACTCAAACTTCCTTGTTTGCGCAAGGCCCTGAAGAACGGCAACCCACGCTCGCCAAGCCTTGAAATGAACTGGCTAAGGGTAGCCATACGGCCGGTGAGGCATTGTACCTGTTTCATCGAGGCCGGAGGCGCCATCTTCTCAAGCGCCTCGATCTACTCCGGGTTCGGGCCGACCCCTGAGCCCCCGATCATATAGCTGAGCACCTTCCCTGAAGCAGCGCCGAACACGTATTTCTCCGGATTGAGCTTGATCTTGTGCTTGTTTAGGTTGGCGAAGGTCTCCCCAAGGTCTTGAACGTGGTCGCCCTCGGAAGGGCTCTTGACGATGATGTCGTCCACGTAGATCTTGAGATTGCGGCCAATCTGGGGATCGAACATCTTGGTCAATAGGCGCTGGAAGGTTGCGCCAGCGTTGCGGAGACCAAACTACATGGTCGTGTAGCAGTAGGTCCCGAACAGCGTGATGAACGACGTCTTGCTTTCATCGTCAACCGCCAGCTTGATCTGGCGGTATCCCGAATAAGCGTCCAGGAAGCTTAACATCCTGGTGTTCACGGTGGAGTCGACGATCTGGTCGATGCGCGGGAGGGGGAAGTTGTCCTTTGGGCATGCCGAATTCAACCCGTGTGGTCCACACATCCTCCACTTTCGCCCTTCTTACGGGCGATGGCGGGTTGGCCAACCATTCGGATAGTCGATCTCATGAATGAACCCGCCTTCAAGAGCTTGTCAAGGTTCTCTTTATGATGGCGACCTTCTCGGTGAAAACGCCTGACTTAGGCGCCAGGCCGTGGTCGGAGTCGCACTGCGGCTTATGCTCGACCACCTCCCTCGGGACACGGCATGTCGCCCGGTTCCCAAGCAAATATACCTTTGTTGGCGTGGAGGAAGGTGGCGAGCTCGAGTTCCTATTGGAACCCAGCTTCGGCCGAGATGTGGGCCTTACTTGAATCGCCCTCCTCGAGCGGCACAGCCTTTGTAGCCCCGCTAGGCTAGATCGCCGCCTTCTGGCGAGCATTCTTCACCGTCGCCTCCGGGCCTCACTGAGGTAGCATGCCGGTGAGGGCCAGGGCCTTGGTCTCGCACCTGTGCGCCGCCTGCAGATCGCCCCACACGATTATGATGCCATTGGGGCCTGGCAACTTCATGCACCGATGGTCGTAATGGTTGGCCGCCATGAACTTGACCAAGGAGGGCCTCCCGAGGATGGCGTTGTACGGGAGGTCTGCCTCGACCACTTCAAAGGTGATCAACTCAGTGTGGAAATTATCCGAACTGCCGAAGGTGACGGGCAAGACCACCTGCCCCAAGGGAATGGTCGAGCTTCTAGGGACAATTCCGAAGAACGGAACTGCTCTGTTCTTGACCATCGACCGGGGGATCTGCATCCGATCGAGCGTGCTTGCCTGAAGCAAATTGAGGGAGCTTTCGCCATCGATCATGACGCGCCCAACCACGGTGTTGCTGATGGTAGGGGTCACGACCAAGGCGGTCTTCAGGTCTTTGGCCATACCTTGGAGGGCATCCTCAGAAGAAAAGGTGATGGCGGCACCGACCCACTTGCGATCTTTGCTATGGACCTCCCCGAGCGGCGACACGGTAGATGGCCCATGAGCGGACTTGAGCTTCAGGCTACGGGGTAAAATGGTGACGAGCCACCGAAGATGGCGTCGATCGGGCGCTTCGCCTGCTGGAACTCGGTCGAGGTCGTCGAGGTCCGTCCGCATTCACCCCGCCCCGCTCGTCTTCTCTGGGGAGCGCTGGCATTTCCCAGCGCTGTCGTAAAGGCCTCCAACTTGCTCTGCCAGGCCTCGCAGTCTGCGCAGTCATGGCCAGCGATGCCACGTGGAATAGGCGTAATTTCGCTTCATCGTGCTTGGAGCACCTCTTCACCTCCGGCGCGAAGGCCGGGTCCGCCGAGGTCGGTCGTCGCGGTTTCCTGCTTTGGGCTTCAGCTGCGATGCACAGACGGGTCGAGACCGATCTTGGTGAGGTCGGGCTCCCTCCTGAGCCGGGCGCACCTCCAAGACTTCACGCTGGCCGTTTGCCGAAACGACCACACGCGGCAAGCCACCCCCATTCCTGCGGTCCCGCTTCCGCTTCTTGGCGGTGGAGCCATGGTCGATGCCCTTGGAGTTAGATGGGCCTGCTTCTCTGGGGTTCAGACCATGCTTACCTTGGTCGTAGTCGCGCTTCCAGCGGACGGCGTCGTTCGCATCTGCAAACCGCTCCGCCATGCAAAACAGTTTGTTGATGCTGAGCCTCGAGGTGATCTCCAGGTCTTCAGTGAGGCGTCGATCCCGGACGTTGAATTTGAAGGCCTTGATCACAGCCTCTTTGGAGATGCTCAGGATCAAGTTCCTCGTGCGGATGAATCGTCGCACAAAATCGCGGAGCGGCTCGTTCTTCGCCTGGATAACGCGATCTAGGTCCTTCTCCATCGAGCCGCCGTGCGCCTCGGAAGTTGGAAGCGGGCGCTTTGAATTTGGCGCCATCATCTGAAGGAACCAGGCTTCTGGTTGAAGAGCCAGGTCCGGGCGGCACCATCCAGTACGGTCGGGAGATAGTTAGCCATCACAAGCTCGTCGCCCCTGGCCGCCAGGATGGCGATGGAGTAAATCGACAGAAACTCGTCGGGATTCTTGGTCCCATCAAAGCGCTCAATCAACGCCAGTTTGAAACGGGCTGGCCAGCGCACCCGATGAAGCTCATCGGGGTAAGTCGAGCAGCCGTAGGCCAGGACGGGCGCGCGCCGGAAGAAGTCGTCACCGGCGAGGCTTTCGCTGCTGTAGAACTTGGAGTCGAGGCTGCCTCGGCGACCTGACCTTCGGCGAAAAGCGGTTGTGGCGTCGGCCGAAGTCGCCAGGAGATACATGAGCGGTCTCGAACCTTGTGGTGCTGGGCGGTACATCCGGAAAGACCCAGACCCGGCCGCTTTGTTGGCGGTGATGTAGCTCGATTCCGCAACGCTACTCGGGATTGTATCCGCATGGCGGCGTCGTGCGGTGTCGAGGACACATCTGAGGCACCGGTGAGAGGTGCCTCTTTCCGGCGACCAGTAGCGGCGGCTATACGCGTGGCGTTAATTGTCGTCACTTCTCAGGGAACGGGTCCTTGAGTGGTGAGACTGGTGCTGTGGAGGTATGACCTCTGTCGCCTTGGTCAAGCTTCGTCGGCGAGCTCGACCGAAGAGCTCTGACTTCACCCAGTCGGGATCAACCATGACCCAGGCGATGGCGCGAGGGCGTTCTCCCGAAGGAGGAAGCTTGGGGTGGCCAGACGAGGCTCTGGCCCTCTATTGGTCCTCTCGCCGGAGGGCGGTTATTGCCTGGTTGATGGCGACATGCACCATCCGGTGGGATTCATCAGGGGTCTGCGGGTCTCGATCTCCCGTCGCCACGCTTACGCCATGGCTATCGGCCATGAGGACATGCTGCTCGTGCGGCGGGGGCGAGGGCGAAAACAGGGACGTGGAGTCACCGTGCTCGGCGTTCGAGCCCACGTCGGAGGAATGTTCTTCAACGAGGTGCGCCATGCTCCTGAGACCTCGGTGCTGTTCCTCCGATTGAGCGAAGCTATTGGGCCCCACGATGGGCGCCAGCTGTCGACGATCGGAATCGCTTGACCGCAAATACGAAAGAGGGGTTAGGTAGATCGAGGGACCCAGAAACGAGCTCTGCTCAGCGTCGGAACTTGCTGGGCACGGTGTTGGTCGGAGCTAGGCGGCAACGAGCGTGACATGGAGAATTATACTGGTTCGAGCCCCCTGTGAGGGTAACAGCTCTGCTCCAGTTTTGCCCTAAGGCGGAGGTTTTCACTATTCTTGAGCACAATGGGGGATTACAGTCTAAGCTCGAGCTTGACGACAATGGCTACTGTCCTATAGCTCATGCTCTGGTGTGGTGTATGCGTGTGATTGCCCCTCCTGTCGATCCTCCGGTGGGACCTTATATCCTCCACAGCCTTTGCTATGAATTGGTCAGAAGAAATTGCGGAGTGATGGCCTCGTGCGCACTGGAGGTGGGCTGCAACCGTCTCAGATATGCCGCCCACGTCCGCCTTGACCCCGCTTTCCCAGGCCTTGGGAACCGCCAAGTAAGCGCACATTCTAGAACCCAAGGGAAACCGTCCCGAGCTAGGGCCAGCCTCACGCCTGCTGAGCCCATGGTCGTGCGGGTGGTCGAGCTCTTGGTCGAGGCAGGCCCTAGGCCGAGGTCGGCTCTAGGTCGAGGTCGACAACTCCGAGCTAGGGGCCTCTGCTGACCAAGCTTTTAACCGAACGAGGGTCTCCCAATCCTCGTCAGGGATGATGGCAGATTTGTGATTAAACATGGAGTCAAGCTTGACAATAGATGGGTGGTCGCTCATAATCTACGATTGCTAAAAAAATATCAGGCCCACATAAATATCAAATGGTGTAATAAAACATACCTTGTGAAATATCTTTTTATGTATATCACAAAGGGACATGACTGCGCCATAATGTCTTTGCGTGCATGCACTAACCCAGCTAAGGTTGTGTTACCGGTTCAAGCCAAAAGTAATACTCGCATGGATGAAGATGTGGTTGCTAATCATGGTGATCGTGTACTACATGCCGGACAAAGAGACAAACCTGGAACCTCTCATGGCGCAATGTCTGTGAATTGTGATGATGCCGCCTACAATAAAGACAAGGGCCTCGATGAAATTTTTGGGTACATTAAATCAAGATATCTATCTTCATGTGAGTCAAATTGGAGAATATTTGGCTTTGATATTCATAGTAGAACGCCGGCAGTGGAAAGTCTATTTGTTCATATGCTAGGCATGCATGTGATTACATATCATGAAGAATCTGACTTGATTGCTATTGTGGAGGACCCTGATTCAATTAAGACTATGCTAACAGAATGGTTTATTGCTAACCAAAGATCGGTATCTGCTAGAGAGCTAACATATTGTGAATTCCTAACAAAATGGACATGGCAGTCTAATAAGAAGGTTTGGTCTCAAAGAAAAAGAGGAACTAAAATTGGTAGGCTACGGTATATCCATCCTTCTACTGGTGAGACTTTTTATTTGAGAATGTTGCTAATGATTGTCCATGGTGCCAAATGTTATGAGGATGTCCGAACATATCAAGGCATTTTACATAATAGCTATTGTGAGGCGTGCAAGGCACGTGGTTTGATTGGTGATGACATTGAATGGGTTGCCTTGTTTGATGAGGGGGTTGTGTGGGCGACATCTCATCAACTGAGAAATCTTTTCAGGGTGGTGCTAGTCTATTGTGATGTCGGTGACATCCATGCTTTATTTAATAAATATTGGCGATATATGGCTGACAATATTGCCTACAACATTCATGCCTCTCTGGAAAATGAAGAGTACATGATTCCCGACATAGTGCTCCAGAACAAGCTATTGAGGCAGCTTGATATCCTGTTTTTGAATAATGGTTTGTCCATGTCGTCGTATAATCTTCTGGTGCCATCTGATACTTCAGACGATGGACTTGGTACCAGAGTGATTCTTGAGGAATTATTTTATGACACAACTGAGCTTTCTATGTAGGTCGATTCCATGTATGTCGTGCTCAACAGCGAACAATCTGCTATATATAACAACATGATGTTTCGAATATTACACAAAGAAAAATGTGTGTGCTTTATCTCAGGACATGGAGGAACAGGGAAAATATTCCTATGGAATGCCATTATTACAAAACTCAGATCTCAAGAATAGATTGTATTGGCTGTGGCCTCATCTGGAGTTGCCGCATTGCTGTTACCAGGTGGACGCACTACACATTCTAGGTTTCGCATACCCCTTGCTATTCATGACAGAAGCATGTACAGTATACGAAGAGGAACAGTTCTTGGGGAATTAATAAGGAAATCTGCTCTTATTCTATGGGATGAGGCTCCTATGACATACCGATTATGCTTTGAAGCTCTTGATCGCACTCTTCATGACATACTCTCCCTTGATGATCCAGTTAATGCTGACAAGCCTTTCGGTTGTAAACCAATTCTATTTGGTGGTGATTTCAGACAGATATTACCTGTTATCGAGGGTGGCACACAAGCGGATATAGTAGCGGCTTCCCTTCCCAAATCTCCGCTGTGGAAATTTATAGATGTTATACATCTAACAATAAATATGCGCTTGATTAATCCTGCTTTATCCTTGGAGGAAAAAATCAAGATGCAAGAATTTGCCGAGTGGGTTATTGATATAGGAGAAGGCCGTGTGCCACCGTGCCACCAACCCGGAAGCTCGGACCAATCATGGATTCGAATTCCAGATGACCTTTTGTTAAAACCAAGACCAGATAAAATACAGTCAATAACTACTGCTGTATATAATGATTTCAAAATCAACTATACTGAACCTGCTTATTTGTCTCAGCGTGCTATTATATGTCCTATCAATTCAGTGGTTGATGAAATGAACAGCATTATGCTTGCTAAGATTCCTACAGATGTAAGAGATTATTTGATTATGATAGGATCACCGATCCAAACGAGCAACCTGCAGACATTGATGTTTTATATCCACCGGAATTTCTCCACTCAATTGTCATAAACAACTTTACTCACCATAGATTGTCTCTAAAGATTGGTGCCCCTATCATGCTTCTTAGAAATATTAACCAGTCTCTTGGCTTATGTAATGGTACACATCTTATATTAACTAGGCTCGGTGATCGAGTTCTAGAAGCTAAAATCATGATTGGAATACATATCGGTGAAATGGTATGTATACCAAGAATTATTCTTAATGGAACAAGCCCAAAATGGCCGTTTACTTTACAGTGGCGACAATTCCCAATCAGACTTTGCTACACGATGACGATAAACACATGCCAAGGTCAAACATTGAGCAGAGTGGGTGTCTATTTAAGGAATCTAGTTTTCACGCATGGTCAATTTTATATTGCTGTTTCTAGAGTAACCTCAAAGGAAGGGTTGACAATACTAATAGAAAACAAAGATGGAACTACTGGCTCAATAACAAGAAACATAGTTTATCATGAGATTCTTTCGTTTATTTAATTACCATTGTGTTTCCCCGGTTTGAACACACTGTGCCTCCATGTTATGCGCTCCTTTTGGTGTGTGCTTATCTCTTTAACTCAACCTATTGTTTATTCGTTAGTAAAGCTCTTTTGTTCTTATTTTGTGTTGCACTTTTGTATATGATCACTCCACAGCTACCTTCCTATTCTACATATCTTTCTTTTACCGTTACACTCACTGTAGTATTTGTTAGTGTTCTAGACACTGTTTCGCCGTATTAACCTACTTGGATATATTCCCATGTCTGACTTACACTAGCCATGCTTATTACCCCTATCAGCTCCTATGTTTACCCCCTCACATAGCAAGCATGCTATTTCAGAAAGCTCACCCTTTTTGTTTTTTGTATACAGATGGACTACACTTTATTGAAAGACATCAACCAGGAATCACATCGCTGGCGTGTATGTGTCAGGGCCACACGCTTTGCAGAATATACTGTTGAGGATAAGCCTGACAAAGTATTACGGCTTGACTTGATTTTGCTTGATGAACAAGTTGAAACAAAGCTACCAAAACCTATTCTTACATTATTCTACTTTCGATTAAAGGCTACTATGATAGAAGCACAAATACCAGGACGTCATTTGCCACTATTCGCTCCACTCCTAAAAGAAGATTCGTTATACTACATAGAGTACTTCGAGGTTGCCGATGCTCGGCCAAATTACTGGCCTGTTAGTAGCGCTATCATAGCTAGGTTCACTACTCATACCAAGCTAAAGGAGATTGCTCTTGTTCCACAAGGATTCCCCACATATGCATGCACCATTGTTCCATCCGAGGTCGTCAAAACTAGAATGAATAACAACTGGCTATTATCAGGTCCCATTTACCATTCCATATAGAACAAAAGTTCTGTCCACTTAGTATATTCTTTACGCTAATGCTTACCTCAATACAGATACTATAGGGCTTGTTACCGGTATCTGACACATAAAGACAATCACTGTCAAAGATATTGCGAAGCCAATCTGGAATATTCTAATAACAGATGGCAGGTATGTCCATGCTAGTGTATGTTACCTTCATGCCTTACAAATAGTGAATAGTTTCGTATACAATCACACAGCATACATACATGGTTCACGTATTTATTACTTAAAAGATTATGTTACAGGTTTTCTTTTGTTACCACAATGGCTGCATATTCGCCTGATCACATTTGTGCATAACAGAGAAAACGCCAAAGTCACATTATGGGGACCGCATGCGATTCAGTTTGATGCTGACGGTATCCAGCATGAATCACAGCGAGCTCCAGTTATTCTTTTATTACTTGGGCTGATGGTTAGGCTACGTAATGGTAGATGCTCATCATTTCTTGTTTTTTCCCTCCTCCATTCAAAAGTACTTTCCGTGTTCTTCCTCATAGAGCACCAACTATTCTCAACCTGCAGGCCAACTCTCTTTACAAGGAAGTTCCATTTGCAAATGGTACACAAACGCTGCCCTCCCAGAGGTAGCTGCTTTACAAAATAGGTACGCTACTCAGACAATTCCAGATGTTTTGCTAACATAAATAAATCTTCGATCTTCCAAATAGATTATACATGAATTTATAAAGAAATCAGCCTATCCTCTCGGATAGTATAGCAGACGCTTCCACATTTCTGGAGTAAAATCAGTGTATTACTTCCTAATCTAGTTATTTACATCCATATCATCTATATCCTCCCAAAAGATCAGGCATTTTACCAAAAACACCAGAAGTACTATAGCTTCTACAAACAACTATTGTGTTTACCAATGCAATCCTCTTGCTTACCATTGCCACCTGTTGATGCATCCATCTTGTGGATTATTGATTTACATTCCATTATAATACTTTTTAACAACATCTACTGCTTCATTCTACAGGTAGTTCCATACACACTTATACAAAAAAAACCACAAGGCTTGAACAGCCTCCTTTTGTATTTTAAATAGATTTCACGGTATACCTAGCTATCTTATTGTCTTGATCAACTATTCCGTCTTTGAATAAACACACTTTTAGAATCATCTACATCAGTTACAACCCGCTTTAGCACCGATGTCTTCCGCCTTACATGTTTTCTCCCACACCGTTAAAACATTCTACTATAGTATTATGTTTATCCGTATATACCGATACTAACGTTACTACACAATTATTGGGCACTCATTTGTCTTTGCATTATCTACTGATATCATAGTATTGCAGGAATACCATATGAGATTAAATGGACTGGTCAACCGCCTATGGACAAAAAGCCTATTTCTACCACTATCCCTCAGATCTACAACATCAACCTACATGATGTTCTAGTACATCTTCTTTTCCTCTGCTTCCCTTTGTAGTCCATTAAGGTTAACCACCTCGCATCGATATACAACGCTACAAAATCAAAAGCACAAAAAATTGATGGTTTCAGTAAAAACATCTACCTTCTAGTTCTAGATCGCCCATCAGGTGATAGCCGGCTCAGAATTTTGGTAAGAAAACATTTTCCCCACAGATTAATCGTTACCTGCGCTATGTGGTTCTTCATTACACCGTGAAATAATAAAAAAAACCCACCAGAACCGTTTCTTTTTCCCTGTTTTATCGCTATGTTTCGTCTGCAACGTTTACACCATACTGCCCTGTTTCGCTTACACCATGGTACCCTGTCCAATTGAATCTTGCACACAATACAAAACCAACGGTACATTTGCAACTTACCAATATCTATTTATATACTTAGGGAAACAACTACATTGTCGACATTACTATAAAAAGCCTTGCTCCGCGCCAACCATGGTGGTACCTAGCATGCATTATCTGCAAGAAAGCCGTTATTTCCCAAGAAGAATCTTACAAATGTCCTAGATGTGGAATAACAACCGCTGATACACGGTATGTTCTTATCGACCACCTACACTATTTCTCTTTCTGAAATATACTGATCGTGCATAGATAAACAATACCCATATTCATTGCAACAGGTACAGGCTCGCTATTCATGGCATCGCACCAGATGAGATAGATGAACCAGAGCCCAGGATAGTAGAGTTCATTTTCTTAGCGGAAAAAGCCGAACAATTAATTGGTTCTCCAGCACTTCCTCTTGTTGCAGCTGCTGAAGGTCTTCAAGACTTCGTCCCACCACAAATAACAAGGCTGTACGGTAGACGATGTACTTTGAAAGTATCTGTCACAAGAAGAGCTCTACAATGGACAAAAATATCATACCAAGTTGATTCTATCTTGGCTCTCCACTGTCCACCAGAGTCTACTCCTACTGACAAACAAACTCAAGATGAAATTCCAGCTATTTCACTTGATGTTGATATTACGCCGCAAAGCACTACGGCTATTTGCTTCGACTAACCCGCACAATTGCCTGGCTCTAAAGAAAATATACACTTGGGCAGCCCTCAGACCGAAACAACAAGTCCACCTGCCTCAATTCATGTGCTTCCACAGGTACCTACCGCACACAAGGTTTGCCTTCACTCCTTAGCTTCAATTCCAGAATTACAGATGTACTTATCTACACGTATATAGCTTTTCTCAACAGATATAAAATGGCTGCAGGTTAAATTTACAGACCATATTTAGAGATAGTTCTCACATGATCCATACTGGGTGGTCCTGTTTGCCTACCAAAGAAAAGTTTACTGTTACTGTTCCAGTTTATGACCAAACATTTGCCACACAGCATGCTTTTTCCAGAACATGCTTATGCACTAGAACATTACTTACCTACAGCCCACAAAACTCTTTGATTACCCGTAACTGAAACATATATTAACCCTAAACTCATATAGATCACAGTAACAGGGACACAGCATAGCATGCCATATGACACCTAGACAGAGCCCTCCATCACCACAGATTACCGTTCTATATATTAAGATATATAGAATTGGTGTTTCTTCATAACCCACCTCGGCAACTTTCAGATCTTACCGAAACCAGGATCCAACCTGCAGCACCCACTACAGACTGATCAGACCGATTCACCTACTCCCGAAGACAACAAAAGGTTATGTTTATATCATTAATTAAATGTGTGCTTATACCACACTAGCTTACACTAAAACACTGCCATCACATTTCCTTTTTCCTATTGTTTCCAGCATTACTGAAAGATAGCCTTTAGCCAGAAAGAGGCTATTCCTGGACACACAAAACGCTTCGCGTCGAAAAAGGTGCTCACATTGACAATGTTGTCCTAGTTAATTCTGTTTTGTGTTTTCATTTGCCATCCCAGTTCATTAAGTCATATTCTCCTTGCAACAAAACAGGACTTGAAACAAGACCACATGCTATCGTGCTTTCGTCAACACCAATTGCTATCCTCACTGTATTTTGTATACCGATTGTACAGTATATATAGCCATACATGCCACAGTTAGAATCCTATGCTTAACATATTTTGCCAATTTCTATGGTTCTCGATATCCAACGCTACTTCCTGTATCTCTTACCCTTCTGTTCGCACAAGACAATACCCATA
The DNA here is from genome assembly GCA_036346375.1 of Guadua angustifolia. Taxonomy (NCBI): domain Eukaryota; kingdom Viridiplantae; phylum Streptophyta; class Magnoliopsida; order Poales; family Poaceae; genus Guadua; species Guadua angustifolia. Next base: position 48,457,815 of record CM070510.1, read on the forward strand.
ATCCTTTTGTTGCCAAACAACTATTCTCCCTGCTGTGTTTCAACAAAAGTTTCAACCCTGTGCAATGTTCTATGGTTATCAAATGCTCTATGCCACACACATCTCCATGATCCATTGCGACATTCTTCAGCAAAAGCAACCTACCAATACCAAAAGGAGATTATCCTCAGATAAATCAGCTGATTAACAGCATGCCATGGATCAAGACCTGCATATACCGTACTATCTATCATCTTATACGCTTATGTGTTTCTTCCAGCCAACGAGGAACAGAGTGAGAACAACCCGGCTCTTCCCCTGCTTATACAAAGATACACTGTCTTTTACCCACAGATTCCCACTGTACAAAGCAACCGATCTACTCTCGGACACCCTCTAGCTAATCCACACTAGCCCGTTTACTAATACTTGCCTTTGTACCTAGTGTCTATTATATAGCTAGCACCGTCAAACTCACAGGCTTTGTGCCACTTCTCTAGTCATTGTCCACTCGCCACACCGCAGGTCTGCCTTTGCACATTCGCTACAACACTGCCCAGAAAAATCATCTTACATCAAACCAGTTCGGACCCGCAGGCCAACGCCACCAGCACACCGAACATTACTACTGGACTTTCCAGCTGCAAACACATACATACATATACTGACATATAAATACAGATTTAGACACACATATTACACACCACTATGACATACACCACACCCAAAACACAGGCTCGATGCCAACAGCTCGCCGCTACACACATACATACGCGCTAACACAGATCCTTAATACCCAAAACATGCGCTTCCACAAACATCTATCTATTACACATTTATAGAGCACTACCTCCCCTACATTACTAGCACATCATACGCTTACGGTATACATGCCGCAGCCCACTTGAACTGCACATACGTACATGCCCTGTAGACCTATACTGCATCCGCAAAACATATCTACATAACACATGTTTTACAATAGGCAGCTGTAGAATCCTTACCGTGTTCCTCAATCCATTGAGCTAAGCAATGAGCATCATAGAACACCGTCAATCCGTCTACGCTGGAATCATTTTCCGCCATGCTCCCACCAACAGAGCAACATATATCTTCGCATGCTTGTTCAGTGAACATCAAAGTATTCAGTGTCTCTGACCACCCCTGCAGAGCCGTGCTCGACTTCTTTTCTACAATGGCTTTCTCACGCATTGTCGGGACTTGAATATGCAAATCCAGACCCTCTGTGTATACTGCACTAGTCCAGGATCACACTAGTGCACACAGTCTCAACATCAGTGAATATCACAATCATACACAGCGGAAATAAGATAAAAGACATTATATACTAAATTTTACTAGATGTATGACCTTATGGTCAACTTACATAACAATGCCTCACAAGGCTGAACAACAAATTAAACTGCAGCGGAATGAAGATGTAGGTAACCCCTCAGTATACCATAGGCAACTGACAAGGCTCGCACCCTAAACATTCGTCCCTTCACGGTACACCCTCTTCAGCACTGGTGATGTTGTAGGCAAGGGTGAGTACATAAAGCACTCAACAAGTTGTGCACAGAATGCAATTCTAACATAACTATATGCAAGGCTTATTCCAAAGAAATGGCTAACAATGGCTATTTGCAGTAAAGCAGCATTTATGAACAAGTACAGTACATAGATTGAAAAGACAGTAAAAACAAATAACAGTAATAGATAGATTCAGCGTTTGTCAAGTAAACTAAGTTTTCCATCCTAAGTCAAGATCCAACCTCCCTTGGCAACCTGCCATCCATCCCAAGTTTTTATTTTGCAAAAGTCTAACCCTTGACTGTAATTCCCGAGCTATGTTCAATACCGTGAGCACGGCTATTCGAATATATTGTACACTCTGCAGAGGTTATGCACTTTACCCACACGACATGATCATCTCTTGTTGCCAAGCTATTGGCACACTTCCTTTGGTGTACCGGTAGAGAGATCATGACAAAGTCTTTACAATGCTCTGCCTTAACCTAGTACTACCCGTTGAGGTTTCAACACTGATGGGCTGAACCACCACAACAGGGCCCCCTCTTGCGCCATGTGAGTTGATCCGTGAACCCGGACTCACACCACCAAAGCAGTACTAAAGCTAAGACATTGCAAATTAATCGGCTAGGCTGCCCCATAATAGACATGCGGTTGCATGATTGACTCAGGTCAAAGGCTCGCAAGGTTAAGTCCTTAGGGTTGATCAAAGCAAGACTTCCACATACCCTTCGCCCATCAGGCCCACCTAGGCACACTTGCCCTTGCCACTTGCTCCTATCTAAATCATAACCACCCCAATTGATTACCAAGCACCACATGCCATCAACAATTCAATATCGTTACGTGACATCCATCACCACAACAACTCAATCTCCTCGTGTGACCACACATGACACACAAATTCATAACATTGTTCCATATTTCATTAGTCAAGATTATTTATCAATGATTCAAATACATGTGATGAGGTGGCATGGCTAAGCAATCTAATCCGATCTAACCATCCCATATTGATTTTATTATTGATCAACTATAGTAAACCAATCTAGGGTTACAATAGATCATGGCATACAAATGACAAGGTTGGGAGTAAATCAACAGGTATGTTATCTAAATCCCAAATTAGATTGAAATCATTTATACCCGTGAATTATCATGCAATATGGTAAAACAAAATAGCAACTTTATAAACATGGGTTCAATATGATCAAAGCACAACTTGCCTTAGTAAAATCCTTATCCATGCTCTGGACCTCAGTCTTGAGTTGATAAATCTCCCCCGGATGCGTCACACAATTTATCGTCTACGCGAAACGAAAGAAAATGCCAAAAAAAATACCAAAACAGAAAGAAAACAAACTCCAAAAATCAAATAAAATTCACCAATAGATAGATCCTAATTTTACAAATTTTTAGAAATTTGAATCACCTCAATCGGAGTTCGTATGAGGGAGAACGAGCTCTCGGAAGATTCAAAATCCTAAAAATTTAGAAAATTGGAAAAACAATAATATTCCGAATTATTTTTATAAAAGAAAATATGATTTATTGTGTCACCGTGACGTCATGGTGATGTCAGCATCGGACCCAAACCAACTGTGCACTGACACGTGGCCTCGGCACTGTGCTGTGGGCTCGGTTCACCGTGGGGTCGGTTCACCGTGAACCCACGGCACTATGCCGTGCACCGGCTGGTGTCAGCGAGGACGCCAGCCGACATGTGTCACCACCCGATTGGCTCCGCTCACAATGCGATCTGGACCGCTTGATCAAATCCGACGACCCATGATCAACGGCCACGTGGCAAAGCGACAACCACCCGATCTAAATCGAACGGCAAAGGGTACCCGGGGAGTTTCACTGTTCCAGAGGGCGATGTGACGTGATCCGACGTGTTGAGGAGAGATCCGACAGTCGAGAAGCTTTGAGCGATGCGATGGCAGCGCGGTGGTGGATCTTTGCCGTACTTGAAGACGAAGGAGGGGCTTTGGTGTTTCGGCGACCAATCAGTGAAGAGGAACGGCGGGACGTGCGCAGCTCAACGCGAGGAATCCAAAGGTGTGCTCAGCGCGGCGGAAGATGGCTTGACGGTGGCAGAAAACGGCAAGAATCGTGGCGGCGCGATGACAAACTTTGGCGAGGACTCCCGAGCTCTCCGGTGAACTCCAAGCGGTGGCGCAACGACGAAAAGGTGTGGCGGCTTCTTGCGAACCTGGGAGGACCTGCCCCCTACTTATAGCCTCGGCATCAGCGTGAAAAACGGAACCTTAACTCTACATGGCGGCGCCTCTGACACGAACACGGACTTTGGTGGCGGCTCAGAGAAGGACTCCTCACGATCACCGATCGGGAATCGACGGCTAAGATTCAACGAGACGTGGCGCTATCTGAGCCAATGACAGCAATCAATGGCGGCAATTTGATGATGGCCTTCACTGTAGCATTCGATCCGGAGCGTCCATCGTAGATCCAACGGCTGTCGTCCTTAGGGTTTCCCACGCATGCGATTGATCCGGGCCGTCCCTTGACGATCCAACGGCGGCGAGGCGCTAGGGTTCGTGCTGCGGCGCGGCTTGATGAAGACCCTTGGATAACGATCTGACGGTCGGGAACGGTCCTTCTAGACGGTGGCCAAATAGGCGAACATGCCTGATCTTTGGGCTTGACCCGATCTTTATTCTAACTAATTCGGGGTTTTGATTTAAAATAATTAGAGAAATTAATTTGATTTATTTGAGCAACCAAAAACACCAGAAAATTCCAAGAAAAATCTTAAAAATACTTTGAGACATCCTGGACCCAAATAAAATATTTTTGGCAAAACTTTATTTTGAACTTAGCTACATATAATTTGTTTTTGGCAAAAGGTTAATATACTTATTTGAAAATAATTCAAATAAATCTCAGAAAAATCCAGTAACTCCAAAAAATTCACAAAATTCATAAATGGCAATAAAACACTACTAACTAATTCAAAAGGCCAAAATTTGGGATGTTACATGCATAACTTCAGCTAGCTTTTCCTTCAGATATGAAATACGCTCTTCTCCCTGAACTCTACCAATCTAGTTCGTATCATCGATCTCTACCCTTTCAAGCTCCTTCACTTTCTTAATCATCAGTGCAGCTGCACTTTCCTCAGCATCATGCGCGGCGTTCGCTGTGTGCCCACTCACTTTAACTGCATACCCCTCCACCATCATCCCCCTTTCCGGAAACATTATCTCCACACTGCCAATAAAACCGCTTAAACCGAAACGGCATCTGTACTTTGGCTCTAACCCACCCAGGCTCTGCACGATTTCACATAGAATTACCTTACGAGAAATACGGATCCTCCGTGCACCCCCTGCATTTCAGGCAAAATCGTGTTACACAGCAACATTCAATTCGCAGTAACGTACATGACGCCCCACACAGCATAACCTCTAAGTACCTTATTCTACGCTTCAATAATAACTTCTACACCCTTTTAACACCTTCTCTATACCCTCCCAAAACTTCTACTGCGTTCCTCTCCAAAACACCGAGCGCCATTCCACCTCCAGCCCACCCTCATCCCGTTGTATTTCTTCGTGCGGCCTCTACAAAAAAAGACGCCCATACCGTTGATGCCAACCTCTACAACACCGCCAGATACCCACCAGTCAATGCATTCACAAAACACCCTGCCTAAGAATCGCCACAAATTTCTGCACAGCACCGAAAGCATACCGATCGGTCCTACGCTCGCTGCACTGGCGCTTTGCCCCGACCGCCTTCCAGTGCCATTGCTCCCACCTCCCCCAACGCCTTCCGCCATACCAGAATATCCCTTCATTCCATTCTTCGCTGCACAACTCACCTTCACAAGCCTGTATTAAACACTTACCAACCTTCTACACAAACCAGCTGTTCGACCAAGTTTTGACCTCATCCAAGGCATGAAGTGCGTTTTTCTTTGCAAGAAACCCATTAAGAATTCTGAAATCACAAATAGGCCCTCCCACCAGTTATGTTGTAGAAAGGACTCCGAAAATTTCAGAAAAATGAACAGATCCTTTCGTGATAAATTAGAAATCACGAGTGGGTCCTTCTACATGTTATTTTTCAAAAGACACCCTATGCTCCGATTCTTTCGTCCCGGGAAATTTTAAAAAAGATAAATCATGGCCGGATCCTTCCACCGATTATTTTGCAAAAAATAAACCTGTGGTTCCACAAATTCGACGAGATCACGTGTTCTTTCAGGCCGAAAATTTTTAAATAAAGTTGTGATCACGAACAGGCCTTTCATCCGGTACTTTCGACCCAAAAAGATTTAGATTTCTGGTTCTTTTGATCTAGAAGATTCCAAAATCATAAACAAGCCCTTTTGCTAATTATTTCACAAAAAACACCCCGTAATTGCAGAAATTCAACACAGTCACCGTTTCTTTCGGCGCAAAAAAAAGTTGCAATTGCATTACACAAATTCACCGATAACATCTAACCATCGTCTTCTAAAAAAAACACAGCTGAGAAATACGCAATTTCATTTTCCGTAGAAAAATTTAAAACATCTTTTCCCGCCGGGCGCGGCATTGCGCACCATTTTACCTAGTACTTTCTATTAAAGCGGGTGAAATCGGTGGCTCCTCAGCGACGCCATGTCGCCGACCTTGTGAAAAGACCCTCCAAAAAATTGAAAATTACGTTTATATCCTTCCATCGGTTTTTAATAAAATAGACTTGAAAAATGAAATTACGTTTAGGTCCCTCCGCGGTTTGCATTCAGGTCCTCATGTTGGTTTTTAACAGAATAGACCTGAGAAAAAAAGAAAATTACATTTAGATCCAAAAAACGTTTTTTTTGCTAAATTGACCCAAAAAAAGGAAAATATGTTTATATCTCTCCACGGTTTTTTCAAAAAAGTCCACATATTTGCCGACGGCTCATAGCGGTCCATGGATTCGACGATGGAAAAAACAAAATTACGTTTAGGTCCCAAAAGACGTTTTTTAGCTGGATTGACCCGGGAAAACGAAATTACGTTTACATCCCTCGGCGTTTTCTTCGCAAAAATCCACGGATTCATCGACGGCTCATAACAGTCCATAGATTCAATGACGGCTCCTATCAACCTGTTTTTCTAAGAAAGAATCTAAGAAAACCAAAATTGCACCAAAAAAGATACAAGTTTTGCATCCGTTTTTCCCAAGAAAAGGGAACCTGCAGTTCCATGAATTCACTGACGCCTCCTAGCAATCAACGGTTCACTGATGGCTCCTAGTTGCCTATTTTCTTAAAAAAATTCGAGAAAAACATAATTACACAAAAAACCATGTTTTCACAGATTCAACGATGACTCTTAGCGGTTCCGCACCACACAATCATTACTCGTAGTGCCGCAAATTCGCCGATAACTCCTAGCTAGCGCATTTTTTAGAAAACTCGGAGAAAAAAAACGAATTTACGCTTACGTACTCAGACCCGTTTTTCCTGAAAATAATCATTAGACCAAATTTTGTGCGGCGCTGCATCGCATAACCGAATTTCGTACGGCGTAGCGTAACGTGTGACCCTGGCTAGTTCAATGCATACGTGATGTTGTAGACTCGTATTAGTTGTGTAGAAATGATGTGTTCTAAATTTTTTGTTTTGCAACTTTTCTGCACAACATTTTCAAATACCCGTAGCAAGTTTTTTATTAGACCACTGCATCATCCACTTACTAGCATGTCGTAAGTATCCACTTTTAAGCATTCCTCTGGAGCCACGGATAGGCACGTGGCTGAGGGTGTTCGTTCCTATCTACTTGGATTTGATCATTAGGATTAACATGATATATATATATATTATAGGAAAATGATTTCATACTCCTGGGTGTATGTACTTCCACCTCTAATATACCATTTAAATGGTATTGTTATACCTCTTTATCCTTTTGAGTACTAATTATAAGATATATATATATATATATAGGAAGCCTTTTTCGTACTCCTGGGAGTACATACTCCCACCTCTAATATACCACTTAAATGAACGCTTTATACTCCTTTATCACTTTCGTTATATTCTAATAATAATTCTAAGATACTCCAATGCAATGTGATTGAAAAAATTTCATCAGAACCCTTTATTTTTTTACTACATACCCTTTTCATATGTAAAAGGAATATATAAACAAATATTGCTATAAAGGGTGGACTTTAATGAAATTTTTCGTGTAACTCACTTTGAAGTATCTTATAATTAGCATTAGAGTATACTTAAAAGGATAAAGAGGTATAACAACATCATTTAAGCGGTATACTAGAGGTGGGAGTACGTACACCCAGGAGTATGGAACCATTTTCCTATATATATATATAGCATATGCCATGTTCCATGAGACCTTTAAGACTCTGTAAAATTTTCTAACGTGAGTAGTAGATACGTAGACGTGTGTACACTACAGGAATCCTAAACATTTTCGTGGGCCAGAAGCCCACGAAAATAAGATTTCTTGGCGAAAATAACTTATTTTCGTCGGCAATACCTTATTTTCGTTGGGACACGGCCGCCAAAGATAAGGAGTCGAAAGTTAGCTTAATTTTAAGTCGACTCTGAAGCGAAAGTTATTTATTTTCGTCGGCGAGGCGCCAACGAAAGTCGATCTGAAAGCCACAATTTTAAATGAAATATGACGCCGAGACGAGAAGTATATAATTTTCATCGGTTTTCTTCTACGCCCACGAAAGTTAATAACGTTAATTTCCGTCGGTTTACTTTAGCCCACGAAAGTTAATTTGGTTAATTTTCGTCGGTTTCTTGGCCCACGAAAATAATTTGGGTTAATTGTCGTCGGTTTTTCCTGGCCCACGAAAATTATTCTAGACCTGACAAAAAAAAAACGCCCAGTAAACCCATTTTTCATACAAATTTAGACAAATATCATTCATAACATATATCATTCATTCAATTCAATCATTCATCCACATATATCGCTCATTCATCCACATATCATTCAAATATCCACATACATCCATTCATTCATCCACATATCATTTAAATATCCACATACATCCATTCATTCATCCACATATATCGCTCATTCATCCACATATCATTCAAATATCCACATACATCCATTCATTCATCCACATATATCATTCATCCACACATAATAGTTAGTTGAGTTGTCGGATCACAAGATTACAGATTATTACCAAACATCTCAAGATTACATAACATGATGGTCATTTGAGTTGTGGCCGCTACCTGCGGAGCCAAATAGGTTTTGAACATGCTCTCCGTGTGCTGCTCCAGTCTTCTTGGGTGTGGCGGAGTTTAGTAAACCTAGGCGTGTTGTCCCCGATCCCTACGTCTGATGAGACCAAATTTAGCGGAGTCTGTAAGCATCTTTACTTTAAATTTGTACAAATCAAATATAGACCTGCATTGTAGTACTGAAAAAAGTAGAGGGTCATGTTCTAGCTGCATGCATGTTGCAATTAAACTTGTTCAGAAAACTTTAGCCTACTGATATTCATTTGATGTATTACAACAAATCATTTGCAAGCTCACATCAAAGTTTGCTATGAAGAAATTAATTTGACTATCTTATATTTACAATTCACAGTGAGTTGTTTTTAATACTATTTGTATATTTAGACTCTAGAAATGCTGGAGAAGAAAGAACATTTTCTTCAGAAAAAGTCTTCTACAGAAGTAGAAAAAGCTAAGGATTATTCAAAAGCAAAGAACAAGAACGGTAAGCTTGTCTTTCTTTCAAGAAAATTTATCGTTATGTTTATAAACTTCTGTTACAATCTTATGAGAATTTAGTTATGCATATATGTTAAGGTTCAAGTGCTTGGCAACTGGGAGGCTTGTAAAGAACAATATCTGAGCCCCCCATTTTGTTTTGGTCAAAAACGGACCTTCATGGTCATGTCTTGCACAGAATCCATCAACCAATATACAAGACAAAGAAGTAAACACTAAAAGCTAGTGAGCTTGCATGTCTAGACACCATTCCTATCTAGTGAGCTTGCATGTCTTTTGTGACTTACATGAGAAATAGCTTCTTGTTTGTTGCAGCTGCAATTCAGTGTTTAAAGAAAAAAGAAGTTGTACGAAACACAAATTGAGCAGCTAGCAAATTTTCAATTGCGAGTTCATGATCAGGTGACAAAATATATAGAAGTATTTTCGATCTAGAATCTTGATCATAAATTCTGAAATTCTAAAAGATTGCAATAAAAATTGGTAGTTTTTTTTGTGTGTAGATTATCATGCTTGAAAGTGCAAAAGCAACTACTGACACTGTTGATGCTTTGCGCTCTGGATCATCTGCTGTCAAAGCTATTCAACAATCACTGTAAGATTCCATTTCCCATCTTCTTTCCATTGCAATGTCATATGAAGCTGCAAGATTTTAATGCCCCAAAGGACTCCATTCCACCGTTACTATTACAAAATGGAAGTTTATCCTCAATTTAACATTTCTGTCCAAGCTAGCTCAGGTTTGTTTATTGATTCCCTTTTTGTTCTCGAGTTTGTTCTCCTTATGAGTTTAGCTAGATCTCATGTATTGAAGGCTTTCATTTAGACTATATAGTTACAGTAAATGTAGTGTGTACTCAGAAGTAATGTCCATTCAATGCATACATGAATGAGCTATGAGGCTTAGATGTTGGCATGCAGCACATCAGATGGAACTAAAATGCTAATTACGTGTCCTCGAATGAACTGACCATGGTAATTCTTCTGCAGGAGTATTGATGACATTGAAAATACAATTGAAGAGGCGAATGAACAAACAGAAAATATGAGACAGATACAAGAAGCATTGGCAACGCTAGTCGGTGCTTCTGCTGATTTTGATGAGGTGTTGGTTCTGTTCCCTTTGCACCAATTAACAAATGCGCATACCCATAAAGCCCAAACTGGAAACAATTTTGTTAAGTCATTGCATGTCACGAAGACAGTAATAGGATAGTCCACTACTCCACTGCACTCAATGTATAGTGAAAATTGCATAAGAAACAAGTATAGTTCTTTTGCTGTAGCTTCAAAGATGTAAACGTGCAGGAAGTGAAATTGGTTGGAGTTACTATGATACAATTACACATGTTGTCAATTTTTACAAGATGCATGATGCGGTTTTTTTTTTAAAAAATCACCAAGCCTTTTACCCCAAACAATTTGGTGTAGGCTAGGAATAAAACCCAGTCAAAGTCAAAGGACCCCTAAATCTTCGATATGCTTTATACTACAAGTGTGCTACGTCTTGGGGATGAAAATGATGAGTTTATGAATTAATCTGCGTAAAAAGAATTTTGTTACTCTCGCAGACTACAATAGAGTAAGTTTAGCTAGATTGACCATATATCGCTAGAAAAGACCAAGTTTAGCTAGATTGACCATATATCGCTAGAGAAGACCAAGTATAGCTAGATTGACCATATATCGCTAGAAAAGACCAAGTTTAGCTAACCTGAGCTGCAGGAGAAGGTGCCGGAGGATACATCCCCCATTATGGCGGTGGTGGTGGCGGCTGCCATGGTGGAAAGACAATGGTGCAGCCTGCTTCTTTGAAACATTGCTGTAAATGCAATGTGTCGGTTTCATATATTGTTGCATGCTCGGAATGCTAGCTGTTGAGGGCTCAGACTTACTTGAATAGCCGCTTTTTCTTGTGCCATGTCTTGAGCATAGTATGCCTCCTGCGACCTTTGATGTTCATCCCATGACCTTAGCTCCTCGCAGACCTAGCAACCTCTACATCCTGCTCTGAGGGGCGATGGCTACTAACCCCCGAGCTCTGCGAAGAAGACCCCCTCTGAGCTCGCACCTCCCTCGAGTCAATCACTCCGGTGAACATGCAGTACCTTCAAAATACAGAAACACAAAGGCTTTACAACTTCAATTTATTGCTCGCATTAACAAAGTTTGAGAAACTATGACATTTTACCGTCCATGGCCCTTTCCGCCTCCGGTAGCATGCACGGCCACGCCGTCAATACGTTCCTTCCGCCAATCGTAGCCTTCACCATGACGTCTGACCATTTCCTGCCCATATCTCTCCTGCAGGCAGAAGCGAACCATACAACTTAGAGCTCGAAAGTTGATGAGAACTCAATGAAAATTATGGATAACTCACCAGTCGATCTGAGGCCACCTGAGTGCATAGCTTCTCGGGTGTGATGGGTCTCGTCCCTTATGACCTCGCACATAAACTTGATGTCACTCGGTGAACACCGGTTTGAGCCTCCACAGCTAGGGGTTAGTGGCATACATATACTTGTGAATATGTTCTTGCAAATATTTGGTACGACCTGTCTTACCATGCATTTAGCCATACGGATGTGTCCATCACCGCCATACGTATGGCCTCATATCGCCTCTGCGAGCTCTGTGCTTCCTTGACTTCGTGATCCATTCGGAGAAGCCCATCACGACAAAGAGCCCGGTAAGCATTTGGGCGGTCTTCCATCCACGGAAGCATGACCTGCACACATGTGTTAATACATCAAAACAATATTAACATCACAACCTAATGACCATGAACCCTAATATGCCTTACCTGCCCATACTGTTCTTCGGTCAAGTAAGTTTCCGAAGCTGACCGAAACTTGACCGTTCGATGCCCTATGCCCTTCAAGTGCATATTTGTTGCTTGAATCCGGGCATTGGAGAATGCATCCCTGACTACCTTCGTTGCATTGGCATGGAACACATTAGTCGCGTGGCCCAATTCGGCAGGATCGATAAGCGGTAGCGTTTACGCAATGTCAAATTTAAGAATTGTTATTACAAAATTATAGAACTCAACAATTTCATGACTCAAAATCATCCAATCAGTAAATATGGTAACATAAACTGTAAATTTACGTAAACTATAAACTGTAAATTGTAAATTGTAAAGAAGAAACAGAAATTATGAGTGCGATGTAGAACTATCAAATCACTTCTCAATGCTGGTAGCACCACTAGATTCATTATCCTTTATGCCTTGATTGTTCTACAGTTTACTGTGGTTCCACTTAGGCAATTCCACTATCAAGCCAGACAAGTGCAATATCAGAATTATAGTTCTGATTTTTTCCCCAATATCTCGAAACTCAGATAAAAGCTGTAGATAGTAAGAGGATATTTGAGTCTCCTGATTTCTATTGATCCAATACCCAAACTGGCAGAGAGTTTTAGAGCTGGGCTGCAGATTATAAGTATAGGAAGATAGAAATTGTATAGTAGTATGATAGTATATGCATATCTGTGTTTTGTGCTCATTCCAACTTTGAGCTTAGTGCTTCAATTCCTACTGTTGTGGACTGCAACAAAACATATTTAAGAGGAAGAACAGTAATGATCTGTTAAGGTTCTTAACTACTTATTTGGGCCTCTAGCTGTACTTTCAGTAAGAACCTGTTCTTGGCACAGATAATATATTCTTTGCTATCACATATTGACTGCCTTATGATCTGATACATGATGAACTATTGAACATCACCTAGTCTAGGTGAAGACCTGCTGACCTAGTAATCCAGTGTGATGATACTCCAGGTCTATCGTGGCATAAGATATGCTTTTCAATTTATGGGTGGAGTCGTGATGCCTGTCTCTTGTACAGTGTTTTAACGAGCCATCTTTCTCATACATGGCATTTCACGCATGTTGCTGGTGATTGGCAAATGTACACTTATACATGCTTTTGGTGCTGCATTCTGTGGCCATTCAGTGCTTGACTAAAATTCCAATGCGTGTAATAGTAATGTTTCTGCAGGTTTAAGTTTGTATGTGATTTTACAGAATGCCAGTGATAGATCCTTATCATTTTTAATGTAATAGCTAGGACTGTGATGTGCTGCACTAATTGATAATTGTTTACAGAAATGTTGATTGTTCATTAAGGTTTTATTGATAGTTAACAGTGCAAATATTTTTAGTTTTGTAATACACTTGAGTGGGCACAGCATGTAGCAGTACCAATCATTATTTGTTATACAAATTGCTATGCGCTTTTTTTGCTGCACAAATTAGTTTGTAGTAACCTTACTCATTCCTATGCCTTCTCTTTCCTGTCCTTCATGCATTGATTCTTTCCTTCCCTCAAAAAAATATATTGATTCATTCTAATCCAATCCCTTTATATCTCTCCGTGTTCCTTTGGAGTTCCTCATTAGATTGCTGGTTTGTTAATTTAAATACTCCTTATCATTTTCAGCTATTGGTACCATTTTCACACAAACTACTAGAGTGCTGTCTATAAACACAAAGCTAGTAAGCATGTCAAGTGGAAAGCTGGTTATGAGTCATCCGACAAAAGGCTTGACGCTTAAAGTCCCTCAGGGCGACATACAAAACAACACGAGCACATATGCATGCATGCTCAGAGAAGGAAAACAGCAATAAGAAATGGGAATTCATGTCCATATGTAGTCTGTTCAGCTCACCAATAACGTTCAAATGGAATGAATAAATAATGGAATGAATAAATAACGTTCAAATAGTGTTGAGAATCTTACCCAGAAGTCATTCCACACTGCTCCCTGAGCATTTACATGGTTCACATCAGGAGATAGCTTGTAATGCTTCCAACTTGTGGCAGGAATGCTCTCACCAGCCTTGTTAATCACCAATCCCGGGTAGTGCAAACGACAGAGGTTACCCAGTACGGCGTTAACCTGCCTATGGTGTCCTCTGCCGTTGAAACCCGTGTCATCCCATGAGCTGCAAGAAACACAAACTCTATAGATCTAGTTCTAAAGTAAACAACATAAAACAAACATAAATAAATGTTCTCACCTATCGCCAACTGGTCTGATCACAATCTTGTCCTCCACGCGCGCGGGCACCGGAGGAGGGGCGACAGCATGGCTCCTCCTAGTCCGCCTCCGCAATACGCTAGAACCTTCAGCCGAATCCTCCTGGTCTTCCTCATCCTCCTGGTGCTCCTCATCCACCTGGTGCTCCTCGTCCACCTGGTCCTCCTGGTCCTCCTCATCCTCCTGGTCCTCCTCATCCACCTGGTGCTCCTCGTCCTCGCCGGCCGCATCTGCATCTGCACCGGCCACTTCTTCCTCCGACGCTGTGTCATCCTGCGAAATTATATAAGAGATAAGTACATATGAAATGCTAGGTACATATAAGAGATTAGTAGATATGAAATGCTAGGTACCTCGGTTCTTTGAAGTGCGATCAGTCGTCCTTGCAATTCTGGCCGCACGTGTCTCAACAAGTCCTAGCGTCTTTGGCTTCTGAACTCATCGCTTGAAAAAGCAGACTCCTCATTGCCACTGTAGTATCTTGCTCGCAACACTGAGGAAGCCCTTCACCGTTTGCTTGACCTTGCGCGACATCCTGTTGAAGAAACAAGTACAAGGTATTAATACATGAACATAATAATAAATGGACAAAATAATAGCTGAACAAAATAAGAACTATAAATTAATGTTTACTTGTCAAAATTCATCAGCATCACGATCAAGTGGTCTCCTCTTACATAAAGACTGCCACGTAAATTTTTTCTTCACTAGCTGTCGTTTTCGTTTCTCGGGAACAATTACATTGTCACGGTCTCCAACTAAGGAATTGAGTCCTAAACCAGGCTCGATAACAAAAGAGCTTGGCAATTCTTCATCTTGGTAAACCTCATCAACCTCCTCGGCCTCCAGCTGACTATCACGATAACCGGCATCACCGAGTATATAACCGTTCACGGGATTAAGCTTTGTATACTACCCACCAAGCAGCCAGCTTTGTGCACGGATATGGCATATAATAGACCTGCTCAACTTGGTGTGCAAGGATAAAATTGTCGTAGCCCTTAAGCCTATCGTTGTGTTTCACTTCCACCATGCCATCTTGGTTTTGTCGAGTCCCTTTATTGTTATCGAACCATTCACAATCAAAGAAGACTACTTTCGGTTTCTTGTCCTGCAAAACTAAACTTGAGGATGTTTTGAATGATTCCATAATAATTAGTTTCCGCCCTTGTGCATTGATTGCCCTAGTCACAACTCGATTATTAGTTGTGGATGCAAGAGAAGACACCTTCACGCAGTTGGCTGAGCGAGGCGGAACCCATTGACATCATAACGCCATAGCTTTTAATAGCCACCCTTAGTAAGATAGGCGACGCAAGTCCCGATGGACGTTGCGTCTTTCACGCCTTGCATTATAAGGACATGACATTATAAGGATATATACTATTCAAGCGTAACATAATAGAATAACATATCACGAGAAGATTGTACATGATCTCGAACCAAGTGATGAAATTTGGCCCTCCATTTATTCCATCCGTCGCATCGTATTTAGTTGCTTGCTCGTGAGGTTGCTGCCTAGAAGTCGATTTTGCTTATCGAACTCCTTTGTGCGAGAACGTAAATGAATTAGATCTATAGCGGCATGAACAAAGAGATAATTACATGAGACAACACTTACGTGAAATCTTGTTCCATCTCATCCATATTGGTGTACATGTGAAACCATGACCTTAGTTCTTTACGAGTATAATAGTAGGCGTGCGACCACCGGCAGTTGTGCCCTCCATTGAAAGCAGTTTGAGGTCCTTTGCAAGGTGGTTTTCATCGACATTGTCTTGCATCGTAGGAGCATTGACATTGTGTTAAATGCGCAAAATATACACTCGAGAAGTATGCTATCTCCTTAATTGAAAATGCTTCGCGATGCACCCTTCAACTCTTGCCTTGTTGTCAACCATAGCTCTAAGCTTCTTGAGGGCCCTTTCAATGTGATACATCCACCTATATTGCAGGGGCCACCTACCTTAGCTTCATATGGAAGATGAACAAGGAGATGTTGCATTGGATTGAAGAACCACGGAGGAATATTTTTCCATCTTACACACAAGCACTTTGGTATCTCTTTCTCCAACATCTCCATCATCTCCTTCGTGATTTCTTTAGCACGAGTTGTCTATAGAAATAACTTAGCTCACTAGCACCTTCCACACATCATCATTAAGGTATCCATGAAACATTACAGTGAGAGTCTTTCCATTATTATGTGGTAATCATGGCTCTTCAACCCATTTATCTTCCCTGTCTTCACATTCACAACCCTTCTCAAGCCCGCTACGTAACCATCGGGGAATTTCAGTTTTTTCATCCACCTCAGCACTTCTTTCTTATCTTTAGGTTTAAGACAAAATGGAGCGCGTGGCTTACTACCACTTTCGGTGAGCTCAAGGGTTGGACGGTTACAAATCTCCGCTAAGTCTCTTTGGGCCTTGAGGTTGTCTTTTGTTCTGTCCATCATATCCATGCACGTGCTTATGATGCTTTCAGAAACATTACGTTCTGGTGCATAGCGTCAATGTTGTGCATCGAATCAATGCCTTGGCATAGGGAGCTCCATATTCGAGATATGTGAGTCGGTTGTGCTCTACTCCAAAACCTTGAACCCGCG
Organism: Guadua angustifolia; assembly: GCA_036346375.1. Taxonomy (NCBI): domain Eukaryota; kingdom Viridiplantae; phylum Streptophyta; class Magnoliopsida; order Poales; family Poaceae; genus Guadua; species Guadua angustifolia. The sequence continues at coordinate 48,474,712 of CM070510.1, forward strand.
CATACGCTTTTGGGACGGTTTACTCGGCTTATCGGCAATTTCTAGCCCGCTTAGGCGCCGGTGGTCCTTTGTGACAATGGTGTTCTTCCTAAAAGCGTTCTTCTGCCGTTTAAAGATGTGTCTCTAGGGCAAGAAACATCTATGGCAATCAAGTAGTGATCTTTCCACCAAAAGCTAAGCGGAAACAATCCGTGTTGAACCATAGATCGGACGGTCAAATTTCCATGGCGGCTCCATCCGGCAAAAAAAATACCATAGGCCGGGAAATCATGAGCGGACCATAAATACATAACTCGAAGGTTGAATTTCTTCTTCTTGTAAGAGTAAATGCGCTTCAACTCCGTCCACAATGTTTCAACTCTTGATTAAGGGTTTCAACATCACGTTGAGGCGTGTCGAGGATGTTGCGGGCGGTATGATAAGGCATAAGAATATAAACTCATATTTCATGCAAAGAGCGGTGGAAGGTTATACGGAACAGCAAAGACGGGCCAACAAGAGTAGGAGGCATGGATTGGCGAAAGGTGTGAAGCCATCGATTCGCCAACACAATGCGAACATTTCTCTCATCGCGGGCGAAGTCTGCGTCAAAGCTGTCCAGAGCCCTCCATGCCTCACCATCAGACGGGTGCACCATCACTCCGTCGTTCTCACGTACACCTTCCTTGTGCCACCTCATGTGCCTAGCGGTTCTCTTTGAGAGAAACAACCGTTTGACCCGCGGTGTAATCGGCATGTAACGAAGTTGCTTATGTGCAACATCAGTCATCACATTTGCACCGTCTTCATTTACAACCTCGACGTACCTCGGTTTGCCACACTTTAAGCACTTCTTCTCATTCTTAAGCTCTTTCGAGAAAAGCATGCAATTGTCTTTGCACATCAATCTTCTCATATTTCATACCGAGAGTAGAAACCAATCTCTTGGCATGGTACATGTCTTTGGGCATGTTATGAGGCTTCGAAGCACATCAGCGATCAAGTTGGAGAGCTCGTTGTAACAATTATTCGAGAAGGCAAACTTTGACTTAATGGCCATGAGCCGTGTCACAAAAGTTAGGAGGGTCATACATTGGTTCGTGCAATGGCTCTTCCGAAGCTTTGAGGGCCTCGAAGAACCTTTCAACCTCTCGGTGTAGGAGGATCCTCGGAATGTACTTGAACTCGGTAGTATAGCTTCAAGCATCTCGTCCATCCTATCATCACCGCCCTATCATCATCTATCTCTTCTACTTGACTTGAGAGAATGACTCATTGTGGTGCACCCACACTCATAACAACATGAAACCGTCTTGACAAAGGTCTAAGCGTCACCTTTGTCTTGTCATGTTTGGACAAATTTTGGCACTTGCCACATGGGCACCTCACCTTATCGGTACTAGACAAAGAGAACGCATACAGTTCACAAAAGCCGTAGTCTTGGCCACCCACTCATCTGAGTGAGCCCCACTCTTATCCCAACCATCATACATCCATCGCCGATCGTCACCCATCCTTGAGGCTATAGATTAAAGCAAGTGTAATCATGAGTTTTTTCGTTCCTATATATATCATGGCCCTACATCTATTGCTAAGGATGTCCTAAACCCACCCAAGAGTGGCCGACAGAACCTGATTTATAGCGACCACTGTGAGGGTCGAAAGAAATTCGGAAGATAACCCATTGTTCTCCATCTGCACGCCGGATATGGTGCAGCGGAGAACATCGAGGTTATGCTTGTCGAAATCTCGTTCGACCCCATGGCTCGTCATAAATACCACGCTCTATCGGTCACTCCGAGGCTGTCCAAAAAGGGACAATTCGAGACCGGCATATCTCACATGTGTGGCGTGCCGGTCCGAAACGGGTAACACATAGGTTTCGTGACACTAACAGCGTAATTTGGAAAGGTAAGTCTTAGACTAATTATTGAATGCTCTTGATTTAAATTGTAGATTTAGAATGAATAGTTTCAGTTGTCATATATTAATTTTTTTTACTGTGGAAAAGATTTATTGAGTTCATGTTACACAACTTACCTACTCAGTCTCATATTTTCCGGTTTCAACATTGTAATTGTTGTTACCAAATCTCTAGAATGGGAATTTCCACACCCAATTTTACAGTATCCAAGAAAATACAACAATATAATTTTAGATTTATCATTTAGCACAAAACAGGCCAGCTTCTGATGAAGTAATCATTAGTGGCAAGAATTTCAAGATAGATGCATAAAAGGGTTTAGTGATTTGAGTGTCTTCAAGTCTTTGTGGTCATAATTGCAACATTGATACTTAGGTACATTAACGAGGTCAAATCTACCATTTTTCCAAGATTCTACAAGATATTGAGTAACTTGATGGGTAATTTGGCTAAGCATAGTACTTTGATGGGCGACTAAGCGAAACACAATTAATGCAAAATCCACTAACATCACTGGATAACAAACAAGACCTGTTGCAAAATCCACTAACATCACTGGATAACAAATAAGCCAAACTTGATCATGCTACCTATGTCTATTGGTTACTTAAGAAGCACAAACTTGATCATGCAACCTGCCAAACTTGACCACACAACCAGCGCCATGCAAGAATACACCAGATGATATTCGCCAGCAAATTAAGCCAATAGACTGATTAAGCAAAGCAACGATAAACAAGCAATTGCATCTAAATGTCAGATGCTGCTCACTTTTCTCGGAAGGAAAACGGCAGCGTGTTTGGCAGCGGTGGCGGCGTCGGCGTCAGCGTGGGCGACAACGACGTCTGGGCGGTCGCGAGGACAACGGCGGCGGCTGAGGCGGCGAGGACGACGGGCGGCGGCGGCGAAGCGAAGCGGCAATGGCGGCGTCGCGTGGGCAAGCGGCGGCGGCGGCAACGAAGCGGCGTTGCGTCGTCAAAGCGGCGGCGGCGAACGCAGGCGGCGGCGGCGGCGGCAGCGGAGATAAGCGCGGCAGATGAAAATGCGTAAATGCCAAGCGGAAGGAACATAAGTCATTTAATTTTCGTGGGTTTCTCTTAACAAGCGAAAATAAGTAATTTTCGTCGACCACAACTAACCGCGAAAATAAGAGCCGCCACAAGATAACCCTAACGCGGTTTATTTTCGTGGGTTCCTATTAGCGGCGAAAATTAATTAATATTAAATCGACCACCAACCAACCGATTTAAATGAGAGCCGCCACAAGAACCCTAACCCGTGTTTATTTTCGTCGGTTTCATTTAGCCGACGAAACTTAATTAAATTTCGTGGGCCATACCACGACCGACGAAAATTACACAATAACTTTCGTCGGCTGATATTGGCCGTCGTAAATAAAATAACTTTCGTCGGTATTATTAAGAGCCGACGAAGTTTAATTGGCCGACGAAAATTTTCAGGATTCCTGTAGTGGTATACGTGTGTAATGTGAGTGGGACGTACGTCCTTCTTTTGCTTAAAAAAGCATTTCTCAAGAGCCTACTACACGAAATACGCATGTGAATACAAAAGACCTTAGGCATGTGGTGTGTGGTGTCGTGGACAGGCAAGTGTATAGTCAAAAAGTCATCATCTTCCGAAGAGTCAACAAATTGTCGTCTAGAGACCACAAGATTAGACCCATCTCATATGCCGCCATTTTACGACCTGAAAGTAGGCAACCGTAACTGTGATTCGTGAAGGTACCAGCGCCATGTGCTGGTATATATATACTGCCGCACTGGAATAAAAACACTGACGAACAGAACTTCTCGTAGCTCTAGGAACAGGATAAGACGTACTTCTAGCTTCCTGTTCCGGTCAATACGTACAGCAGCCTTATGTGTTTTTTCGTCGAACTGCAGGGTGTTGTGCATGTGCATGTGTTGTTTAAGATGTTTGTTTTATATTCTGGTGATAGCGTGATAATGTTTTTGGTTGATGCAATGCGCTCGTGTGAGTGGTTGCATAGATTGACTTTGAGTCAAATCATGGACTTATGCTCAGATGTGTTTCTTGTTTATTCATGTGCAAATGTTGCTCGAGGGCGAACGTGATTGATGACAGGACAGGAACTAGATTCATGGAGAAACTGAGGTTCAGGACTAGGTTCGGGGAGAAATCGAGGTCTTGGTGGTCGAGGATGTCATGCGGGACGTTTAGGCTAGAGAACATGCACATGGAGGCTGGTTAGTCACGTAATTACAGCATGTGGGCTGTACATGCGTGCAAGAGTTCTATTTGGCCATGTTTGGGACAGGTTGAGATGTATACGAACTCTTTCCATGTTGGAAGTGGAGTTGTATTCAACGTCTTCAGGGTTGCTCTATATAAATAGGGGGAGGTGTCTCCTGTTTATGCTAAGAGAGCTAGGATTTTAGGGTTTGTACTCTTTTGTTTTGGAGTACTGTATCCGGATAAATAAAATTCTTCTTGCAAATCCAAGCATCCTGTGCATCGCGGCGTGAAGAAGAAAATCCTTACAACTAGAAGTTTTCAGTGCTTGATCTTTATTCTATTGCGGCGTTGTTGAAGCCAGCAAAGGAGTCAGGCAACTAGAAGAATTTGAAGATCTCTTAGCATATTGAATTGTTTTTAGTCCAGCATAGATTGGAACATCGATTGAAGTTTTGTCTGTCGCAGCAGTCACGAAGTTCATCATGGAGTTCAGTCTTTTGCAAAGGTATCATCTTGCAAAATTAATATCTTGAGATCCGTACGTCCGATCGAGTTGATTCTTTTTGGGTTAGCTTTGGAATTAAATCTAGTTTCTACAGTTAAAATTTTACATCAATCCAATAATTAGATCTTTGAGAATTACTATTTTTATGAACTAGTCGCCATTCTACTCGTCGATTGCGGAAACTGGTCACCCGACTGCTCTACTAGTCGCCAAACTGCTCTACTGGTCTCCCGACTGCTCTCCAACTTCATGAACTGGTCTCCCGACTGTTCTCCGACTATGTGAACTGGTCTCCAATCAATTTGAGTTTAAATTGGGGTGTGTTAGAAAAAAATTCATCAAAAATTTGATATTAGCTTTTTGCGCAATTATTCACTCTCCCTCTGATTGCTACGTTAGTATATTTCGATCCTACAAGTGGTATCAGAGTTTAGTTTTTCTAATTAATCTTAACTGGTGATTAGAAACGGTAGCGATGGATAGGTATTCGACAAAACCTTGTGTTTTCGATGGTGTTGATTTTCAGTTTTGGAAAGCAAAGATGGAGGCATACATTCGAGCTCAGAGCTTCGCAATCTGGGAGAAGGTGTACAATCCATATCAAGTTCCTGAGAATGATCAAGTCAATGAAACCAATCAAGCATATGTTGAAGCAAATAGTAAAGCACGAAATTTGATCATCCAAGGATTGGGAAGAAGTGACTTCGTTCGTGTAATCCATCTCAAGTCTGCATATGAGGTATGAAAATCTCTTTGTGATTATCATGAGGGATCTAATACTATCAAAGAGGTTCGTCAAGATATATATAAGAAAGAATACATACGATTTGAGATGAAGCCTGGTGAGTCATTAGATGATTTCTTTGCGTTTCAATAAGATTCTTAGCAATTTACGTGCTGTTGGGGTTTTCTTTGATGAGGCTACTAATGCTAGACAACTGCTTGGTGCATTAGACATGTCTATTTGGGAGATGAAAGTTACATCCATTAGAGAATCAACTGTCATGAGTGAACTTACTGTAGATGTTCTTTTCTCTAAATTAAAAACTCATGAATTGGATGTTCTTGCTAGGAAGATTGATAATAAATCAATTGCATTGACCTCCCAGTCTAGCATGTCTCAGAATAATGCTTCTTCAAGTTTTGCTTTGTCTTCTTTGTCTTCACTAACCGATGAACAGATTGAAGAATTTTCCGAAGAAGACTTAGCACTACTCTCTTCTCGTTTTAATAAAGCTTTGCAGAATGTGAGAATGAGAAAGATAGTTGGTGGTGGCCCTCCAAGATGCTATGAGTGTGGTGATCTCAACCATATTCATTCAAATTGTCCTAAACTTGTAGGTAAATATTCAAAGGAGGAGAAGGACAATGACAAAAGAAAAGAGAAGAAGAAGACTACTCCAAGCAGTTGCAAGAAGAAGGGCTTCATTAACCGCAAAGTTGTCCACCGAGTCCTTTCTGCTCTTGAACAAGTCAATTTGAGCGATGTGGATTTGGAGAGCAGTGAAGATGACACAATAGCTCCAAGCAAGCATGAATTGACAAGGCTGTGTCTCATGACTAGAAGTGATGAAAGTTTCACTGATGACGATCACGACAGCGACTTCAATGAGGTAGAACCTTCTTACGATGAATTAGCTATTGCGGTTGCTCATCTTGGTAAACTGCTTGATAAACGTGACAAGAAAATTAAGAAACATGATTTTCTTGTGGAATCTTTAAATGCTGAAATTGCTAGACTTAAATCTTTGATTCCTGATGATGATGTTTGCAAATCATGTGACTTGATTTACAATGAGCTTACTTTGCTTAGGAAAGAACATGTTACCTTGTTAGAGCAAGTTAATACTGAAAAGAAGGAAAATGAGAAACATGTAAAAAATGCTAGCTGTTCAACTACTAATTTGCATGATTCAACTCCATATTCTAAATGCTCCACACTAGAGTTGAAGTTGCGTGATGCAAATGCTAGGGTTTCTCAAATGACAGATGCTCTGCTCACTCATGAGGTTCTTTCATGCTCAACTTGTCGCAAACAAAAAGGAAAAGTGGACATTCCCTGTAATAACTATTTAACTCTTTCTCGAAACATTGATTACTTGGAAAAATCTTTAGAACGTTTCACTGAAGGAAAGAAAAAACCTAAACATGATTTTGGACCAATCAAGAGTCAGCACTCATAACAAAGGTTTAGGTTTTGATTGTTATACTCATCATAAATCACATGCTCCTACTGTCGTGAAGGCACTTGAAAGTAAAAATTTTGAAATTGTCAATGAGCCTAAGAAAACTGTTTTTAAGTCTGCTGGTATTTTATCTTCTACTGTGATGAATGCAAATGTTGCTTCTACTGTTAAAACTAAACATCATGTTAAGTACAATTGCACTCATTGTGGTAGAGATGGACATTTAGTAGATTTTTACTTTAGGCTAGCCAAACAGTAAAAGAAAGAAAAGACTAAGGCTAGGTCTAATTTCAAACAGACATGTTTTACTACTCATTTTGTGTCTAGGGTGAAACAAACACCTTTTGTTGCAAGAAACACGGGAAAGGGCAAATCTGATTTTGTGAACAAACATACTCGTGTTGTGCTTACTCGTCGTGTGTCTCAGTACTAGATTCCTAAACATCTTATTTCTAACCCCAGTACTGAGGCCTCGACATTCTCTATTTTTATGTAGGCTTTTCGTGCGAGGAAGGAGAACATTTGGCTAGTTAATTCTGGATGCTCACGCCACATGTCCGGTTATAAAAATTGGCTCTCCTCCCTCACTCGTGCATCTCGTGCTGAAAGTGTTACTTTTGGAGATGCGACTTCCACTTCTGTTGTGGCAAAAGGTACAGTGAAGGTAAGTGACATGTTTATGTTCAAGGATGTAGCTCTGGTTGAAAACTTGAAATACAACTTGCTTTCTGTCTCACAAATGATTGATGAAGATCTCGAAGTATGTTTCAAGAAAAACGAATGTAAAGTTTTAGATGCTTCAAGTGATCTTGTGTTCAGGATTTCTCGCTTTGCAAGAGTATTTAAAGATGATTTTGATGTATCACCTTCTTCTAAGCAAAAGTGTCTAGTTGCCAATGTTTCTAAAGATTTATTCTTTTGGCATCGTAGACTTGGTCACGTTGGTTTTGATCATCTTACTCGAGTAAGTGGTTTAGATCTCATATGTGGCTTGCCTAAGCTTAAGGGTGATAGCGATTTAGTATGCTCTTCTTGTAGATATGGTAAGATGACTGCAGGTTCGCATCCACCTCTTACCATAGTGATGACAAACGCTGCAGGATAGCTACTACATCTTGACACGGTTGGACCTTCTCGTGTTCAATCTTTTGAAGGCAAATGGTATGTACTGGTTATTATTGATGATTATTCTAGATACTCTTGGGTTTATTTTATGATATCTAAAGATGAGGCTTTTAGTCATTTCAGAAGTCTTGTTATTATATTATCTATTGATCACCTAGGAGCACTTAGAGCTATCAGAAGTGATAATGGAACTGAGTTTAAAAATTCTTCTTTTGATCACTTTTGTGTTGAGAAAGGAATTGATCATCAATTTTCTTCACCAAGAGTGCCTCAACAAAATGGTGTAGTTGAAAGAAAGAACAGAACTTTGGTTGAGATGGCTAGAACTATGCTGGATGAACATCACACTCCTAGAAAGTTTTGGGCTGAAGCAATCTCAACTGCATGCTATGTTTCTAATAGAGTGTTTTTGAGATCGAAGCTAGGCAAGACTCCTTGTGAGCTTCGTTTTGGCCATAGGCCTAGTGTATTTCATTTCAGAATTTTTGGATGCAAATGCTTTGTCTTGAAATCTGGAAATCTTGATAAGTTTGAAGCTAGATCAACTGATGGTATTTTTCTTGGATATCCTGCTCATACTCGTGGCTATCGTGTACTTGTTTTGGGGACTAACAAAATTGTAAAAACCTGTGAAGTTACTTTTGATGAGGCTAGTCCTGACACTAGTCCAATTGATGTAGGTACAGAGACATATGATTAGGGGGAGAGTATCTTTGTTGATAATGATGATGTTGAGGACAAAGTATTGATTCCTATTACACAACCAGCTGTAGCACCTTTAGCTCCTACTACTACGTCACCTACAATTGAGCATCCTCAAGCCACAACATCTTCTGTACATGCTGAAAATGAAGCAGGAGAAGGAGAAGTTTCTGAAGTTGCAGCTCCTTTGCACATTCAAAGGATACATCCACCTGAACAGATGATTAGAAATTTAAATGAGAGAGTCACCTGATCCAGGTTTATTGCTTCTGATTCTCATGCCCACTCTGCTTTTGTTGCTTCTTTTGAACCCAAAGATATATCTCATGCATTAACTGACGAATCTTGGATCAATGCCATGCATGAAGAATTAGAGAATTTTGAACGTAACAAAGTCTGGAAACTTGTTCTATCTCCTCCTGATTTTGATGTAATTGGAACTAGATGGGTTTTCAAAAATAAACAAAGCGAGTATGGTGTTGTTGTTAGGAATAAAACTAGATTGGTTGCTCAAGGATTTACTCAAGTTGAAGGTTTAAATTTTAATGAAACCTTTGCTCCTGTTGCTAGAATTGAAGCTTTTAGAATTCTTTTAGCATTTGTTGCATATAAAGGTTTTAGATTGTATCAAATGGATGTGAAAAGTGCTTTTTTAAATGGCTATATTAATGAGGAGGTATATGTTAGGCAACCACCTAGTTTTGAAAATCCCAAATATCCAGATCAAGTGTTCTGTAATGACCCCCATTTTTGCAAAAATGCAAAAATAGAAATCTAATGTGCATTCCGTACTAGTCCCTGGATTAGTAGCTAGTACACACATTTACAACAATTGGAACCACAACCACATATCACAATATTAAAGCGTAAATTCAATTATACAATGTATCCATACAAAACAGAGTAAATAATTACAGGAGAGATAAAGTCTTGTAGTGTGCCCATCCAACCCACAGGCAATTGACAAGGTGCAAATCCCCAGAAAGAACGCTTTACTTGAAATTCTCGTAACCTGTGACGAAAAGATATTCTTCGAAGCGTCATTGTCTTATCCACCTAAAACAACATAATAAGCAAGGTTGAGTACTTTGGTACTCCGTAAGACTTAAGGTGGTATTTGCAAATGCATAAATGCAAGTCATGTCAAAGGAGGCTTCTACGGTTAATTTGCATAAAGCAACATTTGATTTGTAAGACAAGTTGCAATTGAGAAACGGAATTTGTAAAAGCAAGATTGTTGATAAGAAATAGGTACAGCATGATACTCACAGTCCATTGTGTATCCAATAATCCATCATCCAAATTCATAATCCAATCATGAAATTCATCAATGTCGTTCCGTTGACATGAAGACATAATCATTCATCCAATCTTCCATTTTATATAATCCAACAAGGTCAACCCAATGACTTAAAGATATAATCAGTTGTAAACACAAGTTTCAACTCAAAACCCCTTTTCAGAAAAATACCAAAGTCTAACTCGTATCAGTTGACCAAGACACCCATAACCGCGGGTACGGCTAATCGATTAGATTTACACTTTGCAGAGGAGTACAGCTTTACCCACAAGACATGACTTACTCTTTGTGCAAACGATAATTAACACACTTCCTTTGGTGTGCCGCAGAGAGTCATGACATAACCGTTACATTACCTAAACCCGACTATAAACGACAGACCTACATCGTCTTTTGAAATGGAAATATGTGTAGTAGACCTCCTCGTCTAAAGGTTTCTTCTCATAACAAGGCGTACACAGTTATACCAGTATGCATTTACCCACACTGCGGTGTGGAAGCCCCTCACAAGCAAACCCTCATCGGAGTGCTTCTACTATCTCCCGCCTACCAATGTGCAAAGCCTGATTTAAGCAACTTAATAGGTTAAGATTGCCCCATAACAGTACGTGTGGTTGCATGGATTTATCTTGGATCATACAACACGATGTTCGGTCCTTAATCCGACATGGGCAATACTCCACCCTACACTACGTACAAGTCCTCTTGTACATCCGGCTATTGCCAATAATTGCCCACATCAAAATCATAGTTTTATTTTGGATTTTTACCCAAAATACCAATAAGCATTTACATCATAGCCCAAACACATTTTCAATTTCTCAAAACAACTTTTGATCTGATCATCATCATCATTGATTCATCGTTGGTTCTAAAGCATGGCTAAGCATGGTTATTAAATCATTTATACCCAAATTGACATTATGTATTGTCTAACCCCTTTCCTATAGTTATCAAGGTTCACACATCTATACTTATCAAGGAGGTTTCACGAAATAAAAGGTATATTCTACCATTACCACAAAGTAGTGAATTTACAGAAAATAATCGCATGCATGAAATCATTTGATAAACAAAAGGAAAATAAATTCTGGGATCAATATGATCAAAGGGGTGCTTGCCTTGCTTATTTGTCGTTTACGACGGAGTCGTGGTCGTAGCCAGCATTGACGATGACGGAGTTAGTAACGTTGAGTTCTACACGTCGTTTGGCGGAAATATTGCAAATAACAAACTTTAATAAGGGCAAAAAGAAAATAGATAGAGAAGCAAATAAAGACTCTTTACAAAGAACGAGGACTGCTCTTTATGAATTTATAAATTTTATTTTATGAATTCAAGATGCAAAAATTATTTGGATTAATGGAATTATTCATTAGTCAATTTGTTGTATAATGTATATATGTGAATAGTATTCATTTCTTATTTAACATTGCATAAGAATTAGTTGGAATATATTGGACCTATTATGATAGGTTACTAGTTATATATTCATGCTTTTTAAGAAGGTTACGGTGATAAAAACATTTTAAGTATATATTTAAGCTATTAGTATGGAGTTCGTTTAATCATATTATCTCGTTAAGCAATCATAATACTTTATGTTATTCTCGCTACTAGGATTAATATTCAAAGTATATCGAAATAAGATTATTTCTACATATTATGGTAGTCTATACTTTGGAGAACGTTTCTAAATTGATCTTATAAATTTTAAGGTTTAGACAAAATATTATATTCATCGCTGAATCAGCCTATATGGTTTGGTAAGGTTTACGTTATAGGGATCGGACTAGCGAGGTGGAGTTTATGATTATTACTTAGGGGTATTGAGTTAGCGAGATATATATGATTAACAAGATGTAAATAAGATATTTTTCTAGATTATGGTAGTACATATGATGGAGAGTGTTTCTGGACTAATTTCCCTAATAATAGTATTTAGATGGGAAATTTTACAGTTGCTGAAAAGGCTTAAATGATCACCTAATGGATGTTATCGGAAATCTGCTTTCATTTTTAGTTTGCGATTATACTAAACATGATCACTTACTCATTTTATTGGGCATAAGCAGGGGATGATCCTAAAAGTGTTTTAATATAGGTTTTCCTTTATTTTGACTTTGGATGCGATAGTTTACAAGCATATGAAGATTAAAGGCTTTTATAAGTTGAATTTAATTAAGTTCATTTTGCCTATTATTATGGGCTTATCTCATAGAATATGCTAAGATTAGCTTTGCCTAATCTGGTACCTAACCCATGAAGTTATATGCAATCTTTTGTTGCTGTAAAGTGATTTAGTTTCATACTCCATTCTGAATCATGTGCATGTACTGGTGTATACTACTGCTGGTTTATTCAATACAAGTATATCTATAAGTCTCCTTCTTATTCATGAAACAATTCAAGTCCAATTCATTTCCTAAATATTTTGGTATATTCAAATAACCTACTAACATATTGTTATTTAGAAATAAATTTCATTTATTTTAGATTTCTTTTGTACCGATTATTCCCTTTTGAATATTTAAGTTATTGAATATGAACCTTTTAGAAAATGATTCAAATATAAGTAAAATTCATATATTTTTATATATTCAGTTCTCTGGTAACTTAAGGATTCTATTAAAATTGGTTTCATTCTATTTTGAGCGAGTTTGTAGAATTTTTATGTGAAGCTTATATTTATGTCTTCTCCTTAAATTTGAATTTCAAATTCATCCAGAGATCCTTTTCAAAATATTTTTGCATATTCTGGAAGCACTTGATTTTAGATGAATTTAGAATTTTGTTTCATTTCATTTGGATCAATGATGCAAAAGATATTCAAGATTGAATTTAATTCGGTTTGGAAAATGTATTGAAAATTGGAAACACGTTTTCAGAGTTGAGAAAGCACATTTTACCGGTTCACTGGAGTTCTTCTTGTGTCATTGACAAATGGGGCCTACTCGTCAGTGACTCGAAACAGAGGAGAGGCTTAGGGCTTCACACCGGCGATGCTCCTGTGGCTTTCCGGCGAAATAGAAGGCGTGAGGAGCAAGAGCTCGGCAAGGAGACTCGAATGGTGGAACCCATTCGGCCGGAGATGAAGCAGAGAGGTGTGCCACCGAGCTTCAAGCAGCGGTGCTAATGGTGGGGTACCCAGGAGTGAGAACCAAGGCACGGGAGCTCGAAAGCCTCGAATGGGTAAGTGTTTTAGCTTCTAGGGATCACAAGGAGTCCATTTTGGTATCTCACTTGCGCGGAGGATGACCAGGGAGCTCCGCCACTGACCGGTCGGAGTTGGAGAAGAAGGCGCATGGCGGCGGCTTGATTTCGCATGAAGAAGGTTAAATATTTTTGAGGGGATTTGATGACTAGAAGGTATAGAAGCTATATCCGGAAGCAATTTGGAAATGAGTTGCTTATTCGATCGAATTGTTTTCGGCTTGAAGCTTCAAAGCTCTCAGTCATGGCGGATTTGGGGGAGATTCCGGGCGTTTGGCTTGCAGAAACGAAGGAAAGGGAGAGGGAAAGATGGTGCGGCTCCTTGCTACTTATAGCCGAGTACGAGGATGAGCCTGGCCGGTTGATCTCGGTCTCAGGTAAAGCTCAGTCTCAGGCGAAGCTTCACCGGGCACGACAGAAAAGAATGATGGCCTGTAGGAGGTGGTATGGGTTGTGGCAGCGGAAATTATGGAGGAGGTAGTCGCGTGGCAGAGAGGAGTTAAGGCCAATGCTTCGGTGGCTCGGCTATGGCGAGGAAATGACTCAGCTACAGAGGGCTATGCGAAGGAAATTTGCTCGGGGGTGCCAACATCTGGAGGTTGAAGACAACGGCTGCAGTGGCTGACAGGTGGGGTCTCCAATGGTCCGGGACCCACATGTAAGAGGAAGGAACGGTGGAAGTGGAGCAAAATTAAGAACTAGCTGACAGTTGAATGAGATAAGGTTCAATGGATAGGTTACCTATCATGTTTTAATTTTAATCAGAAATTTATTGCAAGATTATTTGTCAGTTATCTTCATACTGTATAAATTTCAGAGGAAAATATTACACATAGAAATCATAATAATTCTGACAATGTACAGTGCACATATTTCTATTTTCTGTTTTGGATTTATCAGAGAGACTAAATCTTATCAAAACTTTTAAAAATTTTTATATGCATTTAATCTGAAAATTGGAGTCTTCGGTAAAATTTTCAGATTTAAATATTATTTATTTAATTTATTAAAATTCTGACAATCAGATTACTAGTTTTCTATTCTCTCAGTTTTGAATTTTTAAATATTACAAATTAATTTATTAAAATATTAAATTTTTACTGTTGATGTATTTATTACTGAGGAAGATAATATAAAATTTTTAGATCTACATTATGATGGAATATTTTCATTTAGTTCTGATATTTTTACTATTGCTAGTCAAGATACATTAAATAGCTTTTAATTCACCCATAAATGCTTGATATGACATTTTTAAATGAGTCACTGGGTTTTTCATAGTTTTATGTAAAATTTTTATTTATTTTATTGTTGTATTCTTTTTGCTCCTCTCTTTATCCATTATTTCAATTTATACTAAAAGGATTTCTTAATAACCAAAATTCAAGAAAATTTATGATTAAATAGAATTTCAAATTGAATTTTATTTTTAACTCATTTTTATATTTTTATTGACATGAAATTTTATTTTGCAGCTTATCTTTTGATCAAGGTTGTATTTCAACATGTTGAGATGAAGGATAAGATTTTAATTTATTCTTTAAATTTTAATTCAAAATTTTATTCAATTTCATTTTTAAATTTTAAATTATTATTTAAAATTTTTAGGATGTTACATGTTCAAATTGTCAAAAGCTTTGTATGGATTAAAACAAGCTCCTAAAGCATGGTATGATAGGTTAAAAACCTTTTTACTTGAAAAGGGGTTTACAATGGGAAAAGTTGAAAAAACTCTCTTTTTACTCAAGCAAGGCACTGATCAATTATTCGTTCAGATTTATGTTGATGATATTATCTTTGGTAGTTCCTCTCATGTTTTAGTGTCTAAGTTTTCAGAAACCATGAGGAAGGAATTTGAGATGAGTATGATGGGTGAGTTAACTTACTTTTTAGGACTGCAAATCAAACAAATGAAAGAAGGTACTTTTGTTTATCAAAGTAAGTATACAAAAGATTTGCTTCGCCGCTTTGGGATGGAAAACTGCAAGCCGATCATGACACCCATGGGAGGCACTTGCACAGTTGATCCGGATGAAGATGGTAAGATGGTTGATTAAAAGGAATATAGAAGCATGATAGATTCACTGTTATATCTCACTGCATCAAGGTCGTATATTCAATTCACTACTACAGAACAGGTCATCACAAATGGTTCGTAAACCACATCACAGACGGTTTTGTAAACCGTCTGTAAGCAAGTATCAGTGATGACAAAGAATCATTGCAGACGGTTTTTCAACCGTCTGTGAAAAAGAACATCATAGACGGTTTCATTTACGAACCGTCTGTGATATGGTGTCATCTCAGACGGTTTTATTTACAAACCGTCTGTGATGTTGTGTCATCTCAGACGGTTCCAGTTACTAACCGTCTGTGACGATTGGAATATCTCACATGGTTTTAAGTAATAACCGTCTATGAAGTGGAATATATCACAGACGGTTCTTTGTTATAACCGTATGTGATGTTGATTTTTCATTTTATACTACATTTCAATATATTGGCTAGCCTCAGGATTTGCTAGCCATGCCCTCTGAAACAAAAGACAATACTAGTATAACAAGCATATTATTATGACATAAATTTACAAAATGTACTCCAATCACATGTCACACAACAAACAGCGCATCCATTTCATGAATCAACGTACTCACATCGCACATTACAGCTCATCCATTTTAGAAATCAACTGACATATGTTCAAACGAATTGGATTCAGAAGTAGAAATGACAAATTCACATCAGAAGGTTCACAAATTAATCTTACTGTACGATTAAGTAACAAATTCACAACTCATGATTCGTTAAGCCCTGAGCAGCATCTGCCCTTTGAATTTAAGACCTCACGCAGCAGGAAGGCACAAAGCTGTCCTCGAATACCTCGAAGGTCAGCCTATTCCGATGCAGTTTTAGCACATTGCCAAGCCTGTCAATGAGAAAAGTAAAGTCTCGCGTGTATATAAATTAATAAGTGGAGAGACATTTGTTGCAAGATTGATGAGACACGCATAACATTGGTGCCTTGGCACCAAGGAGGAGTGCCATGTTGTGGCAAGCATAGAAACCACATAGGTCAGTGGCCATTGGCTGCTAGTGGCACTGCCAAAACATAATAGTTTAATTAGTTCCAAAGGTATTATAATAGAGTGTGAAGGATTATTGCATACTATCGGATACCGAAAAGTTAAAAATATGCTTTAGAGTGGCTGGGCCCTTTTTGTGTGGCCCTCCCATCGATTTGTAGACACCGAACGACGTGTCAAGCAAATCTCTGATAGGCTTCAAATCGTGGGTGCCGCCCTTTTTTGAATCAATATAAATTACTCAGTTCTGTCTCGGTATAATTACGAGTAGAACCCGATGAAACCTACACAAGTATGTCGTCATGGTCCTTTGAACCTAACCCGAGTGAGATATATAGTAGAAATCAACGTGTATATATAGCATCCGGACGAAGCACATACCGGGTTGTAGGGTGCAAGTATGAATTTTTTGTTCAATAAGTGAGCATTACTTTTCCCGTGCTCAGTATACAAATTGTTTATTTTCATCGATGGTTTGCTTGGACATTATGTGTGGGTCGTGAAACCCACGGTTCTCTCCTTGTTATAAACCGTGGATCATGTATCTACATATACAAAATCAAGGACGATATATATGATATTTATCGATGCGTGAGAATTGTAGAGCGGTGATTGCACACACTTACATTGTCCAACATCTTAGGAGTGAGGCGTCGGCGCTCGAGGTTGTATAGATCAAACAAGTCGGTGAAGCTGACCACGAAGACGCCATCTAAAGATCGGTGCAAGAAATACTCCTCATGGAAGGTCACGGAGATACTCGTTACCCGTTGTGCCACCGGCTTGTTAGCTTGTTGCAGGTACCATAGTTGCAATCTAATGCAGGCTATTGAAAGCGTCTCCTTGTGCTCTTCTGGTACAAACGGTTGCCCCAGATCGAATTGCCGCACCAATGGGGCAAGCGGATAGTCCTGAGCTGACGTGGTACATTTCGATTTGCCCTTGCCTCCGCATGCCCTGCAACCAAGCTTCGTCTGCACAGGAGATGATTGGGCCCTAACAGTAGTAACGGTATGCAAGACGGGACACGGTAGCCGAATTGGCTGGCTTGTTCGTTGCATGGCATGGCTCTGGTAGTGTTGGTAGCTCCGGCGCATTATGTGGTGCCTCTGGGACTGCTTGTACCTTGGGTGCTCCTTGGCAGGCGTCGAAGGAGATGTCCTTCTTGGGCCACTGGATGAATGTGCCAATGGCATCCCCTAGTGTGACGATCTCATCGTTCGGGGGGAAGTCCAGCGTGACGGCCTTGAACATTTCGTGTACACCATCGACATTAACCTTCGCGTAGCCCGGCTATAAAGCATGATCATGCACTAATACCCCTGCACTGGATGCATACGCTTGTCCCCAAGCAGCCTACAGGGGAACACAGCCGTTGGCAAGCCTCACTTGCAGATTGCATGGCATGGGCAAGGGCATGTTGTCATCAGGAGGAAATCTGGCTTCATGCACCTCTGTCTCAGGGGAGGACGCGCAACTGCTTTGACGGTTGGTTGGGCTGACCTGCACTTGTGCTTCTTGGGTTATCACCTTCTGTCCCTGCCTTTCCTCAGCCACCCTTTGCTCTAACCTTGCCTCAAAGCTTCGTAGCTGACTATCGAATTGCGCTCTAAGCCTTTCCTCAACCCTTTCCTCAATGAGGGCTACTAGTTGTTGCTCACGCTCAGCTTTGCTTCTCTTCCTACTCTGGTACATGGCCGAGTCCTCTGGGAATACCAATTTCCAGGGAACGAAAACACCTAGGCCTCTGATGCGACCCGGGTGCTCCTTGTTTCCCAAGGCCATGGAGAGTATGTCTTTCTCTCTGTTCGAAGTGAAAGAGTCCTAGGAAGATTCCGTGCTCAACGATATTAGGCGTTGGGACACTTCCTCATCAACAGGGTTTGCAATGGACACACCGCCCGAAGAAGTGTGACGTGACCTCCCTCTTACCCAATTTCGAGCACGCGGGTCCACGATCAAGGCAAATGGCAGCGCGACATCGTTTTGGACTGCCTCATCGTCCTCCCTCATCCATTGCGCCATCTTACCCACGTACCCAGTTGAGCCGAGTCTGTGTGGGTGTGTGTTACATGACTGAATATTCTTGTGAGTCGCGCTTTGATGCATGAACTCTTCCATTGTCTTCAGCTCAACAAATTGCTCCCAAACATCCTCAGAGATGAACCCGTATTTCTGGAATGGAGTTATTTCCTTATTGACGAAATTAGCAACAAGGACACTCTTGAAGTTTTTCCACGCCTTTCCTGCCACTAGCAACGCGTACCATCGCAGTGCAGGCATGGCATCTTGTGGAAGCTCGAATGACACGAATATTTCTATCACCAGTTTATCGCGCTCCTCATCTGTCAGCATCTTCCATGATGGATAGGTGATGGGGACCCGTTCACGCCCAACGATCCCGCACATGGTTCAAAAGTCGCAATGACCTTTGAATGGCGGTAGGGGCCCCATCATGCGGATCGACCCGTGATGGTGTCTTGGCTTTGAGGCCTTTTACTAAGCCCTCTTGCCTCTGCTTTGTTTCTTTCTCGTTGGCGCATCATCGAGATCCCATCAGCGGCGAGGATTGAGGAGACGCCATCTTGTATGATGCAAGGTGAAGAGTAGGTAAGTTAAGAGAAGATTTTATCGTACTGTTGGAAAAGATGCGAGTATAAGAGCAAGATTTTATTCATTATTACTTCTGGTGAAAACTCCATTAAAACCACCCCTAAAAGTTTTGAAAAATTCTCAAAAAAGTACCATATGTACGGGAGGTGAGCTTCCACAATCCTGCAAAATTTGAAGATGAAACTCAATCGCATTAATTTGCCCATATATAACCAACAAATTAATGTGATTGAGTTTCATCTTCAAATTTTGCAGGATTGTAGAAGCTCACCTCCCGTACATATGGTAATTTTTTGAGAATTTTTCAAAACTTTTAAGGGTGATTTTCACAGAGTTTTCACCGGAAGGGTGGTTTGCACCACATATTTGCCCATATATAACCAACATGAATTATGCATTCTACCTCAAAGAGAGGAATTAATTTTGTTGTGCACTTAGATTTTAGGGTTTGGATGAAGATAAGAGATCTTCACCACAATCACAAATGGAGTAGACTAATCAATTCAATAACTTAAGCCTTGAACCCTTACCACCTTAGCATGTACATGAAATGATTAAGTATTATTCATCGTTATAAAATCAATTTGTGTTTAGATCAGCTAGAAAATGTCGGTTTATCCACAAGCAAAGATCGTCGGACTAAAATATATGAGCCAATATATATTCGAGTTGAGATCGGTTCAAAGATCACTTAGGCCATGGTTTGTGATGTTGCATCCGTTGGTAGTTCCTTGCCATGGTTTCAAAGGAGTTTGGTAAAACCATGGTATTCATGACAAAACAATTGTAAACCATAATATATCAAAACCATAGTTTTGAAAAACTATGATTCCAAACAGGGCCTTAACAGACAAGAGATTTCTATCAACAGAGACAACTTAGTTCAGATTAATATTAGCGCAATTAACCAACAGAACCAACTGGAAGAGACCGGACCACTAGCTAAATCAATCAACTAGTACAACAATATAACTGGTTCATATTTGCAAAAATCAATAATTTCATACATGTCTGGCAGTTCAAGGCTTAAGTCATTTCATCAATAGTTGTATTCATGTAGTAACCCTGATTTCATCACAGAGCAACACCAGCATCTCAGCCAGCAAGAATCAAGTGGAGAATCGAATTGAAAATACTCACTTAGGGAATAGCAGTCGAATCGTGGAGCAAGCACCGATCGATGGAGAGAGACACCACCACAGGAGGGCGCCGCCGCCGGGAGGGCACCGCCGAGGGGGAGTCTTGCCGAGAAGGCGCCACCGAGTGGGGAGTGCGCTGCCAAGGAGTGGGCCGCCGACATGGAGTGCACCGCCGAAGTCGCCACGACGGGAGTCTTGCCGTCGAGTGGGCCCGATGGGGGACAGCGCCGAGGAGAAGTCTTGCCGAGCCCGGAGGGCGTCACCGAGGGAGCTAGGGCTGCAATAAACTAAGTGTGCGCAGGACTTGGTGAAATGGCAGGCGCGGTATTTATTGAGTGGCATAGGAAGACCATTCCAGACGGTTGCGGGATTGAACCGTCTGGGAAAACATGTGTTTTGGCAGATAGTTTTGAGATTAAACCGTTTGGGATGGTCTATCCCAGATGGTTCAATCCCAGAACCGTCTGGGACAACACATGATTTCCTGGACGGTTCAATGATTAAACCGTCTGGAATGACTCCACTCCGGTAATTTTAATCAATACATGTTGGTAATTAATACATGTCCATATACACCTCGGTAATTAATACATGGCTATATAGAGCTGCTTAATTTTAATCAATACATCCCATTAATTAATACATGTCTGTATACACCTGCTTAATTTTAATCAAAGATTAGCCCTTCATGATGATCAACACGTGCGTAGCTAGCTTCCTCAGGTTGGTCTTCCTGGATTGTGACGCCCGTACCAATAGGAGGCAATTCGTCGAACTGATTTTATTCTTCCTCATCTACCACATTCTCGACTCCGACAATTCTCCTTTTTCCTTGAAGAACGACATGTCATTGCTTGTTGGGCGAATTCGGTTACATAGAAGACTTGAATAACTTGGTTAGCAAGAGCGAATGGTTCCTCTTGGTATCAAGGCGTTCGAGGTCCACATTGTGATGCCATACTTGTCAACCTTGATGTCTTTGAGGTTAACCCAGCGGCACCAAATAAGGGATCTTGAATAGCACATAGTCGAGTGCCAAATTTCCTCAATGAACCCATATCTGAGCTCCTCATCGATCCAGTGTATTAAGCGCGTCGATGTGAACACCGCTGTTCTGGTTTGTGCTCTTCATGTCTTGATCTCTCGTGTAAAATGTGTACCCATTTAAGTCATATCCTTTCCATGTTACAACTGTAAAAGCTAGCCCTTTTGCCAACCATGTCAGCGTCTCATCTAAAATGGGTTGTCGCTCCTTGAACCATCTGTTGAAGTGAAGGTTATGCTGTCTGATGATCCAGTACTCCGGCCGCGTCGGATTCTCTTGCCGAAGCCAATTCTTGTGCTCGTCGATATAGGGGGCCACAACAGCCATGTGTTGCAAAACTGTGAAATGGGCTTTCGCACATGCAACCGCATCAAGCGTGATTGCTTTCCTTCTAATACTCCCGATGCCCTGGAGCCTCCCGTCATGGCGGGATCGAGGCACACCTTTCGGTTTGACCTGAGCCATGTAATACACGCAGAATTCGACGACCTCTTCGGTTGCATAACCTTCAATAATGCTACCCTCCGGTCGAGATCGATTCCATACGTACGACTTCAGAATTCCCATGTACCTCTCGAACGGGTACATGCTACGGAGGAACACAGGCCTACACATCTTTATCTCCCTCACAAGGTGAACAATGAGATGGACCATGATATCAAAAAACGACAGGGGGAAATACATCTCAAGATTACATAGAGTCATCACCACCTCGGCCTGCAGAGCATCAAGTCCTTCAGGATCGATGAACTTCTAAGCAATTGTGTTAAAGAAATAACATAGCCTTGTGATTATCTCCTGAATCTTGGTCGGTAAAATACTTCTAATTGCCACAGGGAGCATCTGTGTCATAAGCACATGGCAATCATGGGACTTCATGCCAGTTAAACTCAAATCATGCATCGAAACAAGTCTCTTCATGTTGGATGAGTAACCGGATAGAACTTTCACACCATGCAAGCACTAGCACAGTTCCTTCTTCTCAGCCTTGGACAGAGTGTAACAAGTAGGCTCACAATATGTTCAGTCTTTATCAGTCTCTTTCGGTGCTAACTCAGGTCTGATACCCATATCGACCAAGTCAAGCCGTGCATTGATACCGTCCTTTGTTTTACCTTAGTGTTCAGTAAGAGACCAATCAAGCTATCATAGACATTCTTCTCTACGTGCATCACGTCGATGCAGTGTTGAACTTCTAGGTGCTCCCAATAAGGTAGGTCCCAAAATATTGATCTCTTCTTCCACATGCTTTTCTCATGGGTCGATTTACGTCCCTTCCCTAGCACAACATCTAACTTCTTAACCATGTCATGAATGTTGTCCCGCTTAAAGGCTTTCGAACTAAAGCGTCTTCGGTGGTGCCGTCGAATTGTTGCTTCATCTTGCGGTATGGGTGATTTCTCCGAAAGAACCTACGGCGACGCATGTACACGGTTTTGCGTGAGTGATTCAGCCAGACACTCTCGGTGTCATCCAAGCAGTGAGTACATGCTTTGGCTCCTTTTGTACTCTGGCCCGATAGGTTAGCAAGGGCAGGATAATCATTTATGGTGCAGAACAATAGGCAGCACAAAGTGAAGTACTCTCGTTTGTGAGCATCTGTAGCATCCCAAATTTTTGGCTTTTTATTTAGTTAATAGTGTTTTATTGCTAATTGTGTGATTTGTGAATTTAATGGATTTATTTGGATTTTCTGGGATTTATTTGGATTTTCTGGGATATATTTGAATTATTTCAAATTAAAAGTAATTTGTTTCTCCCAAAAAAATTAATTACAAATAGATAAGTTTAAAATAAAGTTTTGCCAAAAATATTTTATTTAAATCCAGAATGTCTCAAAGTATTTTTGAGATTTTTCTTGGAATTTTTCTGGTATTTTTACTGCCCTAAATAAATCAAATTATTTTCTTTGATTATTTTAAAAGCTAAAACCCAAAAATTCCGGTATGAACAGTACCGAGCCTCCAGATAGGATCAGCGCCAGTCGTCGTCGTGAAACCCTAATGTGTCATCGCTGTTGGATGTGGATCGCATGGTCGCCGTTAGCCGAATCAAACCAAAACCCTAACCTCTTACGGTTGTCGGATGAAGTGTGCGGACGAGATCGTATCAGGGAAGGAGTCACGCGTGGCTGTCCGATGGAAATCGGACGGTGGCCGTGCATCGTCTCCGAGTTGAACTCGGACGCCGCCGCCGTATCCGTTTCGGACGCTGCCGCCGCCTTAGTTTCCGAATTTTCACGCTGCCGAGGGGGTATTTAAGGACCGGGGCACCCCTCCCGAGATTCACCACGAGCCGCCGCCTCTTTTCGCTCAAGCACCGCCAGCCGAGGAGCCCTAGAGCCTGCGCTAGCCCTCGCCAGAGTCCGCAAAGCCTCGCCGAGAAGTTTCTGCCGTCGTCGGTGACCCTTTCGCCATTCCGAGCGCAGATCCGAACTTGTCGCGTTGAGACGCACTTGTTCCGCCACCTCTTCGTCGCCGAAGAACACCGAAACGCCGTCGCCTTGGTCGTCATCCCCGTCTCCGGTAGCCCTGCACCGCCGCCTCGCCATCATCGAAACTGAGCAGCATCAACCGTTGGATCATCCGTGGATGTCGGGACCCGGATGTGCAAATCCGAAACCCTCTGTGTATACTGCACTAGTCCAGGATCACGCTAGTGCACACAGTGGAAACATAGATGACATATCATTCCATACATCGAAATAATTAAGAAGAACAAATTATTATTGAATAAAGCAAGCGACCTTATGGTCAAGGTTCATACACCAATGCCTCTTGGCTAAAGAAACAAATAAGCGGTTGCGGCGAAATAAAATAACTTGGGCCATTCGACATGCCACGAGCAATAAATGCGGGAAAGCGCCTTCCTAGTCGGCGTAGTCTTCATAGTACTCCTCCTCTTGATACTCATTACCGGTCCTTCCTCGACATCCAACAACAGGGGCATAAAGCCGTGAGTACAAAACGTACTCAACAAGCCGTAGGGAAATGATGCAATATTCATGCTCGGCTTGTCAAAGAATAGTTATATGGTTTATTTGCAGAAAGCAATAACTTGAATTTAAATACACTAAATAGATTGAAGGCAGTTTGAATAAAACAATAATAAATAATCTGATAAATCAATGGTAGACAACATGAACAGAATGACGAGGCATCACCCTGCATCACTCGAAACAAGTATCAACCACACAATTCAACAGTATAGCTTGAGACAACAAAACAACAGTGAACTCCCCGTTCACATCCCAACCATTCCACATTTCAAGAAAATACTCTATACCCCGTGTGAAATCCCCGGGCTTGTCCATGACCATGACACGGCTATTCGAATAGTTTACGCTCTGCGAGAGGTTATGCGGCTTTACCCACAAGACATGATCATCCCTTAATGCCAAGCGCTAAGAACACACTTCCTTTGGTGTGTCGGCAGAGAGATCACTACACAGCCTTTACAATGCATGTCTAAACCCAGTACTGCCCTCTAAGGTTTCGCCCCTCGGGGCCCCCTCTTGAGCCATGTGAGTCTACCGTCCATCTCGGACCCCACACCAACAAGCGGCAATACTCAAGTCTAGACATTGCAAATTAATCAGCTAGGTCCGTCCCATACCGGACTTGTGGTTGCAGTTAGGCCAGTTCAATGGCGCACAAGATTAAGTCCTTAAATTGTCTCGAGCAAAAGCAGCCACATCCCAATGTGCTAAACAGACACCCCTTTATTTGCACGATCAATTGCAGGGAAACATTTTGTTCAACCCAAAACCAATGGCATCCCCGCCATGGTACAACAAGTTTTACAACAAGGTCAATGACCACAATTCCTTATCTCATTAAGTCAAGATTAACATTTGTTCACGGTGATATGAATCCCATCGGACAACTAAGCATGGCTAAGCATAGCTACGATAACCCAATCTTTGGTACTATGATTATGTCCAACTAATAATGTCCCAACCTATGGTTAACAATGGATACATGGCATTCCAATAATCAAAGGGGCATACTCAAACAGGTAAATAGCTACACCCATAAACTAGCATTGTTACACAAATAGCATGCAATTGTATAAAACCAAGTACTTTTGCAAACATGGGTTCAATATGATCAAAGGTCTACGACTTGCCTTGCTGTTCCAATGCTGAGTCTTGGTCTTCGAAGTCTCCGTTCGCTCCTTCTGGATTCGCGTCTACCGAAAAATAAAGCAATGAAACCAAATAAATACCAAACAGAGAAGAAAACAAGCTCAAAATTGAAAATAAATGGCTCTGGAGTGTAGAGCTCAATTTTACAAAAATTTAGAAATTTGAATCACTCAATCGGAGTTCGGACGAAGGAGAACGGCTCTGGAAGATTTAATTGAGAGAAAATCGAGAGAAATTCACAAGGGTGACACGTGGCAGCCGGTGATTGGCTGGGATTTTCGGTTTTCCGAAAAATAAGAAAAGAAAATAAAATTTCCGGTGACATGTGGGACCCACGAGTCGAGACTCGATCCACGGTGAACCAAGCGCACCGAGGCGACATTTGGTCGATCTGACAAACCGCGACGCGTGGCATGCCACTTGTGGCTAGAATTGACATGGCGTTGACGCTGGCGGACGCGACGATGACGCAGCATGGGGCGGGGTTCGACTCGTGGCAAGATCCTGAACGTCGGCTCCGGATCGGACGGCGACGGGGCAAAGGGCAGCGGCACGGACGTGGCTCAATCTAGGGCCTCGGTTGACGATCGGGCGGCTGAGGGCTCATGGAGGCTCGCGACGGCAAGGGGCGGCGCTCACTTACCGGAGCCAAGGAAGACGACACACGGCGCGGCAGAATAGCACCGGATAGGATGGAAGAATCTGCGGATCGGGGAGAGGGCGACGCGACGAGTTCGACCGTGCAATCGGCAACGACGGAGATGCCGGCGGCGAGAGACAGCGGAGAAAGTGCTCGGGGCGGCGGCGACTTGGCGAAGTTCGTGCGGCGCAACCAGAACTCTCCGGCGAGGAATAGAGGCGGCGGTGTGGCGCGAGAGGCGAACCTCGGGCGGTCGTGGCGGCGGCTTAAATAGCCTCAGGGCGTGAAGAACACGAGACCGAGCGGCACGGGCGTAGTAGGGTTAGGGTTCTGGCGTGGACGGCGGGCTGGGCGGGTGGTGAGCAGAGGATGGGCGGGATGGATTCGCCCGAGGAGAGTTTTGAAAAATTAAAACATTTTCGAATTAGAAAATCCCAAAAATTCAAATAAAGGCAAATAAATTCAGAAAAATCTCCAAAATACAAAAAATTCCTTGAAGCACAAGGAACCCAATAAAACTGGAAACCTTTAATTTGATACTTAGATTAATCTAATTAAATCTTTTAATTATTAGAAAATTCAAATTAAGCTTGGTTAATTCGAGAAAAATACGAATGGTTCATTTTTAATTTAAAACATACCAAAACTCAAATTTTTGGGATGTTACTGTGGACGCTAAGGATCGAGCCACGTCGTCGAGGGAGCAGTAATTGGCTCGGGTAAGTTTTGGCCGCTCGATCTTGGATGAACGTTCGTGATTGGGCCGCGTCGATTAGGTCAACAGTGCACTGCTCGGATAAGTTTCAGCCGTTCGATCATAGATGTGTGTTGTGGATCATGCCACGTAGCCGAGTGAATAGAGTTTGGCTCGAGTAAAAATTCACCGTCCGATCTAGATCGGGTGGCTGTCGACTTGCCACGCTATGTATTAATTTGTGGCCGTTAGATTGGCTTTAGACGGTAGCGATCGTGCCACGTGTCGTACGTACCAAAGATGTATCGGCGTCGGTGGCATAATAAATCGGATTTTCCTTTTCAAAAATAATTCGGATATTTTGGATTTTTCATTTTTATGAATTTTCAGGAATTTGAATCTTCCGAGGGCTCGTTCTCCCTCATACGAACTCCGATTGAGGTAATTCAAATTCCTAAAAATTTGTAAAATTGAGATATATCTAATGGTGATTTTTTTGGATTTTTAGAGTTTGTTTGTTTTTTTGGTTTTGGTGTTTTTTTGCTATTTCTTCTCGATTCGCGTAGACGTTGAATTGTGCGAGGCTTCGGAGGAGGAATTGGTAACTCAAGAACAATTTCCAGATCAAGACAAGGAGCTTAACCAAGCCAAGTTGTGCTTTGACCATGTTGCACCCATGTTTGCAAAATTGCTATTTTGTTTTACCCTATTGCATATTATTTCATGTGTAAAAATGATTTCAATTTAAATTGGGACTTAGCTAGCATACCCATTGAATTATACCCTACCTTGTCAATCGTATGCCATGATCCACTTGTCACCCTAGGTTGGTTCACTATAGTTGATCAATAATAAAATCAACATGGGATGGTTAGATCGGATTAGATTGCTTAGCCATGCCACGTTATCACATGTACTTGAATCATTGATAAATAATCTTGACTAATGGAATATGGAACAAAGTTATGAATTTGTGTGTCATGTGTGGTCGCACGATGAGATTGAGTTGTGTGGCGATGGATGTCATGCAACGATATTGAATTGTTGATGGCACATGGTGCTTGGTAATCAACTGGGGTGGTTTTGATTTAGATTGGAGCAAGTGGTAAGGGCAAGTGTGCCTGGGTGGGCCCGATGGGCAGAGGGTATGTGCAAGTCTTGCTTTGATCAACCCTAAGGACACCTTGCAAGCCTTTGACCTGAGTCAATCATGCAACCACATGTCTGTTATGGGGCAGCCTAGCTGACTAATTTACAATGTCTTAGCTTTGGTACTACCAGTGGTGGAGTGGTTCATCCTTTTTAATGAACCTAGATGGCGCAAGAGGGGGGCCTGTTGTGGTAACCATTCCCTTCAGGGTTGAAACCTTAGCGGGTGGTACTGAGTTAAGACAGAGCATTGTAAAGGCTTTGTCATGATCTCTTCGCCGACACACCAAAGGAAGTGTGTTAATCGCGTGGCAACAAAAGATGATCATGTTGTGTGGGTAAAGTGCATAACCTCTGCAGAGTATACAAACTATTCGGATAGCCGTGCTCACGGTATTGAGCAATGCTCGGGAATTACAGTCAAGGGTTTAGACTTTTGCAAGATAAAAACCTGGAATGGATGGCGGGTTGCCATGAGAAGTTGAATAATCTTGACTTAGGATGAGAAACTTGGTTTACTTGAGAAATGTTGAATCTATCTATTACTGTCATTTGTTTTACCGTCTTTTCAATCTATGTATTGTATTTGTTCATAAATGCTGCTTTACTGCAAAGGAACCATTTAGCCTTTCTTTGGAATAAGCCTTGCATATAGCTATGTTAGAATTGCATTCTGTGCACAACTTGTTGAGTGCTTTATGTACTCACCCTTGCCTACAACATCACCAGTGCTGAAGAAGGTGTACCTTGAAGGGACGAATGTTTAGGGTGCGAGCCTTATCAGTTGCCTTTGGTATACTGAGGGGTTTATCTACGTCTTCATTTCCGCTGCAGTTCAATTTGGTTGTTCAGCTTTGTGAGGCAATGTTACGTAAGTTGACCATAAGGTCATTCAACTAGTAATATTTAGTATATAATGTCTTCTATCTTATTTCCGCCTGTATGATTGTGATATTCACTAATGTTGAGCTGTGTGCACTAAGCGTGATCTGGACTAGTCACGATATACAGAGGGTCGGATTTGCATATTCGGTCCCGACAAAGGTGGTATCGAGCCATCTTGTTGTAGGCCTTGACCCTAGATAGTTGGTCGTCTCTATAGGTCTTTCAAAATTATTTTCTAAAGTAAAAGACCAAACCAAGAAGAATAATGTGTTCTTGACTTATCTCATTCTTCTATTTCTATCCTTACCAAAAATTCTTTCTTTTCCCCTGCTGAAATTTCTTTCCCTTACCTCTGCTGAATTGAGTTAAAATCTTACCTGAGTTATCTTGAGTTGAAAACGATATACCACACTTTAGGAGATGACATCAAGTGCCTGCTGCTACCATCATGATCATAACGGAAGGAATCATCAAGCTCATGGAAGAGCGGATCAATGAAGTGTATCAAGAGCTAGAAGACTCAGTGCTTCAAAGTAGCCAGTTGAGACCCATGTGTGGGAGTCTCGTTTCCTAGGATAGGAGTGTCGCCCATATAGACGGTAGTTTTGTGTGTTTAGGTTAAATTGGTTCTTCTTGATTGCTGAGTGTGCAGTATGTGTTGCAAAGCTTTTAGGCTTATATAATCGACCATACCAAGTTATTAATATTGATTGCTTAAGTTATTGGGTTAAACCTATCTTCCCTGTATTAGGATCTCTACTTCTCACCTATGCTATTTTCTCTCTCACCTAACCCCTGTGAGGTAATCAAGCAGATGGTTCAGAATAGTGACAGCAATGGAGCTAGTGGAAGTGGAAATCAGCTCAGTGGAAACTCTAGGGATGGATCAGTTTTTCAACCGTCACTACAGATAGATACGCAGAGTTTCAAAGAGTTTTTGACTGCTCAGACTCAGTTGATGCAAGCAATGATGAAACAAATGCGAAATATGACCAATCAAGCTAATGTCAGCAAAGCGTCTCGAATGGTTACCAATGATCCCTGTGCTGACTCAAGGTTATCAGAATTCATAAGGACTCGTCCGCCAACATTTTCAGGAAATGTTTCACCTTCGAAAGCAGAAGATTGGCTTGAAACCATTGAAAGGAAGCTACTCATAGCTCAGTGTAGAAGTGATGAGAAGGTCTTGTATGCTTCATACCAGTTACGAGGAGTTGCCGTTGAATGGTAGAAATGCTATTGTGCAAACCATGAAGCCCCACAGAATATTACTTGGAATGAATTTGTTGCTGCTTTTCATGATCTCTCTTTGGAATGAATTTGTTGCTGCTTTTCATGATCTCTCTTTGCTCCACCAAGGAATGGTATGATCATAGTGAATTTAGAGGAGGACGCTACCCCTGCACCTTGTTTGAAGTCTAGGCATTGTTCTATGAACTGCTGTCAACCAAACAATTTAAAAGATCGTGCGTGCATTCGTTGTGGAGAAATAGGACATACCGCTGACGAGCATGCGATCAATTGCTCCAGTTGTGAAGGAAGCCATTCTCCTGGAAAATGTCCTATGAGCGACATCACATGTTACCTTTGTGAAGGACGAGACCATTGCCCACCTCAGTGTCCCCTGGATCCGATAGTTACTTCCATGATCCAACATCAATGGAAGAATCTACAGACCCTAGTTGCTCGAGAATTATCAATAAAAAGGGGAAAATTAGTTGCACCAGAGACGTCGCTTGGAGAATTAAAAATGCACCCTCCTGAACCTGTCGACCCTAATCAGGAAAGCAATGGGTGGCAATCACCAACGGCATATTTCTTGTGTGATAAAGAAGGTCATTGGTCTAGAAAGTGCCCTCTGAAGCAACCAGCCCTGAATTGTAAGAGTGAAGATGATGAGTATACAGTTGCACTCATCAAGGCAAAACGATGCAAACGGTTGTGCTACTACTGTCAAGAAGAAGGCCATTTTGCCAAGCAATACCCACAGAGAGAACAAGTAATTCCTATAGCCATGGATATACCGGAAGTTACCTCAGTCCGGTACATAACGCCAAGAGTGAGCGATGAAGTTGCAAGAGAAATTTGCCGAGAGAACCAATTGAAGAAAAGGCGTCTAGGTAAAGATACTCTTCCAATCATTGAATGCTCAAGAAAGAAAGTTCACCCTAGACTCTTCTATATTTGCCACAAACCTGAGCATTTTGCCAATAAATGCCCTCAAAGGAGAGCAATCGCGTTGGCTCAAGTCAATTACAACTCCGTCCCTGTCAAAGCCCCAACGCCAATGCTAAGTAAAGGAAGTCAGGAGCCATGATTTTACTCAGTGCAATGTCGTAATCCTACTTGTAAAGTAAAGGGATTAGTGATGAATTCCTTGTAAAGGTTTCCTTGTCGAAAGAAATAAAGCAGAAATGGCTGATACATTGGTATACGGAGTATTGGAATGAAAAGCAATAATGCAAAATGATGATTAGATGTTTCTCTAAGAGTATTCTTGCGTTTACGGCTCACCTGAAAATGATACATGTGCAATGGTGGCTAGTTTAGTGGTACCCAGCGTGAGCTTGCTAGCCAATGGATTTGTCATTGTCAGTAAGTGCTCAGTTGTGCTAGATTTAACCAGGATGAGAGTTCAGTGCTTATTGAGTGAGTAGAGTCCCAAGCAAATCATATTGTAACTGGATACTTAGGCCTTTGACATTATTTCCTGGAATTAGTTGGATGCTCAGACATAAGGCTATTTTGGTGAAGAGTATATCGATTTAAAACCCTAAATGTGGGAAAAAGGGGATTTCAAGTGACGACAATTTGTGTTAGCCAGCTGACGGATAATAGTGTGGAATTTGCCAATTAGAAGATGCGCCAGATGTCAGAAAATACTTTGGAATTGCCTGGTGTGCCGTCATATCGAAAGATCAAATTCGTGAGCGAATTAGTACCCGGCACAACACCGATAGCAAAAAGACCATGTCAAATGTCTACTAAAGAATTAATGGGAAATAGAGAAGCATATCGAAGAGTTATTAGGAAAAGTTTTGAGAAGACTTAGTGCGTCACCATGGGAGCTCTTGTCTATCAAAAAGGAAAATAGAAGATCGGGAGAATGCACTAAATCGTGATCTAAACAAAGAAAAGCTCGAAAACAAGTATTCAATGTCAGGATCGACAACGTGTATAGAGTATAGTGTTGGCCATATCTCCTCGATTGACCAATGCCCCCGCATACTTCATGAACATGATGAGTAAGGTGTTTATGGATTATTCGGATAAATCCGTGGTTACCTTACATATGACATTTTAGCATACTCTAAGACAAAGAGGAAAACATGCAGAACCTTGAGATGAGTTTTTGCGAGAGCAGTAGTCGTACACTAAGTTCAACAAGTGTGATCCCTGGAAGAAAAAGGTCGAATTTCTTGGCCATGTCATGACCGCTAAGGGAGTCGCCGTGGATCCTAGCAAGGTAGAAGCGGTGTTGCATTGGGAGCAACCGAAGACAATCACCCAGATCCGCAGTTTTCTGGGAATGGCAGGATATTACCGTCGGTTCATAGAAGGATTTTCGACGATTGCGAGACCTCTCACGCAATTATTGGAGAAAGAGAAGAAGTTTGCATGGACGCCTGAATGCGAGAAGAGTTTTCAGGAACTAAAGAAGCGGTTAACATCTGCACCAGTATTGGTATTGCCAGATGTGCAGAGCAGTTTCGACATTCATTGTGACACCCCAAGGTAGGGTCTTGGATGTGTGTTGATGCTGAATGGCAAAGTGGTGGCCTACGCATCAAGGCAGTTGAGGCCGCATGAAGGGAATTACCCGACGCATGACTTGGAGCTAGCAGCCGTAGTGCATGCTTTAAAGATATGACGTTATTATCTCATTGGAAATAGATGTGAGATATATACGGACCATAAGATTTTGAAGTATATATTCACTCAGTCGGATCTCAATATGAGGCAAAGAAGATGGTTGGAATTGATCAAGGATTATAATGTTGGAATCCACTATCATCCTGGAAAAGCTAATGTGGTAACCGATGCCCTGAGCCATAAAGGCCACAGTGTGAATTCGTTGGTAGCAAGCGATCAACCAGAGTTGTGTGAAGAATTTCAGAGGATGAGATTGGAAGTTGTGCCGCAAGGATTCATTGTTGCTTTAAAAGTGAAGCCAACCCTAGAGGATCAAATCAGGGAGAGGCAGAGTAAAGATGAGAAGATTAGCAAGATCAAGTCCAAGAAAGAAGAGGGTTTGGCAGAGGATTTCTCAGTGGATGAACAAGGGACCCTGTGGTTCAAAGGTAGAATTCGTGTGCCAAATGAGAAGGAGCTTAAGGACTTGATTCTGGAGGAAGCACACGATTCCAAGTACTCTATTCATCCAGGAAGTGCCAAGATGTATCAAGACCTTAAGAAGAGATTTTGGTGGCCGAGCACGAAGCGTGAAGTAGCAGAACATGTTGCATTGTGTGATGTGTGTCAGAGGGTGAAGGCGTTGCACCAAAAGCCCGCTGGACTGTTGCAGCCATTGAAGATTCCGGAATGGAAATGGGAGGGAATTGGAACGGATTTCATCAGTGGGTTACCCAAGACTCAGAGAGGTTATGATTCCATATGGGTAATCATTGATCGATTGACAAAAGTTGCCCACTTCATTCCAGTGAAGACAACCTATTCAGGAGATCGATTGGCAGAGTTATATATGTCAAGGATTATGTGTTTGCATGGTGTGCCCAAGGAGATCGTGTCGGATTGAGGTACCCAGTTTACTTCAAGATTTTGGGACAAACTGCATGAAGCGATGGGAACTCGCCTAAATTTCAGCACCGCTTATCATCCGCAGACAGATGGTCAGACGGAAAGAGTTAATCATATTTTAGAGGATATGTTGAGAGCTTGTGCGATATCATACAGTACATCTTGGGATAAGTGCTTGCCATATGTAGAGTTCAGCTACAATAGTAGTTACCAGGCCAGTTTGCAGTTGTCACCATTTGAGGCCCTATATGGTCGTGCCTGTCATACCCCATTGAATTGGAATAAAACGGGAGAGCGTTCGGTGTCTAGGCCTGAGATTCTCAGGGAAGCTGAAAAGCAAGTTGCTATGATCAGGGAAAGGTTGAAAACAGCGCTGTCAAGACGGAAGAGCTACGTAGACAATCGCCGTCGTGATTTGAGCTTTGAGCCCAAGGACAAAGGCAAGCTTGCACCCAGGTTCGTTTGGACCGTTCAAATATTGAGCCATTAAGGAGAGGTTGCGTATCAGTTGGAATTGCCCCAGTCATTAGCAGGAGTTCATGATGTGTTCCATGTGTCACAGCTCAAAAAGTGTCTCAAAGTGCCAGCGAAGCAGACACCGTTAGAAGAAATCGAGTTGCAAGAAGACTTGACTTACAAAGAGCAGCCGATCAAGATTCTGGATGTAATGGGGCGTAGGACCAGAAATAAGTCTACTCGCCTACGTAGGGTTCAGTGGAGCAATCATTCAGAGAGTGAAGCAACCTGGGAGCGCGAAGACGACCTGAAGGCCGAATTTCCAAACCTATTCTCTAGTCAGCCCTGAATCTCGGGGTCGAGATTCTATTAAGGGGGGAGGTTTGTAACATCCCAAATTTTTGGCTTTTTATTTAGTTAATAGTGTTTTATTGCTAATTATGTGATTTGTGAATTTCCTGGATTTATTTGGATTTTCTGGGATTTATTTGAATTATTTCAAATTAAAAGTAATTTGTTTCTCCCAAAAAAAATTAATTATAAATAGATAAGTTTAAAATAAAGTTTTGCCAAAAATATTTTATTTAAGTCCAGAATGTCTCAAAGTATTTTTGAGATTTTTCATGGAATTTTTCTGGTATTTTTACTGCCCTAAATAAATCAAATTATTTTCTCTGATTATTTTAAAAAGCTAAAACCCGAAAATCCCGATATGAACAGTACCGGGCCGAGCCCAGCACTGTGTGCGCCAAGGCCCGCTCGTCGCAGCCCAGCCAACCTATTTCTCCAGATAGGATCAGCGCCAGCCGTTGGATCGTCATCCAATGGACTTCATCAAGCCGCGTCGCCGTGAAACCCTAATGTGTCATCGCCGTTGGATGTGGATCGCATGGTCACCATTAGCCGAATCAAACAAAAACCCTAACCTCTTACGGTTGTTGGATGAAGTGTGCGGACAAGATCGTATCAGGGAAGGAGTCACGCGTGGCTGTCCGATGGAAATCGGACGGTGGCGTCATCGCCTCGAAGTCGAACTTCGACCTTGCCCGCCCGTATCCGTTCGAGCGCCTCCTCCTTAGTTTCCGAATTTTCACGCCGTCGAGGGGGTATTTAAGGACCGGGGCACCCCTCCCGAGATTCACCACGAGCCGCCGCCTCTTTTCGCCCAAGGGCCGCCAGCCGAGGAGCCCTAGAGCCTGCTAGCCCTCGCCGGAGTCCGCAAAGCCTCGCCGAGAAGTTTCCGCCGTCGCCGGTGACCCTTCCACCATTCCGAGGGCAAATCCGAACTTGTCGCGTTGAGATGCACTTGTTCCGCCACATCTTCATCGCTAGAGAACGCCGAAACGCCATCGCCTTGGTCATCGTCCCTGTCTCCGGTAGCCCTGCACCGCCGCCTCGCCATCATCGGAACTGAGCAGCATCAACCGTTGGATCATCCGTGGACATTGAGGATCGAGCCACGTCGCGGAGGCAACAGTAATTGGCTCGGGTAAGTTTTGGCCGCTCGATCTTGGATGAACGTTTGTGATTGGGCCACATCGATTAGGTCAACAGTGCACCGCTCAGATAAGTTTCAGCCGTCCCATCATAGATGTGCACTGTGGATCGTGCCACGTAGCCGAGTGAATAGAGTTTGGCTCGAGTAAAAATCCACCGTCCGATCTAGATCGGGTGGCTGTCGACTTGGCACGTTATGTATTAATTTGTGGCCGTTAGATTGGCTTTAGACGGTAGCGATCGTGCCACGTGTCGGCCGTACCGGCTCAGCACAGGGCTGACGTCAGCTGATGCAATAAATCGGATTTTCCTTTTCAAAAATAATTCGGATATTTTGGATTTTTCAATTTTATGAATTTTCAAGAATTTGAATCTTCCGAGGGCTCAAATTCCTAAAAATTTGTTAAATGGAGATCTATCTAATTGTGATTTTTGTTGGATTTTTAGAGTTTGTTTTTTTGGTTTTGGTGTTTATTTGCTATTTCTTCTCGATTCGTGTAGACGTTGAGTTGTGCAAGGCTTCGGAGGAGGAATTGGCAACTCAAGAACAATTTCCAGATCAAGACTAGGAGCTTAACCATGGCAAGTTGTGCTTTGACCATGTTGCACCCATGTTTGCAAAATTGCTATTTTGTTTTACCCTATTGCATATTATTTCATGTGTAAAAATGATTTCAATTTAAATTGGGACTTAGCTAGCATACCCAATGAATTATACCCTACCTTGTCAATCGTATGCCATGATCCACTTGTCACCCTAGGTTGGTTCACTATAGTTGATCAATAATAAAATCAACATGGGATGGTTAGATCGGATTAGATTGCTTAACCATGCCACGCCATCACATGTACTTGAATCATTGATAAATAATCTTGACTAATGGAATATGGAACAAAGTTATGAATTTGTGTGTCATGTGTGGTCGCACGATGAGATTGAGTTGTGTGGCGATGGATGTCATGCAACGATCTTGAATTGTTGATGGCACATGGTGCTTGGTAATCAACTGGGGTGGTTTTGATTTAGATTAGAGCAAGTGGTAAGGGCAAGTGTGCCTGGGTGGGCCCAATAGGCAGAGGGTATGTGGAAGTCTTGCTTTGATCAACCCTAAGGACACCTTGCAAGCCTTTGACCTGAGTCAATCATGCAACCACATATACGTTATGGGGCGACCTAGTGACTAATTTGCAATGTCTTAGCCTTGGTACTACCAGTGGTGGAGTGGTTCATCCTTTTTAATGAACCCAGATGGCGCAAGAGGGGGGCCCTATTGTGGTAACCATTCCCTTCAGTGTTGAAATCTTAGCGGGTGGTACTGAGTTAAGACAGAGTATTGTAAAGGCTTTGTCATGATCTCTTCGCCGACACACCAAAGGAAGTGTGTTAATCGCGTGGTAACAAAAGATGATCATGTTGTGTAGGTAAAGTGCATAACCTCTGCAGAGTGTACAAACAATTCGGATAGCCATGCTCACGGTATTGAGCAATGCTCAGGAATTACAGTCAAGGGTTTAGACTTTTGCAAGATAAAAACCTGGAATGGATGGCGGGTTGCCATGAGAAGTTGAATAATCTTGACTTAGGATGAGACACTTGGTTTACTTGAGAAATGCTGAATCTATCTATTACTGTCATTTGTTTTACCGTCTTTTCAATCTATGTATTGTATTTGTTCCTAAATGCATCCCATACCTGCACCCCAGGAGCCCACAATGTGTTGAGATCTTCCACCAATGGTGCTAGGTACACATCAATATCATTCCCAGGTTGCTTAGGGCCTTCGTTGAGTAGAGACATTAATATGTACTTTCGCTTCATACACAACCAAGGAGGAAGGTTGTACACACAGAGATTTACAGGCCAAGTGCTATGACGGCTACTCATGTTACCGAAAGGATTCATTCTATCTGTACTAAATCTGAACCTTATATTCCTCGGATCCACTACGAATTCTTCAAACCTCCTATCAATGTTTCTCCACTGAGTTTAATCAGCAGGGTGCCTAGTCATTCCATCGTTTTTACGCTCATCCGAGTGCCATTGAAGCAATTTGGCCTCTTTTGGGTTTGCAAACAACCGCTTTAAATGGGGAATTATAGGCAGATACCACGTCGCCTTAGCTGGAGGTCCTTTCTTCACCTCATCATCCGATCAATCTTTATGCTTGTACCTGGATGCGTTGCACACCGGACATACATGCAAGTTTGCGTACTGTTTGTGGTATAGGATACAATCATTCGGATAGGCATGTATTCTTTCTACTTCCATTCCCAGGGGACAAAGAACCTTTCTGGCTTTGTAGGTGGTTGTCAGAAACTCGTTTCCCTCTGGAAGCATATCCGCTAACAGACCTAACAGCGTCGTGAAACTCTTGTCGGACCAACCGTTGCTTGCCTTTAATTTCAGCAATTCCAGCACGAACGACAATCTTGTGTATCTGGACTTGCAACCCGGGAATAAAGGTTTCTCCAAGTCGTCCATCAAGCTTCGGAATTTTACATAGTCCCGCTCATCACGGTTCCCTTCGCATCCCGTAGAATCGATCCAGTTGTCATCGAAATCTGATCGATATCATCCGGAGTATCATCAACTTCGTCCACCATGGCAGTACTACTTGCTCCCTGCATAATCTGCTCTTCACCGTGACTAGTCCAACATGTATATCCCCTTTTGAAACCTCGTAAAATCAAGTGTGCTTCAATCTGTGCTGGGTTTCGAAACATCTGAAGATTCTCACAGTCAGTGCATGGACAAGGCATAAATTCCACCCCCTTGTTCGACATATCTACCTCTGCACGGTTCTCAACGTACATCCAGTTTCGGTCCATCTACGCTACATATGTAACAATAGGTGTTAAACGATGAATTAAGTACTCTAGGAGTGCTCATGCGCACATGTGCTACTTATAGGCTCAATTCCTAATATCAAAAAAGAATGAATGGATCTACAACAAGGTTATAGCAAATGTGTCTACTATACATCACAGAGAACAAATCATCACAGAGAACAAATAGATCTACAACAAGCTAGATCTAAAATTTAAATCATAAAGTACAAATGGATCTAGATCATAGAGTACAAATGGACTAGCTTCATTTCCCTCTTCACCAAGATAGATACACAGCTTCATTTCCCCCAATCTAGATCTAAAATGTAATTCAGATTAGAAGCAATTACTAACCTTGGATGATCAAGAGCACAAGGATCTGCAATTAAATCTCCAAATCTAGGGTCTCTTTCACCAGAACGCCTCTCAATCGCAGCCACCTCAGAAATATCGAGGAAAACCTATAAATACAGAGGTACTCGATCGAGGCTCTCTGTTTTATATAGGAGGTCACATCGCAGACGGTTTTATCCAAAAACCATATATGATATGAAGAAATCGCAGACGGTTTCAAGTACAAACCGTCTGAGATGTGATAACATCGCATACGGTTTGTAAATTAAACCATCTGCGATGTCTCATATCGCAGACGGTTTTTAGATAAAACCGTCTGCGATGTTTCTATCACAGATGGTTTTATCTACGAACCGTCCATGATCGTTTCGTCTTCCAATGCTGTACTTCTGTTTCTCTAGTGATCGTTTCGCGCGTCTTCCCAATGCTTGATCGTTTCGTCTTCCAATGCAAACGTGGGCGATTCGATCGTTTAAATCTTCCAATGCGAGCCGCGCGCCTATAAGAACAGCCCTACACTCCATCGGCGGAAAAAAAATCCTCCGACGCGCCGCCATGAGCAACACACCAAACAACTCCTCGAGACAATTCCTCCTCGATGCTTCCACCCTACCGCCGCCGCCACCTCCAACCATACCGCGCGCATGACCAGCCGAATGGGCTGCGGCGCTCGCCGGTGCCATCTCCACGGCTACTCACTTCCTTGGCCGCCTCCGCCTCCACCCGCCCCTCCATTGAACGCCTCGCCTCCACCACGCTGGCGAAGCGGCCGCGCCACCTCCTCCGCCTCCCGTCTGCGGAAAAAGCGTCCGGCGCCCGCGACCTCCTCCTCCTCCGATGGCTTCGACTCGTCGGAGGGATATCTGACAGTACCTGGGAGGCGGAAGATGACCCGCACCGAGCCGGCTCGGCGAGGACCGGACGGCCGCGGCGAGACTCCGGACTCCGTCCCACTCCGGCTTCCTTGGCGGCGATGACGAGTAGCTAGCTAGCTAGTGATCTGTTTTAGTTAAAGTATACTAGCTTTTGTACGACTAGTCGATCTTTTGTAATGCTTCTTATATATAATGCAATCTATAACGCTTTTGTAATGATCTTATATATATGATGCAATCTATAATGCAGTAATTCTTAATTATAATGCAATCTATAATGTTCTCCATCCAGTACTCTTTTTTTGTATGGCACACAGTTGCTGAGATTTCAATTTATGATCACAGATGGTTCGTTGATATATACGTCTGTGATAAGGCAATATCACGATCGTTTTATCCACAAAGCTATGCGTGAAGTTACACTATCATCACGATCGGTTTGTAGATAGAACGATGCGATAATTTCATCATCACAGCAGTTACATTTTTTCAAACCGTCTGTGATAATCTATCATGAGATGGTTTCATAAAAAACCGTCGAGATGTGCGCTCTTCTAAGCGGTTTGTTCCTAAAACTGTATGTGATGATGTGTCTAATATAGCCTCTTTCGCAGTAGTAATTTACTGTGTGCTTGTGTGCTCACTTTCAAGCTTCCCCACGTGTTTCACATCGACAAGCTGTTAACCGGATTTTTAGGTATCTTCATGGTACTCAAGATTTTGGTAGATGGCTTTTTGCTTCCTCATGCATTAGTTTAAGAGTATTCTCTAATGTTGATTTTAGAGGTTGTAGAATTGATAGGAAAAGTACATCTGGTTCATGTCACTTCTTGGGTAATTCTCTTATTGTATGGTCATCTAGAAAATAATCTTCTATTGCACAATCAATTGCTCAATCTGAATGTGGCTGCTGCTAGTTGTTGTTCTCAAATTCTTTGGATAGTAGCTACACTTAAACATTATGGGGTTAATTTGGATAGTGTTCCTCTTTTGTGTGATAACACTAGTGTAATATGCATTGCTAAGAACCCTATGCAACATTTTAGAACAAAACACATTGATATCAGATTTCACTTTCTTAGAGATCTTGTAAAAAAGGGAAATATTATGCTACATCAAGTGGATACTGAACATCAATTGGCAGATATTTTCACAAAACCTTTGTCTTCTTCTCGTTTTGCCTTTATTCGGGGAGAATTTGGGGTGGTTCATCCGATGGGTTATTTTTGAGGGGGAGTTTTTGAAGATTTTGTTTTTGTAACATATTTTTTATTTTGTGTGTTTCTTAAATAAAAAACAAATGAAAAATAATGAAAAAGTACTGAGCATTGTATTTCATACACATATATCATTTGAAGCCATGTTTATACTACAAGGTCTTTGCAACTTCATGTTTATGCATATATGGTGTAGTTTATGATATGACTATTTAAATGGAATGATAACTTGAATTAAATCTTGTTGTGAGGGCTGGGTACTCCTTGGCCGTGGCGTGGCGATCGAGCAGATTCCCCAACTCGGAAGGCCCCGACCACGACACAGGTGTGCCTTGGGGCGCTCGACCTCGGCCTTGTATGCTAAGCTCGGTCCGCCCGAGCTCGACCTCGCACGACCTCGAGCTCGAGCGGGGTCTCGTTTGATCCCCTGGTCCGCCCGAGGATCTCGGATCTAGCGATTGACTTGCAGTTACTGGAAGAGCGGGTCGTGGGGATGACTCGGAGTCTTGCAAGCAAGCCGGGCGATTCTGACCTGTCTTCGATCGCATTAAGAGCCACGATCCGCAGAGGTTTCTCCCGATCCGATTCGTGCGTAGGGATATAAAGACCAAGGATGCATGAGCTCAAGGACAACGAAGACGGCACTCAACCACAGGCGCTCTGGTAGCTCGGGCTAGAATCACTGCACTTCTTTGAGCTGTAAACACCGCTTTGTACACCCACATAACGAGAGTCACCGTCATAAGGCGACTGAGTAGAAACCATTACCTCGGCGGAGACTCATGAGCAATAGACGAGAAAACACAAACAGAGCACTCGGGCTCGGTGTAATCATCTCTTTATGCGCACAATTAGTGGATTCCTCGCCTCCGGAGAAAGGCGGGCGTAGAGCTATTACCCGCTCGGGGCTCGAACCAAGATAACTTCGTTGTGTCACGCCTCTGCGTCTTCCTCCGACCTCTCTGGCGCAAACGCGAACCTCCGGTGAGCAAGCTCGAGTGGGTCCTTACACACTAACACCCTCTTCACTTTTGCGGTCGGCGATCCGATCGTCGGCAACCGGCGCCAAATGGGCCCGATGGCCGCTCATTGAAGGTGCGAGCCGAGATCTCGAGGCATGGCGCATCCCGACGGATCCGTTTGTGTGGCTCGAGCACGAGCACGGTTCCCCGCGATGACTCCACACCTTGTTTCCGCCCTCGGCGGTTCATTCCAAGCAATCCTTCCGACAATGGGGAGAAACTGCGGATCATGTGCTTCGACGGCTCGAGATCCTTCCGATGCGCTCGGGTCGTGGAATCCTTATTCTCACCTCGTGGCGAGGCTAAGGTATGTTGTTCGCTTTGGATTCTCGGCGGCTAACAACGTGGCGAGTATGGAGCTCTCCTCGTGGGTCTTGAGTTTGCAAAGCGCTTGGCGTCGCGTCCGTGGTAGCCAAAGGCGACTCGACTCCACGGTCAACGAGTTCGGCAAAGACCACCAATGCGGGGAGACTTCGATGACAAAAGTATCTCGCCCGAGGTGCGCGAAATGGAGAAATGGTTCGAGACACTGGAACTTCGAGCACGCACCAGGAAGGACAACCCCAAAGACAGATCTCTGTCCCATCTCGGCTCGTCCGATGGCGCGATTCCTCGGGCGTCGTCCACGAAGACCTTGGCGTCGCCATCAATCTTCGACGAGAGGAGGGTAAGTACTTACTGAATGACATCCACTTGGCCTCTGTGGAGCACATTCTTCTTTCAGGGCGATGGTCGGTAAGGTTTTCCCCAGGGGGTTCTACTGGCCAACTGCGCTTCAGGATGCTCGTGACATCATCCATATCGAGCTCGAGGTCTTCCATGCTCGGAACCCGCCTACGTACTCAAGACCATCCCGCTCGCTTGGCTCTCCTCGACATGGGGGCACGACATCCTCGGCCCTTTCCCTGGTATCGGGGAATATTGCGAACATAGGCGCCAAAGTTTGCTATGCTTCGGTGGCCGTCCGCAGAGCAATGGAAGCGATGGAAGCGCCAACGAGCAAGTCGTCCAAGGCATCAAGCGCGAGTATCAAATGAGCTCGAATGACACGGCCAGACCTAGGTGGGCGAACTTCCCACGTCCTATAGTGCATTAGTACCACCGTCGGCGAGCAACAGGGTCTTCACCCTTCCCGGCTTATGTTGATGCCGGCCGCCCTGCCTCCGAGGTCACGCTAGGCTCTGCAAGGTCGGCAGTCGATCACATCGACTTGGCGAACGGTCCCTCGACCTTACCCTCGCAGAAGAAGTAAGATGCCGAAACAATCGCTACGATCAGCGCTACACTGCGAGCTCTTGCAGACATGCGTCTCGGTCGATGCGACCTAAGCGGCTCCTTGTTGGGGACTTGGCTCGAGGCGGATTGAGCTCGTCCGGCACCAACAAGTTATCCCCATAGTGGGAGGGCCCCTATAGAGTTGTTTTAGCGAGATCGCCGCGAGGCTTACTGGCTAAGCGCCTCGATGGCGAGAGCTCTCTAGCTCGTGGAATATCGACCGGCCGAAAACTACGTATACGCCTTTATCCTCAATTTCAATACAGCCATTATTCAATCATTATGTTGGTCTTGGTATTCTTTTACCGTTCATATTTTAAATTATCGGTTTGGGTTTGAGATTTACGTGAGTCCGACCTGCGTACAAGTGCTCTTGGTCTTGGCCTCGAATGTCGCGAGCTTAATAATGACCCCAGTGGTCGAGCTATTCATAAGCCGAGTCTCTTCAAGACTCAAGCTCCCCTGCGTCGGGGTTGAGTCAAGCCCACATTCGATGCCAAGCAGCAGAACACATGGTCATGGTCGAGTCTCAAAAGTCTCTCCCAAAGGCGGCTTTAACATCTTTGGGTCTAAGCTTTACCCTATGGATCTCTATTAAGTTGTACTTAGTAAATTTAGAGGTCGGCGTTTTCTCGACCTTGCGGGACAAAGGTCGGTCTTGTGTTGCTCTTGTTCTTTTACGAGACCCTTTTTCTCTGAACCACGACCTTGGCATGCGCATTCGCTCATAGTCTAAGCGTCGCGAGTTTGGCGTTCACCCCAAAGGGAAGAGCTAAAGCGTAAGCGAACCTCTTCGCAATCTAGCTCTCCCTGTGCGGGCCCGAGTGAGCCTCGCCACTTTGTTGTTGAGCAATGCGCATGGTCGCGACAGTCGTTCGGCGTTAATCTGGGTGTGACCATCTATCTTGGGTTCACTTTGTGTCACTCTTGCGGATCTGTCCTCAACTGCAGTCGTAGGCGCTTGTCCGTATCTCGTCTTGTGCGAGGCGCGTCGCTCGACCTCGGATCAGCGAACGGGTGGGCAAGGGTATACTTTCTCGAAGAAAGGCTAAGTACATAATGAAAACTTTGGTCCTAAACAGTGAACAACTTCATCTCGGACACAATTCATTTACGGCAAAAGACGACCGTTCTGTTAATCTTTTGTCTTACAAAATTCTATGTGCAACTTGTGCTTTGCTAACCCCGCCTTCACAATCGACCCATATCGAGCAAGCTTCTCTCGCTCACGTTCGGCGGACTTGGCCCTCAAGGTCGTGCTTCGCCTGAGTCGAAGGGCTTCGTGGCCCGAGTCGAGGCGCGTGGCGCTTCGCCTTGGAGTTGGGCCATGGCACTCTTCGCGCCGGTCGCTCGTTCCAACTTGTCCTCGACCTCCTTAACTCGGGCTTGAGCTTGGTAGGGTGGCCCTTGCGTCTTCTTCACCTCCTCCACCTTGGTTTGCTCGATCTTGGACGCTTTGGTGATCACGCCGCTCCTCCTCCGCGATGGGGTATTCTCGGCTCCCTTCCCCACGGAGACCTCGCTCGGGTCTTGGCAAGACCATCATGCCACCTCGGTGGGATCGTGGTCGACCCCCAAGGTCGTGGTCGCTCAGGCCTCCATGGTCGGGGCGACCATGGCGGCCTTGCAACCTAGACGGCCTCATCTGCAGCGGCCGGGCGCCATAGGTGCCATCTTCGGAGGAGGCCTTGGCGGGAGGCGCCGACCTCGGCGGCCCTGTCATCAACCGTCTTCGCCGGCATCGCTCGGGAGGCTTCGTCCCTTAGCGGGTCATCGGCACCTTGGGCGGACCCGCCGATCACGACCAGCTCCGAGGCCCGCATGGATGCGGTCTGGCCCGATGAACGGCGCGCACCAACTCAAAGGTGGTCCCCTCCTCTTTGGACTCGGGCCCATCTGGGCAACGGGCATTGTCGGGATGAGCGGCGTTGAGCTCGGGGCTCAAGGTCTGCGATGAAGAAAAAGACTATAAAGCTAAGCGAATGGCGCAAAGTCAAGCCTTTTTCCGGCGTGAGTCTTGTTGGGTTTATAA
Source organism: Guadua angustifolia (assembly GCA_036346375.1). Taxonomy (NCBI): domain Eukaryota; kingdom Viridiplantae; phylum Streptophyta; class Magnoliopsida; order Poales; family Poaceae; genus Guadua; species Guadua angustifolia. Next base: position 48,519,573 of record CM070510.1, read on the forward strand.
ACCGCAAACAATCCGACCCATGGCGCCTCAAAAGGCGTACTCAAACGCGATTTGTGGGCGCATTTAGGGTTCGGGACCAGACACCGCCAGTGCCCTCCAACCGTCCGTGCATTCGCACCAACATCGAGGAGTCCGAAGGTCGCCAGGTGTCGGGCCAAAAGACTAGCCTCGCGGTCTCACTTGACCTCGACCAAGGAGACAAGACCTCTGAAGGATTTTTGCAGATTTTTCAGGCTCAAGGTCGTCATGAGGGCTCCCTCAGGCCTAGAGCCTCGGGGCTAGCCGACGAGGGCTGGTACTCCTTGGCCGTGGCGTGTGGTCGAGCGGATTCCCCCAACTCGGAAGGCCCGACCACGACACTGGTGTGCCTTGGGCGCTCGACCTCGGCCTTGATGCCCAAGCTCGGTCCGCCCGAGGCTCGACCTCAAGACGACCTCGAGCTCGGCGGGGTCTCGTTGATCCTCGTCCGCCCGAGGATCTCGGATCTAGCGATTGACTTGCGATTCTTCGGAAGAGCGGGTCGTGGGGATGACTCGGAGGCTGCGGCAAGCCGGAGGCGATTCTGGCTGTCTTCGGTCGCATTAAGAGCCACGATCCGCGAGTTTCTCCCGACAGATTACGTGCGAAGGGATATAAAGACCAAGGATGCATGAGCTCAAGGACAACGAAGACGGACTCAACACAGCGCTCTGTAGCTCGAAGCTAGAATCACCGCACTTCTTTGAGCAGAACACCGCTTTGTACACCCACATAACGAGAGTCACGCCGCAAGGCGACTTTGAGTAAACCATTACCTCGACGGAGACTCATGAGCAATAGACCAGAAAACACAAAGCGAGCACTCGGGCTCGAGTGTAATCATCTCTTTGTACGCACAATTAGTGGATTCCTCGCCTCCGGAGAAAGGCGGGCGTAGAGCTATTACCCGCTCGGGGGCTCGAACCAAGATAACTCGTTGTGTCACGCCCTCTGTCGTCTTCCTCCGACCTCTCTGCCGCAAACCTTGAACCTCCGGTGAGCAAGCTCCAAGTGGGTCCCTTACACACTAACACCCCTCTTCACTTTTGCGGTCAGAGGCGATCCCGATCGTCGACACTTGTCATGGTTGAACTTTCTTGGCTATCTTGATCCTGCTCAAAAAGTGCTAAATATGAAAGTTAAGTGCTAAAAGCTCAAAGAGTGATTGTTGATAAATACAAGAATAAGGTTATGTACTATCGCACTTCTTCTTTACGAGACTGCTTATCATTGCACTTTGATATAAACTTGGAAGAAGTTGTGTATGACCGAAACCATGAAACCTTAAACTTGTGATTGCTTGGCAAGATTGAAAAGTAAGGTTGACGGTGCATGTAATTCCTTGCAATTGTTATTGTTGCAATCAATTAATGAATCAGTTCTTCAAGCACAAATAAAGTGCACAAAAATTCAATGTTTTCAGGTTTTGAGATTGTTGAGAAAGGGAGATCATGCCATGCAAAAAAATCGTTAATAGTACTTGATTTCTAGTTATGCTTACTCTACATTGTTTATGTGTAGATTTGAGGGTGCAAGTACTTTTGATAGCATGACTTGGTGATGAATTTGTTACATTTGTGTATGACTTATAATGCTTAGTACATAAAAAGTCAAATTAAAAATAAACAAAAAGATTTTGTTCTCTCTTTTGTATTCTTGATGAATCCATTATCAAAGGGGGAGAATTTTGGACACATTGCACATTCACACGCACATTTCTTCTTTTTAGGTAGGGGAGATTTCTTCATTTTAAGGGGAGATTTTTCACTTTGCTTTTTGGTCACATTGTTTTTTGTTTTAAAATAGAATTTCTTAAAACTTTTCTTGTGAGGTGAATGCCAACGCTCAGTTCTAAATGGTGTTGCCAATGTTTTCATCAAGGGGGAGATTGTGAAATCATGTGCTGAAAAATTGGCTGAATGGTGAAATTGACATTGCAAAGTGGTTGCGATCATGGCATGTGTTGTGCATGTGCATGTGCATGTGTTGTTTAAGATGTTTGTTTCATATGCTGGTGATAGCATGATAATGTTTTTGCTTGATGCAATGCGCTCGTGTGAGTGGTTGCATGGATTGACTTTGAGTCAAGTCGTGGACTTTTGCTCGTATGTGTTTCTTGTTTATTCATGTGCAGGTGTTGCTCGAGGGCGAACGTGGTCGATGACGGGACCGGAACTAGGTTCATGGAGGAACTGAGGTTAAGGACTAGGTTCAGGGAGGAATCGAGGTCTTGGTAGTAGAGGATGTCATGCGGGACGTTCGGGCTAGAGAACATGCACATGGAGGCTGGTTAGTCACGTAATTACAACATGTGGGCTGTACATGCGTGCAAGAGTTGTATTTGGCCATGTTTGGGCCAGGTTGAGATGTATACGAACTCTTTCCATATTGGAAGTGGAGTTGTATTCAATCTCTTCAGGGTTGCTCTGTATAAATAGGGGGAGGTGTCTCCTGTTTATGCTGAGAGAGCCAGGTTTTTAAGGTTTGTACTCTTTTGTTTTTGGAGTACTGTATCCAGATAAATAAAATCCTTCTTGCAAATCCAAGCATCCTGTGCATCGCGGCGTGAAGAAGAAAATCCTCGCAACTAGAAGTTTTTAGCGCTTGATCTTTATTCTATTGCGGTGTTGTTCAAGCCAGCAAAGGAGTCAGGTAACTAGAATTTGAAGAGCTCTTAGCACCTTGAGTCGTTTTTAGTCCGATGTAGATTGGAGCATCGACTGAAGTTTTGTCCGTTGCAGCAGTCACGAAATTCATCTCGGAGTTCGGTCTTTTGCAAAGGTATCATTTTGCGAAGTTATATCTCGAGATCCATAGGTCCGATCGAGTTGATTCTTTTTGGGTTAGCTTTGGAATTAAATCTAGTTTCTGCAGTTAAAATTTTACATCAATCCAATGGTTAGATCTTCAAGAATTACTATTTTTGTGAACTAGTTGCCAGTCTGCTCGCTGATTGCAGAAACTGGTCGCCCGACTACTCTACTGGTTGCCCAACTGCTCTACTGGTCTCCCGACTGCTCTCCAACTGCTCTACTGGTCTCCCGACTGCTCTCCAACTTTGTGAACTGGTCTCCCAACTGTTCTCCGACTACGTGAACTGGTCTCCAATCAATTTAAGTTTAAATTGGGGTGTGTTAGAAAAAAAATTCATCAAAAATTTGATATTAGCTTCTGCGCAATCATTCACCCCCTTTGATTGCTATGTTAGTATATTTCAATCCTACAAATTGTGAATTAAAATGGTGATGGAGACCCTACTCCTCTGTCGCCATTTGAAATGGTGACCAGATGGAGACCTTTAAATTCGACGCAGTCGGCTTTGTGTGAATTGAAAGGACAAAAAGAGAAGAGAGGAGAGGGAACAAGGGAAGGAAAAGGAGAAGAGAGATGAGGGAGAGAAGAGAAGTGGAAAGGGGAGAGGAGGGGAGGGAGGAGGAGGAGGAGAAAAGGGGATCAATTTTTTTAGTTGGGTTCTTGTAGTCTATTAGATTCAATTTTGAAACCATGGTAGGTTGGCAACCAAAACAATTACATTTGTAGTTATTTAGATATTGTAACACCGTAATTTTTGCTTTTTTGAATTTATTATGCATTTTATGATTTTAGGAATTTTTTGGGATTTTAATTAATTTATTTTGTATTTATTGAATTAAGCCTCTTGTAATCTTTTATTTAATTATTGGAAAAGTTTTAATAAACTTTTATTGGAAATATTTTATTAAAGTTTTAAATGCCTTCAAATATTTTTTAGAATTTTTTTGGATTTTTCCTGGTATTTTTGCTATTTTGTTTGGCTGAATCTATTTTCTGGTATTTATTTTATTCAAAAATGTTTTAAAATTTCGTGAATAATTTTGGGCCAAAATTCGCCCAACCCGACCCATTTTCTCGCGCAGCCCGTCCCGCTGCCAAACCCTAGCCGCCGCGCGTTCCGACTATTGGATCTCAATCCAACCGTCGTTCCTCACCCGCGTCGTTGCACATCATGTGCCGTTGGATCAGATCTACGGGCATGGTCGCGATTGTGCCATGTTAGCTTCATCGGATCTCTCTGAATCCGTTGCGCCACCGTATCTCGCTATCCTCAGAGTTCGTTTCTGCCCCATTAGCGCTCGTCGAGGAAGCTATTTAATGCACCGTCTTACGCACCATGTAGCCCACCTCAAACCGCACACGCAGCCCTAGTGCATGCCAGCCAAAGCACTGCTGTTCGCCTGCCGAGCTCACTAGAGTGAGTCGAACTTGCGTCATCGGTTTTTCGCTTTCTCTGAGCCTGGCTTGCCGTGTTTGAGTCCGAATCCAAGAAGCCCACACCGAGCTGCATCAACCCAGTAAGAAGCCACCGTGTTGCGCTATCACATCGTTGTCGCCTTTGCGAGCTTGCACCACCATTGGATATAGATCGCACGGTGTAGATTGCATCGCGTAGTATCGCTTTAGGTCAAGTTTTAGCTGTCGGATTGTGATGGATGATCAGTATTTTGCTGTGTGTGCACTACCGCTCCGTTTATCGCCGCCATTGGATTTGTGCCGAGCGACTAGATCTTCCGGCATGTCCGTCGCTGTTGCCGTCGTGTCGTTTGATCCTAACCATTAGATTCAAATTGTGTGACCGCGATTGCATCGCGCCGAGCCAGTCTCGTGCTGCCGCATGTCATGCGAGTACCGAGGTGTTGCCGCAGCTGATCGCCAATGACTTCATCGCCATTAATCTCCACCATAAGATCTAGCATGAACGGTCGAGATTTTGCCACCGCGTGTCTTCGTCGCAGCAGTTGATCTTGAGCCACATATCATCAATATGATGGTGCCATGTGTGCTGCCTGCGTTAGCTTGCATCAGTTGGTGCACGAGCACATTGCCACTGGTCCACAATGGACCAGCATTGGCCGTAGACCAGGTCCATACATCGGTGATGTGTGTCGCACTGTGGTTGCGATGCATGTCAGCATTTGGTTGTGCCATGTGTCGCATGACATCAACATGATGTCATAATCCGATTTTTGCATAGAAAAATATTTTTTCCGAAAATCATTTTTCTTTGCTGACGTCAGCATGACATCATAAATGCTATTTTTCAGTATAAGAATAACTCGGTTAGTTCGATTTTTCCAATTTTCTTATTTATCTTTTATTTCAAAATTTGAATAGCTATATCTTCTTTATTCGAACTCTGAATGAGGTGATTCTAGTTTCTAAAAATTTGTAAAATCATGCTCTATTTAATGGTGAATTTTTAGAGTTAATCTTGCTCTTTATTTTTGGTATTTATTACTTTCTCTCTCATTTCGCATAGACGTTGAGTTGCTCGGTGAGTTTGTGGTTGAGGAGCCAGCTCACAAGCAAGGTCCAAAGCAAGAGTTGGAACTGTTTGAAGGCAAGTTGTGCTTTGATCATGTTGAGCCCATGCTTTAAATATTATCTTGTTTCAAAGTATAGCATGTTAGTTCATTTATCACTTGTTTCAATTATGTTGGGAATAGTTAATTGTCCACTTTGAATTACATCCATCTTGCCATGTCATATGTCATATCTCATTTGTCACCCTAGGATGATTCATGATAATTGGTAGCTATTAATTGCCAATATGGATAGTTAGAACGCAAGTAGTATGCTTAGCCATGCAACGAGTCCATTTTATGTAAAAATGATTAATCTTGCTTGACTTGTGTGTCGAGTGTTGTCACACAATATGGTTGTTGTTGATGGCACGTAGTGTATGGTAAATCAACTGGGTGGTAAAATGATTTAGATTGAGGCAAGTGGCATGTATTTGTGGTGGGCCAATGTGGCACTTGGGTGGTCACATTGTTTTTTTATGATAATTGTTGGTTCATTGTTATGATAATTTTTGGTTAGTCTTACATTGGTCAACTAAGGACTTAACCTTACAAGAATTTGAATTCAATCATTCATACAACCACAAGTCTAGTATGTGACAGACCTAGCTGATTAATTTGTTGAGTTTAAACTTTGGTACTATTAGTGGTGGTGTGAGACCCGGGTTGTGGTAACCAGTTCTCGCATGGGTGGGGCTCACATAGCGCAAGAGGGGGGCACTGGATGAGGTAACTAGTCCTACCAGTGTTAAAACCTTAGTGGGTAGTACTAGATGTAGATAGGCATTGGAAAGGCTTTGTTATAATCACTCGCCTTTGTGGTGTATGATTGTACCTTGTGGGTAAAGTGTATAACCTCTATAAAGTGTAAAAAATATTCGAATAACAATGCTCACGGTATTGAGCATTGCTCGGTGATTACAGTCAAGGGTTAGATTTTATCAAAACGAATGTGGTTTTGAGGATTGGATTATGGATTAAGGTTATGAGTTAGTTATTGGAAAACACATGAGAAATTTATTATTGTTATTATTGTTTTACTATCCTTCAATCTATTTATGCTATTTCTTTACAAATGTTGTTTTGTGCAAATTAGCCATGTTAGCCATTCCTTTATAATAAGGCATGCATATAGTATATTAGCCTTGCATTCTGTGCACAACTTGTTGAGTGCTTTATGTACTCACCCCCTTGCAACAAAACATCTCTAGTTGGAGAAGAAGCAATGCCTGCTTTTGAGGAGTACTAGGAGGAGATGAATAACTAGGGTGCAAACCTTGTCAGTTGCCTGTAGCAAATTAAAGGGCTTTCTACGCTTAAGTTTATTTTCACTACAATTTATTTACTTTTCGGTCTTAACCCTGCGAGGCGTACTCATATAAGGTGGACCATAAGGTCGTTTAATAGTTATATTTCATTTCATGAAATCTTTATTATGTTATTCTTTGAGTATGATTGTGATATTCATCTATATTGAGCTATGTGCACCGGTGTGATCCTGAATTAGTGCGGAATACACAAAGGGTCTAGATTTGCATATTTGGGTCCCAACAGATACGTAGGTGTTTAGATATGTTGTTGTGTAGATATATAGGTGAGTAGATATGTAGATATATTGTGTTGTAGAAATGTAATACTATAGATAGGGTAAGAACGGATTGAATATACTAAGACCAATTTGGACAAATTTACAAAATAGATTACATGCTTCTGGATATGAAAAATTCAGATGATTTTGAAAATTGATGTCATACATATGAACATTGAAATAGACTTTCAATTTTTTAAATTGGCAGTGTAGCTCAAAAAATTCTAAAAATTTTTGGGACATTGTTGGCAAAGTGTGGAATTAAAAAAATCATGAATTTTGCGATATTAATTTTTTGTGAAAAGTTAAACACTGTTGTCTTTAAAATAAGAAAAAAATCAAAATTTAAACACTGTTGTCTTTAAAATAAGAAAAAAAATCAAAATAAGTACCATAAAATGCAGAAAAACTCTGAAATGCATCAAATATTATTTTAAATATAAATGAATAGAGAATGCAAATACTAGGCCATGACATGTTCTTCATGAATGTTGGGTTCAAAAAAGTAGATATATTTTTTTGTTAGTTTTGTGCATACAATTTAAAGAGTTTTCATGTTTCAAGGAATAGTCATGATAGTATTGATTCCTATTTGCTCCATATATTTATTCGATATTTTATGGGCTTTAGTCAATACTGGTATGCGTAAGGGGGAATATGAAAACAAATATGGCATTTGCATTATCGGTTGGTATTCGAGCCTAACTGTAGAGTAATGTTTGATGATAGTTAGGCATAGTGTGCAGTTAAATTTAGAAACCATTTGGTTTATTATATATTTGGTTAAGGAATGAGATTATGTCGTTTAGATAATAACTTATGACTAAATATGCTCGACAGGTATAGATGAGCGAGTATATTTTAAAATACACCATGGAGAAGGGGTTCAACAGATGGCTCTAAAAGGGGTTGAATTGGGTTATTTTCTAGGTGTGACGGCTAGCTTGTCATGTGCAAAGCATAGGGATGGCAACGGGGACATTCCCCGATGAGGAGTGGTGGAACGTCCCCATCTCCAAGAGGAGGGAACTCCCCCATTCCCCGGCCCCAACCTCGGCATCGAGGGCCACTTCATTTTGTTCCCCATCCCCATCGGGGTATTGGGTCCCTATGAGGAACCATACCTGTGGATACGCCGGCACACAGTGAGATACGGTAGCACTACCAGCACGGAATGGGAAGAAGAGGTTGAGACGAGAGTGTACCTAGAGTCCTGGTCATCGCACGCGCCACTGACGTCGTGCCGCTCGGTGAACTCGGCCCGCAGAGGGAGAGGGCGAGGCGCCATGGAGGAGGGTGATGGAGGGAGATGGAGGACCCCTTGATGGAGGGAGCGGTGGGTGACGGAGGGAGCAGATCAACGGAGGGAGTGGAGGATGACGGAGGGAGCGAATCAACAGAGGGAGGTGACGAGGATGAGGCGATGAGGACGAGGTGATGGGGACGAGGTGACAGGGGCAAGGTGATAGAGGGAGGCAATGGGAGCGGAAGAGGCAGAGGGATCAGGAGGGTAGGCAGGCCAAAGAAAATGGAGCTCTTTCTGTGTAATGGGGACGGGGATCAGCGGAACATCCTCGTACCTGTTTCCACCGACGGGGACAAATTTCCCCTATTAATAGCTCCATGGGGAGAAAAACTCCCCCATCCCCACCCTATAATAGGGGAATTCCCCACCAGGGAATGGGGCCCATTGCCATCCCTAGCAGAGCAGTTTCCTCAGGGCACCATTATGAGATGGTTGTACCACCTCTTCTCATTGGACCATGTGTTGCATGATGTTGATACTCGTGCATAATAGTGCACGTACTGGGAGCTAGTGGAATTGAAAAGGCCGAAGTCGTGGAGCTCATATGTACAATTGGTGAAAGAGTGACGATGGCCTCTAGTGCTGCCGGTCCAAGATTTGAGAAAGTCGCTTCGACCTATGTGATGCACGAGGAGGCCATTAGTGATTAAGTTGAAGTAGTTGGGGGAGTCAATTGGCAATCACTCATGCTTAACGAGCTAATATGTAGGAGGCAGTGATGACTCATTAGAAGCCGAGGCTGTAGATCTTGCCATGCCAGAGGTGTAGGAACTTATGGGTATTGCAGACGAAGGGGACAAGATCAAAGCTTTTGTGGAATGAATAGAGGCCGATGATTATGACTACGAGGCATTATCAGATGATGATGGTTGCTATGATTGGCAGGTAGGATGTGAGTATTCCTGCGAAGTGGAATGAGTACTAGTTCGATAAGCTAGTCGTCAATAAGGTTGAAGTTGTTACATGAGATTATCAACATAATGAGCTGTTTGTTCTTGTTTCATATGCTATGTGTTATGTAATTGTAACTGCATGTTTACGTTTCCAATTACTTTGTATTGTGTTAACATTGTAGCTTTTCATGATAGGTATGGAGGACAACGCAACAGATATGGAGTGGCACCACAAGTTGCTCAACCCAATGATCGACACCTCACACCATAGCCACTTGGTGGTTGTGACGCCGCCCAACGGAGATGTACCCATCGAGCCTGGCTCGCTGTGATTGCACACTGCGATGAGGGCACGGAGGATCGACGAGCATTGGATTCCTAGGTATGTGGACTTGTCGGCATGGTTGTGCCAGACAGTATTGGTTCGAGTGTATAACCAAGTTTTGGTAGGGGGTTTTCGCAGCTGCGTCACTCTCGGCTCTCTTCTCAACTCTCTTCTCGTGATGAGCTGGACAGGAAACTCAAGAACACACAGGGATTTACCCAGGTTCGGCCCCCCCATGCGGGTAACAGCCCTACATCCTGCTCAAGCTCATGTTGCTCTAGTATGCCGCTTGTTCTTAGTTCGCCCGATCTTTCGATCGTTCGAGCTAGGGATTTCCTCTCTGATTTCCACTGATCGACCGACCTCCTTGCCACATGCACACTAGCTCCCTTATATACTCCCGGGACTAGCTAGGGCAAGCAGAGGGAGTGGTTTTACATTAATTACATTGATTGTGTCTAGTCCTATCGCTACTGTCCCTTAGAGCCTCTTTCTCTACACGTTGCTTCTCGTCGCTTTGTCTTCAAATCGCTTGGGGAGGGTACAGACGCCGCGTGTGACGCTTTGGTACACGTGTCTCCCCATCTCTCCTTAGGCGGTGTAGATGGAACGGGAGTTGGTAAAGCTGGCTCGATCGGAGGGACAGGTCATCATAGCGTCAGAAAGCCACGCCTATTTAATGGCTTCTAGGGGCACTATAACTGCTCCCCGTGCATTTAATGGCTCCCATGCGCATTTAATGGCTATGATACGTTGTGATCCTGGCGAAGGCTTCGGGCGGAAGCCTCCCAACCCTGTCTGCGTGGATGACTACCAATGGGCCCGCTTGCTGGTCAGACGGCCACGTGGCTTCGGTCGCCCCGACCTCCGCCGACCACATGTCCTAGTCCTCGATGGGTGTGATCGCCTGTGGCAGGGGGACCTAGTCGCCTAACCTTTCATTGGGCGGCCACATGTCCTGGTCGCCCGCCAAGCCTCCCTTGTGAGTTGAGTCCCTTCTTGAGGACTTTCTTTGATCGTATCTTCTGCCGTGGTCCCACTTGTGATGAGTGGAGAGAGTACCCGGTGTAGAATACAACGACAAGTAACTCAATTTAATTTGGAGCACGTCCTAGAAGATTTTGGAGATATTCTTTGACCTGGACACGGTCCTGGATGGGTCCTACTCCTGTACATGCAACCGTACAGATTCTCTCTACAACCGCCGCAACTCTTTAGGTCTTGTCGTCCCACGCCATTATGATCTTTTTGCGAACCGTCGGTTCGTGGGGGTGTGATTCCTCGTATCTTGAAGCCGTGCATGACTTATAAATAGGCTTGTCCACCTCTCCACGATCCGCACTCCTGTCGCTTTCGTTGTTCAAACTTCTTTACTTTCTTTGTCTTCTTTACTGTCACGGCACCAAAACAACACTCTAGCCGCATGGCTCAGCCGCTTCCCTCCTTAGTGATGGATGAGTCACGGTTGGGGAATGTTCTTCGCCTGGCCCTTGATGGGGCCCTTCGCCTCAGGACAGGCACCGTCGCGCCGAAATGCAACCCCGGGGAAGTAATTACCTTCATCTAGGTGCTGGCGGCAGGTCTGATGCTGCCCTACTCTGAGTTCTTCCTCACTGTTCTCCACTTCTATGAGATCCACCATCTTCACCTCACTCCCAACTCCATCTTCATCCTTTCCACCTTCGCATACCTCTGCGAAATGTTCGTGGGGGTGATGCCGAATCTTCCTCTCTTCCGATACTTCTACACTCTCTGCGGCTCCACCAATGGTGGGGTTGTGGGGAGTTGCCATTTCCACCTCCGTGATGGCTCAGCCTCCCGCTACATCCCCCTCTAGATGAAGAGCACCTAGAAGATGTGGCAGAACGAGTGGCTGCACATCGCCGATGATAGCAGCCTTGACGTCCTAGAGCTATCGTCAGCACCGGCAGCCGTCATCGACAACTGGGGTTCCCTCGTCGAGGAGACGGTTGAACTCCGGTCCATGGTGGCCCGTATCGACCAGTTGAGAGCTTCCAAGCTGACCGGGGCGCTGGTCATCGGAGACTTTGTGACCCAACAGATCAGCCCCCTGCGGCGATGCGTCAAGCCGACCTGGCAGTACACCGGCAATGACGACGTGACCCGCACGTACCCAGGCCGTAAGTTTTCGCCCGTTTTTTGCTTGCCTTGACTTTGTAGTCGCCAATAGCTAGTTGATGTCTTTTGTCCTTTGCCAAGCACCGGGAACTTGAGCGCCACTGGGGTCGAGGCCTGGATGACTAGGTTACTTCCACAAATGCCGAGCAGCCTGGGCTTCTCGACCGAAGCTCAACCGCTTTGCCGACTGCCACCGGTGGAGCGGCACGAGATCATCGCGGGCGTCCCTTCGATGGACTCCACCGGGAAGGCTGTGGTACCACCTCGAGCCCCCTTGACGATAAGGGGGAGTCTGGCTCTTGCTGATGATCGGAGCATAGGGAAATGGTCGGCCATTGCCGACGCTTCGGGCCTGGACCCGAAGAGACCCTGCGCCATGGGCATCTCTTCTTCTCCCAGCCCTTCCGTGCCTCTGAGTACGGTAGGGGCTGGGTCTTCTACTGGCGCCATCACGCCTTCCGCTAGGAAGGACACTATGCCGCCGCCGTCGTCGCCTCCGCCTCGGCATCGCATCGGCGCTAAGCGCCGTGTCGATCAAGACGCGACATAAGCGCCGGGCCCAGAGGGCTAGCGCTTCACGCTTCTTCTGTCCGCTTTGGGGGCTAGGGTTGAAAATGGGTCGGTATTACCCATCGGGTATCGGATACGGGTAGTGTTTTTACCCGTTTTTTCGGATACGAATTTAGGTATTTTTTTCTCGTGTCGGATACGGATAGTACCCAGATAGCTGAGCGTCGGATTCGGGTCGGATTTGAAGTGAGTACTACGGACAAATATCAGGGATCTCGAATCGAATCTGGTGCAGGTGTTCGTGTACCCTGGAGGTCCTACGCAAGGAGAGAAAAAAGCGACTCTGTGATTTCTCTGCAGACGAGATAGCATTCTAGTACTTATTAAAGCTACCAAATCAAATCAATATTTTATGAAAATGTTTACGATATCGGCAAGATGAGGTTTGATATCCATTAAAAATTTCATGGTAAAATCTTGTGTATAAAAATTATCAGAATTACGACAATGCTTTGTCGATTTTCTATTTCGAGTTTGATTTGATTTATGACCAAAATGTGGTTAATATTTTATTTATATTTTTATTAAGGTTTATAATTAAAATATTTGTATTCTATAAATTTTTGAGATTTTTATATTTTACATTTTATTTATAAAAATTCGACATTGCTATTTTCAGATTTATTTACTTTTAGTTTTTGAATTTGTAAAAGCTTCAAATATAAGTTTTAATTTTTAATATTTTTACGAGAGGTGGATATCAAGTTGATGTCGGCATGGTAAGAATCTTGACTTTAGAAAAGACATAAATATTTCTACACAAATCGACAATATCAAGATTGATATCTTATCTTAGGATTACAATTTCTTTTTAATATATTTTATCACATAATTTGATCATATGTGTTAGTTAAATTATTTTTATCACATATTTTGATCCTAGGTAGTTTCGTGATTATTAGACTAAGTGCAGTTATCAAGTATTATACCCGTCAGTACAATATCCGGTATCAGCTTTTCTACGGTTAAGTAAATACTTTTTATCCGTGTCCGTATCCTACCCAATTTTCCACTACCCGTGCAGTATCCAAAAAAAATAATTAGGGTAGGATACAGGATGACCTACTATCCGACCGTATCCGACCCGTTTTCACCCCTATTGGGGGCACTTCTGCCACGTAAGCTTCTTCTCTTCTTTTCTTGACATATTCTTGCGTTTGTTGGTGCTAACTCCTCTTCTTGGTGTCTTGAGGCGGCCCCCAGGCGGTGCAGTGGTCGGATGACCACGCCGCTGCTACCACGGGGTTGCTGCCTGCTGACTACCATCTGCTTGACCATTGGGCGGGACCGGTCGCCCACACGGTCGTTGCCTTCTACTCGACCCTCCGTCCCGCTCCTCCGTGCTCACCACCGGGCTTGACTTGGTCGCCGAAGTTAGCCGTGGTTACCTCCCTCCATGACAAGCGAGCGGCGTCGGCTGTGGGAGGAGCCGGCGTTAGCGGCGGAGAAGATATCCTTTGGTGGCAGCCGAAGCTACTTAGGCGCGAGACCGAAAGGTCCGAGGAGAAGTGCAATGCGTTGAGTGCGAAGATGGGCCACAATTTGCGCAACCTCGTCACCATGCTCCGCCCCGCATTTAAGCACATGGTTAGCAGCTTACAGCCGTTGGGAGTGACGGTGAATGGTCCGCTAGAAGAATCAGAGGCACATTACACTCATAGTGTCACCCTAGTCGCTGAAGCCCTAGCAGCCTTCTAGCCTTCATGAACCGCTCACTTGGGAGGCGAAGTCATGATCGCCTAGCAGGCTTCATCTTGATGTCTTTGCACCCGCCGACGACTCCTTCGACCCCATGGCGGCCGATTTGGGGTGGAGTGTGACCCGCCAGCGCCTGGCAGAGTCAGGCGGCGAGTCGTGTGCAGTTGATGGAGATGGTGCCTCCGCCAACGAGCCAGCCGAGGAGTGGAAAAAGAAGGGCGATCTGGGTGATATAGAGATCGCCGACGATTAGCTCGGGCGACTGCCTTTGCCGTCTTCTTTCTTTTTTTTCTTCTTCTGTGTAAACATGTATATAGGCCTTTCGGCCATTATGAATGATAATACCTTGCTTTTACCTGTTGTCTGCCCTTCCGTGTGCTTGCTCGTGACTTGTTCGATTCAGTACCAAGCGACCAGCCCCCGAGCATTTTGCATGGACCCTCTGGGTGACCAGGTGGATAGACATTTAGGAGTCTTTTCTGCAATCACACAGAACCACTCCAAACATGAGCCAAGGTTAAACCACGCTTGTTTGGAAATAAACAGGCAAATAGGCACACAAAGCCTAAGTCCCCCCATCGAGTGGGCGGGAACTACATACTAAGTTGTCATTTTCCTATCACCATTCAGAGCTTAATCCCTTGTACTTTACCAAGACTGAACTAGGGAACTGCGAGGCTAGGGAGCAGGTCACGTAGAGGCAGGGCAAATGGTGAGCGGAACTCGGCCACGAAGCACATGGTGGGCGGATCATAGCCCTGGCTGCCGTCTTTGCCACTTTGCTAGGCGCTCGTTCGGACTCGGCACAAAAAGCGGAAGTCCACGGTATCGCTAAGGGACCCTTGCCATCCTTTTGGACCGAACGGAGCTGCGGGGCTAGAAGAGCGGTCGCGTGGAAATATTCAGGCAAATGGTGGCCGAAACTTCGACCATAAAGCACCATGGTGGGCGGAGCATGGCATGACGCGCACCATGCCACACACACTAAGAGCCCATCCGGGACAGTCTGGCCAGAGTGTTTAAAGGGATTGCCAAGGGGCTATCAGGTTACTGGTACTTATGACAACCAAGTATGGCACAAAGGCATAAGCAAGTCGAATGGATCAAAATGGTAATCAGCGCATCTCTTGAGCATGTGGGGTGCAGAGATCAGCCGGAGAGTCTGCTTGACCTGTTTAGCTAACTTGAAGCGAGCCATAGAAACTTCTGACATCTTGACGTCGCTCGATATGTTGTTACTTTCCCATCGCCATCAAGACTTATGCCCTTGCCATATTTGTGGGACCAAGCGAGGAAAGCTGAGGGCTAGGGAGGCGGAGTCACTAGGCGGGGCAAATGGTGGGCGAGTTTTGCTTGGCACCATGGTGGGCGGAACATGGCCGTAGCGCCGTGCGTCGCACACACTGTTGGCGCTGTCAAGGCCCTAGCCACAGAGGCTGGGGTCCATGCTATGGCCAAGGCAGCAGAGATCTTGGTATCCATGACAACCATGTGAGACAAGTCACAGGGTAGAACTTCATGACGACTCTATATTACGAGAGTTCGGCTCCCAACCGTCTTCATGGCTAATCAAAGCGCTGCAGGTCATGAGGCAGAGACCACCTTGAAGGGGCCCTCCCAGCAGAGACGGGTTGTCGCCATGACCGCTTGTGGCGGAGTCGGCTCAAGGCAGTGCGCCTCTGCTTGATGTTCTCTCACGAACCCGGGTGGCGTGGTAGCGCTAGAGACTTTGCTGGTACCAGGCAACACGAAGTGCCGCCCGATCTCATACTTCCTCCAGGAAGTTGACGTTGTCTTAGCGTCGGTCTTCCTGGTCTTCTTCGTTGAAGGCGTCGCATAGCAGCCAAGGAGAGCTCGTAGGCGATGCAACCGGCGCCATAGACGAGGAAAAGCAGAGTCTACCCGATCCTGCAGTGGGTGTGGTTCAGAGAGACCACAGCAGTGTCGGAAACTCTTCCGCCCATCGTGCTCCGCGCTTGCGGAGCCGGTCGAACGCCCTTGTCTTGAGGCCCCTCAAGACCAGTGCGTTGGCGTGCTCAGCTTGTCTGTTGCTTCGCGGATGGGCCATGGAGGCAAAACACACCTTGGTGCCCATCTCTTCACAGAAATCCAAAAGCTATTGCGCTAATGAATTGGAGTCGTTAGCGGTTGATGATCGGTTGGCAACTCCAAAGTGAGTGAAGATCCGCGCATGAACACGATATAGCGGTGGCGTAATAAGCGCCTTTAGCTTCAACCCATTTGGTGAATTTGCCGATGGCGGCGAACAAGTGGGTGAGCCCCACAGCCGAGAGCGGGCGAAATATCGGCCCGGACGCGACGTCCATGAGGCGGGATGGTTCTGGCTTGGGCGGAAGGTGGAGTGCGCTTGGCATGGAATTGGCATGCCTCACAACTCCTTACCAGCTCACAAGCACCACGGAGGCGATGGCCAATAGAATCCTGGCGGTAAGCTTCTGCAAACCGGTGTCCGTGGACATATGGCTCCCTTACATGCCCCCATAGATATCGGAAGGGCTTGCTTCACAGCTTCGAGTGATGCACTTCAGGAGAATTATGTTTATACTCTAGCGATATAGGTCCCCACCTATCAAAGTATAGCACTTGGCCTTGCGTGCAATTCTGTCAGCTAAAGCATCATCATCGAGGATCACTTGATCACACAGGAAGGCCAGGATGGGATCCATCCACTGACCCCCCCGACCAAGTGTGGCGATCTTGTGGTGATCGCCTGGGTACTCCGCCTGGCCGGGCGTTTCCTAAAACCGCCTTGGTGGTGTTACCGTTCATACTCCTAGGCAGGGAATATAGCGAGCGTCGCGGCCCCACATTGGGGGCCAAGATGGGTCGTTGACTCTGTGAGCTGGGGATATGGCGGCCGCATTGTCGGCCCGCCGAGTTGAAATTGAGACAGATGTGTCACTTCCCCTCACGGGATCGAGGAATGTGGCAACCATGTCGTCGACCCCGCCAGAGCTAGGGACCGAGACAAATGTGGTGCCTCCCTGCCCAGAATTGGAAGACAGAACAGCCGCACCATTGGATCCGCCGGAGTTGGGGGTAGCAATGGATGGTCGCACAAACCTTCTTTCGAAGACTTGGACGAACGAAACCGTCATTGGCCCCTTGAGCGGGGTGACAATGGGCGATCGGGCACTATCGTCCTGCCGAAGATCGAGGCGATAGATGGTCTCGCAAGACTCCTTCGGAGGCGGATGGAATATTAGTGCCATCGGCCCGCGGAGTTAGAAGCGGCGATGGGCCGGGTGGGCAAGCCTTTCTTTAAATACTCCAACAGGAATAGAAGCCTTTGACGAGGCGAGTTATGAAAGCTCGTTCACCAAATGATTATCGCGCTGGGGGATATGGATGTACCCCAGCCCGTTGAAGTGGCGCTCCATTCTCCTGACTTTCGCCAAGTAGGCGGCCATCACGGGATCAGAGCACTAGAACTCCTTTCGCGCTTGGTTGACGACGAATAGAGTCGCCTTTGATGTGCAGACGCCGGATGTCGAGTGCAGCAGCGGCGCGTAGCCCCGCCAGCAACCCTTCGTATTCGGCGATGTTGTTGGTCGCCTTAAAGTCCAAGATGATCCGATACCGGAGGATGTCCTCGATCAAGGAGACCAGGACAAACCCAGCCCCCGCGCCCTCGACCCGGAAAGTGCCATTGAAGAACAGGGTCCACGGGGGGAGCGTGGGTGCTTCTTCAGCTTCAGGAATGGTGGGAGTCCACTCGGCGATGAACTCAGCCATCCTCTGACTCTTAATGGCAGTGCGCGGGCGAAACTTGAGGCAAAATTCACCTAGTTCCACCGACCACTTGGCGACGCGACCTTCGACTTCACGGTTGTGGAGTATCTCTCGAGGTGGGTAGGCTGTGACCACCGTGATCTCCCGTCCCTGGAAATAGTGTCAAAGCTTCCTGGACGCCACCAAAATAGCGTAGAGCATCTTCTGGGCCTGCAGATATCTGGTCTCCACGTCGGATAGCACCTTGCTGATGTAGTAGACTGGTCTCTGGACACCTTCCCTCTCCGCCACTAGCACCGCACTCACTACCGTCGGGGTAGCCACGATATATAGGAGCAGCGGCTCGCCGGGAGTAGGAGTGACCAGCACCGGGGGTGAGGAGAGATATTTCTTCAGGTCTTCAAATGCTTGTTGGGCTTCAAGCATCCATTCGAAGTGGTTGGTGCTCTTCAATAGCTTGAACAAGGGGAGACTTTTTTCTCCCAGGCGGGTGATGAATCACCCAAGGGACGTCAGGCAGCCAGTCAGATACTGGACATGCTTGAGTCTAGTTGGCGGCTTCATGTGTTCGATGGCGCAATCTTGTCAGGATTGGCCTCGATGCCTCGACTGGACACGAGGAATCCCAACAGCTTCCCAGAGAGCACGCCAAAGACGCACTTCTCGGGATTGACCTTCAGGTGATTCTTCCTGAGGTTGGCGAAGGTTTCCCTTAGATCCTCAATCAGCCCTTTGCTCTTCTCAGTCTTTACCGCCAGGTCGTCGACGTATACCTCCAGGTTCTGCCCGACCTGGGGTCAAAAAGTGGCGTGCATGGCATGCTGATAAGTAGAACCGGTATTTTTTTAAACCCAAATGGCATTCGAATGTAGCAATAAACACCCATAGGGGTTACAAACGCGGTCTTCTCTTCATCTTCTTTCGCCATGCTGATCTGGTGGTACCCGTGAAATGCGTATCCGAAAACCTGGCGGCTTGCACCCTCTAGTAGAATCTCGATCGGTCGATCTGCGGCAAGCGGTGCGGATCCTTCAGGCAGGCCTTGTTGAGGTCGGTAAAGTCAACACACATTCGCCACTTCCCATTGGATTTCCTGACGAGCACGCAGTTGGCAAGCCATTCGGGATGAATGACCTCCCTGATGATACCCGCATGCAGCAGCTTTTCCACTTCCTCGCGGATGGCATCCTGACGCTCGGGGGCCTGGCGCCGGACCTTTTGTCAGACCGGGCGTGCCTCTGGGAGTGTTGCCAATTTGTGCTCGATCACCTCCCTGGGGACCCCGGTCATGTCGGACGGTTGCCAGGCAAACACGTCTGCGTTAGACCGGAGGAAGGTGATGAGCGCGTCTTCCTATTTGGTGCCAAGGTTGGCACCCAGCTTGACGGTCCTCTCGGGCTCGGCCACGCTCTGGGGGACCACCTTAACCTTGCCGGACGGACCGGGCGAGGCGCGGGTCCTCACCAGAGGGGCTCCCGAGTAGACAGCGTCATCCTGCCTCGCACAGGTGGCGCTCTCTAGGTCCAAGGCTTGCTTGTCGCAGCGCAAGGCCTCTGGATTCTCCATTTAGATGCTCGTGGGACCTCCGGGTCCCGGTATCTTCACCACCATATAGGCATAGTGGGTGGTCGCCATGAACTTGACCAACGTGGGTTGGCCAAGTAAGGCATTGTAGGGGAGGTCGAAGTCAACGATGTCGAAGTCCACCAACTCCGTGCGGTAGTTGTCCACGTTTTCGAATGTAACGGGAAGGCCGACTTGGCCCAGGGGCATCGAGCTAGCCCCCGGGGTGACTCTGTAGAAGGGCGCGGACGCAGCCTCCGCCGGGATCTGAAGAACCGGGCATACAGGGGACAGGAGGTTGATGGAACTCCCCCCATCGATCAGCACGTGCCCAAGCTTCACATTCCGAACCGTGGGCGAAAGCACGATCGGAAGGTGCCGTAGGCTGGCCATGCTCACAGGGTGATCGGTGCAACTAAAGGTGATCGGCTCCTCCGACCACCTCAGTGGCCTTCCAGGAGCTTGTACTTCGTGTTGGAGGCGTGGGTGGCCGAACCACCA
Organism: Guadua angustifolia; assembly: GCA_036346375.1. Taxonomy (NCBI): domain Eukaryota; kingdom Viridiplantae; phylum Streptophyta; class Magnoliopsida; order Poales; family Poaceae; genus Guadua; species Guadua angustifolia. Next base: position 48,539,266 of record CM070510.1, read on the forward strand.
TTGATGTAGGCCACCCTATTCTGCACTTGCTGGAAGGGCAGCTGGAAGGAGTCGTCGCCCTTGTTGTCGTCATGAGGAGGGCGGCGTTCCCTGAGCCACTGCTCCACCTTCTCACACACGACCTGACAATTATCCAAATCGTGTGCATTAGTGTTATGGATAGGGCAGAAGACCTTACCCCTATTTTCCTCTGATGGTGATCCTGCGATCGCAAGTGATGCGTCCGCGTGCTTGACTGACAACTGTTCTGCGCTTTCGGCGGCCAAGACCTGACCGGACTAGGCCATTGCGCGCTTCTTCTTGTTTGCGGAACTGGGACCTTTCAAGGTCCCGACCTCCTCCTCCGCGAAGGCCGCTATCCATTCGGCGATCGTTCCCTCGCCTCCGCCGCTTAGAAACACACTTGTGCGCCAAGGCGAATAGCTCAGACGTGATGGCGATATCGTGGGTAGCCATCTTCTCCCGCATCTTGCGCTCTCGCACGCCTCTCCGGAAGGCGATGATGACAGACTGGCTGGAGATCTTGGGGATTGTGTTGTGGCAGTGGCTGAATCGCCGGATAAACACAGCAACGACTTCCCTCTCTTCTGTTCGAGGGCATGGAGGTCATCCTCCACACCTGGCTGGGCGTAGGAGCCCTGGAAGTTGGTGACGAACTGGCCACACAACTCTGCCCATGAGTGCACCGACCCCTTCGGGATGTTCATCAGCCAAGAACGGGCGGAGCCCACCAAGGCTGTCGGGAGATAGTTCGCCATGACCTTCTCGGAACCACCAGTAGCCCGCACCACCATGGTGTAGATCTGTAGGAACTCCACCGGGTTGGTGGTGCTGTCGTACTTCTCGATGGTTGTCGGGCGAAACCTTTCCGGTCATGCGACGCGGCGTAGCCAGCTGGAGAACGCCTGGCACCCCACGTCGTAGGGAGAGTCGTCTTCTTCAGGAGCCATCCGCTTACCACGGTCCTGCTCCTGTTTGCAGCGATCTTTGTAACTTCGACGCCGAGTCACCACGCGCTGACCGTCGCTCCTTCAAATGCGCGGGGCCTGCGCCTTGAATGCCCTTTCCCTTGCTTCGCCCAACATGACGTGGGCGTTCCTCGCTTGGGTGGCTCGAAGCTTGCGTCGCTCTGTGCTGACCGACCACGAAGTCTTGGAGGTACCCGTTCGTTCGTACACCTCTCGCAGGTGGGCCACATCAACGAGGCAGGCCATGTCCCGCAGCCATGGCGCTACCGGGGTGTCGCCCCCTAGCTCCAACGGCGGGTGCTCCAAGAGGAGGTGGGCCGCGTGCAAGTTCTGGGCCACGTGCAAGTTCTGGGCTGGTGTGGCCTCCTCCATCACTAGTCGTCGTTGGACCGACTGTGCTCCCACCGCGGTGGGGGTGCCACCGTCTTCTACGGAAAGCGTCAGACGGTCCCCTGCCTGATGGGAGCGTGAAGCCTCCATCTTCGCTGCCAGTGCTTGACGATTTGCTGAAGAAAACAAAGGGTGAAACAGCTATTACCACCCCTACCTGGCGCACCCTGTCGGCGTGGTTGTGCCAGATAGTATTGGTTTGAGTGTATAACCGAGTTTCGGTAGGGGGTTTTTCGCAGCTACGTCACTCTCGTCTCTCTTCTCTACTCTCTTCTCATGATGAGCATGACAGGAAACTCAAGAACACACAGGGATTTACACAGGTTCGGGCCCCCGATGCAGGTAACAGCCCTACGTCCTGCTCAAGCTCGTGTTGATCTAGTATGCCGCTTGTTCTTAGTTCGCCCGATCTTTCGATCGTTCGAGCTAGGGATTTCCTTTCTGTTGTCCACTGATCGACCGACCTCCTCGCCTCATGCACACTAGCTCCCTTATATACTCTCGAGACTAGCTAGAGCAAGCAGAGGGAGTGGTTTTACATTAATTACATTGATGGTGTCTAGTCCTGTCGCTACTGTCCCTTAGAGCCTCTTTGTCTACGTCGTTGCTTGACGTTGCCTGTCTTCGGATCGCTTTAGGGGAGTGGTTCGGACGCTGCGTGATGAATGCCTGGTACACGTGTCTCCCCGTCTCGCCTTGGGCAGTGTAGATGGAATGGGAGTTGGTGAAGCTGGCTCGGTCGGAGGGACAGGTCATCATAGCGTCAGGGAGCCATGCTTATTTAATGGCTTCCAAGCGCACTGTAACGGCTCCCCACGCATTTAATGGCTCCTATGCGCATTTAATGGCTCCCATGCGTATTTAATGGCTATGATACGGTGTGATCCTGGCGAAGGCTTCGGGTGGAAGCCTCCCAACCCTATCTGCGTAGATGACTGCTAATGGGCCCGCCTGCTGGTCGGATGGCCACGTGGCCTGGTCGCCCGACTGCTCGCCGAGCGGCCACATGTCCTGGTCCTTAGCGGGCGTGATCTCGTGCGCCTGGTGGGACACAGTCATGGCCTAATCGCTGGCGGCCACGTGTCCTGGTCGCCCGCCAAGCCTCTCTTCAACAGGTTGAGTCCTTTGCACAGGACTTTCTTTGATCTATATCTTGTGCACGCGGTCCCATCTAACAGCGGTGGAGAGAGTACCCCGGTGTAGAATACACCGACAGGACTCATTCAGTTTTATGATTTCTACGTATGCTTAATTGGTACTAACCTTTTTGAAATATGTTCACATAGGTTGAGTGCCTTTAGATTGCTCCCTCTAGCTGGGATGGTGGAGGCCATAGTCACTTATGCCTAGGATAAGCGTGCTATCTCCCAGAGGTTCCCCAATCATGGAAGCCTACTCACGGTTCTTGTCAACCACTAACGACTAGAGACACACACACCTTTCACTTGATGCGCGGGAGATGGCTCTGACGCTAAAAGACTTGAGTTACCTTACCAGCCTTCCTTAGACTTGAGTTACCTTACCAGCCTTCTTTACACCAGGCACATGGTTGTGCCTCAAGATGTGGACCCAAACTGGTGACCTCAACTGTTTGTGAGAGTCCAGAGCATGCTATCAGCTAATGCCAATTATAGGGACTTTTTGGGTTGTTCGGTTGTTTGGCTTGCAGTTTTGTACCATAGGAGTAGTCGGCAAAAGTGCACTCCAACGAACCAACATGCCTTTTTGTATTTCCTTCCCTATTTACTGTTAATTTTCACCAGCTTGAATTAGTATGTTCAAATCAATTGACAAGTTTTTGTCTACTACTTCACAACTTCATATAGCTCTTCTCAATATGACGAAAAGTACGCAACATCTTTTCGTTTATGACTTGACAACTCCACTAGTTTGCGGTGAATGAATTCACAAATAGCAATGGTCATGTCGGTGACTTGACAACTCATAGAAGCTTTATCAGTGAATTTACAACTCCTAGTAGCCTTGCCTAGTGACTTGATAACTCACACCATCTTTTCTTAGTGTCTTCACAACTCGCACATGCTTTTATGGGTGACTTGATAACTCCCGCAAGCCTTTATCAGTGACCTGACCACTCACACATGCTGTTATTAGTGACTTGGCAACTCCTAGAGTTTTTTTATCAGTGTCTTGACAACTCATACATGCTTTTATCATTGACTAGACAACTCATATAGGCTTTTACCAGTGACTTGAAAACTCCAATGGGCTTTTATCAATGACTTCATAACTCCCAGCAGCTTTTCTTAGTGACCCAAATTTCTCCTGCAAGGATGCACCAGTGCCATTAGAGTTCCCATACACAAACTGTGAATACGGTACTCTGGCATGGACCATACAATCCATACATCTAGACACTGCCGGACAGGCTTACTACCTTCGCTTAAATCAATGTCATGTATTTTGTATATTTCCCACTTCATGTAGCGATTTTCGTACCACTAACTTCATCCACACATAATCCCAGGAGTCAGAGCAGTGCTATTTCTTCTAATGGATTGACAGGCTATATAAGTACAACAAGGGGTTCATTGAGCAAAATATTTGTCTGCACTACCCTAAAGCACCCGAGGTCTTCACTCGTTGAAATCTTAAGCCTTAAAGTGGGAAGATAAAGGAAAACACCGGCCAGTCTATCCTAAATCGACATATTTTTGGAACTCTGCGGTGAGTTTCTAGCAAAGCAAAAGGTGCGAGTGGTCCATGATGCCACAGGCCCACAGCTAAAGGCTAGGACACGTCGACTAAGGTGGACTCGGAAGAACAATATTGGGTGGATGTTTACGAGAGTAATTGAAAGAAAGCTAAGGCCTATAGCCACCCTAAATCCAAGGGAATGGGGCTGATGGATGTCGATGCCATAGCAGGATGTGAGGACAAGCCTAATATGGAGCCAAAACACCAGCTTTGGATGGATGTGTATGTGGGTGTTTGGAAGAAATCCAAGGCCACAAACCATGCGAAATCAAAGAGAAAGGCGCCGATGGATCCTCATGCATAGGATCCATTACTGCTAGCCTGACTTCTTTTCTATTCCCATGTATTAGATTCCAAAAGGCGCCCATGTATCTTACATATAATTTGTGTTGATGGTTCATGCTTGATGCCATTTTTATCGTACGAGTAGCAGAGCAAACATATGCATCGAACCCAACTCTACGAGCCGTGTAATTCACACCTTTCTTACAAAATTGTATGTCGGGTTTCATTTGGTTTGTTTGAAGAAAAAATATCACTACACCTTATAACATGCAAAGAATGAACTCCTAGGTTATGCGACGTAAAGGGTTGACTATATTCTCCTTCCCTAAAGGAAAAATATTATCTACTTCAATACAAGGCTAATTTCGGTGTTTCTATTTTTTTCTACCGCCATATGGACTAATTTTTAATATTTTTATAACTGCAAAAATCCTCTATCGCCAATTTCAGTGGCAACACAACCTCTGTCGCTAGTTCAAATGGTGACAGAGCTCTGTCGCCAGTTCAAACATCGATATCGCCAGCTAAAATGACTTCAAACATCGATATCGATACCACATTAGCATTTCACTAATTCGATTGATGACAGAGGCATTATGCCAAATTGAAACGGTTGTAGAGGTATATTTCTATAATTTTTATTATTGTATTATTTCTATACAATTATTTAACATTTTGATTATTTTTAAAAATTCCTACTTTTTGTTTCGTTGATGTAGCCTAGCACATATCGGCGGTACAATATCAACAATTCTGGAGGAACCTCTGATTTTTTAAAGACACTACACTACTGAGCGACACATCACTATCACTTTATACGTAGCCGGTTCTTAAGTTTTAAAAAAAATGATTGTGATAAGTAACCCGGAGGGTGTTAGTAATAATCACTATCGGTTACGAGATTATAAGTGATTGTGATGTAGCATCGACACATCGAATCGGTTCTCTACTAAAGCGTGATAGTGATGTGCACGGTCATCACTATCGGTTCTTTTCATAGAAGTGATAGTGATGTGCGTGATCATCACTATCACTTCTATGAAAAGAACCGATAGTGATGACCGCACATCACTATCACTTTTTAATAGAGAACCGATTACGATGTGCACATGGTCATCACTATCGGTTCTTTTATAAAGCGATAGTGATGACCGTGCACATCACTATCGCTTGTTGAAAAGAACCGATTCGATGTGCTCGTGCTTATGACTTTAGTGATGGCCGTGCACATCACTATCGCTTTTTGAAAAGAACCGATTCTGATGTGCCTCGCTAGGTTATATATATACCACTCGCACTGAACTCTTCTCTGTTGTTGCTCTAGAGGAGATTTCTTCGCCGCCACCCGAGAAAATAGCTCATATTGTGTGGTTGGAAGCAATACTTGGGTGAGAAAATTTGAAGTGCTCATGGGTGGGTATTAAGAGGGCAAAATTGAAACCCTATCTTGAGGAGATTCCCTCTTTTGCCCTCTTTTGCGGTTTTCTTCAAAATGTGATCAACAATTCTTTAAACCCTTCAATTTTGCCTTTGGTAATTTCGATATGTCGTCAATAAAGTTTAGGTTGCCTTTGGAATTGTGTGCGTGCTTTCAGATTTCACACTCTTTATTTGACAAGCACATATCTATTTAATTTTGTAGTCACGATCTCTGTTTATATGAAATTATTATTGCTATCATGTAGGTAATTGTTATTAGAGTTTAGGCGTAACTCGTCTCCTGTTAAAGGTGCTTATTTATAAATATCTTTGAGCGAAAGGGCATATTTATAATGACGATCTCGAATTGTCCACATTTTTGGACGGTTTGAGGATATATGGTTTGAGCAAGTTCTGGTGTGTTGTACAACTTGAGTAGATTTGGTAGCGTCTCTGGTGTTCTCTGGATACACACCCTCTTGACTGTTGTCGAGGCGTGTATCCGGAGAAACGGAGAAGATCTTCTTGAATTTTCTAGAGTTGTACTGGCGGCAAGGAACTTGCCCGAACCATATATCTCGAATGGGATTAGGACCTAACCTATTTAGAGATTAGGAGTCATCGTTGGTACCCTTGTTTTGTTTAGTTGTAGTAGAAAGATTTGCAAGCTCTTGCACTAGCTATATAATTAGATTATTTGATATCATTGTTGATGTTAAAATTTATGTCTCTTATGTAGGAATTGGAAGCTTTAAACCGGGAAGAAGCTAGGTATCGATCGGGAGTACATTTATATATCTTGGAACACATCCACTATTTTGCAAAGGTAATATTAATTGAAATGATGTCTCAATATTTAAAATAGCTATAGCTAGTTGTCGCTCGATTTTCCTTAATTTATTGTGCAAAATTTAATTACAGATGGACCGTGAGGAATGGATGTATCGGAAAAGCCGTGTGAGTGCTGAATTTGAGAGGTGTTAAGGAGTTCAAAAAATTGCGAAAGGCGACATGGTGAGGAGGGTGTAAACTTCATATATTGTCCTTGCATTGATTGCACCAATCTGAGAAGATTTAACAACTCATCTCAAATTGAGGACCACGATTCGGCGTGGCCGTGAGGAATTACACATGTTGGATCCATCACGAAGAGGCAAGTAGTACCCTTAGATATACAGCGAAGATACGGTGGAACCGGATGACGATTCTGACTGATATGTTTGAGGAGGATAATTTGGAGCAAATGTTGCGGGATGTGGAGGTAATTACGAAAGAGAGTTTGAAAAGTTTAAAAGCTTGATAGAAGACGATGACAAACCGGCTGTTCACGAAGTTGCAAAGCGAAATACACCAAAGTTGGGTTCGGTCCTTGCATTGTTGAGCGAAGGCAAAACACCGTTGGGCGGATACAAGTTTCAATGCACTACTAGTTCTTCTATCGGATCTCGCTTGAGGAGAAGCGAGTTGCCAACAAGCATTTATGAAGCGAAGAAGCTACTATATCCCATGGGAATGGAAATAGAAAGGATACATGCATATTAGAATGATTGCATCTTGTCAACGCACATAAGGAGCTGCCGCGTTTGTCCAGTTTGCGGTGTGCCACAGTACAAACAAAAGAAGCGTAACGACAATAAGCGTAAGGCCGAACAACGACGGTGAAGAGGTCACTAAAGGTGCACCGGCCAAGGTATTGTGGTACTTGCCCATCATTCCCCATCTGAGCGGTTGTTTGCAAATCCGAAAGAGGCAAAATTGTTGCGTTGGCATTACGAGTCTCGAAAGGAAGATGGCAAGTGAGACACCTGGCGATTCGGCTCAATGGAGAAACATCGATTGGAAACATGAGGAGTTTGGTGCGAAATGAGGAACATAAGATTTGGGTTGAGTCTGCCGCGGAATGAATCCGTTTGGTAACATGAGCGATCGTCCTGACACTGGCGATTACATTGTGTATCTACAATCTCCTCCTTAGGCAGGCATGAAGCGGAAGTATATCATGATGTCATTACTAATCTCGGGACCCAAATAGCCGGGAAATGATATTGATGTGTACCTTGCACCATTGATCGAGGATTTGGTGAAATTGTGGAATGAGGGGGTTGTCGTGTGGGATGCGTACAAAAGAGAGCATTTCACCCTACGGGCTATGGTATTTTGCACCATAAATGATTTCCCGGCCCTTGGTAATTTGGCAGGTTATAGTACGAAAGGAGCCAAAGCGTGTCCTATTTGTGAAGAGGAGACTGAGAGTCTATGGCTGCCGAATTCCAAGAAAACTGTGTATATGGGTCACCGTAGGTTTCTACCTCGAAGTCATCGATCTTAGTAAGATGGATGACAAATTTGATGGGAAGAGGAAGTCCGTTCGGCACCGCATGACCTATGAGTGGAAGCCAAGTATATTCACGTGTAGAGGATATTGATGTTTAGTGCGGAAAAAGTAGTAAATCTGTTAGATCCTAGGACCATTTGGAAGAAGAGGTCAATATTCAGGACTTACCGTCTTTGGAAGGAGTTAGATGTCGGCATTGTATTGATGTCATGCATGTTGAGAAGAATGTCTGCGACAACTTGGTTGGCATCTGCTAAACATACAGGAAGACCAATGATGGTGTCAATGCTCGTCGACATGGCCTACATGGGAATCGGGCCCGGACTTGCGAAGATAGAGGAGGATGGAAAAGGTCCAGTACATCCTGCCGCATGCTACACCCTATCCAAGAAGGAGAAAGAAGATCTCTGCAAATGTCTTCAAAGTATTAAAGTTCCATCTGGCTACTCCGCTAACATTAAGAAGCTTGTGTCTATGGATGATTTGAAGTTGTTGGGCATGAAATCCCATGAGTGCCATGTCTTGATGACCCAAATGCTCCCGGGCCAGCAATCCGAAATATTCTCCCGAGAGGATGTTAGGTTGGCAATCACAAAGTTGTGTTATTTCTTCAATGCGATCTCTGCAAAGTTATTGACCCGATGTACTAGACAACTTACGAGTGAGGTGGTGCGGAGACTACTGTGTCACCTTGAGATGCATTTCCCACCGTCGTTCTTTGGCGTAATGGTCCACCTTGTTGTTCACCTTGTCGGAGAGATTAACATATGTGGACCCGCTTTCCTCGTTACATGTATCCGTTCGAGAGGTACATGGGTATATTAAAAGTCGTCGTGAGGAATCGGTTGGCTTTGAGGGTAGTATTGTTGAAGGTTATGGGGTGAAGAGGTTATTGAGTTTTCGTGGACTACAGGGTAAAAGACAAGCAATCGGTGTTCTGTATCTCGTCATGAGGCGGACATCTTTGGTAAAGGAACCGTTGGGTCCAAACTAATGAGTCAGAGGTTTGATATGTATTGCAAGGCACATTTCACGATCTTGCGTAATAGCGCGAAGTTCGATCCATACATCGAAGCGGCATAAGTTGATATTACGGGAAGAGAATCCACAAATGGATGAGCTTTCCATCGCACAAAACACAATGATCGATTCCTCACATGGTTCAAAGAAAAGCGGAGGTCTCCTTTAGTGAGAATGTAAAATGGTTGGTGACGGACCAAGATTTAATGTCTGAGACATGGCGAGTACGATATTAATGGTTACACCTTTTACCTTTGAGAGTCAAGATGCCAAGAGTCTTGTCCAAAAGCGATTGGTGTGAGTATAAATGCTTTCTCGATGATCATCACTCAAAGCAGTCTCCCCAACCACAATGAACTCCTACTATGGGCTGATCGAAGAAATTTGGGAGCTCGATTACGGAATATACCAAGTTCCATTGTTCCGATGTAAGTGGTACGACTTCCACATGGAGTGAAGGTCGACAAGAGAGGCTTTACTATTGTGGATCTCGATGAGACTAGCCTACAAAGATGATCCGTTTGTCCTTGTGAAGCAAGCTACTCAAGTCTTTTACGTGCGCGATCCGGCCAATCCGAGGTTGCACGCCATTCTTCATGGCAAGAGACGGATCGTAGGAGTTGAAGATGTTGTAGATGAAGAAGAGTATAACCAATTCGATGAGATACCTTCATTTGCAGATGGGGCTTGTCTTGGCGGGGATGACGACACACATGGAGCCAATTACATGCGAGTAGATCATCATGAAGGGTAGTATTGTAAATAAATGGACTATTATAGTGTATGTAAAATAGTTTGCAATGCTTTCAAAGTAAAAAATCCAAGGTGATGAATTGCTGTTTGGAGGCTTGATGGAAATGCATGCAATTTCTCTTTATGCTGCACTTTGTGCCATAATTTGTGAAAGAAAATTCCATTTGACTGAAATTATTGTTGGGAAAGCTTGTAAATAGTCGAAAGTTCATTTCGAAATTTTCATACAATTCAGATTAATTTGAAAAAGTTTTGACTTTTCTCGCTACGCACAAATCATGTCTACCAAAATGAATTTTGGCATATTTCTTGAATGAGGTCGCTTTTTCCAAAAATTATTTTATGAAAAGTTTTGCAGTATCCTGAAATATGTTTCTGCAAAATTTCTAATAATTTCAACAATGTATGACAAAGTTACGGCATTTTCTCTCTCTGATGAAATGCTGAAAATTCAGAACTTGCAGATGTCTGGGAAGGAATAGTGCAATAACCTACATCAGTGTCGGTTTTATTAAAAAAAAGTGATACTGATGACTAACATCAGTGTCTGTTTCTATTAGAAAAGTGATGATAAAGCATCAATATCGGTTTTATTAAAAAGTAATCTTCGATGATTAACATCGATGTCGGTTTTATTAAAAAGTAATCTTGATGATTACCATCGATGTCGGTTTTATTATAAAAGTGATACTAATGATAAAGCATCGATGTCGGTTTTCCTTAAAAAGTGATACGGATATGTGATTATCGATGTCGGTTTTATTGTAAAAAGTAATACTGGATCTCGATAATCCTTGGTTTAAGTGTTTTCGGTCTAACCCTAAGCATTCATCCATTCGCAGCGTGGCATAAGCGCGCCGCCACCTTCTGCCTGCCTTGCCACCGACTAGCCTACACGCCCATGCTTAACTAGGCTTATCGCCCATCGCCAACCCGACGCCCATCGCCTCGCCCGACGCCATCGCCGCCATACTGACAACTGCGCCTTCGCCTGACGCTGCCTGACGCCGCGCCCGCCTCGGCCGCTAAAGAACCGATTCTGATGAGGGGTCATCAGAATCACTTCTCTTAAAGAACCGATTCTGATGAGGGGTCATCAGAATCACTTTTCTTAAGGAACCGATTCTGATGAGGGGGTCATCAGAATCATTTCCCTTAAAGAACCGATTCTGATGACGTTTTATCACAATCGGGTCAAAACCGATTCTGATAGCTCCACCTCATCACTATCTAAAGACATCGTATCGCCATTAGAACCGATTCTAATGCCAAAAAAGAACCGATTACGATGTGCGTGGTTACGTAGTAGTGTGCAATCAATTGATTTGGTGCAATCAGTGCAATCCAACTAAGAAAAGTTTCAAAAATTCTGAAAAATCATGGATGTACATCTCATCTTACCCCATCTACATATAAAAGATGAGATGTACATCCATGATTTTTTTCAGAAATTTTTGAAACTTTTCTTAGTTGGATTGCACGGTGATTGCACCAAACTGCTAATTGCACTGAATATGCCCTCTTTATATATTTATCACCCCTCACATTTCACAAGAATCTCCATTGCTTAGTTGGTTAGAGCGTTCGCGTGCTAGTGGGGCTAGTCTTGGCTTTGAATCCGGATGGGGCAAAATACTGTAGTGTATTGGAATACTGTTACATCTACAGTGTTTTAAACCTTTTTTGATCTTCTACAGTTAAGTGCAACACATGCTCATATATTTATTACACATAGCATTTCATAATACATGCTTAGCTCAGTTGGCCAGAGCTTGCAGTTTGTACTGTAGATCTCGGGTTCGAATCCCATAAAAGTAATTATTTCCATTTTTTTATCAAATTCAACTATTTAATTGAGTTATTAAATCATGTTGTAAATTTTTCAAATTTTTTAGAAGGGTCCTCAAAGCATGCCTAACCTATCGTAAAAAAATTGGATCATGATCAAACTCGTGCGATTTTTGAAAATTATGACAATGGTGACAATGCATTTAAATTTTTTACTGATTTAGTTGAGCTAATAACTTTGCAAATTCTTGAAATTTTTTGAGGAGGGTCCTAAGAGCATGCCTACCCTACTGTAAAAAATTCAGATCATGATTAGATTTTATTAGTTTTAAAAATTCTGGCAATACAACTAATGCATTTAAAACAACTTCACTGATTGAGCTACTAAATTTGTAAATTTTTGAGAAAGTTCCTGAGAGCGTGCAACGTACGGGTCTTGTGTGCATTTAGTATATACTCAACAAGTACTACCGGCCAGTAAGTACTAGCTGCTGCCTACTGGCCACATAAATCTGCCTACTGGCATAGGTCCAGCTCCTGCAGGTGACGCCAAATTAAGCTCCTGTCAGAGACGGGTGATCTTTGAATCGATCGGGGCTTCGTGGAAAACTTGCAACCGAGAACGTGCGGTATTACCCAAAAAAAACATTTTCTGTTACCGAAAAAAACCTCTCTTTTGTGAGGTATTACCAAAAAAATCAATTTTCTGTTAAAATCTCTGCTTGTCACAATGATTCCTTCCATCCGCATGTAACATCCCAAAATTTGGATATTTTGAATTTTATAATTTATTTTGAATTTTTGAGATGTTCCGAATTTAATTGGATTTATTTGAATTTCTGGAATTAACTTTTCTTTGGGAATTAATTTCATAATAGAAAAGTTTTAATAAAATATAAATGAAGATATTTTATTTGAGTTCAAAATGTCTTAAAATATTTTCTCGAATTTTTCTAGAATTTTTCTAATATTTTTAATGCCTCAAATAATTCAAATGAATTTCTAGGATTATTTTTATTGAAAAACAATTGAAAATTTGGATGAATAATGTAACGGCCAAGCCCATTCTTTGTCTTGTACTGAAACCCTAAAAGCCGGATTAAATCCACCGTTGGATCTTCATCGGCGGTTGAAACTTGGCCGTGCCGATTAAATCGCCCGGCCGTCGGATCGTCGCCTCGATGTCTGGCGTGGGATTCATCCTCGAGCGTCGTAGCCGTTCGGAACCTTACGCCCGGCCATTACCGTCGAAGAAACGTTCGCCATTACTGCGCCGCGTGCGTCTCGCGCTTCATTAGCGGTCGCGGAGTATAAAGCAAGTCGTTCGCACGCCGAGCCCTTTCCGCATTCCAAGGACCACCACGAACGCGTATGACCTCGTCGTAGTACCGAGACGTTCCACTGTGCTTTGCGCCCTCTCCGGTGAGTCTTCATCGCCGTTGAAGCCACCGGAGTAATCCCCGCGTTGAGCCGCAACCGTGGGACCAAGCCGTGTCGCCGGAGTAGCACCGGAGCGCCATCGGAGCCGTCGTCTTCTTCCTCTCCGGCCACCTCTGCTCGCCGCATTGTCGTCGAACTCGGGAGCTACATCTACCGTTCGATCTTCGTTCAAGCGTCCAGATTCATCCACGTCGCCGAACAACAGTGAGTCTCATCTTTAGACCATAGCCGTAGGATTCACAATGGATGGCTAGGATAGTGCCACGTGCCCGTAGCGGGATCGCCCACGTGTGCTCGAAACTGTGATAGATGATAGCCGTCGGATTTTAGTTGGATGGTCTAGATCTAACCACGTAGTCACGGTAATAGTGAACTTCATCTGCAGTTGCCAGCCGTTAGATTTTGATCGTGTGACTCATATGTAGCCACGTAGTCTATTTAACTATAGCCGTTGTATTTGCTCTGATAGCGTAAGGATTGAATTAATCTGAACCATTGAATCATAGATATGCGGTTCGGATTTGTCCACACGTCGTGCACCGCGATAGCCACATCGCTGGTTACACCGCGTGAATTAGATTTAATCCTGGCCGTTGATTTTTGAATGAATGGACCGGATTCCACGGCGCGCCGGGTCAGTCCCGTGTCGACGCATGTCGTGCGAGAAATGAGGCGTCGGTGAGGCCGTTCCGGTCGATGTCGCCGATTCACTTTTAGCCACACGATTTTGATCCAATGGTCACGGTTAAGCCACGTGTCAGCACCGTAGTAGCGATCCGAAGTGTCGATGCAATCTTGGCCGTTGATTCCATCGAACGGCTTGGATTGAGACACGTGGCAAGCGCACGAATCTTGGCGTTTGACCGGGTCAGTTAAGTTGTCATTCGGGTTGATCTTCGCCGTTAGATCGTGATCCGAGGGTTGAGATTGTGCCACATGTCGACTCCGGAGTAATCAAGCCGAAGCGTCGGGATTTGATCTAGCCGTTCATTTTTAATCGCACGGTTGGGATTGAATCAAACTCTCGGTTGATAGTTCGTCACCACGTGTCACGGCCAGATCTTGACACGTGTCCTGCAGACGTCGCAGTGACGTGATCAGTGGGGCCCACTTGTCAGTGCTGGCACAGTTGATGCTGACGTTAGTAGTGACGTCATGCTGACGTCATAATTCCGATTTTTCTTTAATAGATAGATTTGGCCAAAAATGTTTTCGGTGCTGACGTCATAAATAGTGATGCTGACGTCATAAATGCCGAATTTTCCGTATAAAAATAAATGTAGAAATTCGGTTTTATTCTTTTTGATTTATTTTAAAACTTCAAATGGCTATAACTTTTGCGTTTTAACTTCGATTTGAGTTATTTCAATTTCTAAAAATTTGTAAAATCAAGATCTATTTTTCGGTGAATTTTGTAGAATTTTTAGAGTTGAGTTTGCTCTCTGGAAAATATATTTATTGTGTGAACATATGATGTGCGTAGACGTTGATTTGCCGGAGACTTACGAGGGGGAATTCTTAGAGCAAGATCAAACTTCGAATCAGGATCAGCAACTTTTTGAAGGCAAGTTATGCTTTGACCATATTGCTCCCAATTTTTGAAATGAATTTTGTTTTAAACTATGCATGCTAATACAACTAAAAGTGGATTTAATTATTTTGGGTGAATTAGCTAATCAACCAAATTGTTTATGCCACCTTGATTCATTAATCGTATGTCATGATTCCATTTATAACCTAAGTTTGGTAATATTAGTTGGATGATAATATTGTGCCAACACGGAGGCTAGGCAGTGAATAGTTGTAGCCATGCTTATAACGAGAACAATTACATTTGGATTACAAAAATAACATTGACTAAAGAATAGTGAATGCATTTTGATAAAAGGTGGAATGATGTTGGTACTGGCTGGAGTGTAGAAACACATGTGGATCTACATGAAAGATGATTACGGCAAGTGTTGCAAATAAGTTAAATAATTTGGTGGAATTGATTTAGGCTGGGGCAAGTGGACCGAGGCTTCATGCCAGGTGGGCCTGTGTGGCATTTGGTGGGTTTGAGTGATGTGAGGGCTATGTGCCAATCTGAGAGAAGGAAGTTTTGCCTTGATCAGTTAAGGACCTTACCTTGCAAGCCTTTGACCTGAGTCTCTCGTACAACCACATGTCTGAATGGGAAAACCTAGTTTAGTAGGATTCGATGTCTTACCTTTGATACCTCGGGTGGCGATTACAGGGGTAATCAGCTGTATGGGGGCGATGCCTATGCTACGGCTTGGTACCCTATCCAATGTTGTTCGTCGGCCCTATACTTCGGCTCTATGTGAGGGAAGAGATAGTGGAGGCAACACGGAGAGGTTCTTAGGCTGAGATAGAAGTCTCTGAAAAGCTTTGTTACGGTTAATCGCCTTTGTGGTGTGCGATTGTATCTTGTGGGTAAAGTGTACAACCTCTGCGAGTGAAAAAGCATTGAATAGCCGAGTCCACTGTACTGGATAATGCTCGGGGATTACAGTCAAGGGGTAGTGTTGGAAAATAAAATGGGTGGAAGGCTGTGTGCCAAAATAAATGATGAATGTTGATTAGGGACTGTGTGTCCAAAACAAGGTGGAAAACAAATTGAGAAATATAATGGTTATATGGTTTTAATGCTTTCAATCTAAATAAATAGTAGTTTAGAATATTGATGCAAAAGCAAAATAACCGATAAAAGCCACTTCTTTGAATAAGCCATGCATGTAGTAAATAGACACGCATTTTGTGCATAAATTGTTGAGTACAAGATGTGTACTCACCCTTATGGACAAACTTACGAGAAAAAGAGACTATGCACCTTTATGAAGAGGAGTTAAATCAAAGAGCCAAGAACTAGGGAAGCAAGCCTCAGTCAGGGCGTCTGTGTGACGATGGACCACTATGATGTTATTTTCCATTCCGCTGTTGAACTATATTACTCTGATTATTGTAAGCCCTGTGTGGCAGATTATTGTAAGGGACCATAAGGTCACACAACTCGTTATATACATGTTTGCAGTACTTATTTAATATTTCGCTATGTATGGTGTGATATTATACCCTGTTTAGTCTGTGTGCACTAGCGCGATCCTGGACTAGTGCAGAATACACAGAGTGTCCGGATTTGTAAATTCGGGGCACGGCAGAGGTGGTATCAGAGCATACTGACTATTGAACTTGACCTTAGGTTAGATTGGCCGATAAAGATAAGGTTAATTTCTAAAGATTAAAATTGTACAAGATTATGAGTGAAATCTTGACCAATCTTTTCTTCTTAATTAGCACCTATGCTGCAATTTTATTATTACTTTATGATTTCAAAATCTAGTTCTAACGAGGTGTATTTTGGCGAGATGAGGAGGATTCACACCTTTGGCGAAGCGCCGGAGGTTTTCTTTGCGAGCCGTAGTATCTGCTGCAGATTCTTGGAGGGCCGTGAGGCGATCTCTGAATCTTCTTGGTTCGTCTTTAAATTTGGGCGTCGCCGCTTGGGGCGTGAAGTCCTTATCTACACTCGAGACAGGGGAGAGCCGGTCGTCCGGTTCACGTCATTCTTTGGAGGTCCACCTTCGAGGTGGCATCTAGGAGACCGCGACCTTGAGATCTGCAGTGATTGCTCGCACCTACTCCGAGAGCTTGAGGGCCTTGTCTTCGCCACCATCCGCCAGGACAACCGGCCAGGGATCCGATCGGCAGCGATAACGCTACAATCACCCATTTGGTGAGGTGCGCCATCGCCAGAGGAGACCTTGGATGAGACGGTCCAAGAGCTGCAGGGGGCCCGTGACGAGATCACGGAGGTTAGGGCACGACTGCGAGAGGCTACGGAGGGCCTGGGCATTTACATCAGGAGAGTGCACGAGCTGGAGGAGGCACTGGAGGGACCGGAGCCAGAGCCGGAGCTTGAACTGCACGACCCTGACCCCGAGGAGCCCGAGCCTGAGCAGGAGGCGCCGGTGCAGGAGGCACCCGTTCAGGAGGCACCAGTGCAGGCGGTGCCAGAGCCACCAGCACCCGTGCAGGCAGCCCCGGAGCCAGCCGAGTCAATGGGTTCCTTCGTTCCACCAGCAGTGGGGCATCAGGATCAGTTCGCTCCTATGCCGTCGCACCCACTGCAGTATCCACCTGGAGGACCACAGCCTGGATGGCTTGACGACTAGAGAGTTTTTGTTTTTGCCAGAGTCGACTCCTGTGTTGAGTCAAGATATTTCGAGTCAGTCGTACCGAGTCCGTCCTTAGAACGTGTTATTTTGTTTTGAACTATATGAGCTGTTATGGTTGGTGGTTGAACAATTTTTATGGTTGCTTGATGCATGATAGGGATGTATCACAATGCCATAGGCATTTATGAGTGACCATATCCTTATAATAATAAAGTTGTGTGCTTTTGTTTAAGTCAAAACTTCTTCCTGCATAAGTATCTTGTGTACTTGTCTGTTCTATTTCTTCCTTCCTATAAACATTATTGTTCTTGGATGGTGAATACTGTGGAAACAGGGAGTGGGACAAAGTGGATCTAGCAGGATGGAAACCAAGGCAATGCAGAATCCTCAACCAAAGACCACCTGTGGATATGAGAAACTTAGGAGCATTCTGACCGCCTGAGACCCAACTCATGCAGAGCGATGATCAAAGCGAATCTGACGATTCGCGAATCAGTGCAACTAACAATAACAACCAAGCCATGCATCATGGACATCAATCCATACTGTCGGATTTTTTGAGAACCAGACCCCCAACCTTCTCTGGGAACGTCAATCCCATTGAAGCAGATGACTGGCTACGCACGATCGAGAGGAAGCTACACATATCCCAATGTGTAGGCAATGAGAGAGTTTTATACGCCTCTCACTAGTTAGAAGGAACAGCCGCAGAATGGTGGGAGAACTACTGCGCATCCCATGAGCATCCTCAGGAAATCACCTGGGATGAGTTCACTATAGCCTTCTGTTAGTACCATGTGCCGGAAGGGATGATGGAACTCAAGAAAGAAGAGTTCAGGTCTTTGAAGCAAGGGGGCCAGTCAGTGGCGGATTACTTGAACAAATTCACACAGCTTGCATGTTATGCGCTAGAGGATATAGCCACGGACAAGGCTAGGCAGTCCCGGTTCATGAAGGGACTCAACTTTGGACTTCAGGTGGGACTGATCACCCACACATTTCCGGATTTCCAGGAGTTGGTCAACAAGGCCTTAATTCTAGAAGATAAACGTAAAGAGCTGGATGACAACCGCAAGCGTCGCTTGGCACAGCAAGGAGGACGCCAGGGTCAACAGAGACCAAGGGTGGTACCTTAACAGTTCACTAGGTTCCAGCCAGGAGCAACAAAAAGACCACTTTGCTGTCTGACGACCTCTCCACCCGGAATCCACAAACATCGGCAAGAGCAGTTAGCCAAGCAATAGGAAATCCAGTAATGGCAGGAAGACATTGTTATAACTGCAACGAGATGGGGCATTTCGCCAACACTTGTCCCAAGAAGGAGGGTTACCTGCTCGCTTCAACAGGTAACACACCGCAAGAACTCCTGTCCAAGGAGGAAGTAGAGCACCCGTTCAAGCGGGAGCTGCACCCCAGTCTGTTGTGCGAGGAAGGGTGAACCACATCATGGCGGATGAAGTTCTGAACGCCACGGATGTCGTACTAGGTAAGTTCCTAGTCAACTCAGTACCAGCTACTATTCTGTTTGATTCAGGACCTTCTCATTCATTCATTTCTCAAGTTTTTGTCATACAAAATGATTTGGATGTGGTCAAACTTAAGAATACTCTAATAGTTCAGACCCCTGGATCAGAACTCCGAGCTAAAGTAGGATGTTCTGGGGTGAAATTAATAATAAATGGAATAGAGTTCCTAGCGAACCTAATCATATTAGATACTCAGACCATAGATATGATTTTGGGAATGGATTGGTTATCTAAGCATAAGGCAGTGCTGGATTGTGGACGAAGAGTAGTAATAGTCGAGAGTCCAAATGGCAAGAAGGTGGAGATTCAAGCAATTACTGTTCAGGATAGTCAATTAATGATTAACAGTGTGAAAGCTGTTGAAATGAAATATGTTTTGGTAGTGAATGAATACCCGGATGTGTTTCCCGAGGACTTACTTGGAATGCCACCACACAGGGATATAGAGTTTGTAATTGAGCTTGTACAGGGCAGCTCAATAGCCAAGAGACCCTATAGGATGTCTCTTGAGGAATTGGTTGAAATGAAGAAACAAATCGAAGAATTATTGGAGAAGGATTTATAAGGCCAAGTTAAATCACCGTGGGGAGCCTCGGTGTTGTTTGTAAAGAAGAAAGATGGAAGTTTTAGAATGTGTATAGATTATCGTGCACTTAATGAGGTGACGATAAAGAACAAATATCCCTTGCCCAGGATAGATGATCTTTTTGATCAGCTAAGAGAAGCAGGAGTCTTCTCTAAGATAGATCTTCGATCCGAATATCACCAGTTAAAAATTCGGACTGAGAACATACCAAAGACAGCTTTCTCGTCTAGGTATGGCCATTATGAATTCACCGTCATGTCTTTTGGATTGACTAATGCCCCTGCATATTTCATGAATATGATGAACAAAGTATTCATGTAATATTTGGATAAGTTTGTCGTCGTGTTTATTGATGACATTTTGGTTTATTCAAAGTCGGAGGAAGAGCATCTTTGGACATTTAAGGATGGTCTTGGAAAAGTTAAGAAAACCAATTGTATGCAAAATTGATGAAGTGTGACTTACGGAAAAGAAGGTTGAGTTCTTAGGTCATGTAATGATGCTAGCCAAAGGAGTTTGTCGATCCTATGAAAGTAGATCTTGATGTTGCATTGGGAGCAACCAAAGTCGATTACTCGGATCGAAGTTTTCTTGGTATGGCGGGTATTACCGCCGGTTCATTGAAGGATTTTCTTCAATTGCGAGACCTCTCACGCAATTGCTAAATAAAGAGAAAAAGTTTGCGTGGTCGCTTTGAGTCGAAAAGATTTTCCAAGAGTTGAAGAAGCGTTTGACTCGGCTTTGTCACGGTGTTCACCAATACTAAGGATAATTTTGATATATCTTGTGATGCTTGGCGTCGAGGACTTGGATGTGTCTTGATGCAGAGCGGCAAAGTAGTGGCTTATCGTCAAAGCGATTAAGGCCACATGAACGGAATTACCCGACTCATGATTTAGAGTTAGCCGCTGTAGTGCACGCTCTCAAAATATGGCGTCACTATCTCATCGGAAACCGATGTGAAATATATACTGACCATAAAAGTTTAAAATATATATTCACTCAATCGGATCTTAACATGAGGCAGAGAAGATGGTTAGAGTTAATCAAAGACTACTATATCGGAATCCACTACCATCCGGGGAAAGCAAATGTGGTGGCAGATGCTTTAAGTCGGAAAAAGCTATAGCTTGAATTTAATGATAGCAGAAGATCAGACTGACTTATGTAAAGAATTTAAGAAGCTAAGATTGGAAGTCATACCAGAAGGTTTCTTAGCTACCTTGGAGGTTAAGCCGACCCTAGAAGAGCAGATCAGGGAAGGTTAAAAAGATGATGAAAAGATAAATAGAATCAAATCCAAGATGGACGAAGATTTAGCCAAGGATTTTAGAGTAGATGAGCAGGGTACCTTGTGGATAAAGAACAAAATCTGCGTACCCCATAAACCTGAATTGAAGCAGTTGATATTAGAAGAAGCGCATGATTCCAAATACTCCATTCACCCCGGAAGTGCTAAGATGTATCAGGATTTAAAAGAAAGATTTTGGTGGCCGAACATGAAGAAGGAAGTAGCTGAGCATGTAGCATTATGCAATGTGTGCCAAAGAGTCAAAGCCATGCATCAGAGACCAGCGGGACTGCTACAACCACTAAATATACCAGAATGGAAATGGGAGGAAACCGGGATGGATTTCATCACCGGGTTGCCAAGGACTCAAGGTGGATATGACTCTATATGGGTTATAGTAGATCAATTAACAAAGGTTGCACATTTCATACCCGTAAAAACAACTTACTCCGGAGATAAGTTAGCAGAGCTGTACATGGCAAGAATTGTGTGTTTGCACGGAGTGCCTAAGAAGATAGTATCGGATAGAGGTACTCAATTTACCTCGAGATTTTGGGATAAGTTGCATACAGCTATGGGTACCGTCTGAATTTCATCTGACAAACCATCCATGAGCATGATGGTTAGACCGAAAGGGTTAACCAGATACTTGAAGATATGCTAAGAGCCTACGCTTTGTCATACACCACATCGTGGGATAAATGCTTGCCATATACTGAGTTCAGTTACAACAATAGCTATCAGGCTAGTTTAAAAATGTCACCTTTTGAAGCTTTGTATGGTCGACCATGTCGAACACCTTTGAATTGGAACGAGACGGGAGAACGTCACGTTTTTGGACTGACATACTCTCGGATGCAAAGGAGAAGATTGCTCGATAAGAAAAGGTTGAAGACGCACAATGCGAGCAAAAGAGTTCTGTGAGATAACCGATGCCGTGATTTGAGCTTTGAACGAAAGACTATGTTTATCTCAAGGTCACGCCACTTAAAGGAGTGAAAAGGTTTCATGCAAAAGGAAAACTTGCCCCGAGGTATGTGGGACCATTCAAGATTTTAAGCCGTAAAGGAGAAGTTGCATACCAGCTAGAACTGCCGCAGCCTTTAGCAGGAGTACATGATGTGTTCCATGTGTCGCAGTTGAAGAAATGTTTGCGAGTACCGGAGGAACAAGCACCAATAGAAGCCATTGAGTTGCAAGAAGATTTAACTTATAAGGAATATCCAGTGAAGATTTTGGATACCATGGATCGTGAAACCAGGAATAAGTCAACCCGCTTTTGCAGAGTCCAGTGGAGCAACCACTCAGAAAGTGAGGAAGATTTGAAGGAGCTTCCCAACCTCTTTCTAGTTAATACAGAATCTCGGGGTCGAGATTACTCGTTAAGAGAGGTTTGTAACATCCCAAAATTTGGATATTTCGAATTTTATAATTTATTTTGAATTTTTGAGAATTTCTAGAATTTAATTGGATTTACTTGAATTTCTGGAATTAACTTTTCTTTGGAAATTAATTTAATAATAGAAAAGTTTTGATAAAATATAAATGAAGATATTTTATTTGAGTACAATATGTCTTAAAATATTTTTTGGAATTTTTCTAGAATTTTTCTAATATTTTTAATGCCTCAAATAATTCAAATGAATTTACGGGATTATTTTTATTGAAAAACAATTGAAAATTCTGATGAACAGTAATGGGCGAGCCCATTCTGCTGTCTTGTACGAAACCCTAAAAGCGCCGTTAGTCCCACAGTTGGATCTTCATCGGCCGGTTGAAACTTCGGCGTCCGATTAAATCGTCGCTGGCCGTCGGATAAATGCGCCTCGTATGCGCATGGGATTCATCCTCGGCGTCGCAGCGTTTAAAAGCGCCGCCGCACCATTACCGTCGAAAAACGTTCGCCATTACTGGCCGCCGTGCATCTCCGCCGCTTCATTAGCAGGTGCGGAGTATAAAACAAGTCGTTTCGCACACTTCGAGCCCTTTCACGCATACCAAGGACCACCACAGAGCACGTACGACCTCGCCGTTGTACCGAGACGTTCCGCCGTGCTTTGCGCCCTCTCCGGTGAGTCTTCATCGCCGTTGAAGCCACCGGAGTAATCCCCGCGTTGAGCCGCAACCGTAGGACCAAGCCATGTCGCCGGAGTAGCACCGGAGCGCCATCGGAGCCGTTGTCTTCTTCCTCTCCTGCCACCTCTGCTCGCCGCGTCGTCGTCGAACTCGGGAGCTACATCAACCGTTCGATCTTCGTTCAAACGTCTAGATTCATCCACGTCGCCGAACAATAGTGAGTCTCATCTTTAGACCATAGCCGTAGGATTCACAATGGATGGCTAGGATAGTGCCACGTGCCCGTAGCGGGATCGCCGACGTGTGCTCGAAACTGTGATCGATGATAGCCATCGGATTTTAGTTGGATGGTCTAGATCTAGCCACGTAGTCACGGTAACAGTGAACTTCATCTGTAGTTGCTAGCCGTTAGATTTTGATCATGTGACTCATATGTAGCCACGTAGTCTATTTAACTATAGCCGTTGGATTTGCTCTGATAGCGTAAGGATTGAATTAATCTGAACCATTGGATCATAGATGTGCGGTTCGGATTTGTCCACGTGTCGTGCACCGGGATAGCCACGTCGCTGGTTACACCGCATGAATTAGATTTAATCCTGGCCGTTGATTTTTGAATGAATGGACCGGATTCCGCCGCGCGTCGGGCCAGTCTCGTGTCGATGCGTGTCATGCGAGAAACGAGGCGCCGGTGAGGCCGTTGCGGTCAACGTCGCCGATTCACTTTTAGCCGCACGATTTTGATCCGATGGTCACGGTTAAGCCACATGTCAGCACCGCAGTAGCGATCCGAAGTGTCGGTGCAATCTTGGCCGTTGATTCCATCGCACGGCTAGGATTGAGACATGTGGCAAGCGCACGAATCTTGGCGTTTGACCGGGTCAGTTAAGTTGTCATTCAGGTTGATCTTCGCCGTTAGATCGTGATCCGAGGGTTGAGATTGTGCCGCGTGTCGACTCGAATGTCGGCCGGCGTCGGATTTGATCTAGCCGTTCATTTTTAATCGGACGGTTGGGATTGAATCAACCTCTCGGTTGATAGTTCGTCTGGCGATGTCACGGCGAGATCTTGACCGTGT
This sequence comes from Guadua angustifolia, assembly GCA_036346375.1. Lineage (NCBI taxonomy): Eukaryota > Viridiplantae > Streptophyta > Magnoliopsida > Poales > Poaceae > Guadua > Guadua angustifolia. Next base: position 48,563,117 of record CM070510.1, read on the forward strand.
CTGGCCGCGTCGTCGATGGCGTCATAAGTGGGGCCCACTTATCAGTGTTGGCACAGTTGATGCTGACATCAGCAGTGACGTCATGCTGACGTCATAATTCTGATTTTTCTTTAATAGATATATTTGGCCAAAAATGTTTTCGGTGCTGACGTCATAAATAGTGATGCTGACGTCATAAATGCTGAATTTTCCGTATAAAAATAAATGAAGAAATTCGGTTTTATTCTTTTTGATTTATTTTAGAACTTCAAATGGCTATAACTTTTGCGTTTTAACTCTGATTTGAGTGATTTCAATTTATACAAATTTGTAAAATTAAGATCTTTTTATTGGTGAATTTTGTGGAATTTTTAGAGTTGAGTTTGCTCTCTGGAAAATATATTTATTGTGTGAACATATGATGTGCGTGGACGTTGATTTGCCGGAGACTAACGAGGGGGAATTCTTAGAGCAAGATCAAGCTTCGAATCAGGATCATCAACTTTTTGAAGGCAAGTTATGCTTTGACTATGTTGCTCCCAATTTTTGAAATGTATTTTGTTTTAAACTATGCATGCTAATTCAACTAAAAATGGATTTAATTATTTTGGGTGAATTAGCTAATCAACCAAATTGTTTATGCCACCTTGATTCATTAATCGTATGTCATTATTCCTTTGATAACCAAAGTTTGGTAATATTAGTTGGATGATAACATTGTGCCAACACGAGAGGCTAGACCGTGAATAGTTGCTTAGCCATGCTTATAATGAGAACAATTCTGTTTGGATTACAAAAATAACATTGACTAAAGAATAGTGAATGCATTTTGATAAAAGGTGGAATGATGTTGGTATTGAAACTGGAGTGTAGAAACCTGTGTGGATCTACATGAAAGATGATTACGGGCATGTGTTGCACCGTTAAATAATTTGGGGTGTAATTGATTTAGACTGGGGCAAGTGGACCGAGGTTTCATGCTAGGTGGGCCTGTGTGGCATTTGGTGGGTTTGAGTGATGTGAGGGCTGTGTGCCAATCTGAGAGAAGGAAGTCTTGCCTTGGTCAGTTAAGGACCTTACCTTGCAAGCCTTTGACCTGAGTCTCTCATACAACCACATGTCTGAATGGGAAGACCTAGTTTAGTAGGATTCTGATGTCTTACCTTTGATACCTCGGGGTGGCGATTACGGGGAGTAGCTGATGCGAGGCGATGCGTGCTACGGCTTGGTACCCTATCCAACGTTGTTAAATCGGCCCTATACTTGACTCTGTGTGAGGGAAGAGATAGTGGAGGCAACACGGAGAGGTTCTTAGGCTGAGATAGAAGTCTCTGAAAAGCTTTGTTACGGTTAATCGCCTTTGTGGTGTGCGTTGTATCTTGTGGGTAAAGTGTACAACCTCTGCAGAGTGAAAAACTGTTCGAATAGCCGAGTCCACGGTACTGGACAATGCTCGGGGATTACAGTCAAGGGGTAGTGTTGGAAAATAAAATGGGTGGAAGGCTGTGTGCCAAAGTAAATGATGAATGTTGATTAGGGACTGTGTGTCCAAAACAAGGTGGAAAACAAATTGAGAAATATAATGGTTATATGGTTTTAATGCTTTCAATCTAAATAAATAGTAGTTTAGAATATTGATGCAAAAGCAAAATAACCAGTAAAGCCACTTCTTTGAATAAGCCATGCATATAGTAAATAGACCTGCATTTTTTGTGCATAACTTGTTGAGTACGGTGTGTACTCACCGTTGCGGATAAACTTACCAGAAAAAGAGACTACGCCTGCCTATGAAGAAGAGTTCATCAAAGAGCCGGAGAACTAGGGAAGCAAGCCTCAGTCAGGGCGTCTGTGTGAAGATGGACCACTAGGATGTTATTTACCATTCCGTTGTTGAACTATATTACTCTGATTATTGTAAGCCCTGTGTGGCAGATTATTGTAAGGGACCATAAGGTCACATAACTCGTTATATACATGTTTGCAGTACTTTTTTAATATTCCGCTATGTATGATGTGATATTATACCATGTTTAGTCTATGTGCACTAGCGCGATCCTGGACTAGTGCAGAATACACTAGCGCGATCCTGGACTAGTGCAGAATACACAGAGTGTCCGAATTTGTAAATTCGGGGCACGACACCGCACCAACGTGCGGGCCTAATGTGCATTTAGTATATACTGAAGTACAACCAGTAAGTACTAGCTGCTGCCTTTTGGCTACTTAAATCTGACGTGCTCCGGGCCCCGGGCATAGGTCCAGCTCCTGCAGGTGACGCCAAATTAAGCTCCTGTCAGAGACGGGTGATCTTTGAATCGATCGGGGCTTCGTGGAAAACTTGCAACCAAGAAGCTGAAACTTGAGACAGTCCGTGTCATAGCTTATCTCTACCGGCTTTTGCACGGGCCATGGAAAAGGCATGCATCTTGCATACTTGTACGCTTTTGCGCTCTGTTATATATGGCGCAGTTTTCAGAGCTCGATGTTACATAATCTGCAATGTCCTTGACAAGGGTAAAAAAATCTGCAATGGTTTCTTGTGCAGTAACGTTAGATTGCTACACCTCTAGAATCTGATCATGATCATACCTCCCTCTCGTACGTAGTCGGGTTATTGAATGAAAGACACCGTGTTATTGCACCGAACTGGGCATATTGTTGCACCACCGGAGGGTAGCACTTTTCTGAGCGTGGAGAAATGTCATGTTGAATATGTTTTAAAGATGCGAAAATCGTGTAGAATTGTAGTATATATCTCTAATGATTGTTTTGCGATCCGTTTGTACCGTTGTGTATGAAATTACAAGCTTAAAGAAAGAGGAAATGAGATACATGCTAAATATGTTTTGAAACTGTGAAAGCCATGTTACTGCATGAAATACGCCGTGTTATTGTACTTTTTTGAGCACAGATTGGTGACGTCACTACCTTGAAAAAGGTAATCAGTGGCGGTTCAAACTGCCATCAGTGACGGTTTTCGAACCGCCACAGATTTAGTGCCACTGATAATCGAGGATTATTAGTGACGGTTCTAGAACCGCCACAGATAACATTATTTGTGACGGTTTTTGGATAGAACCGTCACTGATATCCCTTATATCAGTGACGGTTCTAACCAAAAACCGTCACTGATAGTACTAGTATCAGTGGCGGTTTTTGACTAGAACCGCTCGCGATAGTCCGATCTGAGAAAATAAAAAACTGGCATTTGTGGCTAGCCTCAGGCAGTGCTAGCCATGCCCTCTGTACAGAATATATATAAGAGAATTGATAGAAGTGTCATACAGTAATACCAACATACTAATACGCAACTAATATGCAACTCGAGATAAACAAAAGCATGGCACAGAACATCAAATTTCGCTGGAAAGATTAATTTGTATAATAAAGCCTTCTCAAAGGTGGTCAAGTATTACCAATATGCTAGTGTGTGTGTACATACCCATTCCAGCAGCATCAAATGGTAAACAAGCTCAATGAACTTTCCGAAGCTCTCCCAGAACTTGTTGTAGTCCTGCCGTACAAATGGAGTGTCAATACCGAGTAAACAAAAATCGGGGAAAGGAAAAAAACCAAGAGTTTGACCTCCTCCTCATCTTTTTCAGCAATCTCCTCAATCATATCGAATGTCTTCCTAACAAGTCTCTTACGCATAATTCTTACCTGAATAAACAACATAAATTACCTCCAAATGTGATAAAAAAATCACAAATAATGTCAACATTCAGAATCTGCAATTTTCAAATATAAAAGCCGACAGGCATTTTCGGTAACTTACAATTCGACTTTCCTGAAGAATCTCACGAGAAACATTGAGGGGAAGGTCATTTTCACCCTGTTTGTGAAAGTTGTATCAGTTGCAATAGAAGCGAAGTCTTTAGAAACATTAGGGAAACTAGAAGTAAGCCAGTCGGGATAACTAACCTCATTTGCCTCTTCACCTTCTTTTGGCTCTTCATCCTCTTCAATCTGTCAAGCAAGGAGGTCACATCAGTGGAAGAAATGGGAAGGCAATACATAGTATTAGCTCTAAAGAACTTGTATCATGTTCTCAAAAAAAAAACTTGTGTTGTTAAGAGAATCAGGAAGAAGCAAATCAAGACCCTACCTCAACAGTTCTTGATTTCTCCTGCCATGTATATATGGGGAATGACACAAACTGAGAGTAGTTCTTAACCAAGCCTTGAATCCTTGCAGGATCAGCAAACTCATACTTATCATCAGGCTGCATAAGTACAAAGAATGTAAGATTTTTGCTACAAAAAGTTATCCATTAAATAACACATTAGGTGAACTTACTCTTAAAAAGCAGTGTCCGAGTTCACGTGTAAGCATTTTCTCAGGATCAGTCTCATCCTTGTGTATAGATAGTAAGCATGCATGAATAACTACTGAAGCATTCAATATTTCTCACTTGGTTAGTTTATCAAACTATTACAAACACATGAAATAACTTCATATGAAAAAATAACCATGCAAGGCAAACACATGATATATTTAGAAGTGTCACTCGCATGTGTGTACACGTGTTCCTGAAGAAGACAAAAGTACATGCTACACTAGCACAACCACTGACAAAAGAAGTGGCATTGACGAAAGAAGGGGCTCCCATTTCAAAGGTACAAAGAGTTATTTACACTTTGTAATGAAATAAAATTGAAGTAACAAAAGCCTAAACTAGTTTTCTAAACTAGAAGCCTATGGGACTTCGGAGCTTGGAGACACGCGATGTGAGACATGAGTATGGAGGAGTGGATCGTTGTTGTCTTTGTCATAAAACTCACCTTTTTTGTTGATCACTTCCTTCATGATGAAGTAAGCAAGCGGAACTGAAACGGCCGATTTCGAAGGAAGCAGTCCTCAAAGCGACTTGAGGCTCTGTAAGTATGAAAAACAAAATTAAGAGAGTATATAGAAATTGAGTGGTGCGAATCAATGGGTCATGTCGGCATGGCCTGACCTCTCGTCATTGTCTTTTATTGTGCAACCTAAGATTTCGCGTATGTCTTGGCGACCGAAGTACCCACATAAATTTGTTCCTTGCGGTTGCTTGTGACCTTTGCAAAAATCGAATGAACTAAGATGTCGTCGAAGGAGCTATTTACTATGAAATCGATATAAGAATATTCCTTGCATGCGTCATCGGAAATTTAGTACGGATTGTAAGGGTTTTTGTGGTATAGGCGGTATCTCGTGCTCTTCTCACAATATCTTTTGAGCGCCTCGTTCATTAAGCGTGTCATCGGTTCAAAGTCTTTTTAGGTTTATCCGGTGGATCCATGATCGACATCTTGCTCTTTTACGGATGAATTACTACGAGAATCGATGGAACACGGATGCCATAGCCATTAGTCCTTACATCGGAATAAATACTTGAAATCAACAAGTAATTTAACTAGCTAGTGAGGAACTTACTTAAAATTGTATGGTACAAGTATAAACTCACTACTACAGAACCGGCTACCTGGCGGCTCGTAACCCCTTTAGAAGCGGTTTATAACGCTTCTAAGCAACGCGTGTGATACTCGTCGGGTATCTGGCGGTTGCTCAACCGCTTTATCTTGCTGTGGCTCCAGAAGCGGTTGGGAAGGTGTCCAGGAAGGCCAGTGGAGCCGCCACGTGGGGGACTCTACAAGCGGTTCGTGTTACAAACCGCTTGTGGAGAAGGATATCCAGAAGCGGTTAGTCTTACCAACCGCTTGTGGAGAGCAGCACTCCAGAAGCGGTTGGAGTCACCAACTACTTGTGGATTGAGTTTTCGATTATATGTATTATAGAATATGTTCTTACGGTGTTTTTGTATATCGTTTTTGACCATAAAATTAAATATGAGTGGAGGAGTTTTTTCCGCAATTAAATATATATTACATATGCATACTCATACACATGTTCACAAGCTAGCTCACTACACAAAATAATGAACTTAATAGTGTAAAAAATGGACAAGAACATACACGCAACCGACGTTTACAAGTTTGAATGATTAAAAAAAATGATTATCTAACTCATTTCTTGCATGCGTCACTCTTCGTCCTTGGTCGGCGTGGATGTAAATCATCGATTCAGCGGTGTTCAACGAGAAACCTTACGTGGAACTTCGCCATTTGGAGATACAACCTCGTCGACAATGAAGCCGATGAGTTGTTCTTGGAGTCTTGCGCCGGTGGCGCGAAACACGTTAACGTGCTCATCGATGTTGAACTGTCAATTAATTAGGCGGAAGTATATAAATATCCGATCGCATGCAATTAATTAAAATGTAAGTTGTAGCTAACAAATTAACATGCATATCGAACCTCGGCATAATGTTCGGCTCATCGCCATGGATAAAACTTTGAATATAGTGAAACACGTAGTAGCCACATAAGTTGTTTCCAGCCATCTAGCGTTTAACCTTCACGGGGAGAAATTTGAGATATCGGATGAAGAAGCGATGTGGCGCATGTATATTAATAATTGTTTTTGTAAATGCGTGCTGAGTGCTTACTATGACTTCAATTCTTTCTTGAAATCTCCTTTTGCTTCTTCTTGAACTTTGCAAATGCCACATTAAGGCGTCAATGAACCATTGGTATTTTTGGTGGATGCCTCCTTGAGTCATGAACTATAATCCTGCTGTTGTCAATCTCGATGACTAGAAGGATCTAGTGAAACCTATTTGTATATTGTAACATATGCGTAAGTAGCTAGTCGTACTATCAATGGCTTAAGAAATACAAGAACAAGAGGTTTGTGAGAACACGTACTTGAAGTTGAAGGCGGATATATACGGTTTGTAGTCTTTGTTTCAACATTGCATGCAAAAGGTATGCCTCAACTAGCGGTTTTTGCTTGTCGTATGACCGGACTTTCTCATTGACAATCGTGGGTCGATGAAGCCAATGTTCTGTTTGCCCGATCTTGTACATCGTTGTATCTCCATTCTACATAAGAAGGATAACTAAGTTAATTAGATTTTCAATTTTGTGGTGCGAGAGGAAGCAAGCGGTAAACTTAGTAGATCGACACTTACAGACACCGGCGGGACATGAAAGACACGTTGACCTCGTCTCCTTGGTACACATGGTACAAGTCATCAATTCGACCATAGTTACATGTGTTGTTCCGTGGAAGAAATGCTCATCTTGGAAGCGGAGGAGAACATTTGCTCTCCTTTAGATGCCCTTTCCATGTATCATTCATGCATTTGACGCATCTTGGTTGGGAGATCTTTTACATCACTTGGATCAATTAGCAGTTTGCCCAACTCATACTTCCATTTGGTTGGTGCCACTGGAAGATCCTGGTCTATTGATTGAGTCCGCCTCCTTCGGGAATGCCATTTTCCTCAACTCCTCGGCACTCTGCGATCTTCCGCTATCTTCTTCTTTCCACGCCGACCAGACGTGTATTTTCACTATAGCCTTTCTTATTGTCCTTTTGTAGTCGCTCATCACAGGTATGGCCGTTCCGCATATTGAAAGTGCTTCACGTTTTTTATCTATTTTAACCTTGGGCTCTGGTTTCTTTGGCGCATAGTTTGTCCGCCACATCCACTTCTACGGATGCGGTAGGTCCTCATGATCATATCATATGGCCTCTTTGGCGGTTCATTTGACCTTCTCTGGCTGCCGGATGCCGACTTCGTGGGAGGAGGTGCCGATCTTGGGATCCCTCCTTCGACATTGAGCTTCTTCCTCGGGGAATCTTTGGGCGTAATGCTTGGAGATGTTGGGTGCTTCTTACTTTGAGCGATGGCGGAGTCGAGGCTTCTTTGTGGAGCGGGAGGTGGAGGCGTGGCACAGACCACCGGGAAGCATTGCGTCTGACGATCTTTGGAGGAGTCGTGGGTTGTCGATGTGGAGGCGTGCTTGCTCTGCGGTGGCTCAAACTGCGGGGCCTCTCTTCTTTGGAGATATAACCTCCACCATCTGGAAATCGATGTACTTTTTAGCGCCAGAGAGATGAATGTGCCATGGAGGGCTGTCCAAGCTTGGTCACCGTCGCCCCGACAATCTCGAGCATGAGATCTTGATGCCCCCCCACCTCTTCTCTGTGACCTTGAGAATCCGGAGGGTATCTGGTTGCAATGGAATGTCGCTGCCTCCACCGGATAAGCCATGCCGTAAGCCACCTTGAAGGAGAGGTTCGCATATCAATGTGTAGCTTCGCCTTGGCGGCGAACCTTGATCTTTGTCCACGGGATAGCCGAACTGCGGGTAAATGCCTTTCTGACGTAACATCCGAAAATTTAATAAAGTGAAAATGAATAATTTAAATTTGAATATAATCATTTCGAGTTTCCTTGCCATTATTGATTTTATTTGGATTTCTTTGGATTTGTTCTTTGTATGAAAAAATTCAACAAATGGAATTAAAGAATGAAAAAGAGGAAAAGGCAAAAAAAATGTAAAAAGTAAAAATTTAGAAAATTGCCATGAGAACTCTGATCATTCAATTAAATCATTTCAGCCAGCAATTGAAATCTTATGCATAAAGAAATGAAGAGATAAAAGGAAAAGATAAATTTTAAATCAAAATAATGTATTTTCCGAATTCACATAAAATAATGGAATCACAAATGGAGCTGAAAATTTTATAGAAGCATTCTGAGGTCAAATCCTTTTGAAAAACAAAATTTGAAAAATAATAGACTTCAATTGATCTCAAAGAAATATCAAAATCCGAAACAAGAAATTAGATCAGTCACTGTCATGTGGGCCAATTCATTGCTACTCCGTTCCATTGGCACAATGTAGAAGTTTCAGCCACTGACAATGGACCCAGGTCTCACCTCTGCCGAACTCATCGCCCTCCTCAGTTCCGTTCGCTCCTTGCGAGTCGCTTGGCTTCGAGGCGCCTGAGCCGGCGATCACTGCCACGAATCCCACTCAATTCCTTGCGGTTCTTGGCTGTAAACTGCTCCTTAGTGACCGCAATGAGGCCCTCTCCCATTCCCCTCCACTTCCTCTTCACTTCCCAAGCCTGAGTCGCCCAAAGCTCGCCCCATTTCCGCCATTTCCAGGAAGCTCTGCTGCTCAAGCGCGAAGCAAAATCCGAGCCTTAGAGTACCCCATTTCCAAATCCCCTTGAGCTAGAGCATCACCAAGCCTCAAGCATCGAAAGCCCTCAAGAACATTCAGCCCCCTCCATGCGAAATGTTGCCGCCGCCATGAGCACCTTCTTCCCCAAGACCGGCCGTGGTGAAACAATCCGGTGAGTCTCCACCTCATTCGACCTCAAAAATAGGATCCTTGGCATCCATTAATGCTTAAATTTCTACCGATTCGAGCTCTCATGCTTTCGTTTTCTCTCCCTACCTCCTGCCATTTCATGCCCGCTTTCTCGGTCATTGCGCATCACCTCTTGTCTCCCAGACGAATCGACACCACTCCGGACTCTCCTTGCGTCTTGATGCTCCCGTCTCGTCGCCTTGGCGGACCATCACCGAAGCTTTCGTTGTGGAGCCGTGAGCCGTGCTCTTTTTTTCATCTCTGTATTTGGGGCAGTAGTCGGCCTTTGAGTAGAAAAGCTGAGCCAAAAGCGCCTCCTCACGATTGAACGCATTCCCTCTTTTCCAACCGAATTAAATATTCAAACATGAGTATCTTTTACAGTTTTAATCAAAACTCAGTAGGGCAAATTTGTATAATCATATAAAATCAGTAACATTCTTAATATGCGAAAATACTTAATTTTTGAGCTACGGATGAATTTTAGGAAATTAAATCTTCTAATGACCCTATTGTGGACTTTAAATGAAAGTTATACACCATGAGCTATAAAATGATAAAATAAACTCTTATATGTGGATCTGATCCTGAGATGTTCAAATGTGCAAAAGTATTCAAATTGTGAACCATATGTTTAAGTTACTTGCCTTATGATCACTAATGAACCCTATTATGGCCATTAGCAAAATACTAACATAATGGCTCACAAAATGATAATGTAACTTGTATTAGATTCCTAAAATAGTAGAGATCCCTGTATGTAAAAATATTTAAGATAAGGTTTAAATTGCATTCTTTTAATGAAAGAAAATGTAAATTATAACGATAGATAATTAGATAATCTATTGCGATTACAGTCAAAATAATGCAAAGCCAACTTTAAAACACTCCATGGGTTATTCCCTGCTAATACCTGAAAAAAGAATTAAAGATCATGTATATTGTAGTTGCAATCACAATACAAAATTGGTCGATTTAGCGTTATTCATCGTGATCATTTAGACTACTTCAGCAGTAGATAAAATAACTCGTGTAAATACTAAAATCAGTAAAACTAGTTTAGTAACACTCTACAAAGTTTGTGATACTATATTCTACAAAAACATCTTAATTACAGTATGCTTTCCATATAAATCAAGCTAGTTCAAAACCCTTAATCGCTAATCATGTGATTCACTTTTTGGCCGATACCAAATAGCATCAACTTTACAATGCCACTTAAGCCTTTTCAACAATGAATACAATGTTGTGTCTAAATGCAAAATAGTAAAATAATAGCTCATCAGCATTCTATGGTATTTATACCATCATAGTATGTGAAAACATTTCATTTATCATCTTCTTAGCATATAAAACTTATAAATGCAAATACCTTAAATGACCACAATCTTGCAGAAACCATAGTGCTAAGCATTTTAAATCGACTTGTAGGATAGCTCGTCTAAATGAGAATTCTATGAGGGATAGTGCAAGAATGATATATAGGATATGTACTGCTATATTTAAGGAAAATATTTTATTTACAAGCTGTTCTTTAGATAGTTTTCACTAGTACAATAACCTTAAGTGATATTGGTTCACTCTGGCGTTTTCAATTCAATTTCTTGTAATGTAAACCTTGATACCATATAAGCCTTTTAACAATGAATATAATGTATCATTAAAGCCTAAAATTTATGGAATCGACTTAGGATGGTTATGCAAAGTATACATCATCTCATTATGAAGAAATAACCATATTTCATCATGTTTTGCATACTAATCCTAATAGCCAAATAACCTTAAGTGTTAAGTTTTACGAACTTTATAATATGAATCGGTAAGAATGAAGAAATCTGTATATTAGATAATTGTAACACCAAAACCTTCTCAAATATCATGGAAATGATATTAGTAGCCTAAATCAGAAGATCTAACCAGCGTAAAGCAAATGCTAAGCGAAATCAATAAAAGATAAAGATCTAATCGCTCATCGCATAATGTGATCATTTAAGCCTATTCATTAACTTGCAAAGCAGCTCAGCTAAATCCGAATAATGTAAATAATAGTCTAGAAATGATCTTTAGGATATAATCTGCAGCAATCTAAGAAAATATTCTTATTTCGTCTTGCTTTGAATCTGAATCCTAATAGAGCAAAACCCATATGTGGCAAAGTTGCCCGAAATGTATTATGAATAACAAATCAATGAAAGCTTGCAACTAATGGTTAATTCTATTAATCCAATCAATCTTTGCATCCTGAATTCGTAAAATAAGATTAATAAATTCATAAAGAGCAATCCCTGTTCCTTTATCAGAGTTTTATTTGTTCTTACTGTCTATCTTCTTTTGCCTCTTATTGAAGTTTAGTTTCGTAGTATTTTTCCGTTGATCGACTTGTAGACCCGACGTCTCTATCTCCGTCATCGTCGTCAATCGCAATCCTCGTCTTCGCCGTAGTCGTCAAATAAGCAAGGCAAGCATCCTTTGACCATATTGATCCCAGTATTTTATATTCCATTTGTGCATCAAATTGTTTTATGCATGCGATTACTTTATGTAAATTGCTATCTTGTGGATTTGGTAGTTATACCTGTTGTCTCGTGAATCCCCTTTGATGATTATGGAAATGTGAACCTTGATAACCACAGAATAGGGCTAGACATCTCCTAATGTCATCTTGGGTATATCGATCATATTAACACCTTAGCCATGCTTTAGAATCAGCAATGTACATGATCAAATCAATATTTGTTTTCACGAAACCATTGAAAAATAGCACTGTTGGTTGCGGGTACTTTGATTAAAACCCAAAAGAAAACTATGTGTTGATGCGGCGATTATTGGTAATAGCGGGATGTGCGGCGAGGATTGCACGTAGTGTAGGGTGGAGTATCGCCCGTGTCGGATTAAGGACCGAACATCGTGTTGTATGATCCAAGAAAATCCGTACAAACCACAAGTGTTGGGACGGGGCAACCTTAAACCAATTAAGTTACCTGGTTTAACTTTGCATTTATGGAAGGCGGGAGCTAGCATAGGCCTTCCCTTCTGGGTTTGCTTGTAGGGGTTTCTACTTACCGGTGCAACGGTGTACGCCATGCTATGGGAGAGTTCCATCATTTCTATGCTCTGAGTTCTCTTTCCATAGTATGGGTTAACGTCCCGGGCTGGTGCAAAGTTAACCCAGGTAATGTAAAGGTTTTCGTCATGAACATTCTGGCCACCGTGCTTACGCTTGGATGTGAAGCGTGTGGCAAAAAGAAAAGGTCATGTCTTGTGGGTACAATTGTACACCTCTGCAGAGTTTAAATCTAATCGATTAGCCGTACCCACGGTTATGGGTGTCTTAGCGAACGATGCGAGTTAGATGTTTTATTATTTTCAAAAGGGTTGGTTCCATTTGTTTTTGCAACTGTGCTTCATGTCAAAGGGCCGGCGAGTTATGGATTCGAGGAATGTGAATGTTTACGCGCTCACGTCATGGAGGGCTGTGAGTGTTATTATGCTTTACTTATTTGTTATCAATAAATCTTGCTCTGTAAATTCGTTTGCAAATAACTTGATTTACAAATTCAAATTTTGCTTTATGCAAATTAATCGTAGTAGCCATTCCTTTGAAATGGCTGCATATATTATAGGTTTTGCTCAAGTCTTCTTTGAAAGTCGCGTAAAGTACTCACCCTTGCTTAATTATATTGTAGGTAGATGAGTTAGCGAGACTTGAGTCTCTTTCGCGCCGAGTTCTTGGATCTTCTTCGACGTATTCTATCTGGAGTTTATGCCTCGTCGGTTACTGCTTGAGTTCGGTTGGGCACACTACGAGACTTTGCCTCTTCTTTGCTATTCTCCGAGTTGTAAGATTTTGGTGTTTATTAGTTTAAGCTTAATTAATGTATTGTATGGTTGTGATTCCAATTGTTGTAAATGTGCGTACTAGCTCTTGATCTAGGGACTAATCTTGTGTGCACATTAGATTTCAGATTTGGCATTCATGCTAAAAGCGAAATTAGATACATCTGAGAGAGCCACATGGGACGCCATAGCTGCTCTTTTCTTGTGATCGGATGATCACGGATTCTATTTGCTGAACATTGGTCGACGTAGTGCTCCTCGGTGGCTGATTGCTTCGCACACTTTTTGCGTGACGAGGACATCGATGGAAGCCCTCGTAGCTCTAAGCTCTTCCTCCAATCGGCCCACTCTACCTTGATCTCTCCTCTTGCTTCTGTCTCGGCTCCTGTAAGTGCTTGAGTCTTTGACAAAGCCGTGCCTCCATGGCACCTTCCCGAATCCTCGTGTCCGTCCTGGGTGCTCAGGGTTTTGAAGGGCATATGTTAGCTCATCATTCTCCTGTCCATCACCAAGGATCTGACCGAAATCTGCTTTCGATAATACGTAATCCTTTCACCAACTTCTTGGATCGGTTGCCATCACCAAGCTACCAGTCATCGACAAGTTTGCCCGTGACCCAGAACCAATTGCGCGTGCGGGGCTCCCAATTCTTAGTTTTAGGTATAACATCCTCTTCGCGAAGTTCCTCTTCCGCTTGTCCCATTTCTTTGCGGCTTTGATGTAACCTTGGTCCCGAGATGGTGATGGTATTTCTTCTTACATGCATTCACCTGTTTTTCTCTCTCGCGGCACATCACGCATCCAGCGGCTTGTACTCCTCAAAGCATCCCAATGATCGGCGGCTTAGGAAATTGATTGATGTCGGCCTTTCTCCTTTGTCGATGTACTTGCGGGTGAGGACAACTTCCCTTCTGAAAGGAAGTTGCCATCTTCTTCAAAGCCCATCCCTTGGCCTTCATTGCGTACCCTTACGGAAAAGTGAAATTTTCCTTCATATCAATCGAGCGGTTCCTTGGTAGTCTGCGGGGACTTGACCCATTTACGGATCTTGATTGGGGCGTGATCCATCACGTGGTAGCCGCAAGCATTGTTGAAAGGGCCAATTGCTGATTACGGGGCTAGCGAGACTCCGTCGTTGCCGACTTGGTTATCACGTGCTTTGTCGAAGGCTTCTTGTTAGGTCCTCGGCTCATTCGGGTGGGTGTGGAGTAAGTCGCCATTTGGACACACAAACACATATAATATGAATGATTTTAGAATAATTAACATGTTTAGGTGATTTTATAATGGGTAAGAGTATACCTCGGTACCGGTGTTAGCGGCCTCATCGTCGGCGTTAGCGGCACCATCGGTGTTAACGGCCTCATCGTCGGCGTTAGCGGCACCATCGGTGTTATGCCTCATTGGCTAAGATGCTACCCGGTGCAATGGTCTCGAGCAATGATTTTACGCCTCGCCAGCTTCGGTCACCACGTCTTGGCGTCGCCATCTAGAGTAGAAACAAATCTCGAGGCTTAGATTATATATGAAGACAAGATAGTTGAGAACATTTGAGTTTGAAAGCATAGTTTAAGATTGCTAGTATTGTGAAAATATTCATGCATAGAACTAGCGGCTCTAGTGGAATCATTCAATTTCTTCTATAGTTCTCGGGGACATGGGATGTGAGGGAGCGCGGGGACTTAGAAAAATGTTGACATGAATGTTGACATAAACAACTATATTCTGATTACAACACAAGCATATTGTAATAAATTCCTTTCCTCTGCACCACTTACACATTTCACATATACCTACACATTTCACATGATACATATACAATTGACAATTCACATATACTTATACATTTCACATATACTTACACATTTCACATGATACATATACAATTGACAATTCACATATACTTATTTGTAATAAAAATAATGAATCATTCTTATTCCACACTAATATGATTTTCAAAAAATGAAATGTATTTATAAATCACAACTAGTATGTTAGTAGTCTATTACACCAAAGCTTTCTTTTGGTGTAATAGACTACTAACTACTAATTGTGATTTCTAACCTCTTTTCATTTTTTGAAAATCAAATTAGTTGGAATAAGAATGATTCATTAACCTATTACAAATTTTACTTGATCCTTATCTTCATCGATCGGCCTCTTGCACTTTCGGTAGTGCCATAATTTCAGGGATATCAATGCGGAATAAAGGATAGATGGCAATTACATCCTAGGAGTAAATAAACTACTGAAGTAAACTGAATCAAAGACATATTGTACATATAATAGCAGCACATCTTATACAAAATGATGTGTAGCACACATTTAATAGTAATCTCTGATCACAATAAGATGCTTATACAGAGAACTAAATAAAAATAGAGCAGAACAAATCAACAGCACACAGAGCGATAATTTTAATTTGACATATGTTCATCGAACATCCCATAAGCTTGTGCTCGTCCAGACCCACCACATGATTGCTGATAACTGCTAGATTAATTAGCCGAAAAAATGCCATGCAGCGCTGAGTTATATAGTACTTCTAACTTATATATAGTATGCCTCATGCATGCATGTACAAACCCTGATCGACATATTAATTAGAGAAAAACACAGTATATACTTTCTAAAAAGAAAGGATAATTAACTCGCTAGTGGCATTTGTATAGAATAATGCACAAGAGTTAGTTGTTGCATGCACTGATCTGCTCATTTTCAACATTTCCTCACATTTCTCCTTTTTCCTTTTCTCTTCTTTCTTTTTCTCTTTTTCTTTTTCTCCCTTTCTCTCTTTTCCCTTCTCTGCCGCATTCTTCTTTTCTCCTGGCCCACAAAATCCCACTTCTCCCCATTTTCATTTCTATCGGTCCTCTTTGGGCCAGAGCTCCTCGAACAATTGCACAAATGTCCTCCATCTCCAGTTAAAGCGCCTTGTGGGCATTTAGTTGAACACCTTGTGGGCGTGAGAATAAGAGGAGGAGGAGAGCGCGCTATACCTCTGTCTCCGGGTGGAATGTTGGTGTGGCGGCTTGTGGTGAGGAGGCGGCGACTTGGTGGCGGGCGTCGGCGAGTGGGTGAGGCGGCGCTTGGTGGCGGAGGCGGTGGTGAGACAGGAGGTCTGAGGCGGGGACTTAGAAAATTTGTGGTGCGAGGCGGGGACTTAGAAAATTTGGTCTCTTCACGTGCTTATCTAGGAACTCACTTCTGGCGGTTGCTAGTAAAACCGCTTGTGGAAGGACTTCTAGCGGTTGGTATTACAAACGCTTGTAAAATATCTCTACAAGCAGTTTTACAACCAACAGCTTGTAGAGGTAGGACTTCTAGCGGTTCATATTCCCAACCGCTTGTAGAAGTCTTTATAAACCCTCGCCATTTTCTTGTGCGGCTCTCTCATCAACACAAAGGCGTCATGGGATTTTAGGCCTTGGAGTTTGTTCTCTTTAGTGTGTTCTGAGTCTCTTTACATTTGAGGAGTATCCAGAAGAGACCTTAACTGCTTGTTCAAACACTCAATCATGCTTTTTCTCTTCCTTGCTTGGAGTGTAGCTCGCGGGGATGTAGATAAAGTTGTTTTGTCCCTTCTTTGTTTTTAGGATGTAGGTCACTCCTCACCTCCATGTCTTCAAGGTCCTTCCGAGCTTGCGGTGTATCTTCGATTTGCGTACATATCTATGTAGCCTAGCGAGTTCAAGCAAACATTCTTCGTGATGTGCATGAAGTCAAGCGAGTGACGAACCTCCAAAACTTCCCAATCTGGCGGTCCCAAAATATTGATTTCTTCTTCCATGTGGGTGCATGACCATCCTCGTTAAACACAGGTATGCTTCGGGACCCTTCCCAAATACTACTTTCGGATCCTTTACCACAGCAAACACAAATCGCCCATTACGATCTTTGAGGCTTAACACGAATTCTGTTCCTCAGTTAAATTCTTGCCTTTCCACCTCAAAGCATGACTGCCGGGGAAGAAACTGCGGTGGCCCATGTACACACACTTCCGAGAGTTTTTTTGGTACATGCGATCCGTTTCATCTATGCCTTTGAGGTGCGGGCTTTAAACCCTTTGATAGTTTGGCGAGCAGTTCTGAGAAGCGAGCCAATCATTGATTATTATAAACAACAATGCCGCGGAGTTGAAATACTCTCTTTTGTACTCATCCCAAACCCGTACACCATCCTCCCACAACTTCACAAGGTCTTCAACCAATGGTTTCAGAGTGAACATCGATGTCGTTTTCGAGGTTGCCGGACCTTCGATCAACAATGGCATCATGATGTACTTCCGCTTCATGCACATCCATGGAGGAATGTTATAGATGCAAAGCGTCATAGGCGATGTCGGGACCCGAATTTGCAAATCCGGACCCTCGTGTTTCAGCACTAGTCGAGGATCACGCTAGTGCCTGAGTTCAACATCGGTACATATCACAAACATATCCAGCGAAATAATAAGTACTTTAATTAAATACTCAAACTATTTGTTTGACCTTATAGTCAAGTTACAAAGATCGCCTCATGAGCGAAGACTTATTAAAATATTCAAATCACGGCGAAATAAAATAAACTCGTGGCGCCAACCAATTTGCCACGAACAATGGCCCAGGCTCGCTCCCTAGTTAAATCGGCTCCTCTTGATACTCCTCCTCTGACGGGGTTGCTTCTTCTTCAAGCTGAAGTTGTGTTGTTGTGGGGTGAGTACTTTGAGCACTCGACAAGTCATGCCTGAAATGCAATTCTAATATTCTACATGCATGGCTTAGTACAAAGGATAGGCTATGGTTCATGAAGCGATCTGACATTCAAGATAAGCGATAATAGATTGCAAAGCGATAAAAGCAGTAGTAGGAATAATAGCTTTCACAAACATTTCAATTGTAAATCATTTCTCCATCCTAAGTCGGGTTCATCATCACCAACCCAAGCATTTTTCCATAAACAATTCATTTTCATAAAAATCTAACCCTTGGCCAGTAATCACCGGCGATGCTCAATACCGTGAAACACGGCTATTGAATAGGTTGTACACTCTGCGAGAGGTTATACACTTTACCCACAAGATACAGTCAAATACCACCAAGGCAAATAGCAATGTGAAGCCTTTCCAAAGTTCCATCTAAACTCGATCTTGCCGCTAAGGTTTCAACCTTTGGAGGGACTTTACCACACCGAGGCCCCCTCTTGCGCCATGTGAGTTCTCATTCCGCTTCTCAAGACCTCACACCACCACAGCAGTACCAAGGAATAGATTTCCCGATTTACTCATTAAGCCCGTCCCATTCACGGAGCTTGTGGTACGTATGAGAGACTTCAGTTCAAATGCTGCAAGGTTAAGTCCTTAGTTGACCGAGGCAAGACTAACCAAAAATGACTTTAACATCCAAAACCAATAAAACCAAATTCGACCGCCCGATTGCCACTCTTGGCCCACGAACAATCTTGCCACATGCCTCGGTCTAAATCATTTTCCCACCGGGTTCTTTACCATTGCACCACGTGCCATCATCAACTCAATAACACATGTCTTATTCACAAATCATGTTCCATATCTCATTAAGTCAATATTAACTTTGGTATCCCAAAATCATAAAATGTCACGTGGCGGGGCTAAGCATACTACTTGGTCTACTCAACCCATGTTGGCAAATTATTAATGTCAACTATTAGTCCATAACCTAGGGTGACAAATGATTCATGGCATACAATCATATCGACAAGGTGACATACAACAACTAGGCATTTAACTAATCCCAAAATTCATTCAAATCAACTTTTACTAAATTAGCATGCAATAAGTTAAATCAAAATAATTTTCTCTAATAGGTTCAACATGGTCAAACACAACTTGCCTTCAAAAAGTCTTTGGTTACGGTTCTGAGCTTGCTCTGGGTCGAGAACTTCTCCCTCGAAACCGTCGGGGACTTCAACGTCTCTGGCGTAGCGTATGCACAAAACAATAAAATAAATAAACAGTAGACAAACAGTGCTCAAAAATTCAAATAAAATTCATAAACAGAAAGATCACAATTTTACAAATTTATAGAAATTGGATTCACTCAAATCGGAGTTAAAAGCATAAAAGTTATAAGCATTTGAAGTTTCAAAATATATTTAAAATCAATATACCGAATTAAATAAATATTTTCTTTTTGGAAAATCAATTATTGCGTCATCACGTGACACGTGTCGCCACCAGAGAGTGACCGTGGCCTTGCCGACGTCATACGATCGGCTATTTCTCGACAAGTGGGTCCCACGTGGCGTCGGCATGGCGTCGGCGGTGGCGTCACTGCCGCAAAGGCGTCTTGGTGACGAGTGGGCCCGTCTTTGTCGGCGACTTCGTGAATAGTGCAGTCACGGTGACATGTGGGTCGGGCTGTCGGCGACATGTGCGCCTGATCGGCTTTCGGTGTGCCGCAGCGTCGCGGCGTGATTAGCTACTGATGCGGTGCGATCCGGCCGTTGAATCTAGATCTAACGGATGAGGTTGGAAGATGAGATTTCTTGTTCAAGGCGGCGTGGACTCACCTCGGCCCTTGGATGGAAATCAAGCGGTCGTGGAAGCTTCGGGCGGTGAAGGCTTTGCGGTGTCGTTCGGCCGGGGGCTGAGGACGGCGACGTCTGTGTGATGATCCCGCTTCTCCGTAGCGAAGATAAGCGTCTCCGGCAGCGACGACCAGTGAGTTGCGGTGCCTTTAGCGGCGCGGAGGGCGGACAATGGCGGCGGATGGACCACTGGCGGGAGTCCTCGGAACTTGGCGGCGAGTCGGCGACTAACGACAGCGGCGTCTCGAGCCGTGGGCTAGGGCAGCAGGTGCGCAAGGAAAAGGAGAAGCGGCGGCGGTCGGCTCGCCATCTGACCTCGGCGTCCAGTATTCGCGGAACCCTAACGGTTTCCGTTGCGGCCTGGCGCGATCCGACCTGGACTCGGTGAAGGCAAAGCAATCCGTACATCCGCAGCGTCGCGATCAACGACTTCGCGCATCGCAGCCTTATGCGATCGATCGACAACCGATTGGATCGAGATCCTGATCACCGGATTAGGGTTTGGCGAGATGGGCCGACGATATCGACCCAATACTATTCATTCAGATTTTAATTCCTTTTCGAATAAAAATAATTCCCAAAAATAAAATAATTCATTTGGGGCTTTAAAAATACTAGAAAAATTCTGGAAAAATTCTTAAAAATATTTTAAGACATTTGTGACTCAAATAAAATATTTTCAGCAAAACTTTATTTTAACTTTTCCATTATTTAATTAATTTGATAAATTGTTTAATTCAAAATAATTTCAAATAATTCCAAATAAATCAAATAAATTCGAGAATTCCCAAAATTCAAAATACCATTTAAATGCAAGAAAAGCAAAAATTGGGGTGTTACAAACCTCCCCCTTAATGGAATCTCGACCCAGAGATTGAAATTTGACAAGGAATAGGTTGAAATTCCTTCTTGAGGTCTTCTTCAGCGTTCCCAAGTTGCTTCGTTCTCGAATTTTTACTCCTTGAACTCTGCAAAAGCGGGTTGATTTATTTCTTGTTTCTCGATCCATTGTGTCCAAGATTTTCACGGGTACTCCTTATAGGTCAAATCCTCCTGCTGACTCGACCGATTCTAACGGCATCTGCTCTTACGGCACTCGGAGACATTTCTTTAATTGTGACACATGGAATACATCATGCACACCTAAAAGCTGCGGTAACTCCAGTGTCGCTACTTCACCTCTCGACTCGGGATCTTGAATGGGCCAGCGTATCTTGGTGCTAACTTCCCTTTGGTGTGGAACCTCTTAACTCCTCTGAGTGGGGTAACTCGAGATACACAAAATCTTGAGCTCAAAGCTCAAATCCTGCGGCGATTATCGGCGTAACTCTTCTGTCTTGATTGTGCTATTTTCAACCTTTCCTGATCTTGGCTATCTGCTTCTCGACTTCTCGAAGAATGTCGGCCCAAACATATGGCGTTCTCGGTCTCATTCGATTCAACGGCGTTAAGCGAGTCGCCATATAACGCTTCAAATGGCGACATCGTAAACTTGCTGTAGCTGTTGTTATAGCTGAACTTCGGCATATGGCAAACACTTATCCCACGAAGTTGTATAAGCCAATGCACATGCCCTCAACATGTCCTCGATGTCGATTAACTCTTTCCGTTTGCCCATCACATGCATGGGTGATATGCGATCTTGAAGTTCAAGCGGGTCCCTAGAGCCTCATGCAACTTATCCCAAAATCTTGAGGTAAAGCCGGGTACCTCGATCCGACACAATCTTCCTCGGAACTCCATGTAGACATACAATTCTTGACATATATAAATCGCTAAGCGGTCCCCTGAGTAGGTAGTTTTCACGGTATGAAGTGGGTGACCTTGGTCAACCGATCCACTATAACCCATATGGAGTCATACCTATGCGGGTCCTCGGTAGACCGATAATAAAGTCCATTCGATTTCCTCCCATTTCCCTCGGGTATCTTCGATGGGTGTAGCAACCTGCTTTGGCCTCGATGCATTGCTGACTCTTTGGCATATGTCGCTTTACGCATAACATGCTCTGCAACCGCGCTTCATGCTTGCCCACCAAAATCTTTCCTTGAGATCTTGATACATCTTAGCGCTTCTGGATGAATGGAGTACTTGGAGTCATGAGCTTCTTCGAATCACTGTTTGATTCCCTCTTGTGCGATGCGCAAATCGCTTCTTGATCCACAATGTACCTTGCTCATCGGCTTGAAATCCTTCGCCTTGCCTTCCTCCATTTTGGACTTAATTCTCTGAATCTTGGCATCATCTTTACATCCTTCACGAATCTGATCTTCGAGTAGGCTTCACTTCTAGGCTACTATAAATCCTTTAGGCACAACTTCGACTTGACCGGAATTCCTTGCATAACTTCGACTGATTTGCTTCTAGCAACATGTTCCTTTATGTGGCTCTTGACTTAAAGCATCGGCCACTACATTGGCTTTCCACAGGTGATAATGAATTCCCATTATAATCCTTAATTAATTCCAACCATCTTCTCGCCTCATGTTCAGGTCCGATTGTGTAAATATATATTTAAGACTCTTATGGTGGGTGTACACTTCACATCTGTTTCCAATCGATAGTGCCTCCATAACTTCAAAGCATGCACTCGACGCTACTAACTCCAAATCATGTGTTGGGTAGTCCTCCTCATGCGGCCTCAAGCGCCTTGGCGCATATCACGGCGACCTTTCGGCTTTGCATTAACACGCATCCTAGCCCTTGGCGCGATGCATCACAATATATATCAAAGCTCTGGCTTAAATCCGGTAGAACTAACACTGGTGCCGATGTCAATCGTTTCTTCAACTCCTGGAAACTCCGTTCACATTCCGGCGTCCATGTAAACTTCTTCTCCTTTTCAACAATTGCGTAAGAGGTCTACAATCGTTGAAAATCCTTCAATAAATCGGTGGTAATAACCGCCATTCCAAGAAACTACTAATTTGAGTCACCGTTTTGGGTGGCTCCCAATGCAACACTACTTCCACCTTACTTGGGTCAAGCTGCGACTCCTTCGCGGTCACTACATGTCCAAGAAATTCCACCTTGTTCTTCGAAGTCACACTTGCTAAACTTAGCGAAAAGTTCTTTGCTCTCTTAACTTCTCGAACTAGCCCGGATGCTCTTCATGCTCTTCCACGGTCTTGGAGTAAACTAGAATGTCATCTATGAACACAACAACGAACTTATCCGGATATTCCATGAAAACCTTGTTCATCATGTTCATGAAATATGCAGGTGCATTTGTCAAACCAAAAGACATAACTGTGAACTCGTAATGTCCATATCTTGACGAAAATGCGGTCTTCGGCACATCCTCCGACCTAATCTTCAGCTGGTGATAACCTGATCGTAGGTCAAATTTGGAGAAAACTCCGGCTCCTCTCATCTGGTCAAATAGGTCATCGATCCTGGGTAGCGGATACTTATTCTTTATAGTGACTTCATTCAGTGCTCGATAATCCACACACATCCGGTAACTTCAGTCCTTCTTCTTGACAAAGCAACCGGTGCTCCCCATGGCGGCGAACTTGGTGCGATAAATCCCTTATCCATTAACTCCTCAATCGCTTCTTCATTTCCACCAACTCATCGGTTGACATTCGATAAGGTCTTTTAGCTATCGGAAATTTGTTCGGTGCTAACTTCGATTACAAACTCTATGTCACTGTCTGGTGGCATCGGGTAAATCCTCTGAAATACATCCGGTATTCTCGACAATGATACGTCTTCTATCTTGACGGCCTTCACACTATTGACCATCAACTGTCCATCCCGAGCGGCGGTTGCTGAAACTCTATTTTTCTCCCACAAGGACTCTCGTGATATGACTCTTAGTCCATAGTCTAATACAACCTTGTGTTTGAGACAACCATCCATTCCCAAAATAACATCTAGGTGCAGGTATCTAACACCACTAAGTTTGCTAGGAACTCCGTTCCATCTATAAGCAACTTTACCCCAGAACATCCTACATCGGATCGGAGTTACGATCCGGGGATTGTACTAGCAATACATGCCTAAGGTTCACCATTTTCAACCCATTGTTCACAGCAAAAATCCGAGATATAAGCGAATCTGAAGCTCGAGAATCAAATAAAAGCTGTGCAGTCTTGAGTTGACAAGTAACTTACCCGATCTGACGTCCAGATGTATTACAGACCGCATCAGCGGTGACATGATTAACTCGCCTCTTACCACGATCGTGTGGCGGCTCAGTTATGTAACTCCACGACTTGCTCTGGCGCGGTGTCTTTCTTTGGGGTAGTCCCAAGGTTGAAGCGGCGGTGTCCTCCTCCTCCTTCTTAGGACAATAATTGGCAAAGTGCCGGCTCGTTCTTGAGGCGTAACAACGTCTAGCGCCATTCTTGGCTCCCGGCATGCATTCTAGCCCAGGGGTTGGTGTCGAAAATTTTGTCCGCGGGTCTTGAATCTTGGCGGTGGCGTCGTCATCACATTCCTTGGCTGGAATCTGAAGAAGCGATTTGGTGCAACCCTCAAGCGCTGCGCTCCTGGCGTGCTCCTGTTTGTGCCATCCTGCGCTTCGGTTGTCCTCTAGCTCCTTGCGCTTGTCCTCCAATATCGGCGCCTTGTTCACTAGCTCTGAAAATCGGGAAAAGTGTGGGTTATGAGTCCCTGCGATCTGAATTCAGCCCTTCATGAATCGAGATTGCTGGCCTTATCCGTTGCTACATCCTCGGTGCGTGGCGTGCGGTGCGTGAACTTATTCAGATACTCGGACCTTTGGTTGATTGACTGCTTGATGCCTAAACTCCTCCTTCTTCAGACTCCATGATGCCTTGGGCACATGGTATCGCTTGCCAACAATGTGAACTCCTCCCGGTGATGTCTGTGGGTGCTCATGAGCGTATGATAGTTCTCCACCATTAATTGCGGTTCCTTCAAGGCGATGAGAGGCATAGAGTACCCTCTCATTTCCTTCACCTTTGGGTAATGTGCAACTTTCTCTCTATCGTCCTCGGCCAATCATCGCCTCCAATGGATTGGCATTTCGAGAAAATGTAGGCGGTCGTGTCCTCATGAATTCCGGCGACCTCGAGTGTGGCCTTTACCTTTGGGTTAACTGGTTAACTTAGGCGGCGGCAAGCGATAATCTTTGCATCTGCGCATCATGACATGCGTGCTTGAGTGCGTGCGACAATAAAAGCTCAAGGTTACGCATATCAGCGGTGGTCTTGGTTGGGGTCCTTGTCCTTCACCATCGTTGTTTCGGCGGCGTGAACCATTCCCATTTCCTCCTTGGTTTCCACAGTATTCACCATCTGCCGATTAGCCATAGTTTAGAGACGAGAGGAAATAAGAATAGACAAGTAATAGAGTACTTATCTTGAGGGACAAAGGTGTAACACAAAATCTAACTTTATTACTTTATTAATAACTAGGTATGGTTGCTCACAATGCCTAAGGGCCTTGCAACACATACCAATCACTCACAAGCATGGAAGAAACCGTCGAACTAACATTAGAGTCAAGCGCCTCTAAGGGTGACTCTTATTCCAAACAGCGACTCAGCGCAGAGTCTCAGCTGCTAATCCTAACGCTCACTCCTCGAGCCATCCCCACCGAACTTCTGGTGGATACAGCCGGGTGTCTTTGGTGCGGTACAAACCTATCCCAGCGATCCTCGGCTAGGGCGCCTCCTGCTCGGCTCAACCTCCACTGGCTCGGCTTCACTTCCACTGCTCGGCTTCACTTCCTTGGTTCCAACTTCACTTCCAGCTCGCTCTGGCTCTGGCTCTGCTCTGCTGTGGCTCCTCAGGATCTGGGTCGTGTAGCTCCGGCCAGCAGCTCCGGCTCTGGTCCGTCTGTTGTCTCGGTTCCCCAATCCTCTGGATAGAGTGGGCCAAAATACTCACAAGTCTGCTGTGAGATGAGCCCTAAGGCGTGTGAATTCATCACGAGACCTCTGCAGCTCTGAGCGTCTCGTCGATAACATCCTCTTGGCGATGACATATCGGCGGTGGGTGATCGTGGCATCCTCCTCCTCGATGGCCTCCGGTTGTAGCGAGTGTCTCTCGTGGGTGGTGGCGAAACACAATGCCATCCAACTCCTGGGGTAGAAGTCGAGCAATCTGCCTCATCGCTAGACGCGATGTCTCCACGAATCGGCGTCAAATGACAACCTCTGGCGGTGATGCGGATCGACGACTTCGCCCTCGCCCTATCCGGCGTAAACCGTGATAGTGACATCGAGCAATATCGATCTGCCCGATCCTGATAGTCCCCGGTAGATCGGCTGTCATATCCTCAGCGGTACGCATCATCGCCAAAGCTCCATGGCGTACCCTCGATCGCTCACCAAAAGAGTGGATCATCCTCATCGCCAAAGGACACTCACGTGAAGACTCGGATATTTTAAACCAGCAAATATGTGTTAAGTTCAGCAAGGGTATGAAAGAAGAGAGGGGTAAGTCGAGATTGCATTATCATCTTGGCACATTTTAGCTTTTAGAAAATAGTTTTATCCTCCTCCGACCATTCTAACTAAGGGCCGATCCTATATCGGTATGGCTCGATACCACCTCTGTCGGGACCCGAATTTGCAAATCCGGACCCTCGTGTTTCAGCACTAGTCGAGGATCACGCTAGTGCACACAGTTGCAACATCGGTACATATCACGAACATATCCAACGAAATAATAAGTACTTTAATTAAATACTCAAACTATTTGTTTGACCTTATGGTCAAGTTACAAAGATCGCCTCATGAGGCGAAGACTTATTAAAATATTCAAATCGCGGAAATAAAATAAACTCGTGGCGCCAACCAATTTGCCACGAACAGCTCGGGCTCGCTCCTAGTTAAATCGGCTCCTCTTGATACTCCTCCTCTGAGCGGGGTTGCTTCTTCTTCAAGCGAAGTTGTGTTGTTGTGGGGTGAGTACTTTGAGCACTTTCGGCAAGTCATGCATGAAATGCAATTCTAATATTCTACATGCATGGCTTAGTACAAAGGATAGGCTATGGTTCATGAAGCGATCTGACATTCAAGATAAGCGATAATAGATTGCAAGCGATAAAAGAGAGTAGGAATAATAGCTTTCACAAACATTTCAATTGTAAATCATTTCTCCATCCTAAGTCAGGTTCATCATCACCAACCCAAGCATTTTCCATAAACAATTCATTTTCATAAAAATCTAACCCTTGGCCGTAATCACCGGCGATGCTCAATACCGTGAAACACGGCTATTGAATAGGTTGTACACTCTGCGGAGGTTATACACTTTACCCACAAGATCTGAGTCAAATACCACCAAGGCAAATAACAATGTGAAGCCTTTCCAAAGTTCCATCTAAACTTCGATCTTGCCGCTAAGGTTTCAACCTTTGGAGGGTAGTTTACCACACCAGGGCCCCCTCTTGCGCCATGTGAGTTCTCATTCCGCTTCTCCGGCCTCACACCACCACAGCGAGTACCAAGGAATAGATTTCCCGGTTTACTCATTAAGCCCGTCCCATTCACGGAGCTTGTGGTACATATGAGAGACTTCGAGTTCAAATGCTGCAAGGTTAAGTCCTTAGTTGACCGAGGCAAGACTAACCAAAAATGACTTTAACATCCAAAACCAATAAAACCAAATTCGACCGCCCGATTGCCACTCTTGGCCCACAGAACAATCTTGCCACATGCCTCGGTCTAAATCATTTTCCCACCGGTTCTTTACCATTGCACCACGTGCCATCATCAACTCAATAACACATGTCTTATTCACAAATCATGTTCCATATCTCATTAAGTCAATATTAACTTTGGTATCCCAAAATCATAAAATGTCACGTGGCGGGGCTAAGCATACTACTTGGTCTACTCAACCCATGTTGGCAAATTATTAATGTCAACTATTAGTCCATAACCTAGGGTGACAAATGATTCATGGCATACAATCATATCGACAAGGTGACATACAGACAACTAGGCATTTAACTAATCCCAAAATTCATTCAAATCAACTTTTACTAAATTAGCATGCAATAAGTTAAATCAAAATAATTTTCTCTAATAGGTTCAACATGGTCAAACACAACTTGCCTTCAAAAAGTCTTTGGTTACGGTTCTGAGCTTGCTCTGGGTCGAGAACTTCTCCCTCGAAACCGTCGGGGACTTCAGCGTCTCACGCGTAGCGTATGCACAAAACAATAAAATAAATAAACAGTAGACAAACAGTGCTCAAAAATTCAAATAAAATTCATAAACAGAAAGATCACAATTTTACAAATTTATAGAAATTGGATTCACTCAAATCGGAGTTAAAAGCGCAAAAGTTATAAGCATTTGAAGTTTCAAAATATATTTAAAATCAATATACCGAATTAAATAAATATTTTCTTTTAGGAAAATCAATTATTCGTCATCGTGACACGTGTAGCCACCAGAGTGACACGTGGCCTTCTTGACGTCGTACGATCGGCTATTTCTCGACAAGTGGGTCCCATAGTGGCGTCGGCGCATAGCGTCGGCGGTGGCGTCCTACGCCGCGATGCGTCTTGGTGACGAGTGGGCCCGTCTTTGTCGGCGACTTCGATGAATAGTGCAGTCTGCGGTGACATGTGGGTCGGTGTGTCGGCGACATGTGCGCCGCAGTCTTGTTTCGGTGTGCCGCAGCGTCGCGGCGTGATTAGCTACGGTGCGGTGCGATCCGGCCGTTGAATCTAGATCTAACGGATGAGGTTGGAAGATGAGATTTCTTGTTCAAAGGCGGCGTGGACTCACCTCGGCCCTTGGATGGAAATCAAGCGATCGTGAAGGCTTCGGGCGGTGAAGGCTTTGCGGTGTCGTTGTGGCCGGGCCGAGGCAGACGGCGACGTCTGTATGATGATCCCGGCTTCTCGTGGCGAAGATAAGCGTCTCGGCGCGCGACGAGTGAGTTGCGGTGCCTTTAGCGGCGGCGGAGGCGGACAATGGCGGCGGATGGACCACGAAAGCGGCGGAGTCCTCGGAACTTGGCGGTCGGCAGACGACAGCGGCGTCTCGAGCCGTGGGCTAGGGCAGCAGGTGCGCAAGAAAAGGAAAGCGGCGGCGAGTCGGCTCGCCATCTGACCTCGGCGTCCGAGTATTCGCGGAACCCTAACGGTTTCCGTTGCGGTAGCGGCCTTGATCCGACTGGACTCGGTGAAAACAAGCAATCCGTAGATCCAGCGTCGCGATCAACGACTTCGCACAGCAGCAAGCATGCGATCGATCGACAACCGTTGGATCGAGATCCACGATCGGTGGATTAGGGTTTTGTGAGATGGGCGCATACGATATCGACCCAATACTATTCATTCAGATTTTTAATTCCTTTTCGAATAAAATAATTCCCAAAAATAAAATAATTCATTTGGGGCTTTAAAAATACTAGAAAAATTCGGAAAAATTCTTAAAAATATTTTAAGACATTTGTGACTCAAATAAAATATTTTCAGCAAAACTTTATTTTAACTTTTCCATTATTTAATTAATTTGATAAATTGTTTAATTCAAAATAATTTCAAATAATTCCAAATAAATCAAATAAATTCGAGAAATTCTCAAAATTCAAAATACCATTTAAATGCAAGAAAAGCAAAAATTGGGGTGTTACAGACAGGTGCTATGGATCTTTGCTCAAGCGGTAGAAAGGATTCATCCCATCGATGCTCAACCCAAACCTTATGTTTACGACCTCATTTGCAAAGTTAAGATAAGCCGATCTTCTTTCTGCGAGCCATCTGCGGGGTGTCTAAACATCTGTCTTCCTTACGCTCTTCTTCTTGCCAACACATCATCTTGGCATGACCTTCGTTAGCAAGCAGGCGCTTGACCGAGGATCACGGAAATACCACAATACTTTGGTGGAGTTCTCTCTTCTTTGTGCGATTCACATCTAATTCACTGGATTGTCTACTTTGCACCTTATCTGGGATTCTTCGCTGCTGGACAAACCTCCAAATCGGCATACTCATTGCGTCTGAGGATACAATCGTTAGGACATCGTGTATCTTCGTGTGCTTGCAATCCTAAAGGCGAGAGGACTAACCGCTTCATCGTGGATTCGGTAGAGTGTTACCTTAGGAAGCAACTTCTTCTGAGTGATAACAAACCATTGAATGCCTTATCGACACACGTTTGTGGCCATCCATTGCATGAGTTCTAGTGTAATCTGTGACTTTTTATGGCCACATCCATAGTTTGGGTACAAATCGATTCTGCGGTCCTCTACCATGCTCTGAAACTTCTTGTATTGTCTTTCCTCTGTGAACTCTCCCTCTCCGAATCACGGAGCATCGATCTAGCTCATCATCGCCAAACTTCGTCATTTGTATCTTCCACGGACCCGTATTGAGTGGTGTCCGGCATCTTGATTGCTCTATCTTCTCTTCTTCGTCTTCTTCATCGTCTTCTGTCCAATACGCCTCTGTTTAGCCATGGTGGGTCCAGCGAGGATAGTTTGCCATGAAACCTCTCGTGATCACATGCCTCATAACCATCCATCGTTAAGTGCTCCTTCTCATTCTTGCAATCTCGCCTGAGACAACGTATGAAGCTTCACAGAGGCAAGAATGCAGCGACTTCGTCGAGAAACTCCTTCATGCCATCTCTGAACTCTCTTGACGGCGGTCGCATTGTACATCCATTGCGGTTCATCTACACCAATAAAAATAATAACAACATCTATCACAATATTTAATTAAAGCTAACTATGTCTAATAGTTTTGTATTTTTAATCATTTTGTATTCTTTTAACTAAAGCCAACTAATTATGTTCATGCAAACCTTTTCTATCATTCGCATTTTAATTTTACTAAATAAAAATTATTTTTACCTTTTCCCCACCTTTGTAATTTTTCATCGTTTCACATTTATTGCATTTCATTCCATACACCAAACAATATATCACCTTAAGAACAAAAAATAAGCCAACAACGAAACACTAACAATTCCCACAAGAACAAAACATGATTTCTCAACATGCAATGCACAAAAACATCAATATATAGGTGAGAAGGATGTCGACAACATGTTACTCACCTCGGGAACAATTAATTAGACTAATAGCCTCAATTGAAAATTTTGGCGCACCTCCCCCATGAGCTGCTCTCGGCCCACCACTCTGTCATCTGTGCGAGCTCGGGAGGAAGATGGGGTTTAAATCTTATTTGGAACATGGGGTTTAAATCTTTTTGGGCGGGAAGGGGTCTCTACAAGTGGTTCTACACACGAACAACCACGGATCCCCACCTATAAAGCGGTTAGTGTTTGAACGCTTCTAGATCTCTAAGCGGTTCTGACACGAACCGCTTCTAGAGATGAGGACTCGAAGGGGTTAGTGTCAAGAACCGCTTCTAGAGACCCCTCTGCCGCCCTGAACTACTTGTGGCACGTAGAGCACAAGCGGTGCGCACCTAACCGCTTGTGATAGACCCGGTTGTGAAGGCGGTTACATGTGATGACTCCTTGTCTTGTAGTTTAAGCAAAGCTTTATATCGTGCTCCTTGACCTCCTTTGGTACTCTCATGATTTCGGTTTGGCAAAGCTGTTCCGGTCGAGAATCCCTGGCCCTTGGTTCTTCGTAGTTCAATCATCTCGTATCTATATAGCGAAATAGTTAGACATGACATTTATTGGTATTACGTGAATGTAGACCAAGATTGATATATTAGACACTTACGGTGTCGGCATCTCAAAAACATATGTCGAGGGTCGTGATAGAACAAGTTGTGCAAGTTATCGAATTCTATTAAGAAGTAGCCATTGCCCTCATGGTGAAAATGTTCCTCATGGAAAATTGCATTGATCACCTTGAGAATCGTCTTGGTTGGATCGATCCATGTACCATGCATGTAATCGCTGCATCATGGGTGTTAGGCTATTTAACCGAATCGGTGACTAAGGGCTTCCTACCTCGGTGCAATCTTGGTTGATTATCTTAGTGATCGAGACTTCACCTTGCCCTTACTTTTTCTCGCCGCGACATCATACTCGGTCTGGCCGCTTTGATCTGGTTGATCTGGCTTGTCTAATGTGCCATTTTTGGGATCGGGGGTTGTAGGTTTGTCCTTTGAAGTACCGGTGTTATAGGGTTGGGATCGGGGGTTGTAGGTTTACGCTTTGAGTACTAACGGTGGCCATCTTTATAGGGGTCCTCAATGGATTTCTTTTCTACCTCATCTTGCTTCTTCACCACTTCACTCTCACGTCTTTGGTGACGGATCTTGTGATTATCTTCGAGAGAGGCAGCCTTTGGATGGTCAAAGGCGATGTCACGCTTGTGCCCTTTGGATGAATAGTGGGCGACACTTCCTAGAGTTGTTATCTCGTCATTGGCGGGTTTTCTAGCTTTGATATCGACAAAGCTGTGCAAGTCCGTGTCCACGGACCTTTGCATAACTTTGGCACTATCGGGGCATTGTGCGGGACACCCCTTCTTAGCGCGGATAAGCTACCTGTAGCGGCTGTAGAAATATGTTCATCACAGACACGTTGGTGGCAGGGTGTGGGGTCCTATATGTAAATCCCGCAGGATAATGGTTGTTGTCGCTTCTACTAATGGCGTGGGCCAGCATAAGCTTTCTGCGACGACTGCAGAAATTTGGAGAAAACGTTTTTGCTGCATCGGCTCAAGGCTTCTTGTACTTGTCGTTGAACTTGTTCTTGAATGGTGCCTTGTAATTCTCGCAGAACCCTTTCCTTCATACTTTCCATTTCCTGCTCAGCCCGCTCTTCTTTAGCTCTCTTCCGACTCTATAAGAGTCTTCGTGCTCAAGAATCCCATCTTCCATGGAACCTTGACCCAGACGCCTCGTGTTCGGCCAAGGGTGCTCTTTGTTTCTAGGGCGCTTTTAGCTCGTCTTTCTCCCTGTCTCGGTGGAAGGATCCTTGGGTGGACTGGGCGTAAAAGCGATGAACTTTTTGCGTCATTGCTTCATCTTCCTTTGCTCTTGAATGATAAAGACCCGATGAACAAGATATCTGCCCTCGCTATGCGTAGTGCTTCACTTTCGTCAGTAGTCAGACCAAGGGACTTATGCCGATCAATTGGGCGCTTCTAATTCTGCCTCTCCCATTGAGCAATTTTACCCGCGTACCCACTCGTGCCAAGTCGTGGGGGTGAGTATTTCTTCTTGCGATGCTAATGTGGTCCTCCTTTGGACTTCCTTGCCGCCCAGTTGCTTCATCATACAAACTCATCGATATGGCTGTAATCTTGGGTAGTCTCCGGCGGTGGCGGTTTTGCTTCACATAATTTACGTTCGGCCTCGCTTTGAAGTTTCTCCGCGCGCATCCATAGTCATCAATGCATCCACGGCCTTGCGAGTTCTTCAACTCCTTGAAATTCGAAGGTTCCTTTGAGCTCGTCCACAGATCCTCTTTGGTGGCTCGGGGCACTTTATGCCAATCCGAATAGGTGATTGGCACTTTCTCCTTCTGATGTACCCATGTTGACACATGTTTTCTTTGCTGCTTTTTGATTACCTTGAGGGGCCCGATATCTGAGACCTCCGAGATGGTGTACGGCCTTGAGCTTCTTAGTTTTCCCTCACCTCGGCGTCTTGCAATAGGAGCATCATCTGCTTGCGGTGGAGGCCTCGGCAACCGGTGGTTGGTGGAGGGTAAGGTACACCTTTCGGGCTCTCCTCCATTATAGGCTCGATATCTAGCTCCATTAGAACTACTCAATAGAAAGGGAGATATTTGAGAGAGAAAAGAAAATATGTACTAAGCGAGCAGGACAAACTAACAATTGGTTCTTTGGAATAAGATAGAAGATGTACTAGCGAGGACTATATTAGATCCTTAAAGTGCTTAGAGTTATTTGTTAAGCTGTTCTTGCATGCTTGCTTTATGAGTTTGTCATACTTGGTTTTACAAGACTAAGTGAATTGTTCACAGGAATGATATCAACTATCTCGATAAAAAGACTAAGGCGGGAGTTATAGATTAGCTCAAGAAGGTGTGGCGAGGTCTAAGGCTTGGTAGGGGCCCTTTCTTGGTGAGTTTCTCTTTGCTAATACCTCTTCTCTTTATTTTAAAGGAATAAGATAGAAGATGTACTAACTGAGGACTATATTAGATCGTTAGCAAACTTATGTCATCCAAGAAGCAAGAATAGCATAGACAAAATAATGCTTAGCAAACTTATGTCATCCATGAATTATGTCTGCTACCTCAAAGAGAGGAGATTGAATGATTTGCTCTCAGATTTAGGGTTTGGATGAAAATAAGAATTTTCACCACAATCACAAATGGACTAACAAATTATTTAGTGAATAGGGCCTTGAACCCTTACCACCTTAGCATGCACAATTAAAGACAAGTGAATTACCAATCTCACAATGCCTACTCAGAAATTACTTCTACCACCAGACAAGTGAATTACCAGTGAACAATTATCTCTAACTCTTGAATCAAAGCAGCTACTGAATATCAATAGTATTCTGAATTAACACACAAATATTGTGCACACATATGAGTATGTTATTCTACCAGTTCAAGGCCCAAGACACATAATAATTGTTCTTATCATTCTTAACCCAATATCATCATAGAGCAACACCCAAACCTTCAGCCAACAAGAACAAGTGCAGAACTGAAGAAAACTTACGGAAGGACAACACTCCAAGCATAAAGTAGGAACTAGGAACAAAGACTGCGACCATTCAATGACATAAAGAAGATAATTCAGTTTTGATATAGACATTGAACAAGGACTCATGACAGTACATAATTCACAACCAACCAGAATGACACTAACAAGACAATACTTATCCATTTTATGTCATCCATTCCAAGAATTATGTCGAGCGAGCGATGGCAATGAAGTGACAAGTAATAGTAGTGATAGAAGGCGACTAGTAGTAGAAGCAACCAGACTAGTAGTGGATTGAGTCGTGACTAATCGGCAAGTAGGTAGCATGGCGACTCGACTTTATGACTTAATAACTATGGTTCCTACATGGCAGTCTTGAACACTAAGGTTGGAGTATTTGGTTTTTATTCTCGCAAAGGCTGGATATTTCTCTCTCCATATCTAGTTTTATGTGGTTAATGAATACGATAGAAGATGTACTAACTGAGGACTATATTAGATCCTTAAAGTGTCTGTCCATGGCTCATAGGTGATAAAGACCACAGTGTCTAAAGATGATTTTTGACGGACACAAATGGATTGTTGTAAGAAATGCGGTATTAGCAATTTTATCAATCCATTAATTCCAACAATCAAAATTAACCATGAAGCAGAATGATCAAAATAGCAGAAGATATCATACTGACTTATAATAACTGAGTGTATCATATTGAATTAGCACATAATCAGAGATATCAACAATGGCATGATCATTAACAAATCAAGTAGCATCTAGCTCAAGTTGTTTTAATTTTAGAGTGTTCTCAGATGTCGGGTTGCCTAAAGGCCCTCCTCGCCATAGGGAACGAGCAATAAACTGATTTGTGACAACCTTACCTCTATTGCAATTTTACTACTTGACGATTTAAAACAAATCAATTGTATATTTTGTATGCACAGGAATGAAAAAAATCTAATAAGCTTACTAGAGCGAAATAACGACTTACTAGTGTGCTTAAAATCTACAGTGGATCTGAGCGAGACAAGATTATCACCGACAGCACAACTAAATGGCGGGAACAATAAGCAATACCAAGATATATTAACAAAGAAAAGTTCTTTGGAGCAGCCGCAAGAGATGATAAACAACGATGGCGCAAGGTGTCTAAACTAGCATATCTGAAAAGATGACAATTGAACTAATCAATCAAGCTGTAATAAATGTCAAGTTTTGTTGTCACAAATAGTCTATTTCAGTCCCTAAATCATCATTGAACACTAAACCCCACAAGCAAGGTCCCCAAGCCAAAAAATCGTGGCCCATTTGCATTCACGAAATGTGGCCAATATCAAGTAACCAAAGCGAAACCGGTATAAACAAACTAAACCGGCATTAACTTCGATAAAAGCATCCCAAGAATTCATCAAAGGCAAGCGGTTTATTTTTCTCCTCGGTCCTTAAAGGTTCGTTCATCCTTAGCATTGATGTGACATAAAGCCAAGGTCATTGACCACTATATTGTTATTTCAAGTCGTAATATCACCATAGAACTAAAATAAAACACAAACATGGCCGTGATTGATGATCGTATTCCATGTTATGTAGCATCCGACAAGCAACCCATTTTGAGCCAATCAATCATCACTTCATCAGAGGAGCATGCTATGGCCTTGAACTCTAGAATGGAGAAGGGCTTACAGGTAGGGTTGAAGGGGTGGCACCGATGGGAGGGCGTTGGAGGCGGTGCTGGTGGGGATGGCGCTTGGAGGCGGCGCGCGGTGGGGAGAACGCAGGGACGGCCAGCGTCCTTTGGAGCGGCGCCGGTGGGAGAACGCAGACGACGCGTCATTTGGAGAAGCGGCTGGTGGGAGGAGCACTTGGAGTGGCGGTGGCCGTCTGCGGCGCTTCTGGCCAGCCTTGATGCGGCGCTAGAACACAGAGAGAAGCAAAATTTTGAAGTCTGAAGTCGTGCGGGCTCGAGTTTATGTAGAGGTGTATCATGGCGGTTAAGAACAATAACCGTCACGAGATAATTATCTGTGGCGGTTAAGAATAATAACCATCACGAGATAGCGTTTATCTGTGGCAGTTATTATTCTTAACCGCCACAGTATAACGTTTATCTATGACGGTTATTGTTCTTAACTGCCACAGATACACCCTTTCACATACACATCCAAATAAGCAGAAGCAGAAGTGAGATGGACAATGAGATAGATTCTTCATATGTACAGCCTAGTGTGTGTGTATATATATATGTACAACCTAGTGTATATATATACACGTACTAATTATATTAAATTCACTGTCTAAGAATAAATGTACTAATTATATTAAATCCACAGAAATGTACATTTCTTACATCACATTTCCATTACTCCATATAAATGGCGACATGTTGCCATTACTCCTAGCTAATCATTTTCTTTCACAATTTGGCCTTCGTTGTGATCATCGCGATGATAGGTAACTTCTTGAGTGGTTTCTTCCTCGGTGATCTTATCGCTTTCGAAAGAGCAACTCATCAAAGCGGTTGTACGCTTCCTCATCCACGACGTTCTCAACTTCAACGATCCTTCTTTTTCCTTACAGAACTACATGGCGCTTCTTATCTGCCGGGTCGATTCTTATCTGCCGGGTCGACAGTGCTACTTGATTCGCAAGTATGAATGGTTCGTCTCTGTATCCGACATGTTCGATATCCACAGTAGTAAAGCCGTACTTGTCCACCTTGACACCATTCGGGAGTCGTACCCAATGACATCGAAACACCGGGATCTTGAAAATGCGGTAGTCCAGCTCCCAAATCTCCTTTATGAACCCGTAGTAGATGCTCTTTGTACTGCCTGTGTTGTCGTAGGCATCTATACGGACACCACTATTTTGGTAAGTGCTCTTGCTATCCTGAGCTCTCGTGTAAAATGTATATCCATTAATGTCATATCCTTGCCATGTCGTGATTGTACCTGAAGGCCCTTTTGCCAACCACCTCAATGTAACACTCGTTTCTTCACCAGACATGTGCTCCCTGAACCAATGACTGAACAAATGATTGTGCTCTTTTGTTATCCAAAGCTCTGACTTTCCTCGGTTTTCCCTCCTTAGCTTACCCTTGTATATGTCCATATACGGGTACACCTCAACTGACTATTGCAATACTGTGAAATGGGCTTGTTCGAACAAAATATTATTGTAAGAATTTGTAGATTTCTTTCCTATTACACCTTTCCCACCTAGCATACCCTCATGGCGAAATATAGGCACTCCTACTGGTTCGACCTCCTCCATGTAATCGACACAGAACTCAATAACCTCCTCGGTTGCATAACCTTCTACAATGGAGCCTTCCGTGAGATCGATTCGTACATATTTCTTGAAACACCCATATACCTTTCAAATGGGTACATCGATCACGAATCTGGGGCGCAAAATATTTATCTCATTGACAAGGTGAACAATGAGATGAACCGTGATATCAAAAATGATGGGGAAAATACATCTCCGGTGGCACGAGTCTTTACCACATCGGCTTGAAGTTCATAAAGTCCAGCGAGATCGGCGACCTTACGTGAAATCGTGTTG
The DNA here is from genome assembly GCA_036346375.1 of Guadua angustifolia. NCBI lineage: Eukaryota > Viridiplantae > Streptophyta > Magnoliopsida > Poales > Poaceae > Guadua > Guadua angustifolia. The sequence continues at coordinate 48,600,811 of CM070510.1, forward strand.
AAGAAGAACACAACCTCGTGATTGCCTCTCGGACCTTGTCGAGCAAAATACCTCTAATTGCAACAGGAGCATTTGTGTCATCATCACATGACAATCATGAGACTTCATGCGATTAACTTCAAATCTTTCATCGATACGGTTTCTTGATGTTTGCGAATGCTTAGACGGAACTTTCACACCATGCGACCACTTGCGAGTTCTGTTTTCTCTTTCTTACTCAAAGTGTAGCAAAATTTGGGGAAGGTAAAGCCGGCCTTTCCAGTGTCTTGAGGATGTAGCTCGCTCTGATTTTCATGTCTTCCGGATCCTTTCGTGCCTTGATCCATCCTTTGTTTTGCTAGGAATATTCATAAAAAGACCAACCACGCTTGTCACATACATTCTTCTCTACATGCATGACGTCGATGCGATGTCGAACTTCCAAGTCCTTCCAATAGGGTAAGTCCCAAAAGATGGATTTCTTCTTCCACGTGGTCTTCTCGATATGGGACGCGATGTATTACCGATACTCCTTTCCAAGTACAACATTAAGATCCCTAACCATATCATACACCTCTTCCTCATGAAGACGCCTTGGAGCTAAACCGTCCTCCTTTGTCCGTCGAATTGTTTCTTCATATTGCGATACGGATGATTCTGCGAAGAACCTCCTGTGATGCATGTACTTTTATTTTCCTCGAGTTGTTGAGCCACACACTAGCGGTATCATCCATGCCTTTGAGGGCATGCTTTGGCTCCTTTATAGTACGGCAGACGGGTTACCAAGCGCGGAAAAATCATTGATGGTGCAGAACAACAATGGCGTAGAAGTGAAGTACTCTCGTTTGTACTCGTCCCATACTTGTACACTTTCGTTCCACAATATCACAAGATCTTCCACCAATGGTTGTAGGTATACATCAATATCGTTGCCAGGTTGTCTTGGCCCTTGGATAAGCAGTGACATCATAATGTACTTTCGCTTCATACACAACGAGGGTGGAAGGTTGTATATACCAGAGTCACGAGGCCAAGTGCTATGAATCTTGCTCATGTTACCGAAAGGATTCATTCCATCCGTACTCAAGCCAAACCTTACATTCCTCAGTTCATTTCCGAAGTTCTCCCTGAAGAGTCTATCGATGGTTCTCCTTTGGGCGAAATCGGTAGGGTGTCTCGATTTTCCATCCCTCTTACGGTCTTAGAGTGCCATCGCATCAATTGGCGTGCTTTTTGTTTCCAAATAAACACTTCAAATGAGGTATTCTTGGCAAATACCACACCACTTTGCGGAGCTCCTTTCTTCACCTCGATAACCCATTTGTCATCGCCCTTACGCTTGTATCGCGATGCTTTGCACACCGAACATACATGAATGTCTGCATAGTCTTTGCGATAGAGTATACAGTCGTTTGGACAAGCATGTATTCTTTCTACTTCCAATCCCAAGGGACATACAACCTTCTTAGCTAGATACGTGGTTTTAGGCAACACGTTTCCCTCAGGCAGTATGTCCGCTAAGAGATGTAACAACGCCGTGAAACTCTTGTCGGACCAACCATTGCCTGCCTTCAATTTCAGCAGCGAGAGCACCGTGTGCAACTTTGTGTATTCCTCCTTACAACCCGGGAACAAAGGTTTCTCTGAATCCTCCATCAAACCCTTGAATTGATTAAACTCTCTCTGACTAGTGTAGTTCTCTTCTACATCGCACAACATTTGAGCCAGATTATTGTCGTCATCGACGACCAACCTATCCTCATCGGATCCATAAGCGATGTCACCGCCACATTGCGGCTCCGTAAATAAATCGGCGTTATCACGTTGAAGTATGATCTCCTCTTCACCGTGCCTTGTCCAACTTGTATAGCCAGGTACAAAACCCCTCCGGATCAAGTGCAATTGGATATAGTTTTTGTTCGAAAACATCTTCTCGTTCTTGCAATCAATGCATGGACAGTGTATGTACTCCGTCTTCTTTTGCAAGCTGTTCTCCTCGGCTGCCCTTAGAAAAACAGATACACCATCGATATATTCTTGGCTGCAACGGTTCGCATCGTACATCCATCTCCGGTCCATCTAACGGGACAACATTAATACTAAGTAAATGTGCAAACTTAATTAATTAATTTTAATATATACTCATACGTAACCAAAAATTATATATATCCTCTGGAAGATCAACATAATAAATTCCTCATCTCAAAATTTCATGATCACCCAACTACCATATTAACTAAAATTTATTTATCATTCATCCAACAATCTTAATTACATAAATTGCGTTTATATGCTTAATAAAATTCACTAACAATACCCACTAATGGAGCAAGATGTATATGCGCGCAGCTAACGAAAAAAATTAATGGTAACTAAGAAAAATATTAACTACGTAATTTTTATACATATCCTTGGAAGAAACAACATAATAAATTCCTCATCTCAAAATGCAAGGAAATTAACTTCATGATCACCCATCTATCATATTAACTATAATTTATTTTACATTAATATCCAATAATCGTAAATACATAAATTTGATATATGCTGACAAAAAATTCATCATCTAAATAAGGTAGAGAACTTAATCTAATACAGCAAGGTAATAAATTCATCATCTACAAATTGCTAGGTAAATAAAAAACAAACTAAATGTAGACCTTGCATCTAAACCTTAATTAAGCTAGGAATAAACCTTTAATGGCAATTTTACAGTACAAATGAAGAGAGGAGACATATTTTACACACCTTGGAACAATCCTAGGAAGTAGAAGCACAAGATCTTGGCCAAACAAAATCTTGTATCAAAAAGCTGAGTTTCGTTCTCGGGGAGGAAGATGACCAGCGACAGGAGCAAGAGCGGGTACTTATAGAAAACATTATTAGTGGTGGTTCTAAAACCAAACCGCCACAGAAAATGTATTATCTGTGGCGGTTCCATCTACCAACGCCACAAATAGTCGGCGTTATCGATGGCGGTTTCAAATAAAACCGTCACAGATTAAAATAATATCTGTGGAGGTTTCAATCAAAACGCCACAAATGGTCCTCTGCCAATTTCCATATAGAACCGCCACTGATACATGTATTTGTGATGGTTCCAAAAGAACCCCCACAAATAGGGCGTCACCTATGTGCTGTTTTGTAGTAGTGCATAAGAGTGGATGGAAGTCAGTGGTGGGTTTTGGGTTTTGGCCATAGCAAAGGGAGGGGTATAGAATAGTTATTCTGGGTGGGAGTCTAATAATCTTGCTATTGAGTAATTATTATTGCTCGGTTTGAGATATATAGGGCTTCTTTGCTCTTTGTCTTAGTGAGACCATATAGAGGTTAACCTGTGGATGTGTGATGAGTGTTTGATATTTGTTAGGTTTATGTTGATTTGTGTGAATTTGTTTTGGGTTTGAAAAATTGAATTTGAAATTTTGGGCTACTATTGGTGTGCTGTCAGTTTGACCGACCTTAATTATGCTGGTGAACAGACTAGCCCAATGAGTTTGAGCGATGCACTTAATTAAGAATTGATGCCAGTGTTGATCACATATTGCATATTATGTTGAACAATATTGTGTGATGTTTCTATTTATCTAAGATGGTTGCAGAACTTTGGAGCTAGGTCTTGGTGAGACAGAAGAGACCAGAACTATGCTAGGAGAGCTGAGGTCTAGATGGTCAAGGTGACATTGAAAGATCGGAGAGTTGCCGCAAGGCGGGAAAACAATTGGATGAGTGAGATGCTAACTTAAGTTTTACTCAACCGAAGGATGATCGTTGAATCAAGGGAGGGTTCACAGTAGAGTAGAGGTTAAGTTAGTATTAAAGGGTTATTAGATTTTGAACTTAAGTTCGCTTTGAGAAGTGTGCAAGTGTATGGTTAAAACCCGTTATATTGCTGGGTTGTGGGTTAGCCCATAGATGAGTGAATCTCAACCCTTGATACAGTTTCTTGAGGGCCAAAAAGATCATCTAAGGATGGAGGTTGCTCCTAGTGTGCCATGAGTGAAGGAGTGAATCTCAACTCTTGATGAGGTTTTTGGCCAAGAAAGATATCCAAGGGTGGAGGTTGTCCCTAGTGTGTTATTAACAAAGGGGGTGGATGAAAGCCTCGATACCAAGTCTTAGAGAAGGATTTTTTTGTTTCCTTGTGCTCATTTGATTTTTGCCACCATGAAGTGTGGCTTGTAACCATCCCTCTCTCAATAATGCAAGATCTAATTTCATCTAAGTTTTGAAATTTATTTTATTTTTTTTGTATTTTTGCTTGTTTCTTTCATGCAACTTGAGCTTTGCTCCCCCTCCCTCTACTTGCTGTATTTCTATTGGATCTAGGATATTAAGAGGTTGACAAATTCATCTAAAACATGTCTAACCCAGAAAGATCTATTAGAACTCATTCTTGTTTAAGTTATACTTACAACATTGTGTTCTTAAGTTGAAATTGTTGCTTTTGGTACAGCTTGAATTATTTGCATGGTTGAGGCTTGGACTTATCCTTGCAATTTCTTTTGGAATCATAGTCCTAAGGTCATTTTTTAGTCATGTTTCAAGTTTCATCAATTTTGAATGAGTAAATATAAAGTTATTGAGGTTTTTTCATAGTCAAGTTTATGAAACTCCTACTTTTGTGCAATATGGATATTGTACTAGATAGGTCTCTCATTTAGGTTTTGTTTTGAAATTCCTTTCGGAATCAAAACCCTGAGAACATTATCTTGTTATGTTTCAAATTTCATCAATTTTGGATAAGTAGATCTAGAGTTATTAATGTTTTTTAACGGTCAAGTTTAATATTTTTTTGCACCTGAGTTGTTGAAATTCTTACTTTATTCATCTTGTTTTTGAACCTAGTATTTGCTCTATAGCACTACTGTTTTTTTAGAAGAGATTCTTAAAAGAGAAATTTTAATTGGATCCTATGCACCCCCTCTAGTCACCGATTTGATTGCTTGATATATATATATATATATATATATATATATATATATATATATAGGAAAATGATTCCATACTCCTAGGTGTATGTACTCCCACCTCTAATATACCGTTTAAATGATGTTGTTATACCTCTTTATCCTTTTGAGTATACTCTAATACTGATTATAAGATACTCCAAAGTGAGTTCCATGAAAAATTTCATTAAAATCCACCCTTTATAGCATAATTTGTTTACATATTCATATACATATGGAAAAGTGCGTAGCAAAAAAATAAAGGGTCTGATGAAAATTTTTTAATCATGTTGTATTGGAGTATCTTAGAATTATTATTAGAGTATACCGAAAGTGATAAAGTAGTATAAAGAGTTTATTTAAGTGGTATATTAGAGGTGAGAGTATGTACTCCCGGGAGTACGGAAAAGGCTTCCTTATGACTAGTCCGATTTTACTAATCAAAACACAAACTCGCATGATAATTTCGTATGACACATAACACATTGATGACACCCTTATGACTAGTTTAACTTTTGTAGGAGCTGGTAGAGCTCTCGGGCATGCTTTGCTTTGCATTTCCATTCACGTTACCTAATACATGTCAGTGGTACGTACAATATATCAACAGATTGCCGGATGAACCTGCTGATCAAAACAACACCAGTTTGGTACATTGAAGGCCCAGCACAACACAAATGCCTCTAGTTTGGTATTTATCAGGGTGCATCCTTGCGAACATACCAGCTAGCTTAAGGGCCTGTTTATTTTAGTTTTGGATTCTCTAAAAGCTGATTCTAGATTGTGGTTATAAAGAAGCTGATTCTCCAAAAGGTAGAATCCAAAAGCATATATGAAATGGATTGTAGATTCTAGTGTATATGGGTGGGCTGGATTGTGTCAAATTCTAGAATCAGGCTGTTTATTTTCATTCTGCTTTTAGGGTCAGAATCCAGAATCAAAAGAAAAACAAACAAACCCTAATATTATTAGGCTAGTAGCCATGCATACATATGCAGCCATGTTGATAGATCGATGTCAACCAAGTTGGGACTACCAAGAACCAGTTGGATGGAAACAACAGGTGTCGGAGGCGGCAAGCGAACGGCACTACTACGGAAAGGGCCTTTAATCCGGTTCAAAATCGCCTTTAGTACGGTTTTTGAACGGTCTGAGCCATCGGGACGATGCTCAAGGGCATCGGTCGATTCCTCACCGTCTTGATAGAGTGTCAGTATAGGTTCAATTCTACGTGGCCACTCGTGGTGAACCCCTATGGACCTCATCGGTCTTTGGTTGGTGTCTCCAAGCGGCAGTGCTTGATAAAGCCCTCATCGATGCGGTTGGTTTCTCCAACCGGTACTAATGTTTTGTATATATATATATATATATATCTATTTATCCAGTAGCTATTATATATGTGTGTGTGTTAAATCACAACTAATTAAAAGCACAGATAATCAATCATGCACTTTGCTTGATAATTAAATCACTGAACATTCATTAACAAATTTAATTACATCTAATGTATTAAAACATGTAAACATATTTGTTCTTCTGCTCATCGTCTAATGTATTACAATATATATGTACACAACTTTAATTACAACTTTAGTATTTCTTTTCCTTCCATTCATCGGGATCTTTTACACATCGCTCTTGCTAGCCATAGATGTAAATACCTGACAGTTCACGGTTCTTATCGAAGGGCCCCACTGTTTAAATTTGGTTAAGTGAAACTTGCCTTTTGGATTCTGACCTCATTGTAAATAAAAGCCGATGAGTTGTTCTTGGATTGCTCTCACTCGTGCGGCGAGAGTTAGAACCTTGTTACGCCAAATATTGAGGCACCTATCGTTAAGTCATTAACTAATCAATACTTGAATTTGTACAAGATATAAGGAGTACCTATACATCATTAAAGCTAGTAATTATATTTACTCACCCCTTGTTGCCTTTTAGCATCGATTCGGCTGACTCGGTTTGAGTGTGCATAAACTACGCATACATAGTAGCCGCATAAATTGTTACCCGGTGAGTCAAGATCTGCGGTGGAAAAAGTTGAAAGCGTGAAATAGATGCAAGGAAATTAAGTTAACTAACTAAAAAGCTAGCATTATGATATCACGTTACATGAGAGGCAATTGTAATGTCAAATTTCTCCTTGAATATGCCCACGTTTTTATACGGAACCGTGTGAATGCTGCTTTGCACATGAGATTCGAATTGTACATGATTAGAATTTGTTTCAAATTGAAGGAAATAGAACTAATACGATAATGAAAGGAACAAGAATTATCTTGGTTGAGCATGTCGATAAAGTTTTGATACTTTTCAATTGGTCTCCTTTGCGAGTCCATAATTGTGATCGAGCTACGATCTAGCTTCGATCATAAGAAGAATCCAATGAAAACTATACATAGATGTGTCAACGTAGATAACTAATTAGTTCTAACATCGTGTTATGAAAAAGGACACTACACCATGGCACACTTTTGCCAACACATAGTATAGTCGGCAAAAGGCACCTTCCCAACACAAAAACTATTGGCAAAGGTTTAGCGAAGCGGTACATAAACGATGGCGGTAGAAGCGATTCGGCAGGCTTTGCCGACAGATAAAACTTTTGCGGCAGATAAAGTGTCGGCAAAGATCTAAGTTTTGCCGCGGTTTCAATCTTTGCTTAAGCGATTAATGTTTTGCCGAAGCAGTATGGGCATTGCTTGACAGATAAAACTTTTGTCGACAGATAAAGTGTCGGCAAAGATCTAAGATTTTGCCGACACTTTTAATCTTTGCCGGCGATTAATGTTTTCTTGTGATAGGGGCATTGCCGACCAGGTAAATCTGAATTGCCCGACACTTTACGTGTTGGCTAATCAATTTCTCCTCATAGACCGAAGCTAGTTTTCTACACAAGTTTTGTGTCGGCAAAGTGCCGCACACATGACATACAAATTAAATATGCAATATATACAAAACCAATTCACATTATCCACCATTGATCGAATTGACATACACACTTTACATGCAAATGGTGCCACTCACATATATAACCATATAAATACACAATCACAGTTCAAATAGTCATTTCAACATGTAAATAATGCAAGCATAAATATCTCCACCAAAGGGTTTGATAGATCCTCCAAATAAGTTAAGTTGCATACATGTCCGTCCAAAATGAGCTAAGTCTTCTTTGCAAAAAGAGAGGATGTATATTTCTCTAACTACTAGTTAACATTTCTAACCATAAACAGCACTACTTTCTTCTTTGCACAAATAGTGATGTTATAAATCGAGTCTCGACCTAGTAATTAGCAGCATACATGACCCAATGAGAGGGATGTATATCCTTCTCTCTACTAGTAAATAGTTCAAACCATACACACATCACTATTTTCATGTTGCACAAAAGGTGTCCCTCAAAAACTTGTGACACTCCTTGCTGCCAAAAGGTTGTTACTCGATGAGATTCTTTGCTGTGCACCTATCATGATCAAGAAAAAGAATAATTAGCACATAAGCAAGATCCTAAATCTATGATAAAATCAGAAAAGGGACAAAAGCTTGGCAAAGACATGATGTGCGAGTGACAAAGCAAAACCAGCACTAGTGAAATCTAACAAATGAGAGTTCTTTTCATTAGAGAGAAGATCTCCCAGCTGAGACAGTAGGATGATGTTAGGCAATTTGACAATATCTCCAACGGAAAATGCACATAGACATGTATAATGCTCTTTGCAGTAGACAAAATGACACCCAAAGTTCCAAAGCTACCAGAATTTTTAAACATAAACACAACACCAATCTGAATCCACACGCAATTTGTATGCTCCTTACAATTCGACAAAATCACACAAACTATCAGGGCTCGCTAAATTTTCAAACATGAACATTCAACATCAAATCGAATCCACACGCAATTGACATGGACATATGTATAATGTTCTTTCCAGAAGACAAATTTACACCCAAACATTCAGCGTTGGCTGAACTGTCCAAGATGGACATTCGACATCAATCGAAATCCACATAAAAGTTACCCGGCCGACAAGAGTATTGTCCTTTGCATTTCGGCATATGGAAGGACATGCATTAGTGAGGTGCTATAAATCAACATATAATTTTGCATATACATAAAGTGATGCATAACACACAAGCAAGGGAGTAAGATTAGCACATTGCAAGCTGGAGCTTGACGAGGTTGTAACTTAAAGCCTTCTACCTACGAACAATCGCTAACCTCTAATAAACATGAGCTATTTGGGTTTGGAAAACTAAACAGAACACTTCATTTTAGCTGACATTTTAGAGCAAAGTTCCCTGGCTTTCACATATGAAAATTACCCTTGCACTTTTATTGGTCAGATTGAACCAACAATTGAAATGGGAAAAGTGAAGGGGCAATTCACCTCAAAAGGGTTTCTTTGCTTTTTCAACATAATCTTGCAATGGCCTTGCTCCATCAAAAATAGAATGTGTGAGATAAATCAACAATTTGTAAAGCTAAAAGCACATCAGCGTGTGTCTAAGTAATATGTCCTTTAAAAAACTTGATCTAACAATGAATATATACATAATTTTGCCAGTATGAAAAGTACTTGATAATCCACAAGGATTAGGATATGGTTGCCAAATTGTAACATGAGCCTGAGATAACTAAATGATTCCTACTTATATACTGCCAACTAATCTCTAACAAACATAAGGCGCTTTTTCTTGGAAAATCAAATAGAAACAGTTCGGAAAGCGGTAAATAAGTAGAATAGAAAACCAATACAATGAAAGAGACCTATTAGGTTTTACCTTCCCACATTTTCGCAGCGCAAATTCTTTTATGCCAAATGCTGATTTAGCTCTAAACATGCTAAATTAACGTGTAGACAGAGAAGCAAAGTTAGAAATAGTTTCTAATTCTATGCTTCTACTTGAAAAGATATGTGGCGGAGACACGAGATCCTAAGCATGCATGCCACCTATGCAATCTGTCCCATAAGCGTGTGGTGGCAGACCGCAGTTACACTACCGATAAAAAAATAATAAGATGGTGGAGTGCATGGTCAACTTGACATCTTGACTACCAATGTGTCAAATTGAGACTTCTGCGTATAAAAGTTAATTTAATTTAAAATATATAAAATTCCTGAAATTATGCAACTTTTCAAATGTGTGAAAGGGGACTTGAGTTCCTACTCATAAGGAAACAATGCGTTAAGTGACATAGGCTAACCAACCATACAAGATATTATTTGACCAACTAATCTACCTATCAAAGCGAGACTTGCTCTGTGATCTCAAAGTTTCAAAATGGTATGGTTTCGCGTTTGTCACATGATTACGCAATTTTGTTTGAGACAAACCGACAAACACATGAATAGTTTAGAAGAAGTAGCAAACTTTTTTGGCCTCTACGAAAGAACTTTTCTTTGGCCTCTACGAAAGATATGGCGATGGACTAGACTTTAACTTGCGTTCCTTGCATGCCACCTATATAATCTGGTCACCAAGCATTTGGTCTATTCGATGGGTTAGCGGCGGTAACATCCTCTTCCTTTCTGCATTAACCAATAAAGAGGTGATTCTTGATTACCCATATGCGTGATTATTACGATTCTTTGTTTTGACCAGCTAAATTGATCAAATCATGGCTTATCTCTGATCTAAAGACATCTTTTTTTTGGTACGTAAATGCGCACGTGATTTGAATCACATTCCTCGACAAGCGATTTAGAGTACAACACATATAACGAGTTAAAATTTTGACTACTTTAGTATTATTATTATTGGCGTGCTAACTTACTACTACTAACAAAGGCGGAACAATTATGCTACAATTTCTATGAAGTATCATAAACTTAATCAACAATGAGACCTTACAAAATCTTCTAGTAGGGCACATATGCAATTGCAAATACAAATATCCTACAATCGTTGAAAGGAGATGTGATTACGGTTCAATATGTAACAAGGTACCATGCAAGGCATCCAAGCACAACACAATTTCCCTAACATTACGAGGCTAATCACTAGAAAAACCAAATCCACAACAAAAGCAAGATTCGAACAATACTATATCCAATTCAGATGTAAACCATAACCTAAACGATAAACAACCCACTATCGGACATATAATAAGGTGAATCATATATCAATCATCACAAGACTAAAGCATTTGATAAGAATATGGGGAAATAAGCGGTATATTTAAAGCGATGAAATCTCAACAAAATCTCGACCAGATCTATCCTTCAACATGATTTAACACATGAGACATCACCACGTCTTAATTAAACTCTTCCCCATGTCTTAATTAAATTCTTCCCCAAGACCCATACTAACCATGGCGAAGTCTTCATGGACAATACCAAACAAGAGATAATGAAGCGATTGATACCAAGAACCAGATACTAAAGGCTACTAGACGGCGTATCTAGCCACCCATGACAAGAAGGTCGCCGCTTTGCAAAACGCCAAGGCCGCCTCGAGAGAGGTTCAAGCCAAGCAAACAGATGGTTCTTCACCAAGCTCTCTTATCGCGGGTGGCGGCGTCGAGCCCAGGAGGCAACGTCCTTGAAGTCAACGTCGAGGGTGTAGCGGGTGGGCATGAGATGGGTGAAGTTGACGAGCTTGAGGAAGCACTTGGCGACTTCTTGGCGTCTTCTTGGCGGAGTCCTCTTGCGGATCACCTTCTTGGGGTACTTAGCGAGGCGGCGATGAAGCGATGGCCGTAGAGGCAGCCTTGGGGCTTGATCTTGGATGAAGCGCAGATGGCTTGGGGCTTGATCGGATGAAGCGCAGGAGGCGGTGTTGAGGGCTTGATGCGGATGAAGCCTTGGTAAGCGGCTGGGGCTTGACGAGGATTTTTCTTTTCTAGGTTTTATGTGGCGATGCTAGCTGTGTGAGCGAGTCCGCGCAAGAGGATAAGGCCCTCTGGCGGCGAAACTTTAGACTACCTCTCCCTTGTAGCGTTCAGCTGGCTGGCGCCAATTGCAATCTTTTAAGCTAGCTAGTTCGTACACACCTATTAAATGCGACACTTTATCGATGAGTTCAGTTAGGCTACACCGCGGATAAACTGTCTACTATTTTTTGCCGACACATTATTAGCCAAAATAAAAATGCCGACACATAACACGTTGCTCTATTATACAATTGCCGGCGAGCGGTGGCGATAGAAAGGTCGATTATTGCCCACAGATTATATGTAGCCAATATTAGCCTTTTGCCAGCAGTTCACGATGGCTAAAGTGTGCCATGGTGTAGTGGGAGTAGAATGAGGTGAGTGCAAAACACGTACTCAAATGAGTAGGCTAGATATATCTTTGACTTATATCTTTGACCCATTAAGCGCATTGAATCGTTAGTCTCTGTTTCACTTGGGTGATCTCTAACGGTTGTCCCGTTGATAACTCTTGGGTCCATGAAGCCTATGTAAAATCGATCCCTTCGGCATCTTTGTATATCCATGCTACATAAGAAATTAGTTAGGCTTGCAAGTTAGTATAGTACAAGGAAGTGCGATAGTTTTTGTAAATAATTAAGACACTTACGAGTTGACAACCCAACAAGCTCATGTGAGGGCGTCATCTGGTATAGATCATATATGTAGTCCCATTAGACATAAAATTCACCTTCACCATGAAAAAAATCTTGTTGCTTAAACTTGACGTGAACAACTCTAGACCATGCTTGGTGGCGTCCAAGTATCATTCATGAAATTGCGCATCTTTGTCGTTAGCAGGCAGCTCCTCCTCGACCAATGATCGCCCACTTTAAATGACCATCTTACTTGGGCAAACTCAATCTCCTTGGTGCCTAATATTTGATCTGGGTGAAGGCTAGTTTCATTGAAGAATTGTAGCATCTCCTTACCCTTCCCTTAGTGACATCTTCTTCTTGGGGCATTCCTTACTCAATGTCTTTCGTAGTTTGATTGTGAGGCATTTCTTTTTATCCTTCAAATTTTTAATAGTCATTAAGCCTTTATGAAATTCTTCTGTGCCAGGTTGAACCTTCCTCTCTGGTGACTTGGGTTTAAGAAATTTAGTTACCTCTCCTTTTACCATCTTCTTGGTCTCCTCATCGTTCATATCATACGGCCGCTTCGGAAGTTCAGCCAGCTTCTTGGATTGGGTGGAGGACCCCGTCTCCTTGGGAGCTACTGGCAAAGCTGGCTTCTTTCCCTTGGTCGGCGCCTTCTTGGGAGAAGACGGGCTTCTTGTGGTGCTTATGTGCTTGGGGAGGTGGTATAGGAGTCGGCGCCTTCTTGGGAGGAGGCGGGCTTCTTCACAGGCTTATATCTTGCGAGGAGATGGAGTAGAGGCGGGCTTCTTGTCGGGCTTATATCGCGAGGAGGTGGTGTAGAAGTCGGCGCCTTCTTGGGAGGAGCGGGTTTCTTCTCGGGCTTCTTCGCGGAGAGGACACGTCCATGTTATCTCGAAAAATTATGTACCGTTTAGCGCCACAGGATGAAATTGTGTCTTGCCTCTCCTAGCCGTAGTCCGTCACCTCCGAAATTTGAGGTCAAGGTCCTCGTACCACAGGCGAACCTCCTCCACCGAGACCTTGGAGTATCCTAACGGTATTTGTTGGCCATGGATAAGCTGCCCGGCTCCAATGGGTGAGCCATGCCATCGGCCGCCTTGAAGGTAAGGTTGGCGCTTGGACATGCAGCTCACAAGGTGTCCGCCGTCGATGTCGTCTACGAGGATACTTGTCCAAGTCCGCTCAGCAGCCACCGAAGCTCTGCTTTGCTTGCTGCCGGAGGCTGATGATGTTAGGATTACTTGGAGGTTCTTGGCCGTCTCGCGTTGTTGGCTCAAGGCTAGCTGCACCTCTCTTCGGATCTCTTCTTGCATTCTCTCCTGTGTTTGATTCAGGCGTTCTTCAAGCGCACTAAGGTATTGTGTCTGTCGAGCCTTGCTCCTCGCCCGACTCCTATAGGTCTCGGCATCTGGCGATACCAACCTTCCACGGGACAACGCCGGCGCCTGCGTGTGCGTCCGAGGTGCTCTGGATTTTGCAAGGCCCTTGTTAGCTCATCGTTCTCCCTGTTTGGCACAAAGCTACCCTGGGAAGACTCCTCGATGCATTGTACAAGCCTTCTGGCCACATCTCTTACCACCTCCCCAAACACAGCATTGCCGTTATCATCAAGGCTGCCGCCATGACCATAGAACCAATGCTTTGCTCTGTTGGGCCAATCCATTGTTGCGGGTGCGATACCCTTCGCTAGCAGGTCCTGTTCCCTCTTCTCCTATTTTGGTATTGCATGCGGGTAACCACCAGGGCCGAGTCGGTGGTGATAATTCTTCTTCTGTGCATTCAACTTATTCTTCTCACTCAAACTTTGACCTTCATCAAAGTCTTGTAGTTCTAAACACATCGATGATCTTGCAACTTTGGGTGCTTGTCGAAGTCGAGCGTTCGATTCTTCTTGATATACTCCATGTTCAACTTCTTTTTATAAGTCGGAATCGTACGCCATCTTCTTGAGAGTGTAACTCTTCACCTTCTCTTCGGTCCCTTGGGGAAGGTGAATGTCTCCTTCACATCGTTCCAAAGCATGTTCTTCGTATCTTCGGGACTGATCCCATTTTGCTATGCTAATTGCCACGTGGTCCCTAACGTGGGCCTTGCATCTTGAATTGAATAGCCCAAGCGCCCCAGGGTGCAAGAGGTCGGCCGTCTCGCCGACTTCGGTGACAACATGTCTTGCCTTCTTCTTCTTGTTTGGACCTCGTGGCGTGATTGCACTGGTTGACCGATCTGAAAGCATGGTACAATCATGAGCGAGGTCGAGAATATTGGCTTAGCATGATAGTGGAACCGACAATCATGAGCGTGTTGATTATTACCTCGCCCGGCCTCATCGTGCTCTCTGACCTCATCGTGCTCTGTGACCTCATTAGCCTCGGTGGCCTCGGCTGACCATGAGGGCGTCAGACTCCGCCGATCTCATGACCATCACATCCCGAAATCAAACTTCTCATAAATTTTTCTTAATCAAATCCTTCACCGTCCATCATCGTTTCTTAGGCTAGAAGAAGCACTGAAAATTAACGAAAATAGATCACATTTCATGTAAAGCTGATGGTACTACTCTAAAACGGTGTGGAAGATGGTGGGGAAGAGACGATAGAGAGGATGGGCGGCGACGCTGAAGATGTTCCTAATGTAAGTCGGCCAAATACTATCGACAAGTATACTTATACATATACATACAAATCTCACATATCGTAGAAACTTCACATATACATAGAAATTTCAAAATTCACGAGAAATTAGAATAATTAGCATGATACATATTCATTTGACATGATACATATACATTTCAAACTTCACATATACATAGAAATCTCACACATACATAGAAATCTCACATATACATAAAACTGATCAATAAAATAGAAATTTCAAAATTCAACGAAATTAGAATAATTCACATGATACATATTCATTTGACATGATACATATACATTTCAAACTTCACATATACATAGAAATCCCACACATACATAGAAATCTCACATATCGTAGAAACTTCACATATACATAGTAATTTCAAAATTCACGAGAAATTAGAATAATTGCATGATACATATTCATTTGACATGATACATATACATTTCAAACTTCACATATACATAGAAATCTCACACATACATAGAAATCTCACATATCGTAGAAACTTCACATATACATAGAAATTTCAAAATTCACTAGAAATTAGAATAATTCACATGATACATATTCATTTGACATGATACATATACATTTCAAACTTCACATATACATAGAAATCTCACACATACATAGAAATCTCACATATCGTAGAAACTTCACATATACATAGAAATTTCAAAATTCACGAGAAATTAGAATAATTAGCATGATACATATTCATTTGACATGATACATATACATTTCAAGCTTCACATATACATAGAAATCTCACACATACGTAGAAACTTCACATATACATAGAAATTTCAAAATTCACCAGAAATTAGAATAATTCACATGATACATATTCATTTGACATGATACATATACATTTCAAACTTCACATATACATAGAAATCTCACACATACATAGAAATCTCACATATACATAGAACTGATCAATAAAAATAGAAATTTCAAAATTCACTAGAAATTAGAATAATTCACATGATACATATTCATTTGCATGATACATATACATTTCAAACTTCACTTATATTATCCTCTCAAAGGAAACCATGTCCGAAATCTGGACATTTTGACAAAAAATTTCCTGCTAACTATATGCTTTTGTTATTAATTGTTCTATAGTTTTCATAACTTTTCTTCTTTGTGTTTACTGAAAAATATCTTGTTCTTCTTGCCCAAAGACAAAGATGACAGTTCATTGTTAATTGAGCATAAGCACAAGTACTGTAAAAAAGTATATGACAATATCATAGTAAGTGAGCTCATAAACAAGTATCTTGGCAGATGCATAACAAGGAGCAATAATGGAGTCATACAACTAGTAATAATACTCAAGTTGATTCCATTTAAATTGTTCTCAGTTAATCGGGTTGCCTTTAAAGGCCATCCTCGCCACTTGGGCAAGATATAGATTTGTTTGTGACAACCTTACCTCAATTAACGGTTTATATACTTGGCGGTTTATTATTTGATCAATTGATAATCTTTAACGATGTAGCGAGATATACATAAGCAAACCGGGATATACAATGCTTTCTAGGACGGAAGGTAGCGACAATAGCATGGATGAAATAAGACTACCACCGGTGAATGAAACCGAGCAAAGATATGCCTATTGAACGACCTATGTATGGATCTACAAGTCACAATTATCAATCAAATGATCTACCAAATCTTTGTAATCTATGAAAGTTAATTTTGTTGTCACAAACAATCTATCTTAACCCAATTCCTAAGAGAACAACAATCCCCACAAGCAAAGTCCCCAAGCAATCAATTGGCTCCAAAACCGGGAACCCAAGTTGATTGGTAGGCCTCTTTCTTAATATAGAAACTAAGTAATCACAACTTGCTAACCAAAATGCGATGTCGATAAAAGACTTTACCCAAATAACATCACAGAGCAATACCTCTCTCTTCCACTAGCAAGGATCAAATGTAGTATCTGAGAAAATATTTCAATCTTCCAACTACATACTCCCTCCAGTCCTAAATCAATCGAATCAATCAAATGGCTTTACCGGTTTACCACTTAAACCTAGGTTGGCCCAGATAGATATTCTTGCTCATACAAGGATTGAAGGAGGCTTTACCGTAGAGTGAGAAAGACGGCGAGGTCGTCCGAGTGAGGAAGGGCGGCGCAGCAGGTCGTCGGGCGTCTTGATGGGGTCGTCGGGCGAGGCAGCAGTGGCTAAGCAGAGGAGAGCAGGGCAGCGGTGGGGTGCGTCGGGGCGAGAGGGCAGCGCCGGTGGGTCGTTGGAGGCGAGGAGGTCGTCGGAGGTCAATGAGCGGGAGGAGGAGATTGAGGAACAATGGCGGGAGTAGCAAAAATTGGGGAAGAGGAGGCGGCGGGAGAGGATTTATAGGTGCACCATCGGTCCGGTTGGAGTATTCAGCAGGGGCGATGTCTATCGATACTGGTTGGATACTCCAGCGGTACTAATGTGAGACATCAGTCCCGGTTGAATACACCAACCGGGACTGATGGGTCAGCCTCGGCGCAAGGGAGCCCTAGGCACTATTAGTCTCGGTTGAAGACACCAACTGGTACTGATGTGAAGAGTTTATAAAACTCAAAACAATTTAGCGCCCTTACTACTCGACAAGAAATCTTCCTCCCCCTTGGCTAGCGTGAGGCGCTTGAGTGTGCGGGCTCTCCCGGCCGTGAGGTCTCGGGTTCGAGCCCCGCTCGTGCCCCCTAGCCCTTCTTTTTGTTAGTTCACTATTTAACGACTTCTTTTTTATTTCTTTTTTTATTTGTTGTTTAACGATTATTTCATTAAATAATTTGTAAAAATGCTTTTACCACTTTAGATTCATTTAGCCTTTTTTTAAGATTTCTTTTTTTATTCTTTGTTTAACTATTGTTTCATTAAATAATTTTTAAAAATTCTTGTACCACTTTAGATTCAATTAGCCTTTTTTAGATTTCTTTTTTGAAATGTCTTGTTTAACTATTGTTTCATTAAATAATTTTTAAAATGCTTTTACCACTTTAGATTCATTTAGCCTTTTTTAAGATTTCTTTTTTAAATGTCTTTGTTTAACTATTGTTTCATTAAATAATATGTAAAAATGCTTTTACCACTTTAGATTCATTTAGCCTTTTTTTAGATTTCTTTTTTTAAATGTCTTTGTTTAACTATTGTTTCATTAAATAATATGTAAAAATTCTTTTACCACTTTAGATTCATTTAGCCTTTTTTAAGATTTCTTTTTTAAATGTCTTTGTTTAACTATTGTTTCATTAAATAATTTGTAAAAATGCTTTTACCACTTTAGATTCATTTAGCAATCTAATATATATTAAAATTATTTTCGACACTCTAATATAAATTTAAATTGAGATAGTCTTTACAATATTTTTTCCAACCATGTAATATAAATTAACATTATAGAAAATTATAAGAAATAAAGTAATTTTTGCACTCTTATAATTCCATTGCAAATTGTCACCTTGTTATATTAGTACAGAGGGACTTTGAACAATATTGTTAGTCAAATATTAGTACAATTTGAGCGAAAAATCTGAAACAGAGGAAAACCACTAGAGGAATGAGAAACTAGTATGTTAGTAGTCTATTACACCAAAAGAAAGCAAAGCAATCCTTATTTGCTAACATACTTTGCTTTTACAAGTGATCCTTCATTATGATCGCGGCATCGTACGGGAGATTTCTCGTATCATTGAGACACTAATGTCTCGTCCACGCAAGTGAAAGGAGGTAGCTCGTCGAGGCTGATTATACTCTTTTTCGTCCGTGGCGCCCTCAACTCCGACAATCCTTCTTTTACCGGAAGAACCACGTGGTGCCTTGGTGATCGCTCTTCTAGTCTTCTCATACCTTTTTTTGTTTCTTTGTCCATGTCCATCACATAGAATACTGTGTCACATCATTAGCGAAACACGAGCGGTTCGTCCCTATAGGCTACTTGCTTGAGGTCCACGGTTGTCATACCGTACTTATCGATATCCACGGTACCGTCGGTTTAACCCATTGGCACGAAAGCAGAGGGACTTTTAATGGCCCGTCCTCCAACTCCAGATCTCCTCTATGAAACCATAGTAGGTGTCCATCTTTCCATTTTGTCCAAGGCATCTATCTGGACGCCCTTTGTTTTGGTTGGTGCTCTTGCTATCACAGGTTGTTGTGTAAAATGTGTACCCATTTATCTCATACCCTTGGAATGATATGATTGTTGTGGATGGTCCTCGAGCCAAGAGTTTCAATTGTTCATCGTGCATGCCTTGCCCAATAGTTGCTTTTGTAACCAAGCTGCCGAAATGATCCATTTGCTCATTGCGATCCACTTATTTGACTTCTCTGGGTATTGGGCGCGTAGACTCATCTCGTGATCATAGATATACAGAGCCACTACAGTTGCTTGTTTCAATACCGTGAAATGTGCTTGTTTAAATGCAAGTAGATCATCGCTATAGGATTCTTTTCTCCCTAAAGTCCCTTTTCCTATAGCCTCCCCTCATGGAGTAATCTGAGGGGCGCCTAATCGGATTCGGATCATCAATGTAACTAACACAAAACTCGATCACCTCCTCTGTCTTGACACCTGCTTAATCACAAGAATGCATACAGGCGAGACCGATTCTGAACATATTTCTTTAGAATACCCATGTACCTCTCGAAAGGGAACATATTGTGGAGGAACACAGGTCAGAGAATTTCTATCTCTTTAACAATATGGACCATGAGATGGACCATAATATCAAAGAAGGATGGAGGAAGATCATCTCAAGGCTAACCGGACTATTGACCATGTCATCATGCAGATTAGATACCTTATTGGCTCGATGACCTTCTACGTGACACCGCGTTGAAGAACGGACCTGACTTTATGATTGTCCTCGTACCCAATCTGGCAGAATACCTCACACCGCCCTTGAGAACAAGCTGTGTCATCAACACATGACAATCATGGGATTTTATGTATGCGATTTTATTCTCTCTCATGTTTATGAGTCTCCTTATGTTCGAGGAGCACCGGAAGGACCTTCACCTTTGTTCAAGAACTTAATCATGTTTTTTTTCTTCCTTGCTTAGAGTGTAGCTCATGGGTGGAGGTAATGTTGTCCTTTCTCTCTCTTTTTTAGGATGTAGGTCGTTCACGAGTCCCAATAGTTGTAGGTCCTTTCGTTTGCAAGTGTATCTTTTGACTTACTGTACATATCTAGGAAACCTAGCGTTTCACGCAGAGACATTCTTCGTGATATGCATGAAGTCAAGTGAGTGGCGGACCTCTAAGTCTTTCGATGAGGTAAGTCCCAAAATATTGACTTCTTCTTCCAAATGGCCTTCGTGTGACCTTGTTGATCGGGATAAGTTTGCTACGGGACCTTTTCCAAATACTACTTTCAGATCCTTTACCAAAGAAAATACAAGCGTCCCCTTTGCGATGCATGGGCTTCTTCGTTTCTCTTCTCACATCAAAATTCTCACCCTTCCTCATGCTTGGGTCCTTCAGATGGAGGAACCTCGGTGGCCCATGTACACAACCTTTCGAGAGTTTTTAGGTACTTGCTGTCCGTAGGCTTTATATTCTTTGATAGATAGGTCCGATAGGTTACCAAGTGTAGGTCAGTCGTTGATGGTTACGAATAGCAATGCCGTAGAGTGAAGTGCTCTCTTTTGTACTCATCCCATACCGTACACCATCGTTCCACGGTGTTAACGAGATCTTCAACCAGCGGTTTGAGGTACACATCAATGTCGTTTCGAGGTTGCTTGGCCTTGGATAAGCAATGGCATCGTAATGTACTTCCGCTTCATACATAGCCAAGGAGGAAGGTTGTAGATACATAGAGTCACGGGCCAAGTGGTGTATTGCTTGCTCATATCGCCCGACAGGTTCATCCCATCCGTACTCAACCCAAACCTTATGTTCCTTGCATCCTTAGCAAAGTCCGGGTATGTTCTATCGACTTTCCTCCTTTGGGAGCCATCGACAAAGTGCCTTAGCCTTCGTCGTCCTTCAGTCTTCCTTGTGCGGTAGCATCATCTGGTATGCGCTTTGTTCGCAAATAAGCGCTTCAGCAGGGATTACTGGGAAATATCACACCACCTTAGCAGAGGTCTCTTCTTCTTCGCTGCCCTCTACCTCACAGGTCATCACTTTGGTCTTATACCGCAGTTTTGCACACCGGACAAGCTTCGAATCCTCATACTCATTGCGATAAAGGATACAATCATTACGACATGCATGTATCTTCGTACCTCCAACCCCAAAGGCGGAACAACTTGTTTGGCATCGTCGTAGTTTGGGCGATGTGTTCTCTCTCTGAAGTAACTTCTTTATGAGGCATAACAACTCGTCGAATCCCTTATCGAGACAATCCATTGGTCGCCTTCCATTGCATCGGTTCTAGTGTGATACGCAATTTTTATGGCCTGTCGACGGTTTGGGTACAACAAGGTTCCGTGGTCCTCCATAGGCGTTGGAACTTTTCGTAATGTCTTTCATCGATGTATTCTCCCTCTCCATCACGACATCTGGTCTAGGTCATCATCACCAAACTCCCCAATGTATCTTGAAAGAACCGTGTTGACCCGCGTCAGGGATATTGATGTCCGCCTCTTCTTCTTCACCGTCTTCTGTATAATCTCTTCTTCACCGTGCTTGGTCCAACGGTATAGTTTGAGATGAAACCTCTTGTGAGCAAATGAAAGTGAAGGTGGCTGGATTTTGGCCACTCCTTCTCATTCTTGCAGTCTATGCATGGATAACATATGTAGCTTTGACGTCGTGTGTGCATTGGCATACGAAAAAATCTTACAAACCTGCAAGAACTCAGGGAGCGTCGGTCCATGTACATCCATCACCGGTCCATCTACATTATGTTACATCAAGATAATCGTTAGCTCATTTTCCACTAATGAATTGTTGAACCAAAACCTAAATATTAGCTAGATCCACACCTTCAATCAGAGCTAAATAATAATTCAAGCAAAATCTAAACTCACACAATAAGTTTTGAAACCTACAAAAAGAATTGGTCGATCAAAGTCTGGATTCAAAATTCGAACAAAATTCATGATGACTTTGTTTGCAAATTCTGTTGAAATTGTAACACCCTAAAATTCCCAAATTATTATTCAATCATTTATTTTTATTTTTTTCTAAATCTCTAGCACTTAATTAATGATGTTTTCAAAAATAATTTGCTGATAGAAATTAAAACCAAAATTATACTAGAAGTAATTTTTCTAAGTTTAAAATATTCCAAAGTATTTTTGAAAACTTTTCTTAAATTTTGAACTCATTTTATATTTTCTATTCATATTTACGATATTATTTTAATTAGCAAATGAATTTAAATTTCTTCTTTTCCACATAACTATCGCCATTTCAAGATCCCAAACTCCATGATTTTCATGCACCATTCTTCCCCAACTCGTGCAACCAAACCTCATCCTTCATCGATCGATGGAACTAAAACATAAATCTAAGTTAGATCCACACATTAAATGCAAGCTACATTATAATCCAAGCAAATTCTAAGCTTACACAACAAGTTTTTGTATCCTATTTGAAAAGATCAAGCTAGATCTCTACATTCATAATCTATCATCAATCATGGGAAAAGATCAACATTTTTTCATAATTCAAGCAAAAAGAGGCTCCATTTAACACCAAATGAAGTGATTTAATGATGTTACTAACCTTAGTTACCTTGGTTGCGAGTAAAATGGCCAAAATTTTAAAATTTGTGCAGCACCTCCCTCTATATTCATAATCTTTCATCAATCATAGGAAAAGATCGAATTTTCTTCATAATTCAAGCAAAAAGAGGCTCCATTTAACACCAAATGAAGTGAGGAATGATGTTACTAACCTTAGTTACCTTGGTTGAGTAAAATGACCAAAATTTTAAAATTTGAGCAGCACCTCCCTCCTTAAAGCTCTTGGCGAAGCTCCTTTGTTCTTGTCGCGCACTGAAATGATCTTGATGCGCGAGAGAGCGGGAGGAGGAAGAAGTTTAAATTGTGACTTAGTACCGGTTGAAGACACCAACCGGTACTGTTGATCTCATGTCGATGCCGATTCATGTCACTAACCGGTACTAGTGACCTCCGCTAAATAGTGCGGGTTAGTTACGAACCGAACCGTCTCGATAATGAGACCATCGATCTGGGTTGGTGTATTGAACCCAGATCTAATCTCTCCCGCAGCCCTATAGTCGTTGAACCGGGACTGTTCTAACTATCAGTCCCGGTTCGTATCCAATTGGTACTGATGGCTCGGTAATAAAGGTCAGTTCTGTGGTAGTGCGGTAAGCCCGGCCATGTGGGCCATGGCCTGCTTTATGGGCGTCCAGCTCCTCCTGCATGCGACGCCAGAATTATAAGTTCCTGTCGGAAAGCAATGCTCTTCGAATCGATCTTGGCTTCAGGGGAAAATTTGCAACGACGAATTGAAGCTGAACCTTGTAAGAGTCCGTCTTTCTGATAGGCGGCCGGTTGTCATTTACTAGCTTGATCTCTACCGGGTTTTGCACGGGTCAAGAAAAAGACGTCGATAAGTACCAATGTGTCTTCTTCTTTTGCATGCCCTCTATTATAGAGCAGTTACTTATCAGAGCTCCATGCTAATTAATCTGCAACGATTGTTTTTAAGACAAAAACACATAAAAAAGGATGATAATTAATCTGCAATGATGTCTTGTTTTAACATGAGTTAGCGTGCCTGACAGGGAGGAATCATCGAAGCCTTCAGGATCGCTGCTTTGACAGCTATGAGGAAACAAGAACAAATGGTGCCACGCACATATGGCGCAGTACATACCAAGACTTTTTAATTTGTTGTTCACTGGCATCCTCCGGAAACTTACAAAAACCTATCAATAGTGGTTTTTCTTTGGAACCGTCATAAATACATCGATGGCGGTTTTAACCAAAAACAGCGTTGTCGCGGTTTTAGGCTAAAACGCCATCGATAATCGAGATATCTGTGATAAGTTTAGCCAAAACACTCCATATAATGAGCATCATGGCGGTTTTGACTAAAACCGCCATCGATAATATTATCGATGGCGGTTTTAATTTGAAAGCAGATTACAAATAATAAAAATAGAAAATTTTAAGTATTGCTAATTACCTTAACAGCCAGTAAATTCAAAAATAAAGAAAAATAAAAGATTTATACTTAAAAATGGAAATGAATTAAAAATTTAATTGAAATCAAGATTTTAATTTTAAACAATATTCTTTCCTCCTTTCTTCCATTATAATCTCAATGAAAAGAAGAAATTCAAAATTTAAATTGTTATTCCCAAAACAAATGAAATATCAAAATGAGTTTGAAATATGAACTTGGTTTGAATTTCCATTTTTCTGAATCCTCTTGCATTTTCTTGAGCTTTTACTTTTAAAAAGAAAAGCGAAATGCATTGGAATGGATAATGGTAAAAAGATAAAAGGTAAAAGTAAAATCTTGAAAAATTTATATTAAAAATTTTAACTCTCAAGTAAACTTTTTACCTGGTAACTTTCATTTTACTGCATGGTAAAAATATTAGTAATAATGGAAAAGACAAACTTTGACTAGAAACAGTGTATCATCCGAATTAATGAAACAATATTAAGAGTTTATCTCAAGTTGATAAAATTACCAAATCACCCTTGATATAGAATTTACCTCTAGTAAAAATATCAAGAATTTACCAGGTTGGATAAGCCTCCAAATAATTCAAAAAATAGAAGCTAGTAAAAGCTGTAAAAATGGAATGTCGAGAATATTTAAAATTTAAATATCAAATATAAAATTCTAAAAATTTACAGAAGCATTCTTAACTCAAATAAATTTGAAAAACAAAATTTCAAAAATAAAAAGATTCATTGGGACACTTTAATAAATCAAAAATAGAATTGGAATTTCTGTGTATTGTTTATTGTCAGAATTTTAATAAAATTTATACAAGGAGTTTTTATCTGAAAATGTGTCTGAACCCTTATCTTCATATGACCAGCCTCTGTAAAAAGTCTTATAAAAACCTGAGTCGGTTTGATAATTTCAATGAGAAGACTAAGCTGACTTCAGTACTCCTTTTGAGTCACTCCAATCTCGACTGCAGGATCCGCCACTTGTCATCCAACCAGTGCAGCCACAGTCCAGCCCTTCTTCCTCCCCTCTCCATGCTCTCTTGCGCACGCAGAAAAGATAGGCAACCACCGCCTCCTTTCTCTGTCGCCTAGCTCAAGTCGGTGCCGCAACTAGCAACCCAAGACCGCCACATCACCTGCCGTCCCTGCCATGCCTTGCCTCGACTTCAGCAACTCAATGAAGTGCTGAATTCTCACGTAATCTCCTCGGCCAACGTACCCAAGCTCTACGTTGAGAAAACGTCGCCACCACCTTAACCAAGCCACCATCTTCACTCGCGTTCAAACACTGTCCAACCGACGTATTTGGCTATAAAAACCATCCAGTGCAACACAATAACCATACCCTGTCCAGAACCTCACCCATTCACCTCAACCATGCCTGAGAGCCCAGCTTCTTTGCCAAGTTCGGCGAAGCATAGGCCTCAATCGAGCCCCTACGCAAAACTATAGCCCAAATCAATTAGCTCACAGCCTCATCACAGTACCTAGAGTTCATTCCCAAGCACAATCAGAACCTTTCTTCTCCAGTGAGCTACTACACCGAGCAGCTTCTTCCGCCACCGCGCACACATGGTGAGAGCCCGAATCCTTCATGTATTCTTTTGGGAAAAGTAGCAAAATGGAATTCGGGAAACCCACTGATGCTTACCATGGTGAAAATGAGTGATAAAACCCCTTCGCCTTGCTCGCTCGCCGCCTCGCCATGGGCGCTGGCGAAGGCGGGTACTCCTTGACCACGTCGGCGCGTGGTCAGCGGATACTAGCTCGGAAGGCCCGACCACGACACAGGTGCGCCTTTGGGCGTCCGGCCTCGGCGCGATGTACCTTGCTTCGACCCGCTTCGACCTCGGCGTGGGGTGCCGAGCTCAACCCGCCACGACCTCGAGTTCGAGGGGTCTCGTTGAAACCTTGGTCCGCCACAGGATTTCGGATCGGCATTTGGTAGCCAGTTGCGGAAGAAGCGGGTCGTGGGGATGGCTCGAATCGCGCGACAAGTTCGGGCGATTCGCTTGACCTTCAAGGTGCCGAAGGCCCTTTCGAGATCGCTCGCTAACCGCTATGCGAAGGAGTATAAAGATCAGGGCGCGCATGGCTCGGAGGGGCGAAGACAACACCGCCACACACACACGGCGGCTCGAGCTAGGAATCGCCATTCTTGTCTTGAGTTGTGAACACCGCTCTGTACACCCATATAACGAGAATCACCGCCGCGAAGGCGGCATCGAGTAGAGCTATTACCTTGACGAGGGCTCGAACCAATATAAACCTTTGTCTCGTGTTCGTTTGTCGTCTCGCGCGCCGACCACCTCCGCGTCGGTTTTCTTCCCGTTCGAGCAAAACGCTGCTCGGGTCCCGTGAACATTCGACCCTACCTCACTTCTGCGGTTGGCGATCCCGATCGTCGACAACGCTGCTGTTGGCTCTCGGTGGCACACCCCTTCCGGCCATCTCTGACCACCAAAGAACCACCAATGGGTGCGCAAGGATGTGCTTAAGCTCATACCGGAACCCATTCAGCCTCTCCAGCCCTCCTCCGTTGCCGGCGAGCTTCGGAAGCCAAGCCTCTGCCTTTTGTCGCTGGCATGCGGGACCGAGATATCATTGCTCGGTTCCTCGGCTCCTTGCCGAAGCGGGCCCTTCGTCGGCTCACTCGCTGCGTTACAATCGGCGATCTGCGGGCCTGTGGTCGATCCTAGCCGCCAAACCGAGTCACTTGCCACACAGGCCCAGTGCCAGCTCCTCATTAAGCTAGCCAAAACGGAAGGCGTAATCTCAGTGAGAAAGCGCACTTTCCTTATTTGGCAATAATCTATTTTTTCAGTATTTTCAAACCCAAATATATTCAAATGCTTATAACTTTTGAACTAACAGTTAAAATGAAATGAAATAAATTTATAAATTCATCTAAATTCATGTAGATTGGAATATGCAAAAATATTACAAGTTCAACTCATTTAGAATTTGAATTTAAAGAAAAGAATCAAAATATGCTATACATAGAAATTCCGCAAATAAGCTCCAAATTAATTAAAGTAAATTTTTTAGAATCCTTATAACTTTAGGAACCTAAATATGCAAAATATTTAATTCTCATGCTTTGTTTGATTTATTTGAAATAGAAATTTGAATAAACCTAATATGGTCTCTTAATAAAAATTGTGAATCATAGACCTAAAATAATAAAATAATTTATACATGCTCTGAACCCATAAGAAACTCATTTGTGCAAAAATATTTAATCTTCAAACTCAGTTGATGTTATTTGAATTTAAAAGTTCAAATCAACCTAATATGATACCATTATAAATATCTGATTATAATTTTTTATAATATGTATAAATTATAAACTCTATTTAAATTATAAACTTAAACTTAAAGAGATAGATTAAATGTTGCTTTGCATCTGAATCCTAATTAAAGGTAAGAATTCACCTTAAGCCTGAAATGATCATATCTATTTAATCTTAAATAATTTTTGCATCTTGAATTCGATATTATAAATACAAGAATACATAAATTCAGCTTCTTGAATTTGTAAAGTAAAAATAGACAATACATAAAAGTAAATTGTTCTCCGATCAAACTTAAACACTAATATCAATGTAAAGGTTTAATCAGTTAAAACACGAGAGATTGCAATCATCTAATCCAACCCATAGCCATGCATGTTTTCTGTAGATTGTCTTTATTTGACTTTCTATCTATTTTCTTTTTACCCTTATTGAAGTTTATTATTTGCTATATTTTCGTCGATCGACATGTAGAACTCGACGTTTCCGATAGCATCGTCGCCTTCATCAGTCGCAACCTCAACTTCGTCGTAAACAGCAAATAAGCAAGGCAAGCACCCTCTTTGACCATGTTGATCCCAGTTTTATAAATGTTTTCATTAAATGTTTTGATTGCACGCGTATATTCATTAAACTCGGCTATATTATGGGTAATGGTAGCTATACCTGTTGATTCCTAAAACTCCTTTGACAAATATGAATTTGTGAACCTTGATACCTTAGAATTATGGTTAGACAATATATGATGTCAATTTGGGTATACACGATGTTTAATAATCTTGCTTAGCCATGCTTTAGACTTGGTAAGGATTTGTTGGAAACATTGATCACATGACATTTTGAAATCTTGGGATTAATCAATTGGAGACATTGATCAATTGAGATTTGGACATGTTGAGACATGATTGTGATTTTTGGTTATTGTAATTAAAAATGAAAATAAAACTATGCTTTGATGCGGGCAATTATTGGCGATAGCCAAAGGTGCATGGACTTGCACATAGTGTAGGGGAGATTATTGCCCGTGTCGGATTAAGGATCGAACTATGGGTTGTTTTCAGGCCAAGAAATACGTACAACCACAAGTGCTGGTATGGGACAGTCTTAACCTATTAAGCTACTTAAAACTAACTTTGCACATTGGTAGGCTGGAGTATTACGAGCTTCTTCGATGTTCGGTTGCTCAGAGGTGTACGCATATGCTATGGGATCACTATTTCACGTACAGCGAATGTACAAGCACCTTACTATTTCACGTAAAGTGACTGTACAAATATCTTTCACCACCATAGCATATCGTCACCATGCTGGTGCAAAGCTAGGGTTAAGTAATGTAACGGTTATGTTTTGATCTCTCTGCTGCACACCAAAGGAAGTGTGCTAATAAGCTACCGCACAAAGAGATGATCATTTCTTAAAGGTAAAGTTGTACACCTCTGCAGATTGTAAAACTAATCGATTAGCTGCACCCGCGGTCATGGGCACTAGGTAAAGTCATCACATAGTTAGCTGTTTTATTTTACAAAATATGGATCTTGACTTGTGTTGTCAAGAATTATGATTTGGATTGGATATCCTTGTTGAAAAGGAATTATTTTGGATTGACTTTGATGTCAACAATTGATTCATGGAGATGATCAAAGGAACTGAGTTTCGTGAAGTTTACTATTTCATACTTATGTATTAAACTGCTTTTACTTAAATTTCGTTTATGTTCTATACTTCAGTAAATTCTTTTGCAAAGTAGCTTTATGCAAATTAACCGTGAAAGCCTTTCCTTTGAAATGGACTGCATATATTATAGGATTTGCAAAAGTCTTGCGGAGTACGAAAGTACTCACCCTTGCTTACATGTTGTTTTTAGGGTGAAGAATCATAATAGCCCGATGAACTTATTTGACGCAGGAATTCGGGGATGTTAATGAGTTTTTCTAGGGATTATGCCTTGTCAGTTGCCTGAGGGATTGGATGGGCACACTACAAGACTTTTGATTCTTTCCGCTACATTACTCTGAATTGTAAGACCTTATTGTGTATACTACCTTTATTATTTGTAATAAAGAGTATGGATGTGATATCAATTGTTGTAAATGTGCGTGCTAGCTACTGATCATGGGACTAGTACTATATGCATATGAGATTTCCATTTTTGCATTTATGTAAAAATGGGGGTCGCTACATTACCTCTCCTTCCTTCTAATTTGAAAGAATTGAAATTAAATAATATTACATTTCAAATATTTAGAACTAATGTTTCATTTGCAATAATTGAAAAGAACGACCGAAATAGATTCAAAACTTTGGGGACCGTTTTGAGGCCCTAAACGACCTTTTTTTGGAATTTCATCGCTGCGCATGCACTCTCACTAATCATCAGGATCCGACCATCTAATTTTCGATGCTACTTTTTATTATCTTTCTAATGAGCCAAAGAACACTCCGATCGGAGTTACGAGTCAAAAGTTATTGCTATTTTAGCAAAAGTGCTCAGATTTCATATTTGAAAATTAGAATTGGTGCTCAAAAGAATATAACTGGAGAACTCATCGTGTGATGATTCCGGAAAGTACAAGAACACTAAAATCGAAGGTACGAGTTAAAAGTTATGGTATTTTTACAAGTTTCATGAATAGTAATAGCACATATATTGCAAGCATAATTAACAGTCAAAAGTATGAAAAATAAATTTGAAAGTTTTAAGTTTTGGCTAAAACCGCCACTGATAATACTATTAGTAATGGTTCGAAAACCGCTACTGCTATGTCACTATATCAGTGGTGGTTCAAAAACCGCCACCGATGGCAGTTACAAACTGTCACTAATGTGCATTTTTCTGGTAGTGACGTTAGAATTATGTTCCTGTCAGAAAACAATGCTCTTCGAATCGATCTTGGCTTCAGGGAAAATTTGCAACCATGAATTGAAGCTGAACATTGTAAGAGTCCGTCTTTCTGATAGGCGGCCGGTTGTCATTTACTAGCTTGATCTCTTCCGGGTTTTGCACGGGTCAAGAAAAAGACGTCGACGATCAGTACCATTATGTCTACTTCTTTTGCATGCCGCGCCCTCTGTTATGGAGCGAGTTACTTATCGAGCTCCATCACTACCTTGAAAAAAAGGTCATCGATGGCGGTTCATAAGCGGCATCGATGGCGGTTTTGAACCACCACAGATT
Source organism: Guadua angustifolia (assembly GCA_036346375.1). Taxonomy (NCBI): domain Eukaryota; kingdom Viridiplantae; phylum Streptophyta; class Magnoliopsida; order Poales; family Poaceae; genus Guadua; species Guadua angustifolia. The sequence continues at coordinate 48,631,499 of CM070510.1, forward strand.
TAGTGCCGCGATACTCGAAATTATCGATCCGCGGTTCTAGAATCGCCACGAATAATATTATTTGTGGCGGTTTTTGTTAGAACCGAATCGCGATAACCAAATATCGATGGCTAGCCTCGGCGATGCTAGCCATGCCCTCTGTACAGAAAATAATCACAGAAGTGTACATATACAAGAATTATTCATTGCGTCCATAATATGAATACTTAAGAAAATGTAACATTAGAAGGAGGAAAATTTCTTCGTCTCAAAAGTCATCTGTACACAAAGTGAGCAATTAAGAAAACATGGGGATAAGATACATAACATGAAACATCGAGCTTATTCCCATTTTTCTTTCGCCTTACATAAATCCACCATGGCAAGTGGCTTGGTGAAATATGTGAGGACCTCCTTGGCGAGGGCTAGGAACTCCTTGACCGACCGGCGTGCGATCAGCGGATCCCAGGCTCGGAAGGCCCGCCCGCGACACAGGTGCGCCTTGGGGGCGCTTCGACCTCAGCGCGGTGTGCCGAGCTCGACTCTGCCGACCTCAGCTCAGGCGGGTCTCATCTGGCCCCGTCCGCCCAAGGATTTGGATCTAGCATTTGACTGGCTGTTCGGAGGCGGTCGGGGGATGACTAAGGCGCTGTGCAAGTTCGAAGCGATTCTTGCCAGCCCTCAAGGTGCCACGAACCCTTTCCAGGATCGCTCCCGTCGTTGCTTGGCGGAAGGAGTATAAAGATCAGGGCGCATGAGCTCGAGAGGAACACAACCACAGCACACACAAAGCTCGAGCTAGGATTCACCATTCTTGCCTTGAGTTGTAAACCTTTGCTCTGTACACGTATAACAAGAATCACCACCGCAAAGGCGGCCCGGAGTAGAGCTATTACCTTGGCAGGGCTCGAACCATATAAACCTTTGTCTCGTGTTCGTTGTCGTCTTGCTCCGACCACCTCACTTGTTGGTTTTCTTCCTTCATTCGGGCAAAACGCTGCTCGGGTCCCATAACATTCTGACCCCTACCTCACTTCTTGCGGTTGGCAATCCCGATCGTCGACAACTGGCGCCCATCGTGGGGCTCGATTGTTTTGCTCTTTCGCAGGAACGACACCAGGATCTCAGGAGCATGGCGCCTTTCATCGATGGATTTTCCTCGGGCATGGACTCCGACTCCGTGTCCCTGTTCACGCCGCCGCCGCCGCTCGGCGCCGTTACGGTGGCGGACGGTCAAACGCCGAGGAGTTGCGGATGGCCGTGATCCGCGAACCCTGAAGACGCTTCGCGGATGGTGAAGGTTGCCATCAACCAAGCCATAACCGCTCTCGGCGGGAGGCCGAGAAAACCGGCCGTCTTCGGGCGCCCGGCTCCTCCTATCGGGAACGCCTCCGCTTCTCGCCCGGTCATGGCCGACCCGATAGGGCAAGGTCGAGCTCTTTGGCGGCCCTGGCGAAAAGCTCGATCGGCTGCGACGAGGTCGAACCTCCGCAGCAAAGTCAACACTCGGGGACCCGCTCCCTGAGAAACGCGATAACCGTCACGCGCGTCACCGCGTCGGACATCTCTGCGTGGAGTTAGCCCCGAGTAGCGAGCTCGGGGCGAGGCTCTACGCAGAGCGCCCTGGCGTCCACGGCGCCGCGCAACGGAGACGAACTGAGCGAGCCGCTCGAAGTCGTGGCGGCGGCTCTGCGGACCTCTCCGGGACATACGCCCAAAGCGCCTCGGGGTCCAGATCGCTGCGTTACCAACGGTGATTCCGTGCTCGGCACCATGGTCGTTCAGCCGGAGGTCGGGCCGCGAAACCTCGACTCAGTCCGGCGGCGATCGGGATCTTGTCGGCGATGACCATGACCGGCGTACTGTCGACCTACGGTTGCATGGCGTACTCCGGCGGCCTTAAATCGCGTCGGTGGCTTGCCGGTTCAAGCCATGTTCGTCGGCGCCGGCGGGACCAGAACCCCGACGAGTTCTGTCCATCTATTGACCACTATCTGGCGGCGGAGGGCAGAGCTCGTAATGGCAAACTACCTCCCGTATTACGGGCGGGGCCGCTATGACACGGCTTTTTAATCGAAGCTTTGGTTCCTTCGAGTCGTGGCGCCAGATCGAAGCATTCGCTCTAACTTCGAGTTATTACGGCGGTAGGCGAGGAGAAAGACACAGATCGTGTCATCGGGGAAGAACGAGCCATCATGCGACTTTGTGCGGCGATTCATCCGCACAAGGAACTGATCCCGAGCATTTCGACGAGGCCGTCATCAAGGCCTTCAAGTTCGGGTCCGTGATCGGCGTCTCACCGGGACACAGAGATCACATCGAGGCTCGGCGTCAACAAACTCTTCGCGCATGGCGGAAGCGTCTGTGAGGGCGGACGATGCGATCCTCTGGAAAGCGACTACGACCAAGGTAAGCAGGTGCAGACCAACACGAGGCGGCGCGTCCAACTCGGAAGCCGACCAAGGCACCACCTCCAAAAAGCCTGCGATCGCGGCGGCGGAGGAGCTCGCCGGGTGATTGTCTCGGCGGATGGCTGTGCGAGGTCCTCGAAGTCGAGGCCGAGCTTCGGGAGGACTCTAAGCCTCGCCAAGGTCGACCCGACCTCACGAGGCGAAACCAGCCCAGCCAGGGAGGGCAGCGTGCGGTCCCGGCAGACCAATGCTCGACCACAGAGACCGGAAGGGCCTTGGGATATAACGAATCAAAGTTACGCCTATTCCGGGGCGTGCGGCCGACGACTGCGAACTGCGAGGCTTAGCGAGAATAAAATTTGGGCGCTTTCTCGATGGGCGGGGTGAGATGCGTGCTCCGAAGGATGACGACCAGCCCGACCGGGTGAATGCGCCGCGAACACGGCGACCTCGATTTGGAGTTCGGCAAAGGCGGCGCCGGATCGGCGTCATCTTCGGTGGCTCGTCGGCCTACGGACGGTAGCGAAGTCAAGGCCCGCCGCGGACCATCTACCGGTCGCATTGGGGAAGCCGTCGAGCAACCACCGCAAGTGGGCTGGGGCCACCATCACCTTCTCTCCGAAGAGCGCACTCCGGTATGGCGAGACCTAAAGACCGCCTTGGTCGTGACCCAGGACCATTAGCAACACCACGGTCGATCGCGCGTCATGGTCGATGGCGGCAGCTCTCTTAACTTGTTGCGGCGAGGCGCTTTCGGCGGATCACGATTCCCGATCGAAGGTCAAGAGCATCACCATACCATTCTTTGGGATAGTCCGGGAGCTCGACCACCCCTTGGGGCGGTCGTCTTACCGTCACCTTGGCGGCTCGACAACTTCGCACCGAGTTGATCACCTTGAGGTGGTCGGGGTGACCTCCTTACAACGCCATCCTCGGGCGGCGGCCTTGGTCAAGTTCATGGCAGCCAACCACTATGGCCATCGGTGCATGAAAATTGCTGGTCCCCAGCGGTGTCATCACCGTGCGGCGACTGCAAGCAGCACATGGGCAGCGAACCAAACCTTGGCTCTGTGGGCATCTTGCCCAACGAGGCCCGGAGAGCAACGGCGAAGCGCCCGCCCGAGCGGCAATCCAGCCAATGAGCAACGAAGGCCGTCTTGCGCTCGATGAGAGTGACTGGCGGTCGTCCACCTCTCGTACGAGTTGAGTTCCAAATAGGAACTTCGAGCTAAATCACTTTCCTTAGCGCCAACAAGGGCATATTTGCTTAGGGCCAGCGGACATGCACAGCATCCCAGGGGGTGATCGAGCACAAGTTGCTGGTGGGATCCGGCTCCCAGCCATCACGCGCCCGAAAGCTGCGTCGTTTCTCCCCGAGAAGGTCGCGATCATCAAGAAGAACCTTGATAAGCTCTTGAAGGCGGCTTCATTCGTGAGATTAACTACTCCAGTGGTAGCAACCCGGTCATCGTCGCGAGAAGAAGGGAGAAAGTGGAGAATGCGTCGACCATCAGGGGTTGAACTTCGGCTTGCAGAAGGACAACTTCCGCTTCGCGCTCGACGGATCGTCGACTCCACGCGAATGCCAAGATCTTTGAGCTTCTTGGATGCTTACTCGGGATACCACCGAGATCAAAATGGCGGTCGAGGCGAAACAAGACTTCCTTCATCATGCCGTTTGGCACCTATTGCTATCTGACCATGTCATTTGTGCTGCTGCGTCTGAGGCCACCTTTCAGCGGTGATGACCAAGACTTTCGAGCCTGGTCGGCGGAACCTTGAAGTCTCGTGGGCGACATCATCATCAAAAGCCCGCAGAGGCGACCACGTTCGCGACCTCAAGGAGACCTTCGCCAACTGAGCGGGCACAAGATCAAGCTCAACCCGAAGTGCGTGTTGGTATGCGTCCGTGAGGTGCTCGGCTACATGATCGGGGAGCTCGGGGTTGGTCCAAACCGGAGAAGATCGAGGCGATCGAGAAGATGGCACCCGACCTCAATCAGCGGTGCAAAGCCTCGCGGCGCATGGCCGCCCTCGGCGGTTCATCTCGAGGCTCGGCGACACGGGCTCCCATTCTTCCAAACCTTGCGCAAGCATGGGGGCTTCAGTGGACTCGAGGCCCGCGATCCTTGACGATCTGAAGGCGTGCACATCGTCCCCACCTCTCCTTACGCGCCGCAACTTTGGTGAGAAGTTCTTTGCTATACCTCGCGGACCACCCCTCAAAATTTGTTAGTGCCGATCTGGTGGCGAAGCAGGGGTCTCAATGACACCCATTTATTATGTCGTGAAGTCTTGCAGGGCCAGAGGCGCTACCCACCAGTCTGGCAGTCGTTATATGCTCTCCTCATGGCAACAAGCTCGGCGTTATTTCGAGCGCTCCGTGGTCATCGGCGCCTTCCCGCTCGGGGACATCTGAGAACCGGAGGTGGCGGACGAATCGCCAAGTGGGCCATGGGCTGGCGGCGTTCGGCGTCGGTCGTGTACGCATGACCATAAAATCGCAAGTGCTTCGCCGACCCGTGGTCGACGCAGACGTCGCTGAGCCGCTCCGAGCTTGGTCGAAGTAGAAAAGCCCTAGGTCATGTTCTTCGACGGCTCAAGGTCCTTCAAGCGCTTCGGGTGCAGATACTTTTCCTCACCCAGCGGCGACAAATTGAGTCGTAATTCGTTTTGGCTTCGGCGACCAACAATGTGGCGAATCTGAAGCCCCCTGGCGGCTTATGAGCTTGCAAGGCTTTGGGTGTCGCGCCCTTTGCGTGAAAGCGACTCGGCTTCGTCATCAACCCGGTTCAACAAGGACTACCAATGCTCGGGAGATTCGATGGCGAAGTACCTGCGCCCGAGGTGCATAAGATGGAGAAATGGTTCGAAACTTGGAGCTCAGGCACATCGAGGCGGGACAACTCCAGTACAGACTTCCTCTCCAAGCTCGGCTCCTCGACGGCGACATCCCAGGGCGTCATCACAGAGGCGCTCTCGGTCCGTCGATTCCGACCAAGGGCCATGGTCGTCGTGGTGAGGTATCCTCTGGGCGAGGCCATCCACAATTTCCTTGCTCGGGCCTGCTGACTTCCGACCCAGGAAGGCCGGATCAGCGGCCGTGCATGCAGCTTGTCAATAGAGAGCTTCTGAGCGCAATGTTTAGGCATCGACACGGTGCATCTCCACGGAGGAGGTAAGTACTGCTGCGCATGACATTCACTCGAGCCTCGTGGGCGCGCTCTTCGTCTGACAGACAATGGTGGGAAGGCCTTCGCATGGGGTACTATTGGCCCTCGGTAGCCAGATGCTCGTGATATCGTCCGCTTTTCTGCGCAACACCAATTCCGCAGCGCGAAATCGCATCAACCCGCCTCAGCGCTCCAGACCATTCGCTCGCATGGCCCTTCTCGACACAGGGTGGACATCCTCGGTCCTTTTCCTCAAACAGCCAGGGAAGAAGTTTACGTTATGTCATTGTCGACACCTTCACCAAGTGGATGAGGTCGAACGGTCTCGACCATAACGGCTCGGCGGCGATTCGTTTTCGCTTGGCGTGGTCACCGGTATGGGGTTCCGTGCAAAATTATCGCGACAGCGGTACCTGCGGTTTACGGTGAGTTGTTCGAGGAGTTTTGCGAGAACTTCGGCATCAAAATATGCTTAACCGGTGGCTCACCCCGAACAGCGGAAGCGTGAGCAACGCCAGCGAACCGTCGTCGAGGCGTCAAAAGCGAGTCGCGAGATGAGCTCGGCCCGTCCGGCAAGGCACAGGTGGGCGAACTTCCACCGTCTATGGTCTATTACGTACCACGACAAAGCCGACCCAGGTCCACGCCCTTCGGCTCGTTTTGATGCAGAAAGCCGCCCTGCCTCCCTAGGTCCTTATTTGGGCTCTGCCCGGTCGACAAGTCGACTTTGAGCCTGCGAACGGTCTCTCGACCTTACCCTCAGCGAAGAAGTAAGATGCCGTGCCTTTGCTACGATCAACGCACTACACGCAAGCTCTTCGCGAGACATGCGTCTCGGTGAGTCTGACCTAGGAGGCTCCTTGTTGGGGACCCTAGCCAGGCGGATTGAGCTCGTCCGGCACCAATAAGTTATCCCGCGGTGGGAGGGCCCTATAGAGTCGTTTCAGCAGATCATGCGAGGGCTTCTGGCTTGTGGCCCCGATGGCAGAAGGCTCTCTAGCTCGTGGAACATAGATCGACCTTCGAAATTTTATGTGTAACCTCTATGCCTCACATTTCAATAAAAAGTCGGTCTTTCATTCTTCCCTTTTATACTGCTTCCACTTGTGTTCTTGCTTTTCTTTTAAATGGCTCTTTTTTTGAACATGACCTTCGTCCCATTGGCATTCGCTCCTAGTCTAAGTGATCACGGTTTTCGTTCACCCCGGTAGACGAGGCTAAGCGTAAGCGAACCTCTTCGCAATCTAGCTCTCCCACATGCGGGGCTCGAGCCACGAACCTCGCCAGCTTGCTGCGGCCGGAGGCAATGCACATAGTGCGCAAGGGCCGTGCGAACACAAATCTACTTAACGATGTTAGCCTCGTGTTCTTACGCCTTGCGGTGTTCCTCAACATTGCGGTCGCGGCCTCTCGTCCGTATCTCGTCTTGTGCCCAAGGCACGCGTCCACTCGACCTCGGGCCCAGCGAGGGCTGGGTAAGGCTACGCTTACAGCACACACGACCTAAAAAACACGGAACACGGCGAACAAAGCGAAGCAAAAAGAGGAGAGTTCAACGCATCCCCAAACCACGAATTCTGGCAAGCTGGGGCGAGGTTTCTTTGTTCACTAGAAAGCAAACCATTTACATTAGTACATTCCCCGCCTTTTAATGTTTCTCTCTGGTCGGCCATTTCTCGGGCAAGCTTTTCTGCTCAAGTTGGGACACTTTTGCCCTCGGGGTTCTGCGATCTCCCCACAGGAACTAGAGGGCTTGGGGAGAGCATCCACGGCCCGCGTCGCTCATCTTCAAAATTGGGCAGGCACTCTTCGCCGCTTCACTGCAAGCTCGAGCTTCTCTTGAGCAGGAACCTTGGTCTCGGGCCGGGAGGTGACATGGGAGCCTTCTCCGGTGCCTCGACCTTAAGCGCTGTTAGACCTCGGCGCCTTGGTGGCATGGTCGAGCTTCCCCTCAAGCTCGAGGATTACGGCCTCGAGCTCGGGGATGCCTCGTCGTGGAGTGTGCTGCTCCTGGCCTTCTCAAAGTCCTTGACCTTGGCCGCTCGGCTTCAAGCGTCTTGTTGGCGCTCCCAAGTTCCTCCTCGGTGGAGTATCTTGGCCTTGAGCTCGGGAGTCGGCGCCTCCGTGAAGCCTTCTCGAGCTTCGATCTTGGCCCTTTCGGCCTCGGCCTGGCGTCGAGCGCAGGCGCTCTGCTCCACGACCTTAAAAGCGAGAGGTCGCGTTCGGAGGCACTGATGCTCTGCTCGAGCTCGTTCGCGTGGGCTATCTCCAAATGAGCCTCATCGTCGGCCTTGCAGATCGTCGAGCTCTTGGGCCTTCCTTTCGAGGCTCCCCCTCTTCGACCTCGATGGTTGGACGAGCTTGTCGCGCTTCGACCTCCGCGCGCCTACTACTCGTCCGAGGAGACTCCTTAACGTCGTTCAAGATGCTCTCGAAGGCCTTGTAGCCCTCGAGAGGCATGGTCAGTCTGCCAGCGACAAAAAAAAAGGGTGCTTTGAAAATGAGAAGGGACAAGGAGGTCAAGCTACAAGATCTGAAGTATCGCGGAAAAAATCCTTACCTCGCGGGCGCCCTCCAGACTTGCGGCGGGTGAATTCCTCCCACGATCATCAATGCGATCGCGAGGATCTCCTCCTCCTCCTCGTCGACCCGCGATGCTGATGCCGGTCGACCTCACCTACTACTTGGCGCCGAGGTCACGAGTCCACGCCAGGCGGCACAGTTGTCGCCTGCCTCCTCCGGGTTGAATCCATCGGCGGGAGAGGGCATGGCGGTGCTAGCCCGATCCCCGATCGGGCCCCGCTCGTCCGGGCCCGAGGACAGCATTTGGATCCGTCGTGGCATCCACGACCTCCGTGGCGGGGTACCACCCTCGGCATTCAGCCTCGATCGGCTGGTAGAAATCTGCAGGCGTCTCGACCGTTCATCTCCGATGGCCGTGAGTCGTGGTCTCGGCGCCGGGCGACCATGGTCGGCGGAGTTTTGGAGGTCACTTCAAGCCGGCCTCAAGGCCCGAGCATCCTCCCTCCACGGTGGCCGGGAAGCTCGTCGCCGACGGCGTCTGTCCGTGGGCCTCGCGTGTCGAAGTCGTGGCCCCAGCCGTGGCTCGTTTTCTTCAGACGAGTCGTCGAGCCCTTGGTAGAACTCACAACCAAGAGCCGCCCGAAGAAGTCGTGTCCCACTGACGATCGCGCGGGACCAGCTCGGCGTCCTCCTCCTGGACTCGGACTCGCCACGGACCGCGACCATCGTCAAAAGCAGGCAAGTTTGAGCTCGGGTGCGAGGTCTGCGATCAAAAGCATACTCTAAGCCGAGAAAGATCTGAAGAGGGCTGTGGCGAGACCGGGATCTTTGGGGCCTACAGGTCACGGTCTCCTCGCTCGTCGAGGTCGTCGAAGGTCTGGTTGCCCCTAGCGTTGAGGCGCTTCGCGCTTCGTCACCTCACGGCACAGGGCCTCTCGGTCCGAGCCGCTCAGATCGCCCCGCCCATGGCGGCGGTTGAACTCAGCGCCCTGGGCCGAGGAGGCCCGGCGACTGTGGCGGCAGCGCTCTGCTACTGCGTTAGGGAAGACTTCGTCGAGCGGCAAAGGCGGAAAAACACAAGCTCGGGCTCGGCGAAAGGGCCTTTAGTGGCACGGTCCCCCCTCGATGTGGCGTTTCTTACGCCTCCGTGCAGCAATCCGGCGGTGGAGTCGCTTCTTCCTTTCTTGCTCCCCTTGCCGTCGGTAGCATCCTCCTGGCCGTGTCAAGCCAACTCTGGTGGGCTGCGAGCAAGCGGCTTCGAGGAAGGGGCTCGCGGGCAAAAGACTTCGGCGCTTGTGGGAGACCTACCTCGTCCTTTCGTAGGAGTACATTCTTGGGATGGGTTGCGATGGCGTACTCGTGGCGCCACCTTCCCAAACATCTCGACCATCCCGGCGGCGACCGGAGATTCTTCGGCCTTTGAAAAGGCAAGCCATTGCCAAGAAGGTCGGAGGTGTCTGTGAACGAGACCTTGGGACAAGAAGACTTACTAGAGCGTGCCCTCGCTGGTAGCATAATCGGACCCTGGATCTTGAAGAGCGGGTGCTCCTCCACTTTGAGAGGGACACTGCAGTTCCTTGAAAAATCGTTAGCGATACTTTGCCTGTTGAGTCGCGCGATGCGCAAATATGAATGAGGCGATGGCCTCCTCGTCGACCTCGAAGTCGTCCCGACTCGAGTCTCCTTCTTGCGGTTCGCGATGGGGTCCTTCAGTACACTCAAATCGTCCGCCTACCGCCTCTTCCGGAGTAGAACCATTGCTCGTTCGCGCAGGGAATCCTGGGCTTAACTTAGGAAAACCCACTTGAGCCCGACAAATGCTGAAGTAGAGGCATCCGACCACGGGTCCTTCCCAAGCGGAAGAAGACCATCTGGGAAGAAGAGCAAGGAGCCTCGGGAGGATCCCTAGGAATCCCTCGCACAGATGGGAAAAGATGGTGAGGAGAAGAACGGAGTTCCCAAGCACTGTAGTTGATGAGCTCGATGTCGCACCGGAGAGGACCTTCATGATTTAACTCACTCTCCGGGTCCATAAGCCAAAGAGGGTATAGTGCTTTCAGGTGCATTTATCTCGCTGCCCTTGGGGTGTGTTTCGATCTCGTTGCCCAGAGTCGCCATGTAAACGGGTCTAGAAGCCCTAGGGACTCCAAAGCTCCTTCATCCTCGAGTGCGACAGGTGCTCCTTCCTAACTTGGCCATGGCGGTTGAGGCTGGTTTGGTACGAGGGGGGAGGAGGACCTTGCTTTCGAGAGACTTGGAAGGCGAAGGGCAAAGTGCAAGAGCTTTTAAACCAGCCAGTTATGGGCCGGGTTTATAAACCGCAGTCTCGGTCCTGGCGCCTCAAAAGGCATGCCAACCGCGATTTGATTTGGGCGCGATTAAGGCTTGGGCTACGAAGTCGAGACGCCGCCAGTGCCCTAACCTGTTCATCCGTACCAACATCGAGAAGTCAGAAGGTCGCCAGTGTCGAGGCCAAGGGACTTGCCTTGTGGTCTCCGCTCGACCTCGACCAAGGAGAGACCTACAAAGGTTTTCGTCCCAAGAATAAGGCTCGAGGTCGCTCACGAGGGTTCCTCCGACCTAGAGTCTCGGGCTGGCTGACGAGGGCTAGAACTCCTGACCCGGCGGCGTGCGATCAGCGGATCCCAGGCTCGGAAGGCCCCGCCGCGACACAGGTGCGCCTCAGGCGCTCGACCTCGAAGCCGGTGTGCAGCTCGACTCAGACGACCTCGGCTCAGGCGGGTCTCCTCTGAAACCTGAGTCCGCCCAAGGATTTGGATCTAGCATTTGGTATTTGTTTCGAGAGGCGGGTCGTGGGGATGACTAAGCCTTGCAAGTTCGAAGCGATTCTTGCCGACCCTCAAGGTGCCACGAGCCCCTTTCAAGGATCGCTCCGTGCGTTGCAGGCGGAAGAGTATAAAGATCAAGGCGCATGAGCTCCAGAGAACACAACCACAGACACACAGCTGCTCGAGCTAGGATTCACCATTCTTGCCTTGAGTTGTAAACCTTTCTGTACACCGTATAACAAGAATCACCGCCGCAAGGCGGCAGAGTAAACTATTACCTTGACAGGGGCTCGAACCGTATAAACCTTTGTCTCGTGTTCGTTGCCGTCTTGTTCGACCACCTCGCGGCCAGTTTTCTTCCTTCGTTCGAGCAAAAACGCCGCTTTCGGGTCCGTAACATTCGACCCTACCTCACTTCTTATGATTGGCGATCCCGATCGTCGACACTCTAACATGGTGCAACTCGGTCTAAGTAAGCGATGTCGACTACTATCACATGGATTTTCATGTCTAGAGTTTATTGTGCCCATTGTGCGAAGAGAACATGTCTCAATAGGCGTAAAAACATTCCACTATTATGAAGTCTTAGAAGTTGTCAAGCGACAAAAGCAAGAATTGCTCTTTGAAAGTGCTTCTCCATACCAATGGATAAAGTATTGCCATCACAAAGATAACTTGAAAGATTTATAGAAGAAGAAATATGGAAGTACACATGGACTACCGTGTAAGCAATATGGCACCAAAAATGTGTCGGAATAGCCGAAATCTGAGCTAACGGCATATAGGATCTTCAAGAATATGAAGAAACAACAAGGCAGTGGGAAGCCATCTATAGAAAGTAAGCTAAAACAAAATAGCAACACCCAGTTACAAGTGGTTTTTGTGTTACATAACAGTTTGACAAACAACTCACCAAGAATTCTCATAGGATGCAAGTTCTTTAAATTACACAAGGCATATGTGCCTTGGGAATGGTAGGAACCTATCGGAGATGTGGTTGCCCATTTAAAGTTGTAGATTATAATGAAATGGTTTCAACTTGGTGCAGAATCGGGATTCATGCCCATAGCAGACTTAATGTGTTAAGCATGCTGAACAAAGTTGAAAAATAATTAAGATTCCGTAATCACTAAAACTTTCCCATGGGAAACTGGAAGTATGGATTTGTGAGGTTCTTACCAAGAAAATATGCACACAGATGCAAAAGAGCTTGAATTTTTCACACTAGCAGTCAGGGTTAACAATATCGATTTGGAGAAAATCGTTCGAAAAACAAATTGAAAATTGCTCAGAAATGTTAAAAAGGGTATCTTGAAATACCTCTACATTCTCAATTTTGGCAAAAATCTGGGTTTGACTGAGATCACCCAACTTCGAGGTGAACTCACGTTACTGGCAAAGAAAAATACTAGATCAAGTGACAACTTTCTTCCCAAGTACAAAATGCAAAGAAACAATTGGTACTATATTCAATATAGCAATGCAATATTTGTAGCAAAACACCCAAAAAGGAAGTTTGAAGAAACTCAAAATGCATCCATAATGTAATTAGTTACTTGCCCAGAACATCTTCTGCGTGTCTTGTATAAGACAGAGAGAGAAGTCAATCTAGTTTGGAGCACCCCATTTTCTCGATAACTTTGAAAACAAAGACATGCTCGAAATTCTTAAGATGAGTTAGAGCAAGGGCTCTAACTTAGCAAAAAACTCGTTTTTTACTTGTAACAACTTGCTACAAAGTGAAGTTCTGCGCAGATAGAGGAAAGACATCAAAACAACAATCACACAAGGAGATATAAATCACTAGTCCAGGAGGAATTCCTTACATCCATGTCCTCATCAAACAATGTGGGCAAGTCAATATGAATCTGGGAGCAATGCAATGTGAAAAGTGACCCGGCCAGGGTAGTTGTGGTCTTGAAGACACAAACCACATCATCTCCTTTAATTGCAGAAACCTAGATGAGAGTTTTGGTATCAGAAAATGCAGACAACAAGCAGAATCCTACTAAGAGCCATACAAAATATGAAACATGCAGAATGTTTAAGTGCAGCATGCCAAAGACTTTTACCTCCAACCAAACTGAAGTAGTCTCACTGCCTGTGTACAGATATTGCCCAACAAATATTGTAGAACCTGGTTTCACAGCCTGCAAAGAACAAAGAAGAGTTTGTCATAATGACAAAACAAAAAAATTCTATAGAAGGTTGACACGGAGCGATCTACTTGCAACTGCTTGTGTACAAGTAAATACAACATAATAATACACATAAATTACACTAAACTAAGTTACCTGTGGCAGTTTTATTATCCCAGTTTTATTATCTGTGGCAGTTTTTAGATGAAACCGCCACAAATGATCCTCCCGTCAATTTTCATGTAAAACCGCCACTGATACATGTATTTGTGACGGTTCCAAAAGAACCGCCACAAATAGGGCGTCACCTATGTGCTATTTTGTAGTAGTGTGCATGCTAATTAATCCGCAACGATTGTTTTTAAGACAAAAACAAACAAAAAGGATGATAATTAATCTGCAATGATGTCTTGTTTCAAGATGAGTTAGCGTGCCTGACAAGGAGGAATCATCGAAGCCTCCAGGATCGCTGCTTTGACAGCTATGAGGAAACAAGAACAAATGGTGCCACGCACGTATGGCGCAGTACCTACCAAGACTTTCTTAATTTGTTGTTCCTTTTCTTTTCATCGGCATCCTCCGGAAACTTCTCCATTTATGCTCCTTTGTTTATCTTTAGATTTCACAAAGGGCAATATGGAAAAACTTTTATTAAACGTGTCGTACATGTTACGTCCTTCCCATTGATTTCTAGGCAGACCATCACCATCGATGACCTGGCCAGTCGCCACGGTTGTTTTGCTTGTAGCATATGTACTCCATGTGTATATACACATTAGCATCAAAACGAGATGTTAATGGCCAGACACGTACAGATTGAGTGACTTCAGCTCATCCAACCGTTTCGTCTCTGCAAAACTAGCTGCGCGTTGTCCATGAATTCAGAAGATCATCACGTTGCTTTCTGGAGGTAGCGCGCAGCTTGGGACTTCTAATCCCATCCCCTACAAATTTACATTAGCTGATGACTTACATCGAGTGTTCGAGACTTCAAGGTATTATTATCCTTATATCAACAGAGGATTTGGGAACTTCCTGTGCTCTTTTCTCCTACAATAAGTAATTGACTAATTGTTGGGTAGGAAGAGTGCTGGTCAACGTTGCTACTTTTTTGGACTTACTTTTTTGTTAGTACTTTAGATGGGATGCAAAAACTTCACTCTAAAATAAAGCCAATTACAAATCCTTTGTTTGATATAGTATCAGGTCCTTCGATAACATCTATGGGTCATATAGTGTTAACATAAACATTTGGATATTCTCACAATTTTTGAATAGTTAATTACTTTTGAAATTGTAGATTTTGAGTGGCATACAATGCCATTCTAGGTAGACTATCACTAACTAAATTTATGATAGCTGCTCATCACATCTACCAGAGTATCAAATTTCTTGGTCCAAAAGGCACCAACTTTGTGCAAGGCAATCATTCTACTACACTAAATTGTGATTGTAAATTTTTAGTGATTGTTGATCAGTTATCATTACGAAATCTTAATGATGCAAAAAAAAAAAAAGAAAAGCCAAAGGCAGAAGTAGAGCGACTAAAGGCAACTCCCCAGCCAGATACAGAGTTGAAGCAAGTGTCAGTCAACCCCAATGACCAGTCCAAGACGGTGCGGCTTGAGTTGATGAGGGAAATGAAATAGAAAACTAAGCTCATTGCCTTTCTCCGGATAAATGTAGATTTGTTTGTGTGGAAACCATCTGATATGCCTAACATCCCAAGAGAGGTAATTGAGCATAAGCTAGCCATACGGCCTGATAAGTGACCAGTGAAGTAGGAGCTTGTAGTGCTTCGTTCCTGATTGGTAAGAAGCCATTCGTCAAAATTTAAACAAGCTCATAGACACTTTTTTTCAATTTATGAAGTCGACCACCCGGATTGGCCCATGAATCTGGTCATGGTCATTTAAGCTAATGGTAAGTGGCATATATGTGCTGACTTTACTTATTTAAATACTCCCTGTCCTAACAATGCTTTCTATTTACCCCATATCGACTAGCTTGTTGACTCAACTGTGGGATGTAAATTGATGAGTTTTCTGGATGACTACTCAAGCTACCATCAAATAAGTACGGCAAGATAAGATGAAGAGAAATTTGGTTTTGTAACCCCTTTCGACATTTGCTACTACTTCAAGATGCCGTTCGGACCTAAGAAAGCTGGACCCATGTACCAGCGACTTATATAGAAGACCTTTATCGATTAGATAGGATGTAAGCTAGAGGCATATGTAGATTATCTCATTGTAAAGAGTGTAAAAGCTCTAATCATCTGTCTGACAAGAGGAAACTAGTGGTATTGCTAAATGGGCAATAGAACTTGGATCATTTGATATCCATTTTGCTACCCAAATAGCAACTAAGTCTTAGGGTCTGGCAAATTTTATCACCGAATAGGCTAATTATGAACCATAGGAATAGATGGAATCCAGCCTAGATGACCACTAGACAATATATTTGAATGGCTCTAAAAAAATTAATGGCTCAAGGGCTAGAATAGTATTGCTCACGCAGCAAGATGACTAGTTACAATACATAATCCAAGTACAATTATCAGCTACAAATATTATGTAATAACGCAAATCATTTTACCAGGATTTTCTTTTTCGCCGTGAATTTGAAGTGTCAGTCCTTGGAGATGGTTGATTTGTGGTCTCTAGAGTTGTGTAGTTTATATTCTTTTCCCTCTCCACCTAATCTCTCTCTTCCTCCGGGTTGTGTGGCTGAAATTGTTTCCTTGGGGGCTGTTTTTTTCTTTCATCGCCGATTCATCCTCCTCCTGCTCCACTCTGTCTGGTGAGCACTCCGGTCTGAGCTCCTCCTGCGAGATGTGCCACTCCTGGCCCGAGCTCCTCCAGCGCCTGCTCCCTCCCGGCCGACTGAGCCTAGCGCCCAGCCTCCGGCCTCCCGCTCACTGCGCTAGCTCTGGCTACGCCGCTCGACCGCCTCCCTTGCCGACGTGCCTCTCCGGCTAAGCTTCGCCACGCCACCTGTGCTCCTTCCTGCGCCTCTTCCCCAAGCACCTGTGTCGCTCCTTCCCTTCTGCGGCGCCCTCTCCTCCTTTCCCTTGCCGAGCGGCGGCCTTGACAGAATGCAGTCAGCGGCAGTGATGTGACAGGGCAAGGCAGCCCTTGCCTTCCTGTGGTGAGGACTCAACCCTAGATTACATTGAGATGCTTGGTTTCTAGTATGCATGCCAGGTGCTTGATGAAATGCTTAGCTAGGGTTCTTGTTTTGTAATGCAATTAGTTGAGTGGATCCTGGATCCTAGATATATGTATGTTCTTGCTTATATCATAGAGTGCATTTAGGTTCTTGATTTGCAAGTCATTGAGATCAAGTCCCTCAAAGCATCGGTATGGTTTCCTGCGGGTCTCTCCTTTTCTTCTAAGGTGCCGAGAGCCTGAGACATGTTGTAACGACCCCCATTTTTACATAAATGCAAAAATGGAAATCTAATGTGCTTGCAGTACTAGTCCCTGGATCAGTAGCTAGTACGCACATTTCAACAATTGGAAGCACAACCATACATTATAATAATTAAGCGGAAACTAGTAAACACATAAATCTTACAACTTAGAGTATATAGCAGCAAAGAAGCAAAGTCTCGTAGTGTGCCCATCCGAACCCGCAGGCAACTGACGAGGAATAAATCCCTAGAAAAGGTCACTTCGATGAAGATCCCGCATCCTGCGATGAAACAAACCTTGAAGCTTAGCAGCATACACCTAAAACCACGAATAAGCAAGGGTGAGTACTTTCGTATTCAAAGACTTTAGCAAAACCTATAATATATGCAGGCCATTTCAAAGGAAAGGCTTCTACGTTAATTGGCATAAAGCGAAATTGAATTTGTAAATCAAGTTATTTGCAAACGGAATTTATAAGAGCAGTTTGATAACAAATAAGTAAAGCATAAATAACACTCACAGTCCTCCATGACGTGAGCGACGAATAATCCACATCCTAAAATCCATCAATGTCGGCCCTTTGACTTAAAGCACAGTTGCAAAACAAATGATACCAGCCCTTTTGAGAATAATAAAACATTTAACTCGCATCAGTTCGCCAAGACACCCATGACCGCGGGTACGGCTAATCGATTAGATTTAACTCTGCAGAGGTGTACAACTTTTCCCACAAGACATGACCTTTTCTTTTTGCCACACGCTTCACATCCAAGCGTAAGCGCAGTGGCCAGAATGTTCATGACGAAAACCTTTACATTACCTGGGTTAACTTTACACCAGCCCGGGACGTTAATCCATACTATGGAAAGAGAACTTAGAGCATAGAAATGTTGGAACTCTCCCATAGCATGGCGTACATCGTTGCATCGTAAGTAGAAACCCTCCAGCGGACCTAGAGAGGAATGCTCCATGCGAGCTCCGCCTTCCATAAATGCAAAGTTAAACGAGTAACTTAATCGGTTTAAGGCTACCCCATCCTCACACTTGTGGTTTGTACGGATATTCTTGGATCATACAATACGATGTTCGGTCCTTAATCCGACACAGGCGACACTTCACCCTACACTACATGCAAGACCCGTATTGCACAACCGGCTATTGCCAATAATCGCCCGCATCAAAGCCATAGTTTTATTTTGGGTTTTTAATCGAAATACCCACAACCAACAGTGCCCTTTCCAATGTTTTCAGGAAACAAATTTTGATCTGATCATCAACCTTGTTGATTCTAAAGCATGGCTAAGCATGAATAATACGAACGCATATACCCATGATGACATTAAGTAATGCCTAATCCTTAATATATGGTAATCAAGGTTCACATGTTCATAATTATCAAAGAAGGTTAATGAGACAACAGGTATAACTACCATTCCACAAAATAGCAATTTACATAAAGTAAACGCATGCACAAATTGATTTAGTAAAACAATGAATTAAATACTAGGATCAACATGATCAAAGGAGGGTGCTTGCCTTGCTTATTCACTGTTTACGACGAAGACGGAAATCGAAGATGACGGAGATGACGACGGAATCAACAGCGTCGGGCTCTACACGTCGATCAACGGAAATACAACAAAATACTAACTTCAATAAGGGCAAAAAGAAAGTAGATAGAAAGAGCAAATAAAGATTATTCATAAGAAACAGGGATTGCTCTTTTATGAATTTATTAGTCTTATTTTACAAATTCAAGATGCTAAAATTGTTTAGATTAAATAGATATGATCATTTCAGGCTTAAGGTAAATTCTTACCTTTAACTAGGATTCAGATTCAAAGCAACATTTAATTAATGTTCTAGTTATAAAAGGCTAACTTATTGATTTAGGCTACTGACATTATTTACATGATATTTGAGAAGGTTCTGGTGATACAAATATTATAATAACTGATTTCTCATTTACATTCAAAGTTCATTCATTTATATTACGCACTTATGTAATGTGAATACTTAGGGTTATTAAGCTAACAGAATTAATATACAAATCATGGTGAAGTAGGATTATCTTTTCATAGCAGGGTAGTATATACTTTGGAGAGTGCTACAGGGTCAATTTCATATGTTTTACGATTTAGGCGAGACATTATATTCATTGTTGAAAAGGCTTAAGTGGTATTGTAAAGTTAACGCTATTCGGAATCGGCCAAAAAGTGAATCAAAAGGTTATCGCTTAAGGGTTTTGATCTGATGAGATTAATATGCAAACCTTAATGAAATAAGATTGTTTTTACAGAATATGGTAGTATGAACTTTGTACAGCGTTTCTAAACTAGTTTCACAAGTTTTAGGATTCGGACAAGTTATTATTTTCATCGACGAAAAAGCTTAAGTGGCAACTCTTTATAATTCACGGAATCGGCCAAAAAGGTAAACATGATCATTAACGATTAAGGGTTTTGGACTAGCTAGATTTAGATGAAAAGCATGCTGAAAATGAAATATTTTTCTAGAATCTAGTAGAACAAACTTTGTAGAGCATTACTAAACTGATTTCACATATTTTAGTGTTTAGACGAGTTATTTTATCTGCAGTTGAAATAGCCTAAATGATTATATCAAAACCTTAAATCGGCCGATATTCAATTTAAGTTTGCGGCTACACAATACATGATCTTTGATTCATTTTTCAGGTATTAACAGAGGATAACCCTAGAAATGTTTCAAAGTTGGTTTGGCATTATTTTGACTTAAACTGCAATAGATTAGCTACTTACTTATTGTTATAATTAACATTTCCTTTCATTAAAAGAATGCAAATTAAATATTATCTTAAATATTTTTACATACATGGACTCTTACTGTTTTCAGGAGATTAATACAAATTATTTCCTCATTTTATGAGCACTTATGCTTTTACTTTCATTAATGGCCATGTCAAGGTTTACTAGTAATCATAAAGCAAATAATTTAAACTGAATTGAACATTTAAATATTTTTATATATTTAAGTTTACTATGATCCCAGAGGCACATAAAAATTTATTTAATGATCTTAGAATTTATATTTTTCCATATATGCAATAATGTCCATAATAGTGTCTTTCTACTATTTTAAATTTTAGTAAATGTTCTATAACTCAAAAATCAAATATTTTTACAAATTGTAATTCATCCTAGTCTTAACATCATATAAAAATTTATATTATTATTTATTACTTTATTATTCACAGATTTAATATAAAGATCATATCAAAGATATAAACAAATTTAATTCAAATAATTCTTTCTGAAATACAAAATTCAATATTTTTGTATATTTAGAATCTTACTGATTTTATATGAATATATAAATTTATTTCATTGCAATTGGATTAATACCCTAAAAGATATTCAAGTTTGAATACATTTCGGAATTGGAAAATACTTGGAAAATTCAAAATACGCTTTACCAATAGCAAAAGCGTCTTTCTGGCTCAGCTCATCTTCAACCTCAGGCCCCTGACAGACCGGCCCCACCGCGCAGAGAGAGGAAACAGAGGTCCGGCTAGGGCTCAGCGGCGAGGGCTTTCCGGCGACTTTCCGGCGAAGGAGACGGCACCAGGAGGAAGAGCACGGCGAGGTGAGTCTGGGGGTGGTGTCAAATCGCTGGAAGAGACACCGGAACGGCGCGCCCACGAGCTCCAGGCGGCGGCGCTAGTGGCGGACGGCGGCGAGCAATAATCAGGGCGCGAGAGCTTGAATCGATGACACTAATAGCATCAGTGGGTCACAAGGAGTCCGTTTTTGGGGTCGGTTCTGAGGAAGAATCTCCGAGGAGCTCTCCACTCGTCGGCCGGCCATGGAGGAGAAGGGGCTACGGTGGCGGCTCGATTTCACATGAAAAACCCGGGATTTTATTGAGGGCTTTAGCTTAGTAGAGCTTGGGGATGGTGTAGACCACAGTAATTGGAAAGTTATTGAGTATATTGGCTGTAATCGAATTCGAGCCGAGCTCTGAAGTCTTCAACAATGGCGGAAAAGGGAATAGGATTGAGCTCGCCTGGCTGCAGAGAGGAAGGAGGAGTAGGGGAGGAGTTGGGCGCTGCTTCAGAGATCACAGTACGCCTTTTATAGCCGCGAGGAGAGGGTGAATTCGCCGGGTTGCATTCGGTCTCGGATGTGAGCTGCACCAGACGCGCCAAAGAAGAACAGCAGCAGCTCACCGTGGACCTCAGGGCGACATCCGCGTGGAGGCGACGTGGGTGACCGGCACTGGCTGGAAGGAGCTGGATTGCGGAGGTGGACGCGAGGAACAGAGTTGCGGCTGATCTTTTGCCCGAGCTCAGTCGTCCGGAGGAAGAGGATGACCGGTAGGGCAGCACAGGGTCTTGGGCCCACTCGGCAGAGAGGGAGGGGATGAACTGACTTATGGGTGACCAGCTGGTGCACTGAATTCGCTTTGAATCTCCTGTCAATCCTTGCCAACTATTTTTATAATTTTTCTGTATTCTCTTCTGGAAGTATGTGATCTCCAGGAAAATATTAGATTTAATTAATCTATATATTATTTACTAAAATTCTGACAATGTGCATTGCACAGGATTTTCCATTCTGTTTTCGATTTATTAAAGTATCTCAACGAATTTATTTATTTTTAAAATTTGTTTTTCAAATTAATTTGAGTTAAGGATTCTTATTTAAAATTTTAGCTCAATATATTGCTCAGTATTTTATAAAAATTCTGACATTAAGATTTTCAGAATTTCAGAGCTTCTGTTTTTGAATTATTTGGAGACTTATCCCACTTGATAAATTCTTGATATTTTTACCAGAGGTTAATACTGTATTAAGGGTATTTTGGTAAATTTTTCATCTGGAGATAAGCTCTGGATATTTTTCATAATTTCGGACAGAGCACTGTTTCTAGTCAATTTGGTTTTATTTTTCATTTTCATTATTCAATTTGTTATTCCTTTATTTTACTCAGTGCAGAATTTGCTTTCTCTACACATTGGGATTTCAGAAATTAAATTATTCACAACTTTGCTTTTGTTCATTTAATCTTTCCCATATAATTATTTTTGCAATGCAAAAGTCCAAGAAATAAATTCAGAAAAACATAAATTCAATAAAACTCAAGAATACTCAAAAGGCAAAGTCATATTATAATATTTTACTGTTTTACAATTTTCGGGATGTTACACATGTTTTGTTCCCCCTGAGAAAGTCAAAGTGTTTTCTAATTTCTTTTACCCTCCTGCAGTGCTCTCGCAGCTTGATGTGAAATTGGTATCAAGATATGACACAAGGAATTGTATCTAATTTGTCTTAGTGTGCATATCTAGCATGATTTGGCTGAATAGTTTGATTAAAATTCTGACACCTCTGACAGGGGCACTTCCTAACCCACCGAAAGACGGAAGAAAACAAAATCCACAAAAGCACATGTGTTCACCATCCACTCTCGTGTGTGCATCCGGTGTTTTCCATCCATCATACATCCATCTTGGGTAAATCGCCATTTTTATGCTGCTAACACTACATGGATGATGGTGCAATTTTATAAATATCATTAAAATATCACAACATACTAAGGTAAAATCTCCTGAATAACATAAGCGAACTCAATATTAAGCTGTCTTGCTTATTTTGCTAGTCGTTCCTCCATATTACACCTCCGGTCACAAAAGAGTGTCATTTTTGTCATTATAATGAAATAAGTAGTTAAAGTTACATTTTGGGACCTACTCGATCTTGAGAACAAGATATATTCTTTTGTGATTGCAGGATTAACATTTTTACGAGCAGATCCATCTTTTGGAGGCCTTGTCCGAAAGTTAAAGTAAAAGCAGACTGGATGATCAAACTGTACTATTTTGAATCTCTTTATCTTGCTGTTGCTTTTTCTTGCAATATCTATGTCTATGATCCAGATCATTCACTTTATGTTGTTTCTTAAAATGGACATTAATATCTTCTTGTATACTCGTTTTTGCCATGTGCTTTGCTAGTTTTCCTTCTCTGAGTTTACATGTGTAACATGGACAGGACAAGGGTTTCAAAAACACATCATGAACTTGTGATTTGCATTGAAATACCTATATATGGTCCAAAAGCTGAAACATCTCTGTGTTACTTGCTTACTTCCTGGCAAAACTTAAGCTCAAGCACAAAACTCACTAAATCGGGCCATAAACATCACTAATCCAGCAAATAAATGCATAAATTTGGCACAAATGACCGAAATATTCTTTTATAAGACAAAATTTCGTGATTCTCTCTGCCTTTGGAGAAGGCGTGGCGGTCTTGGCGTCGGCGCGGCAGCCTGGGCGGAAGCGGCGCGGCGTCGTCGCATGGGACCATGGGCGTCGCGTGGGAGAGACAGCGGCGTCGTCATGGCATGGACAGCGGAGGCGTCGCATGGGAGAAACGGCGTCGTCGCCTGGATGACGGGAGGCGTCAGAGGCAAGCAGCGTGGTGCGGGTGGCGGCATGAGGGGGGGGGCGGGTCGGCGTGAGGGGGGGCGGCGGGACGCGAGAGAGTTTTTCGCTGCAGCGCCTGTGTGAGCCAATTTTTGGTGGCGAGGGTTATTAGGCTGCAGCGATTTTCGACGGCTGGCGACAAAATTATCTTTATATTTTCGACGGTCTATTAGAACCCAGCGAAATTATCTGCTTATTTTACGGCTGAGATAGGGCGGCAATTTATTCATTCATTTTCGACGGCTTACGGGCGGCAATTTATTTAATTATTTTGGCTCGCTAAATGAAAGCCATTTAAATTGGAGGCGCCAAGCGAATCAATGACGTTTTCCTGTAGTGCATGAGGATTCAAGGTCGGACCAGTGTACCGGATATGAAAATCCTAAGAAAATGATACTTAAGAAAACTTATAATTCTAAATACTCGATATACCCAGGAAGTGCCAAAAAGAATCAAAATCTTAAAGAAAGGTTTTTGGTGATCTAAGGTGAAGAGCGAAACTATTGGATATGATACTTGATGTGATGTGTATCAGAAAATAAAGGCAATGCATTAGAGATCTAAAGGTTCGTTGCAAACCATTATAGATTCCTATAGGAGGCAAATCATTAAAAGGATTCCTAGTGTAAATTGACCCTAAAATATACGAATCCAGAGGAATCATTATTGATTAGTTGACCAAAATTGCTCATTTCATATTACTAGGGATTACATATTCAAGAGATTATTTGGGATTTAATAACTGCCTAGGTGTCTAAGAAGATTGTGTTCGATATAGGTATCCAATCTATCTCGAGATTTTAGAACAAGTTACGTAGAGCTATAAGAACCCGCTTGAATTTTAGCATCGCATACCATCCACAGATAGATGACCAAGCGAAAAGAGTTAATCAGATTCTAGAGGGTATGCTGAGAGCTTATGCGATATTTTACGCTACATTTTAGGATAACTGCCTGCCATATACAGAGATCGGTTATAACCATAGTTAATAAGTTAAGGTTGTAAATGTCACCATTCCAAACCCTACATGGACATGCCTGTCATATCCTATGGGATGAGACAAGAGGATTGGCCTAAGATTCTCAGGGAGGCCGAGAATTAAGTGGCCATGATGAGGGAAGGGCTGAAAGCAGGGCAGTCAAGGCAGAAAAGTATGCTGACAATCGCTGTCATGATTTGAGTTTTGAACCCAATGATTTCATATATCTCAGAGTTACTCCTCTCAAAGGTATAAAAAGATTTCATGCCAAAGGGAAGCTTGCACCTAGGTTCGTTGGACAATTCAAAATTTGGAGCTATCAAAGAGAGGTTGCCTATTAGTGGGAGTTGCCCATTCATTAGCAGGAGTCCATGATGTGTTTTATGGGTCGCAGCTCAAGAAATGTCTTAGAGTGCCAGCAGAGCAAACACCATTAGAAGCTGTCAAGCTGCAAGAGGATCTGACTTATAAAGAGCAGTCTATTAAGATTTTGGATATAATAGAGCGTAGGACCAGAAATAAGTCTATTCGCTTTTGTAAGGTTCAATGAAGTAATCCTTCAAAAAATAAAGTGACTTAGGAGCGTAAAAGGACTTGAAAGACGAATTCCCAAACTGTTTCTAGTTAGCCTGAATCACGGGTCGAGATTACTGTTAAAGGGAGGTTTGTAACATCCCAATTTTTGAATTTTTAAATATTAAATATTATTTTCTTGCAATTTATGATTTTTGTGAATTTTACGGAATTTATTGGATTTTAAAGATTTATTGAATTTATTTGAATTATTATATAATGCCTTTTGTTAAGAAATAATTATAAAAGAAATATTTAAAATAAATTTTGCCAAAAATATTTTATTTAGGTCCAGAATGTCTCAAAGTATTTTTGAGATTTTTCTTGAAATTTTAGAGTATTTTACTACCCGAAATGAATTAATTTATTTTCTTGAATTGTTTTATTTGGAAAACCCTAGAAATTCCTCATGAACAGTACTAGGCCCGGCCCAACTACTGTGCGGATCGGCTGTGATTCGGGAGAATGTTGGCCAGATTGGATCAAGAACCAACGGCCTTCATCAAACGTGCGAAAGTATTAAACCTTAGCAACGGTAGCCATTAGATCTCCATCCAACGGTCGATATCAACCAATACCGATTCGGAAACCTAACTAACCTAAGCCGTTGGATTGCGATCGTGCGACTGTGGGTCTTCATCTCCAACTCGAACTCGGACTCTAGTTTCCGCACGCCGCCGCCGCCGTGTCCGAGCCAAACCTTCCATGTTTTCACGCAAGGTCCGGGGTACTTCCCCGAGGATCCCCACACCTCGCTGCGTATCTTTGCTGTTGTGCCACCACCGGAGAAGCACGGAAGACGTCGCGAGATCTCACCGGAGATTCCGGGAGGGTTCCGCCGTGTTTCCTCGTCGCCAGGAGGTTCTTCCGCCAAGGCGAGGCCGGATTCGAGTTGATCGTGCCACGCCGCACCCGATAAGCCACTTCTTCCTCATCGGAGACCACCGGAGCGCCTTCGAGGAGGTTTCTTCTTCGAGTCCGGCGAGGTCCACGCCGCCGCCAGCCATCACCGTTCGTGTGGAACATTGACCGTTGGATCACCATCGCAGCGCCAGGAATCGTCCACGTCGCTGGTGAATAGTGGAGTATACGGGTAAGCCTCAGCCATTGGATCTTCATTGAGCGATCGGGATTAAGTCGTAACGTTTCGAACCGGTAAGCGTTTAGATTAAAACGTGACTGTCGGATCGTGGATGAAGGGTCTAGATCGTGCCACGACACTTAAGTGCACAGTGCACCGTAGGGGTAAGCGATGACCGTCGGATTTGGATCGGGCGGTTGGTATTAAGCCACGTCACTGATTTAATGATAGCCGTTAGATTAGGATCCAAGGGTCCATATTTTGCCACGTATTGTCCGTACAAACCAGGCGGGAAAATTCGGAATTTCCTTTATAAAAATAATTCGGTTAAATCGGAATTTATGAATTTAAGGATTTTTCTAGAATTTAAAACTTCTAAAGGCCATAACTTTTGCATATGAACTCCGATCGAGGTGATTCAAATTCCTAAAAATTTGTAAAATTGAGATATATCCAATGGTGGCTTTCATTTGAATTTTTGAGTTCATTTGTTCTTTGATTTTGGTGTTTATTTGTTATTCTCTTTCGTTTAGCGTAGACGATAACTTGTGCAACGCATCCGGAGAAGATTCATCGACCCAAGACCAAGGTCCAGAGAAGGAATAAGGGCTTTCTTAAGGCAAGTTGTGCTTTGATCATGTTGCACCTATGTTAGGAAAAATTGCTATTTTGCTTTACTCTACTGCATGTTATTTTATGTGTATATGTGATTTCAACTCAACTTTGGGATTAGTTAACATACCCATTGAATTATACCCTACCTTGATATTTGTATGCCATGCTTCATTGTCACCTTAAGTTGGTTACTATAGTTGGTTAATAATGAAATCAACATGGATGGTTAGAACGGAATAGATTTGCTTAGCCATGCTACGTCGTCACATGTTCACGAATTATGGTTTAATAATCTTGACTAATGGAATATGGAACAATGATGAGAATTTGTGTGTCATGTGTGGTCACACGATGAGATTGAGTTGTTGTGGCGAGGAGGTCACACGATGATGTTGATTTGTGTATGGCACGTGGTGTTTGGTAATCAACTGGGTTTGGTAATCATTTAGATTGAAGCAAGTGGCAAGGGCAAGTGTGCCAGGGTGGGCCCGATGGGCAGAGGGTATTTGTAAGTCTTGCTTTAATCAATCCTAAGGATTTAACCTTGCGAGCCTTTGACTGAGTCAATCTTGCAACCACATATACATTATGGGGCAACCTAGTGACTAATTTGCAAATGCTTAGCTTGAGTGCTATCGTGGTGGTGTGGTTCACCCTTTGAATGAACCCGGATGGCGCAAGAGGGGGCCTATTTGGACAGGATGTTCCTTGATGTTGAAACCTTAGCGGGTAGCATCTGGGCTAAGAGAATGCATTGTAAAGGCTTTGTCATGATTCTCTGTAGGCACACCAAAGGAAGTGTGCTAATGGTCGAGCACAAAAGGGATATCATGTCATGTGGGTAAAGTGCATAACCTCTGCGAGTGTACAAACTATTAGGATAGCCGTGCTCACGATTGAGCAATGCTCGGGAATTACAGTCAAGGGGTAGTTAATTAAAATGGATCAACACTTGGGATGGCAGGTTGCCATATGGATGATTAAACTTGACTTAGGATGGAACCTTGGTTTATTTGAGAACAATGGAATCTATTTACTGCTACTATTTGTTTTACTGTCTTTTCAATCTATAGTATGTATGTGTTTACAAATGCTGCTTAGTTGCAAATAACCATTGTTGGCCTTCCTTTAGAATAAGTCTTACATATAGTTATGTTAGAATTGCATTACATGCACAACTTGTTGAGTACGTGTTGGTGTACTCACCCTTGCCTACAACAACATCATCGATCTTTGAAGAAGGAGTACCATGGAGAGATGAATGTTTAGGGTGCGAGCCTTGTCGGTTGCTTGTGGTATCTTGAGGGTTACCTCGTCTTCATTCATTGCAGATTCAATTTATTGTTCACCTTGTGAGGCATTGTTAAGTAAGTTGACCATAAGGTCATACAACCGGTAATATTTAATGTATTATGTCCTTAATCTTATTTACGTTGTGTATGATTGTGATACTCACTATTGTTGAGCTGTGTGCACTAAGCGTGATCTGGACTAGTCACGATATACAGAGGTCCGAATTTGCATATTCGGGTCCCGACAAGACACCGTTAGAAACCATCGAGTTACAGGAGAATCTAACTTATGAAGAGCAGCCTATTAAGATTTTGGACGTGATGGAGCGCAGAACCAGAAATAAGTCTACTCGCTTTTGTAGGGTTCAATGGAGTAATCATCTGAGAAGAAGAAGCAACACAGGAGCGTGAGGAAGATCTAAAGCGAATTTCCAAACCTATTCTCTGGTTAGCCTTGAATCTAAAATTCGAGATTACATTGAGGAGATTTGTAACACCCCAATTTTTGACTTTTCAATTATTAAATATTATTTTAATGCAATTTATGATTTTTGTGAATTTTTGGAATTTTTGGATTTTAAAGATTTATTTGAATTATTTTGAATTAAAATATATTATCTTTTGTTAAGAAATAATTATAAAAGAAAATTTAAAAATAAATTTTTGGCAAAAATATTTTATTTATGTCCAGAATGTCCCAAAGTATTTTTGAGATTTTTCTTGGAATTTTTAGAAGTATTTTACTATCCTAAATAAATCAATTGATTTTCCTTAATTGTTTTTAATCGAAAAACCCGGAAATTACCTGTGAACAGTATTGGGCCCGGCCCAGTTACTGTGCGGACGCCAGAGGAAATCGGGAGCGTTAACGCACGCCATTGGATCAGGATCCAAGGGCCACGAACACGCCACGTCAGTTATGAAACCCTAACACGTTCTAGCCGTTAGATTCTGATCGCACGGTCGTCATTTGATCTTACCGGTTCGGACTCTCCGTTCTATCCGGACCGTCGGATCTTTATCGTGCGGCTATCAGTCATCATGTCCGAGTAGGATTCGCCGCTGCCATCTCCGAGTCCAACACTGCCGCCGCCAAACTTTCCGCGATTTCCGTGCCACCGCCGGGTATAAAAGGGCCGGGGTACTTCCCCGAGGATCCCCACACCTCGCCGCACAATTCCCCTTCCGCATCACCACCGGAGAAGCGCTGTGAAGGCTGCGCGAGCTCGCCGGAGTCCGAGAAGGTAGCCGGGGGGTTTGCGTCGCGGATTCGTCGTCGCCGGAGTTCCTTCCGTCAATCCGAGGCTAGCTTCGAGTTCGCCATGACGAGATGCGTCAGATTCGCCATCTCTTCTTCGCCGAGAAGCACCAGAGTGCCGTCGGCTTGGTCATCGTCCCCAGCTCCGGGCAGATCTCGCCGCCGCCAGCCATTGCCGATCGGGAGAAACGTCAGCCGTTGGATGCGCATCGGGCGATCGGGATTGAACCGCAAATCGGTAGGCGTTTTTGATTAAAACACAGCCGTTGGATCTTGGATGGAGGGTTTAGATTGAGCCATGTCATTTAAGTGAATAGTGCACTGTAGCGGTAAGCGTGAGTCATCAAATCTAGATCCGTCGGTTGATATTTCGCCACGTCGATTAAGGCTATAGTAAAGGGTATTAGTAATTGCTGACCGTTGGATTTAGATCTAAGGATTGATGTTGAGCCACCTCGGTAATTTAACAATAGCCGTCGGATGGATAATCAATGGTCCAGATTATGCCACGTTGTGACCGTACAAACCGGACGGGAAAAATCGGAATTTTCTTAATAAAAATAATTCAAGTAATTCGGATTTTATGAATTTAGAGATTTTTCAGGATTTTAAAACTTCCAAATGCTATAACTTTTGCATATGAACTCCAATTGAGGTGATTCAAATTTCTAAAAATTTATAAAATTGAGATCTATCTAATGGTAGCTTTTATTTTAATTTTTGAGTTCATTTGCTATTTTGTTTTGGTGTTTATTTGCTATTTCTTTTTGATTCGCGTAGACGTTGAACTGTGCGAGGTTTCGGAGGAAGAATTAATTTCTCAAGAGCAATCTTCGGAGCAATATCAAGAGCTTAAGCAAGGCAAGTTGTGCTTTGATCATGTTGAACTCATGTTAGAAAAAATTGCTATTTCTGATTTAATCTATTGCATGTTATTTTATGTGTATAAATGGTTTTAACCTAAATTTGGGATTAGCTAATGTACCTTTTGAGTTACACCCTACCTTGCTAATTGTATGCCATGATCCACTTGTCACCCTAGGTTGGTTCACTATAGTTGGTTAATATTGAAATCAACATGGGATAATTAGAACGGAATAGAATTGGTTAGCCATGCCACGTCATCACATGTTCATGAATCACTGTTTAATAATCTTGATTAATGGAATATGGAACAATGATGAGAATTTGTGTGTCATGTGTGGTCACGCAATGAGATTGAGTTGTTGTGGCGAGGAGGTCACGCAACAATGTTGATTTGTGTATAGCACGTGGTGCTTGGTAATCAACCGGGGTTGGTAATCACTTCGATTGAAGCAAGTGGCAAGGGAAAGTGTGCCAGGGTGGGCCTGATGGGCTAAGAGTATGTCCAAGTCTTGCTTTAATCAATCCTAAGGACTTAACCTTGCAAGCCTTTGACTGAGTCAATCGTGCAACCACATATACGGTATGGGGCAGCCTAGTGACTAATTTGCAAATGCTTAGCTTGAGTGCTATCGTGGTGGTGTGAGTCCGGTGTATGGAGGAAACTCACATGGCGCAAGAGGGGCCCTGTTGTGGTGGTGTAACCCTTGATGTTCAAACCTTAGCGGGTAGCTATTTGGGTTAAGAGGATGCATTGTAAAGGCTTTGTTATAATCATTTGCACGTGTGGTGCATGGTTGTATCATGTGGGTAAAGTGCATAACCTCTGCAGAGTGTACAAACTATTAGGATAGCCGTGCTCACGGTATTGAGCAATGCTAAAGGAATTACATCAAGGGTAGTTAATTAAAATGAACAACTATTTGGGATGGCAGGATGCCATGTGGATAATGGAACTTGATTTAGGATGGAAACTTGGTTGATTTGAGAACAATGGAATCTATTTACTGTTATTATTTGTTTTATTGTCTTTTCAATCTATAGAACATATGTGTTTACACATGCTGCTTAGTTGCAAATTGAACCTTTGCCATACCTTTGGAATAAGCCTTGCATATAGCTATGATAGAATTGCATTCTGTGCACAACTTGTTGAGTACGTGTTGGTGTACTCACCCTTGCTTAAACAACCAACAACAGAGGAGGAATCATTGCCGGAAGACTTTCAGGTGGACAGGAGTCACTAGGCCAAGCCTCGTCAGCTGCTTGTGGTGTGCTGATGGGACATCTACGTCTTTTTGCTACTTTCCGCTGCAGTTGTCTAAAGTCTAGCCTATATATGTGGCTGAATAATGTAAGCTCATACACTAGTTATACTAAATAAATGAAGTCTTATTATTCTTATCGTGTGTATGATGTGATGCTTACCGATGTTAAGCTGTGTGAACTAGCATTGATCTTGGGACTAGTGCGATAAAACACGATTGGGTTGAATTGGTGAAATTCAGGTCCCGACATGTATGAAGCGGAAGTACATTATGATGCCATTGCTTATCCAAGGCCGAAGCAACTGGAAGCGACATCGATGTGTACCTCAAACCGTTGGTTAAAGATGCGCTAACATGCTTGAACGATGTTATGCGTGTATGTGATGAGTTCAAAGAGCACTTCACTCTCGTGCATTGCTATTCGTAACCATCAACGGTAGCTGCACTTGGTAACCTATCGGGCCTATCTATCAAAGGATATAAAGTCGCATCCACTTGCTTAAACGATCTGGACAACAAGTTCCTAAAAACTCTCGAAAGGTTGTGTACATGGGCCACCGTAGGTTCCTCCATATGAAGGACCCGTTCACGAGGAAGGTCAAGAATTTTGATGGGACGAGAAGAAAGCGTAAAGCCCATGCATCGTAGTGGGGCGCTTGTATTTTCTTTGGTAAAGGATCTGAAAGTAGTATTTGGAAAAGGTCATGGTAGCAAACCTGTCCCGGCTGAACAAGGTCACACAAAGGCCATTTGGAAGAAGAAGTCAATATTTTGGGACTTACCTTACTGGAAAGACTTAGAGGTCCACCACTCATTGGACTTCATGCATTTCACGAGGAATGTCTGCGTGAACCTACTAGGTTTCCTAGATATGTACGGCAAATCAAAAGATACACTTCAAGCACGAAAGGACCTAGAGCTACTGGGAATCAGGAACGACCTACATCCAGAAAAGAGAGAGAAAGGACAACATTAGCTCCACCTCGTGAGCTACACTCTGAGCAAGGAAGAGAAAAAAAAACATGATTAATTTCTTGAACAGTGTGAAGGTCCCTTCTGGATACTCCTCAAACATAAGGAGACTCATAAACACGAAAGAGAATAAAATCATACACATGAAATCCCATGATTGTCACGTGTTGATGACACAGTTGCTCCCAGTGGTGGTGCGAGGTATTACGCAGATTAGATGCAGGGGACAATCATAAAGTCGTGTTCGTTCTTCAGCGCTGGTGTGCGAAGGTCATCGAGCTGAATTAGGTATCTAATCTGCATGATGACATGGTCAATAGTCTGGTTAGCCTTGAGATGATCTTCCCTCCATCCTTCTTTGATATTATCGTCCATCTCATGGTCCACATTGTTAAAGAGATAGAAATTCTCGGACTGTGTTCCTCCACAATATGTTCCCTTCGAGAGGTACATGGGTATCCTAAAGAAGTATGTTCAGTAACGGTCTCGCCGTAGAAGATGCATTACGCAGGTGTCGAGCAGAGGAGGTGATCGAGTTTTGTGTTAGTTACATTGATGATCTGAATCCGATTGGTGTCCTGTATCACACCATGAGGAGGCTATGGGAAAAGGGACTTTAGGAGAAAAGAATCCTATAGCGATGATCTACTTTCATTTAAACAAGCACATTTCACGGTATTGAAATAAGCAAGCTGTGGTAGCTCAGTATATCTATGATCACGAGATGAGTCTCGCGCCCAATACCCGGAGAAGTCGATAAGTGGATCGCAGATTGAGCAAATGGATCATTTTGGCGATTGGTTACAAAAGCAACTATTGGAAAACCGGATAGATGATGAACAGTTGAAACTCTTGACTCGGGGACCATCCACAACAATCGTATCATTCCAAGGGTATGATATAAATGGGTACACATTTTACCGACGACGACCAGGATAGCAAGAGCACCAACCAAAACGATTAGGCGTCCGTATAGATGCCTTGGACAAAAATGGAAAGATGGACACCTACTATGGTTTCATAGAGGAGATCTGGGAGCTCAGTATGGGTCATTAAAAGTCCCTCTGTTTGGTGCTAATGGGTAAAACCGCGGTAGTGGATATCGATAAATGCGGTATGACAACTGTGGACCTCAAGCAAGTGGCCTATAAGGGACGAACCGTTCGTGCTTTCGCTAATGATGTGACATGGTATTCTATGTGATGGACATGGATAGCAAACCCGAAAAGCGAAGGAGAAGACTAGCGATAGCGATCGCCAAGCGCCACGTGGTTCTTCGAGTAAAGAAGGATTGTCGAGTTGAGGCGTCCGCGGACGAAGAAGAGTATAATCAATTGACGAGTTGCCTCCTTTCGCGGTGGACATAGACATTAGTGTCCTGAATGATACAGAGGAATCTCCCTACGTATGCCGTGATCATAATGAAGGATCACTTGTAAAAGCAAAGTGTGTTAGCAAATAAGGATTGCTTTGCTTTCTTTTGTTGTAATAGACTACTAACATACTAGTTTCTCATTCCTCTAGTGGTTCTCCTGTTGCTCCGTATTTTCTGTTCAAATTGTACTAATATTTGACTAACAATATTGTTCAAAGTCCCTCTGTACTAATATTAGATTGCTGGATCATAGAAACTATAAAAGGTGAATTTATATAACAAGGTGACAATTTGCAATGGAATTATAAGAGTGCAAAAATTACTTTTTATATTAGATTGCTGGAAAATATTTTTAATTTATATTAGATTGCTAAATGAAACAATAGTTAAACAGTAAATAAGGAGACAGCCGCCGGGCAACAATTTATGCGGCTACTATGTATGTGAGTTTATGCACACCCAAACCGGAGCCGTTGACCACGTGCTAAAAGGTGACAAGGGGGTGAGTAAATATAATTACTAGCTTTAATGATGTCTAGGTACTCCTTATATCTTGTACAAATTCAAGGATTGATTAGTTAATGACTTAATGATAGGTGCCTCAAGATTTGGTGGAACAAGGATCGAACTCTACATGGGCAGTGAGAGCAATCCAAGAACAACTCGTAAACTTCATTTACAATGAGATCAATAAATCCGAAAGGCAAGGCGAGTTTCACGAACCAAATGTAAATAGGTTGGCCCTTTGATAAGGACGGTGGTATGGGGTCGGGTCGGCGGCTAGCGAGTAGCGATGCGTAAACGATCCCGATGAATAGAAGGAAAAGAAAGACTAAAGAGGTAATTAAAGTTGTTACTTGAATATTCGTGATCCCGATCGATCGATGAACGAATAACTAATATGTGTACATATTGTAATACATTAGTTGTAATTAAATTTGTTAATGAATGTTCGATGATTTAATTATCGATCGAGATGTGCATGATTGATTATATGTGCTTTAATTAGTTGTGATTTAACATACACAAATATATATAATAGCTAGTGGACACACACACATATATATATTAATTATATATACCTGACACATCGATGCGGTCGGAGAAACCAACGATCTTGATGAGACCATCATCGATGCGGTTGGAGACACGAGCAGAATTGATAAAACCTCGAGGGCTCTGATCAATGCGCCACGTGTGATATCCAACCGGTACTAATACTCTATCGATCGGGTGAGAACCAGATTGATGTCCTTGAGCATCGATCCGGATGGCTTATCTGGGTTCAAAAACCGATTACTAAAGGCCGTTTTAACCGGTACTAAAGGCTAGTTACGTAGTAGTGCGGTAGCAGTCGTGATGGCGATAGCGGCAATAGCGAACATAGGTTATAGTTGCCGTTGACAATGAAACGGAACCAAACATCGTGGCGATATATATATATACATATGGAAAATTATACTTATGAATCGGTAGAATATATACATGCAGATCAATGAATATATCCACATGTATATATATATATATATATATATATATATATATATATATATATATATATATATATATATATATATACAACATAGTGTGTATATATATATGTATACATGCTATGGCTATTATAAATACATGCATGCGCCTAGTATATACGTTTACATACTAACATATATATATAGCACACACGTCTAACATATACTTACATATATACATGCGTATAGTCCTATTATTTTCATGATTTGATTTGCTGAATGATAAGGTTAGATCAGATTCGAATTAAACTAGGATTGTAAATATAGCGAGGATATTGAATCTAAATAGTGTCACCATAGAATATATTTATAGACAGGCATACAGTCCAAATATATATATATACCTACACATGCCTCCTAATGTCTACATATACACGCATATGAAGGCAACGGAAACTAGTATACATATATATACACTTGTTCGTCCTAAACTCAGCCTAATAGCATGCGTTTGATAAATACGTTCTGACATATATATATATATATATATATATATATATATATATACATGCCCGACATGCATAATTACGCATAGACATGATCAATCGATCGACACAGATAGAGCACGCGCAAAAGAGAAAAGAGGTACCGATTAGCTCAGGTAGTAGCGCAGATCGTCGGCGCAGGAGGTGGCGTGGCCGGAAGGTGCGCTGGCGTTGGCGGGAGATGGCGCGCGGCGTAGTCGATGGTAGTAGCGGCCAGGCGATAGTCGGCCAAATTGGTCGTTTGGAGACGAAGTCAGCAAAAGGAATGAGGAGAGGATGAAAATGGAAGAAGGGAAAACTCAGCCAAAATGAAAATGTGTAGGTATATTAGATCGAATAGTATGTGTAACATCCCTAATTTCGGGTTTACGCTAAAATTAATTTAAATTAATTAAATTCAAAATTTGGATTTTTCCTTGGTGTTCTAATTAACCTGGCATCCTTATCCATCTGAAATTGAAGTCCAATCCTTTACCGTCCGCAAAGTCAAAATTCCAAATTCCGGTTCTTATTCGAAATATCACTCGAGTTCCAAAATGCTCCAAAAATCCCAAAACATATTGAATTAGGTTACAAATATTCCAAAACATTTTTAGGAATTTTCTCAAGATTTTTGGAATCTCTTTGCTATTTTATCTCTCGCGGTCTTTCATCAAATTCAGTTTATTCGTTCCGGAATAATCTAAATTCCAAAATTCACCAAAATTTAGTGAAACTAATTTTATTGGGTTCCAAATTATCTCTAGTATTTTAACGAATTTTTTCAAGATTTTTAGATTATTTTTGCTATTTTATTCTCGCGCTTTTGTCCCTCCATTACTTCCAACCAATAAGAAAGCGACACGTGTACAGCACTGTTCATCTTCAACCTCCAGCCTCATTTGCAGCCCAAACTTCAAATGCTCATAACTTTTGCAATTCTCAACGAAATTGAGTGAGGTCAGTTGCAAATCGAATGTCTAGTTAAGGGCTTTAATTCTCCTACAGTTTCCCCCTCCGAAATCAAGTAAAACGGACGCTGCAAGCACTTCTTTGCCGTTTCTTGTATTAGCCATAACTCTTTCATTTCTTCGTCTCTCCGAGCGTGTGAGTACTCCAAACGTGCGTATCGACGTCCTCTACACCGTGCTCACCTTGTCCCTTTGGTTATGTATCGTTTGCCATCCCAAAACTCAAGAAAACAGTACGCCCGGTGTCCTCCAATGACACCGGCGAGCCATCTTTTGCTCCGGTGAGT
This sequence comes from Guadua angustifolia, assembly GCA_036346375.1. Classification (NCBI taxonomy): domain Eukaryota; kingdom Viridiplantae; phylum Streptophyta; class Magnoliopsida; order Poales; family Poaceae; genus Guadua; species Guadua angustifolia. Next base: position 48,667,923 of record CM070510.1, read on the forward strand.
TTTCCGGCGAACCAACCACCTGTCACTTTGTGCCTTTTGCTTCCGTGATCACAACCATTCAATTGGATTTGATTTTCGTTGCAGTTTGACCCCGGATTTCGAGTTTGTTCGTCGTCGACCGTCGTTCCGTTCGTCGTCGATTTCTCCCGATTGGGAAAGAACCAATTCAATTCCTTGCAACCGTAGACTCCCCTCGATGCTAGCTATCCGGTGCTCACCTTAGTTTCGAGAAATATGGCATTTTTATATGTTTTGGTCGTCATGCCACCCGGGTCGTTTTTGGTGTCGCCGGACTCGTCGCCTCCGGCCACCGTTCGTCGCGCCGTCACTTGCCCCGGCACCGCGTCGTCGTCCTCTTTCCATTCTACCCCTCGCCGGCTTCTGCCGTGCCTCCTAACTCCGGCACCATGGATGGAACCTTTGTTCTGTGCATGAGGTAGACGAGGGTACTGTAGCGATGCTACAGTGCCATTTCGTATTTTTCGGATTTAATTAATCCGACAGCATTCAAACAATTATTTCTCCTCCGTCATAACTCCGATTCGAGTGATTCCAATTGCTAAATTCATCTAAATTCATCCTTTATCTGCCAATATTTTTATTATAATTTTTAGTTTCTTTTAAATTTATTTTATTCTTTTCATGCACCGTTTTGCGCGTAGTCGAAGAAGCGGCTGTAGTCGCCAACGAAGGAGAAGACTTTTAGAATAGCGCATCGCACCTCGTCGACGAAGGCAAGTCGTAGTCCTTGACCATGTTGAACCCATGTTTGCAAATCTATTTTGTTTCATACAAATGCATGCTATGTGATACAAGAACTATTTATTGGGAATAGCTATATGCCAAATTTTCATTATACCACCTTGATTAATTGAGATGCCATGTATCCATTGTCACCCTAGGTTGGGTTGTTTACTAGTTGGACATAATTGTAGTACCAACATTGGGTTAACGTAGCTATGCTTAGACACCTTAGTCATACGTTGGGATTCATATCACTGTGAACTAATGTTAATCGACCTAATAAGAAATTGAATTGTGGTACATTGACCCTTTGTTGTAAAACTTGTTGTACCATGGCAAGGGATGCCATTGGTCTTGGTTGAACAAAATGTTTTCCCTCAGACAGCGATCGTGCGATAAAGGGAGTCTTGTCTAGCACATTGGGATGTGGTATCTTGCTTGAGACAACAAGGACTTAATCTTGTCGCCATTGAGCTGGGCTAACCGTGCAACCACAAGTCAGGTATGGGACAGACCTAGCTGAATAATTTGCATTGTTTACTCTTGAGTACTGCCAATTGGATGTGTGGGTTCGAGTTAGGCGGGTAGATTCGCATGGCTCAAGAGGGGCCAGAAGCGAAACCTTAGAGAAGCGATCTAGAGTTTAGACATGCATTGTAAAGACTTTGTCATGATTTCTCTGCCGACACACCAAAGGAAGTGTGCTAATGGCCAGGCGCAAGGAGAATATCATGTCTTGTGGGTAAAGCTGTACAAACTCTGCAGAGTGTAAAACTATTCGAATAGCCATGTCCGCGGTCATGGACAAGCCGAAATTTCACACGGGGTATAGAGTGTTTTCTTGAAATGTGGAATTGTTGGAATGGGAGCAGGGAGTTCACCGTTGTTCCGTTGTCTAAAACTATCTTTGTTGAATTGTGTGGTTGATACTTGTTTCAAATGATGTAGGGTGATCCCTTGTCATTCTGTTCATGTTGTCTACCATTGATTTACGATTATTTATTATTGTTTTATCAATCGCCTTCAATCTATTTATTGTATTTAAATTCAAGTTATTGCTTTACGCAAATGAACCATATGACTATCCTTTGACAAGCCATGCATGAATATATTGCATCATTTCCTTACGGCTTATTGAGTTCGTTTTGTACTCACGGCTTTACGCCCATGTTTTTCAGTAGCTGAGGAACAACCAGGTAATGAATATCAAGAGGAGGAGTACTATGAAGACTGCGTCGACTAGGAAGGCGTTCCCCAGATGATTGCCTGTGGCATATCGAATGGCCCAAGTTATTTTATTTTCCGCTGCAACAGTTTCATTTGTTTCTTAAGCCAAGAGGCGTTAGTGTATGAACCTTGACCATAAGGTCGTTTGCTTTGATCAATAATAATTTGCTTCTTCGTAGTTATTTCGTTGTATGGAATGATATGGCATCTATGTTTCCACTGTGTGCACTAGCGTGATCCTGGACTAGTGCAGTATACACAGAGGGTTTCAGATTTGTATATACGGGTCCTGACAGTATGGAAATGAAGAGGCAACTCAAATGGCTGCATGTCCGCGTCAAATGGAAATGTTGGAAACGGCTGGGAAAGGGAAACATACAGGAAATGGGTTGCTAGTTCAACATGCAGGGAAATGAAGAAACGGCTTCATGCATACGGGGGGTATTGACGTTAATTAAAGAAACAGAATTGATGTCCATTCCTTAATTGACGTGCTTCAATGGAGTAATTCACGTACTTGACCGTTCAAGCATCCTGGGACTAGTAATTCCAAAGCTAGACGCACGGCCAAGCATCCTGGTGACCGTTCCAAAGATGAAGTTTAAATAATGCTGAAACGAAACACGTTTAGGATGAAATAGCAAAAAGGTTCTAAAAATCTTGAAAAATTCCTGTAAATTACTAAGGAATATTTGGATCTTTATAAAGTTGGTTTTGTGATTTTTGATATCTAGATTTTCTGTAAGAATTCTTTTAGTAAATCAGACACTTGTCTGATTTTAATATAAACTTAATTTATAATCAAGTTTTTGAAAACATTTAAAAGGAACATTCTTATTTTTCAAATATCTTTATTATAAACAAAATTTTAGATTTTATGCTCATGCGAAATGCATGATCTTTATTTAATGCAATTAGTTCAATAAGGATTGAATTGAATTAACCCCAAAAATTCCAAATAAATTTCAGATAATTTCAATTAATTCAAAATGCCATAAATATATTTAGAGCAAAATTTGGGATGTTACAAGTTCACAGTAAAGTCGGTACTACCACCAACTAGGTCTATTAGCACTTGTCAAGATCCTCCTCTTGGCATGGAATACCAAGAAGGTCTCATATGTATAAATTAATTACTAGTCCTATGGTCAGTAGCTAGTACGCAAATTCACAACATTGTTATCACATCCATACACAAACCCATAATACATTAACAGAACATAGTCCTTACAACATGGCCTAAAGGGTGAATTAAAATACAACGGAAGATATAAAGTCTAGCAGTGTGTCTTTGTCCAAAATACCACAAGTAACTGACAAGGAATAAACCCTAGAAAAGCTCATCGATATAGTCCCCGTGACCCGGGGTGAACTATACATCCTCGGGAACCTCGCTTTCCTCATCCACTAAACCAATAAATTAAGTAATATTGAGTACTTTTGTACTCAGCAAGACTTGTAGTGTATCACAAATACATATATATTAAAATACAGGCTATGTCAATAGAAAGCTTCTAAGGTTATTTTGCAATGAGTAAAAATGAACATAAATACCAATTAGTAATTTGCAAGCAAAATTTGTAAGAGCAAGTTTAGCAAATATGTAAATAACAAGTAAACATAACATAATAACTCACAGTCCTACATGATTGTGAGTATCGCAACAATCTTTTGCCAATCCTTGGCATAACACCTAAAATACAGACTTTTCAACAATATTTTCATATTCATTCCTATTTTGTAAAGTGATAAAATTTCTAACTATGTGATCACTTTACCAAGTTCCCATGACCGTGGGTGCGGCTTTTCGAAAAATTTTACACTCTGCAGTGAGGTACATCGATCTTTACCCACAAGTTATAACTAACTCTTTGTGTAAGTTATTAGCATATACACTGGATATGCCTCCATATATATATAAAACTATATAGCTAGTACTTAGAAAATACAAGGAAAAAACGCCGCATGTCAGGGTGATGGGAGGCGTGACATACTTGTCCACGGTTAAATTAGTAGTATACATATAGGTATATATCCCCCCGAAAGACCAGAAACAGTACGTGAAAACGGCAAAGGCGCAGCAGGAAACGCGCGATGCCGCTGGTCGCTTGCCGTCTTTCGGCTGCTCGGTCGCTCGCGATCCAGCTCATCTTGCTGCTCTTTATCATCGGCGGCAGCCTCGTTGTCCTGCCGGTAGCTGCCTCAACTGGGAGCACGGGCGGCACGGGGAGCACCGGCGGCACGGGAAGCACTGGCAGGAGTGAGTCCTTCGTCCTTGCTTATTCTGGCTTAGTGGGGTTTGCATATACTAGAAATTTTATGGTATATATTGACAGTGTATGGTAGGTAAGCAGAAATTATATCTAATCATTGATTTATTAAGGGTACTTCTGCTACTCTACTATATTAAAGAAAATATAAATAAATTCTCGTTAATCTTATCTATTAGATAAAATAATAATAATTTATATTAAATTTAGTGTCTTGTTAAAAAAGCGCTATATTTAGGGTGAAACTAGCGCTCGGACGTCCGATTACTGTTTATCCTATCAGACGTCTCTTACAACATTCTTTTCCTCCGCATGCAACATTTTTTCCCTCCACGTACAACATTTTTTTGAACGCTTGCAACATCTGTTTACTGTAGCGATATTTACTATTTATCGAAGGAAAATATTGCACACGTTGATAAGAAATGTTGCACGTGTAGGAAAAAAATGTTGCAATGCATCTGAAATTTTTGGACATCTGGGCACAAGTCATTAGGCTATATTTAACCTTGTTTCTTCTGCAGATACTGCGGAAGGTAGTTCTGGTCCTCCGACAAAGAGTCCGTACGTACGGTTCGGGCGGGGCTCGCTGGTAACCCATATGGGTTGATTTTACATCGCAAAAGCTGATGCGTTCGATCGGACTTCGGAGGGATGCTCCGTGGTAATCTCAAATCAAACCAGTTAACGACGAGAGGCATATTATACATGTGTATTGGGATGTTTTTTTTTTTGCGAGGTGTATTTCGGATGTTATTTTCTATGTAACAAATAGCACTACTACTGAACGGCACATCAGAATCGGTTCTTTTTTATCATTAGAATCGGTTTTAGTGGCGATACGATGTCTTTAGATAGTGATGAGGTGGAGCTATCAGAATCGGTTTTGACCCGATCGTGATAAAACATCATCAGAATCGGTTCTTTAAGGGAAGTGATTCTGATGAGCACCTCATCAGAATCGGTTCTTTAAGGAAGTGATTACGGTGACACCCTCATCGAATCGGTTCTACACTTCCTTTAAAGAACCGATTACGATGAAGCGTCATCGAATCACTTCCCTTAAAGAACCGATTCGATGAGGGGTCATCACAATCACTTCCCTTAAAGAACCGATTCGATGAGGGGTCATCACAATCACTTCCTTAAAGAACCGATTCGATGACTCATTGGGGTGTGCCATTTTGCAAATTCTCCAAAAAAAGCCTGATTAAAACAGTATGCACAATATATATCATCACATTACATGTCTGAACACGGGATGCATATATGACATTCACGAACGAAGCGCTTTAATTACAACACATATATATCATAGTCGTTCACAATATACAACACAAGCATGCTTGACAATCGATTACATGGACTTCCTCGATACATATCACATTGACATATATTATTAATATTGTTTACATATGGACTAGTAGGATGCTTGGGATCTCTAAACCTGCCATCCTCGATATAACTTCTAACCAAGACCACTTGGCATAAGTGGTCTCGTATATTGTTGAGTGCTTTCTTTGTCTAAACTCTTACGGGGATATTGATCTTACGCAAAAGCGAAATGACTATTAATTTCAGTTTCAAAATTTCTATGTAAAAGGCTAAGTATATTATTATACATGTACATATACCTTAGGGAAAAGTTGTGAGTTGCCGACCACGATGAGCATGTCTTGCATGACATAGAAGCCGCAATGGTCACCGCTGCTGTTGATGGCACTTGAAGAGAGAAAAGAAATTCAGCCCACGAAGATTAGATGTCAAAAAATTAATCATATATATGCTAGGCACTTGTACCTTAAATCGCTTATCTGCGGTGTCTTGCCCTTTTTGTCGTCAAATGCGGCCCTCCTTCATCAACATAGTCTCGAGAAACCCCTACATACATCGGAGAGCACCATTGAGTCAAAAAAATAAGCGTAGTTAAATTCCTCGGATGTGTTAGGTTACAATAATGTGCTTATACGCAAAGGAGGCTTGATCGCGTATGCCATCGGTCTCTTCTCGATCGAGTTAAATGTGTAGATCGTGTTTTCACTTTCGGAGCGAGGGCGAGTAGAACCCAATGGTTGCTTATTAAATAAAATGTAGTGCAAGGAAATAAGTTCACATACGGTTTTAAGTGCGTACAAGTAATTGAATCGAAAAGTACTACTTACACCTCGTGGTGCGGCAATATAATGAAGTCCTTATTCGACTCAAATGCAATACCCCTTGATGTAGCTAGCGAACCTTTGGTTGAAGCCTAGCCATGGTCGCATGACACAAGCTCGGTCGACAAACCCAACCGTGTAGATCGTCACGGCTCGTTGTCTCATTATCCGCAACTCGTGTTGAATGTGAGAAAACATAATGCAAAATCCTATAAAAGTCATGAGTGCAAGCTATATGGTGTGATACTCACGGCGTCCATGATCGTAAAGTAGAAATATCGGCGACTTTCATTTGGTACACACGAATAGATCCTCAAAGCGACGGGAATGTTCCATTCTCATCACGGTGAAAATGTACCATTTTATACTTCACATTGAAGTCGACTCGGCGCTCTTCCCCTTCACCTTATCAAGGTACCATCCATGGAGGATCACGAGTCCACCGCCTAGATCATTAGGTAAGTGCGATGCAATCGAGGGCTTTCCATGCTCGTAGGCCTTATAATCATCTGAGTGCACGTGGCTGTCTTGACTTTTCTTCTGGGCGAAGGAGTCTCGAGATCAGGCGATGGGCTTTTCAGTACCTTAAGGGCGTTGTGGCCTCTGTCGGCTTTGCCCTCTTGGCGGAAGGAGTCTCGGAGGCCTCCTGTGGTTCTCTGGTGTCGTGTTTGTCCTTTTACGTCAGTTCTGCACTCTGTGTCATCACTGCGGTTGGAGCAGTGGGAGCAGGCAGGCAGGAGGAGGCACAAGCTGGAGAGCAAAGCGGAGGAGGCGGGAGGCGAGGCGAGGAGGAGGAGGGAGGCGCAGATCGAGCATGAGGCGGGAGGCGGGAGGCGAGAATCGTAGCAGGAGGCGGGAGGCGGCCTAGCAGGAGGAACCTCTGAAGCACGCATATATTTAACTTAATGCAATAGTACTAGAATAGTACTCAGGAAAAATTAATTATTACCTTCAGCTGGTAGGTCGGGGCACAGACTTCTCTATGAGAGTCAAGGGCATCTGGCTCTGACTCTGGGAAATCATCGCCATCATCTCAACCCTCAGGTGATCCTCACGTGCCATCATCTCCCCTCTTATCTCCTCCTCACGTGCCATCATCTCCCCTCTTATCTCCTCCTCACGTGCCATCATCTCACCCCTCATCTCCTCCTTAATCTCCTCCCTCATTTGCTCCTTAGTGCGTTGGTAGCGCCGCACATACCCGCCAAGACCTTGATCGACACTCGCGCCGTCATCTTGAAAGTAGGACTTCTTCGTGTGTCCGCCCCTAAGCAAGCACCGCCCTTATGGTCGGACTTCGATCGCAGACGACAGGATGTCCTTCGACCCTTAGCTCGGGAAGGTCCCTGTTCTTTTCATTGGCTTACCTCTTCTGTAATAAGCGAGTCTGAATTAGATTTGAAATACAACAAGTTGGGTCAATTGTATTGTACTAAGTTAGATGTCTTCGATGGTAGAGGCGACTTGGTGCATAGCGGGGTTTGCAACTTCAAGCTGCCCGTCGAGGTTTTCTTTGTCTCGCTAATACCCGGTTGTGTGCCGCTCCTTAGATATGTGGGAGTAAAGGCATCACCGTCCGGAGTGAAGCGCCTCCTCGGCTAGTCGCGCCCACTCTGCCTTCTTCCCTCATAGCCTTTGCTGTCTGAGGGTGGTGCGGGTGCGTGTTATGCCTCTGGACAGCGGTGTTCCTCTCTCTCATTTGCTCTGCCTCGGTACCCTTCATCCTCGTGAACTCCGCCCAAACATCGAGGGGTCACAAATGGATACCTCTCGAATGGTGTCGGCCTTTCGGCGTATTACTTTCATTTGTGCATAAGGGTCTTGAAGTGCCTCAAGGCCACACCCATCCTCTTCAAGGCGTCTTGTCTCGCTTTGGGTTCATCTTCCTCCTCTATAATCCATTTACCCTTAACCTCGTCCCTACAACCGATTCTTCGCTTTCGGTGCTGACTTCCTTTATCCAATCCTTCATTGTTATGGGCACTCTCTCCCTCACCAATTGGCCAAGAAATGACCGTATCGCCCCATGTACTTAGGAGGGCCTGCAGACCCAAGTGGCATTGAGCGGAGAACTGCGGCGTTCTCCTGTAGCCCCTTTGTTTGGTCCTCGGGTCTTCCTCACCTTACTCGGCCCTTTAGTAATTGGAACCATGCTCGGCCCTCGGCTGACACCTTCTACTCAATGCGGCGGCAAGCGCTCTCTAGTTGCAACATTTTGAGTTTTCTTATCGATAAGGTCATATGTGTGACATGAGAAAAGCAATTTGAAGCTACTATATGCACTTGACAATAAATCTTGTAAAGGATCAGCAGATAATTCATAGTATGCAATTGTTCGAACAAAAGTCTATCTATTGACCAACTAAATAAGTTGAATGATAACTCCTAATCTCTAAATTCAAATGGATACATGTGGGTTCGCATCTTAAACTCTAACCTATGCTCGGATAAAAACAAAAGCCCATTCCATATGACAAGTGAATTTAGCACTAGCAGATGTTTACTTATACCAACAAGTTTGATTTCACAACATCAACGAGAATTTGAGCATTAATGTACTAATGCAATGGCAATAATACTTGCAAGACAATGGGAACAATAGGTTGGTTTTCGATACTTGCAAGAATAGCAACACAAGAAGGTCAAGTTAGTAGCGACATAACATGCAATATCATTGACCAACTAAATCGTACCAACGATAACCCCTAATCTCTAAATAGGTTTGGTCCTAATCCCATTCGAGGATATATGGTTCGAGCAAGTTCCTAAGCCGTTGTACAACCGAGAGAAAATTTGGCGACATCTCCCATTGTTCTCCGGATACGTCTCGACAAGCAGTCAAGAGGGTGTGTATCAGGAGAACACCAGAAACGCTACGAAATCAACTCTGAGGTTGTACAACATAGCTCGAGAACTTGCGAACATCCCCATATCCTCGACTATCAAAAACGTGGACAATTAGGGCGCTTGCTTATGAATATCTGAAATGGCATATTCATAATCAAAATACTCTTGAGCAGAGGCGTATATTCACGATTTTGAACTCTAACGTAGATCATATTACAGTAACAATAATAACATGCGGTAAAAATTACGAATATAAGAGCAAGACTTTGTACATTATTCCTTTAAAACATATGAATAAGAATACATAATCCTCTAGCAACGTTATGACACAAATATGACAATATTTAACCATTTTGTGTCATCCATTCTAAGAATTATGTCTATCACCTCAAATGAGAGGAATAAATTTAATGTGCTCTCGAATTGGGTTAGAATGAAGATAAGAATCTTCACCACAATCATAAATGGGCTAGACTAATCAATTGATGACTTAAGCCTTGAACCCTTACCACCTTAGCATGCACAAGAATTGATTAAATATGGTTCATCGTTACAATTCAATATATATAGCTAGAAACATGTCGGTTTATCCTAGCAGGTGTTACGATCGGATCAAGAACACAACAACTGAAACCAACAAAACTATCTCGGATCAAGTTAACAATGACAACCAATTGAACCAAGTGGCGAGAATTGCAGTTAGGGCAAACTACGATGGTTAATATATCAAACCGATTCAGATCAGGTTCAACAAAGTATACTAACGAACCAAATGGCGATTGCTCATTCAGATTAATCTATCACATGAAGCAAGTTCGATTCAAATCATTTGTTAACTAGATCATGAAAATTGTTTTGATCGGTGATCAACAATATTTATCTGAATCTTCCGGATATAATCGGACAATAATTAACGATCCTACCAATCGAGACCGGGCAATTTACAAGCGAGAGGTTTACTACCGCGATGAATCAAAGCTCTGCAGAGAATACAAAAGCAGTGAATATAATCAACAATTTCAACCATGCAAGACTAGTAGTTCAAGGCCTAAATCACATCATTAATCTGTCATATTCATTAATAACCCAAAGATCATCACGAGAGCAATACAGAACCGAATAGTAAATCAGAAATTAGAATCTCTGAAATACTCACGAAGAGCAAAGCACTCAAAGCTACTCAAATCACAGAAGAGCATCACATATCTTTGAGATAAAAACAAAAGTAATATCTTTGAAAGTAAACACATGTCTAAACAAAAGTAATATGCTAAAAGTAAACACGTCTAAACAAAATTAATATGCGAAAATAAGCCATTAGCAAAGCTGATTCATATATCTACATATAACAAAATGGAACTTAACAAAGACTTGTAAAATATAGGACCTCATAAACATGATGAATGACAATAAATTATCTTGAACTTATCTTCCTACTTGATTTGCACAAACTTATGCACCACTAAAGATCATGAAATTAATTTGAGGGAAGGACATTGTGAAGATTGATCATATCATGACAAATGCCAAAAAAAAAATTTGGCGACATACTATCCATACATAAGAATTCCCTCTTGCCAATATGACCTCTGACTATGCATCACAGAACCTTGGTTTTTATACCGATTGAATGAGTTCACCAACTATATTATCGATCGGTGAATCGCTTCACATAAAACAAAAGGCGAAATACCAACCTAGTTCATGCAAGGCTCACAATTGGCATTCAATCACCGAAAATACAACTTTACATCAAATAGTAAACCATGAAGTAAATTCACTTTCGTGACTTACATGCGTGACTTAGCTCCAACATTTTATATTTCCAACCGAATATGAGAAGTCTAAAAAATTAACCATGTTTTTATTTGAGTTTCTAGAATCACATTAACCATGTTTTTATTTCCAACCAAGCAGGATCCAATTATTTGGCATACGGAATCACATGAATATACATTTGATAGTAAGCCAAGGCATAAAAGATTTTCACTTGTGAACATGTCCTAAAAATCATATTAAATCTTAGGCGTGGGGCGGCGTGGGGCGGCGTCGGCGTCGAAGATGCACCGGGGGATGAAGCGGCGGCGTCGGGCGGTGTGGGGGTGGCGTGGGGCGTCCTCGGCGTCGGCGTCGGCGGCAAGGAGGTCGAGCGAGGCACCGGCGGAGGTGGCGTGGGCGGCGTCGGCGTCGAAGAACCGGGGTGGCGCGACATCGGCATCGGGACGGTGTGGGGGTGGCGTGGGGTGTCCTTGGCGGCGGCGACAGGCGAGGCGAGGCGAGGCACCCAAGGGTGGCGTGGAGGGGCGGCGGCCGCACTCAGGTGCTAGGGTTAAGCGTGGAAGCGGTGCTGTATGGCAGGCGAATAATATGGTCGCGAGAATGGGCGAGGTTTTAAGAAAACCGATGATTGCTTTATCATTAGTATCACTCTTTTAAGAAAACCGTCTTGATGCTTCATCATTAGTATCACTCTTTTAAGAAAACCGTCTTGATGCTTCATCATTAGTATCACTCTTTTAAGAAAAGAGATCTTGATTTTTATCATTAGTATCACTTTTTAATAAAACCGAATCTTGATGCTTTATTATTAGTATCACTTTTATAATAATGACAACGATGTAGTTCATTGCACTATTGCCTTTCGAACAAACCATGCATGCAATTTTTTGAAATTAGATCAAAGAGTGTAAAACTTTTGTAAATATCATTGGAATTATTTGAAATTATGCAAAAACATATTTTAGGATACTACAAAACTTTCCATAAAAGAATTTTTTGGAAGCGACTTCATTCAAGAAATATGCTAAAATTCATTTCGTAGACATGATTTGTGCGTAAAGCGTAGAAAAGTCAAAACTTTTTCAAATTAACCTGGAATTGTATGAAAATTTTTAGAAATGAGCTTTCGACGATTTACAAGCTTTCCCAAAAGTAATTTTGTCAAATGGAATTTTCTTTCACAACATATGGCATAAAGTGCAGGTTACACTATTGCCTTTCCAGACAAACCATGCATGCAGTACATTTTCAGAATTAGATCAAAGAGTGTAAAACTTTTGCAAATATCATTGGAATTATTTGAAATTATGCAAAAACATATTTTAGGATACTACAAAACTTTCCATAAAAGAATTTTTGGAAAAAGCGACTTCATTCAAGAAATATGCTAAAATTCATTTCGTAGACATGATTTGTCGTAAAGCGTAGAAAAGTCAAAACTTTTTCAAATTAACTCGAATTGTACGAAAATTTTTAGAAATGAGCTTTTGACTATTTACAAGCTTTCCCAAAAGTAATTTTGTCAAATGGAATTTTCTTTCACAACATATGGCACAAAGTGCAGCATAAAGAGAAATTGCATGCATTTCCATGAAGCCTCCAAACGACAATTCATCACCTTGGATTTTTACTTTGAAAGCGTTGCAAACTATTTTACATACATTATAATAGTCCATTTATTTACAATGCTGCCCTTCATGATGATCTACTCGCATGTAATTGGCTCCATGTGTGTCGTCATCCCCGCTAAGACAAGCCCCATCTGCAAATGAAGGTATCTCATCGAATTGGTTATACTCTTCTTCATCTACAACATCTTCAACTCCTCGATCCGTCTCTTGCCATGAAAACGACGTGCAACCTCGGATTAGCGGATCGCGCGTAAAAGACTTGAGTTGCTTGCTTGCAGGACAAGCGGATCATCTTTGTGGCGAGTCTCTCGAGATCCACAATAGTAAAGCCTTTCTTGTCGACCTTCACTCCATGTGGAAGTCGTACCCACTTATCGGAACAATGGAACTTGGTATATTCCATAATCGGGCTCTCAAATTTCTTGATCGACCCATAGTAGGAGTTCATTGTGGTTGGGGCATTTGTTTTGGTGATGATCATCAAAAAAGCATTTATACTCACACCACTATTTTGGGCCGATACTCTTGGCATCTTGACTCTCGATGTAAAAGGTGTAACCATTAATATCGTACCCTGCCATATATCAGTACATTAAATCTTGGTCCGTCGACCAACCATTTTACATTCTCACTAAAGGAGACCTCCGCTTTTTCTTTGAACCATGTGAGGAATCGATCATTGTGTTCTTGTCGATGGAAAGCTCATCCATTTGTGGATTCTCTTCCGTAATATCAACTTATCTTTTGCTCGATGTATGGGCGAACCTGCGCTTATTACGCAAGATCGTGAAATCGCCTTGCAATACATATCAAACCTCGGACTCATTAGTTTGGACCCAACGGTTCCTTTACCGACAAGTCTGCCCTCATGACGAGATCTGAGGAACACCGATTGCTTGTCTTTTACCCGGTAGTCCACAAAAATCAATAACCTCTTAGGTCCCATAACCTTCAACAATACTACCCTCGAGCTTCGACCGATTCCTCACGTCGACTTTAATATACCCATGTACCTCTCGAGCGGATACATGTAGCGTAGGAAAGCGGGTCCACATATCTTAATCTCTCGACAAAGTGAACAACAAGGTGGACCATTCGTCAAAGAACGGCGGTGGGAAATGCATCTCAAGGTGACCTGAGTCTCGCACCACCTCACTCTGTAAGTTGTCTAGTACATCGGGTCAATAACTGCGGAGATCGCATTGAAGAAATAACACAACTTTGTGATTGCCAACCCGACATCCTCTGGGAGAATATTTGGATTACTGGCCCAGGAGCATTTGGGTCATCAAGACATGGCGGTCATGGGACTTCATGCCCAACAACTTCAAATCATCCATAGACACAAGCTTCTTAATGTTCATGAGTAGCTAGATGGAACTTTAATACTTTGGAGACATTTGCAGATCTTCTTTCTCCTTCTTGGGCGAGGTGTAGCATGCGGCGGGGATGTCTGGACCTTTTCCATCCTCCTCTATCCTTTGCAAGTCTGGCCCGATTCCCATGTAGGCCATGTCGCGACGAGCATTGACACCATCATTGGTCTTCCTGGGTTTGTTCAGCGGATGCCAACCAAGTTGTCGCAGACATTCTTCTCAACATGCATGACATCAATACAATGCGGACATCTAACTCCTTCGATGCAGTAAGTCCCGAATATTGACCTCTTCTTCCAAATGGTCCTAGGGCGAACAGATTCTGACTCTTTCCGTCTTGAACATCGATATCCTCTACCGTGAATATACTTGGCTTCCACTCATAGGCTGCGGTGCGAGCGGACTTCCCTCTTCCCATCAAATTTGTCATCCATCTTACTGATGTCGATGACTTGAGGTAGAAACCTCGGTGACCCATATACACGATTTTCTTGGAATTAAAGCACCATAGACACTCGATCTCCTCTTCACAAATAGGACACGCTTTGGCTCCTTTCGTCTTGTAACGACAAATTACCAAGGGCGGAAATCATTTATGGTGCAAAATACCATAGCGTAAAGTGAAATGCTCTCTTTTATCGCATCCCACACGACCCCTCATTCCACAATTTTACCAAATCCTCGATCAATGGTGCAAGGTACACATCAATATCATTTCATTTGTTTGGGTCCCGAGATTAGTAATGACATCATGATATACTTCCGCTTCATGCCTGACCAAGGAGGGAGGTTGTAGATACCTATGAATCGGCGAGTCTTTGTGGCATTTGCTCATGTTACCAAGCGAATTCATTCCGTTCGGTACTCAACCCAAATCTTATGTTCGACATTTGGCACCAAACTCCTCATGTTTCCAATTGATGTTTCTCCATTGAGCGAATCGGCGGGTGTCTCGACTTGCCATCTTCCTTCGAGACTCGTAATGCCAGCATAACAATTTTGCCTCTCTCGAATTTGCAAACAACCGCTCGAGCACGGGGAATGATGGGCAAATACCACAATATCTTGGCGGTGCACCTTTAGTGACCTCTTCACGTCGTTGCCCGCTCTTCGCTTCTTGTTATTCGCTTCTCCTTTTGTTTGTCTGGGGCACACCGCAAGCCGGACAAGCGTCAGCGATTCTGATGTGCGTTACGGTACAAGATGCAATCATTCGGACATGCATGTATCCTTTCTATTTCCATTCCCATGGGACATAGTAGCTTCTTCGCTTCATAAATGCTTGTTGGCAACTCGTTTCCCTCGGAAGCGGATCCGATAGAAGAACTAGTAGTGCATTGAAACTTGTATCATCCAGCGGTGTTTTGCCTTGATTCGAACAATGCAAGGACCGAACCCAACTGGTGTATTCCGCTTTGCAACTTTGTGAACAGCGGTTTGGCATCGCCTTCTATCAAGCTTTTAAACTTTTCAAACTCTCTTTCCGTGTAATTACCCTCCACATCCCGCAACATTTGCTCCAAATTATCCTCCTCAAACATATCGGTACAACTTCGTCATCCGGTTCCACCGTATCTTCGTTGCATATCGGAAGGTACTACCCGCCTCCCGTGATGGATCCAACATGTGTAATTCCTCACGAAGCCACGTCGAATCGGTGGTCCTCAATTTGAGATGAGTTGTTAAATCTCCTCGATTGGTGCAATCAATGCAATGACAATATATGAAGTTTACACCCTCCTCACCATGTCGATCTACGCAATTTTTTGAACTCCTTAACACCCTCTGAAATTCAGCACTCACACGCTTTTACGATACATCCATTCCTCACGGTCCATCTGCAATTAAATTTAGCACAATAAATTAAGGAAAAAGCTGGGCGACAACTAGCTATAGCTATTTTAAATATTGAGACATCATTTCAATTAATATTACCTTTGCAAAATAGTGGACGAGGTTCCAAGATATATAAATGTACTCCCGATCGATACCTAGCTTCTTCCCCGGTTTAAAGCTTCCAATTCCCTACATAAGAGACATAAATTTTAACATCAACAATGATATCAAATAATCTAATTATATAGATAGTGCATTAGCTTGCAAATCTTTCTACTACAACGAAACAAAACAAGGGTACCAACGATGACTCCTAATCTCTAAATAGGTTAGGTCCTAATCATTCGAGGATATATGGTTCGGGCAAGTTCCAAAGCCGTTGTACAACTCAGAGAAAATTTGGAAGATCATCTACGCCGTTCTCCGGATACGTCTTGACAACAGGTCAAGAGGGTGTGTATCCAGAGAACACCGGAGAGACGCTACGAAATCTACTCGAAGTTGTACAACACAACTTCGAACTTGCTCGAACCATATATCCTCGCTACCAAAACGTGGACAATTGAGATTGCTCGCTATAAATATGCCCTTTAGTTCAGCATATTTATAAATAAGCACCCTCGAGCAGGAGGCGTGGATTACGCCGCCTAAACTCTAATAACAGATTTACCACATGATAGCAATAATAATTCCATATAAGCAGGAGATCGCACTACAAAATTAAATAGATATGTGCTTGTCAAATAAAGAGTGTGAAATCTGAAAGCACGTACACAATTCGATGCAACCTAAACTTCATTGACGACATATCAAAATTACGATTACAAAATTGAAGGGTTTTAAAAAATTGCTGATCACATTTTGAAGAAAACATAAAGAGGGCAAAAGAGGGGAATCTCCTCAAGATAGGGTTTCAATTTTGCCTCTTAATACCCACCCATGAGGACTTCAAATTTTCTCACCCAAGTATTGCTTCCAACCACACAATATGAGCTATTTTCTCGGGTGGCGGCGGAGAAATCTCCTCTGGAGCAACAACGGAGAAGAGTTCGATCTTGAGTGGTATATATAACCTAGCGAGGCACATCAGAATCGGTTCTTTTCAAAAAGCGATAGTGATGTGCACAGTCATCACTATCGCTTCTATAAAAAGAACCGATAGTGATCACCAGTGAACATCAGAATCGGTTCTCTACTAAAAAGTGATAGCTAGTGATGTGCAGATCATCATCACTATCACTTCTATGAAAAGAACCGATAGTGATGACCGTGCACATCACTATCACTTTTTAGTAGAGAACCGATTCGGATGTGTCCAGGGCTACATCACAATCACTTATAATCTCAGAACCGATAGTGATTATTACTAACACCCCTCCGAAGTTACTTATCACAATCGTTTTTTTTTAAAACTTAAGAACCAACACAGATAAATTGATAGTGATGTGTCGTTCTGTAGTAGTGATACTTCCTTTGGTGTACCGCAAAGAGTCATGACATAACTGTTACATTAACTGGACCTAGCTTTGCACTAGTCTGGTGATGACAAACCCTTACTATGGCGGTAGAAGATATTTGTACAATCACCATACAACTAATGGTTATACACCTCATTATCCCACTCCTCCCCATAGTAAGACATACATCGTTGTATTGGTAAGCGTTATTCCCATCACCTTGGTGTAGGCGCCCCTTTGAGCAATACATCCTAGAAAGCCCATACTACTATAGCCTTCCAACATGCAAAGTTAAACCTAAATAACTTAATAGGGTAAAACCATCCATACTAGCATTTGTGGTTGCACTAATTTCATGGCTTGAAAACAATACTATAGTTCGGTCCTTAACCAACTCGGGCAAGAATACTCCCCCACATCAAACCATATTTTTTATTTTGACATTTAAACCAAAATAACATGTAACATCCCAAGTCTAATAAAAAGTAGAATTTAAATGTTTGAATTGCCTTTTGGTCGCATTTGAGTTTGTATATCTTACGGAATTTCGGATTTTCTAAAATTATCTATAGCATTTCAAATAACCCAAATAAGGGTTATAAAATTTCAAACTTAAAATTTCCAATTGTAATAAACATTGAAAATAATTTATTTAGACCCTAAATCTTCCATTATTACCTCTCAAAATCATGCTTAATTGTTCAATTTTTGAAAATATTTTAATCTCATTTAGTTCCTTTAGAAAATCAAAAACAGAAAGGACACTAATAGAACATTAAGATTGTCAGAATTTTACAAAATTTCTCAAGTTTGATCTTAATCTAAAATTTTTATGGTAGAATAAGTATGTCACGAGGATCCTTCTCAAAAAGGTCCTAAAATTCCTAGCTAGATTTGAATATTTTTTAAACTCAAAACCAAAGTGTTGTTAGAACTCAGAAAATCTATTTTTCCTTTTTCTTTTCTCCTCCCTCTGCCATGTCGGCCCCTCTTGCCATCTCATTATGCTTCACCGACTTGCTTGGCCCACTAGCAGCCACTGCAAGCTTCCTTGGCCCCTCTTGCCAGCGTCTCTCCCTCTTCCCTTCTTCTCCCTCATGCTACTCGAGTCGGCTACCAAACTTCTGCTGTGGCGGCAATTTCGCCGGCATTCCCTCACTGTGGTAGCACTTAATTAGGCCGCAGTAGTTAGCCACCACACCACAGCAAGACCCTGCCGCCCCATCCTGCCAATTATGTACTGCAATAAGTTCTGATCTCGCCTTTCCCTACCACAGCATGGAACCGTCGCCTCCTCGGGAACTTGCGCCACTGTCTGCCGGTTTGCTCCCTGCCCATGCCACCAACTCGTACCATGACACTGGCCATTGACACTATCATCTCCCTTTGCCATGCTGAGGTTGTGTGTGCCTGTGAAATTCATGGAGAAGAAGCCAAGCTATGCGAGTGTTGCCCATCCCACCTCACAACTGAGTGTCAACCCTCCTGTCCCATCACCAAGCCCCCTCTCCACCCTACTTAGCCGCCAAAGCCACTTGCGGCTCCCTCACTCTTTGTTCACCTGGACCGACCTTTGTGCCATTGAAGCTCCGAGGAACTCTGTGAACAAGAGCACAAAACAAAACACGATTGGACCTCTAAGGTGAGCCATTTCCCAAATTCATGCAACTAAGCACTATAGCACTCATTGATCATTTCACCTCACTCAATTTCAGTGTCGATGGCCCGAAGCACCACCGCGGCTACACCCTTCTTCCCCATGGTGGCCACCATTGTCGAACTTTCCCCAAGCTTCTCCCTCTAGGTGAGACCTCAAAATGGAACCCATGAAGCTCCTTAATGCTTATTCACCTCTTCCTCGAGCTTGAGTGCACCCCTAGCTTTCCCACGGTTAGTCACTGCCATCACAACCGCCTTGCACAGCTGCACACCACCTTTGGCCAATCTCTTTGGCCATCAACCCACATGCTAGCCTCCCCAGGGTCTCCTCTCACCTCCTGCACCCTCGACCGAGCACCATCACCAGCCATTTGCTGCCGGTGAACCTCCCCTCCGCTCACTCTACTCTATGCCACTGACATGTGGGACCCCTCCGTCAGTGGGCGCAAATCACTAGAGCTGGTTCAATTGTTGAAATACACCTTCTAGTTCAGGAAGCGTATTTTCTCATTTTCAGTGAATTTCCAAAATCGACCACTGTTCAAACCTTTATGTCTTTTGCATCTTAGCTCTAAATTTAGTCAAACAAGTTTCTAAATTCATATAAAATCATTATCTTTCTTAAAATAAAAAATAATTTTGAACCTTTGTTATGAATTTTGAACTTAAAATTTGAATGAAACCTAGGATATGTGCTATTAGAAATTTTTGTAACCTAACTTAAAATTTGATGAAACAATTTCAAAAACTCCAGAGACCATAAGGGCTTCATTTATAAAAAAATATTTGAATTTGAACCTAGTTTGAACTAAACTTTAAATAGGGTTAACATTCAATGTATGCTTATTCAAAATTTATTAACTTTTGCTAATAAATTCAAAAATTGGTAAAATCAGTGCCTAAAACTCATAAATATCACGCTGTCATGTATCCATAAAAATGAGTAAAAAAGTAGTTTGCACCTATTGCTTAATAAGTAAGATTCTTGCTCTAATTAAAATGTAAATAAAAGCCTAACTTAGTGCCTGTTTAGTAGAGCTCCAGATTCCAACTTCACCTAAAATCTGAAACTTGTAGGCTAAAATAAAGTGAATTAAGTTTATATTTTTGATCTAAAATGTAAACAAGATGATCTATCTAAACACTCTTAATGTACTCATAGCTTCAGCTTCACAAATCTGGTGAAGCTAGAATTTTCAGTTTTACCAGATTCACGAATCTGAAGAAGTTGAATCCCTATCAAACACACCCTTATTTAAATAAACTTTAAAAATTGTGAACTCACAATGTAAAAAATAGTATAAAATGAGAGCTCTCTATTTTTGAAAATTTATTTGGAGTTGATGTTATTTGACTTCTTTTGCCTCTTATTGTTTCTACACGTCGAATTACGTATAGACACTAACGTCCCCGACACGGCTACCATCGACTCTGACTTCACTGCTAAACCTAACGAGCAAGGCAAGCACCCCCATGCTCATGTTGATCTCAGTATTTCAATTAATTTATTTTTTTGTCAAATCTATTGTGCATGCATGTAATTTCATTAAATTACTATATTGCGGGTACTGGTAGATGTAACCTATCATTCAGAGAACTGTCATGACAATCTTGATAAACCTAAGTTAGGGTTAGACATTATAGAAATATCAAATGGGTATATTTGATTATATGTGCAATTGCTTAGCATACTTTAGTATTGGGGTGACGAATGGTTGGATGTACTGTTTATCTAAAGATTGAAATATTGGTTATGTTGAGTATAGTAGTTGCTGTTATTTTGGTTTAAAAGTCAAAATAAAAACTATAGTTTGACGTGGGCAAGATATGGCAGTAGTCGGGTATGCATGGGACTTGTATATAGTGTAAGGGGAGTATTCTCGCTCGGGTCGGTTAATGACCGAACTATTGTGTTGTTTTCAAGCTAAGAAATTAGTGCAACCACAAGTGCTAGTATGGGATAGTCTTAACCTATTAAGTTATTTAGGTCTAACTTTGCATGTTGGAAGGCTGGGATAGTACAGGCTTTTTGAGACAGATTACTCAAAGGGACGCCCACATCAAGGTGATGGAAACAATGTTTGCCGATACAAAAGTGTACACCTTACTATAGGGAGAAGTGGGATAATAGGGTGTATAACCATTAGTCATACAGTGATTGTACAAAGATATTCTGCCGCCATAGTAAGGGTTTCTCATCACCAGGCTAGTGCAAAGTTAGGTTTAGGTAATGTAACAGTTATGTTATGACTCTCTACGGTACACCAAAGGAAGTGTGGTAATAGCTTGAACAAAGAGTCGGTCATGACTTGCAGGTAAAGATGTACACTCCTATAGAGTTTAAATTTTTTTGAAAAGCTGCGCCCATGGTCATGAGCACTTAGTAAAGTCATCACATAGCTAGAAGTTTTAACATTTTACAAAATAGGAATGAATATGGAACAAAATAGGAATGAATATGGAAATATTGTTGGAAAGTCTGTATTTCAGGTGTTATGCCAGGGATTGGCAAAAGTTTGATGCGGTACTTGTAATCATGGAGGATTGTGAGTTATTATGTTATGATTACTTGTTACTTACATATTGGATAAACTTGATCTTACAAACTTCACTTGCAAATTACTAATTGGTATTCATGTTCATTTTTTGCTTACTGCAAAATAATCTTGGAAGCCTTTCTATTGACATAGTCTGTATTTTAATACATATGCATTTGTGACACACTACAAGTCTTACTGAGTATAAAAATACTAAATCTTACTTAATTTGTTGGTTTAGTGGACAAGGAAAGTAAGGTTCCCGAGGATACATACTTCACCACAGGTAACGGGGACTACATCGATGAGCTTTTCTAAGGTTTACTCCTTGTCAGTTGCCTGTGGTATTTTTGCAAAGGCATACTACTAGACTTTGTATCTTCCACTACATTTTAAATCAGCCTTTAGGCCATGTTGTAAGGACTATGATCTGTTAATGTATTATGAACTTGTGTATGGATGTGATAACAATGTTGCCAATGTGTGTACTAGCTATTGATCTTGAGACTCATACATTATGTATATGAGACCTTCTTGATACTTCAAACTAAAAGGAGGGTCTCGACAGTGCTGGTATCAGAGCCATACTTATTATAGGTTAAACCCTAGTTAGAATGGCCGTTAGTATGAGAACCATTCAACCTTAACCCATATGTTCAATATATATATACATATGTGACGAGGGCTGGGCAACCCTTGGCCAGTCAAGCGCGCGGTCAACGAGCTCCCAAGCTCGGGGGGCCCTGACCACGACCTGGGCGCACGCCGCGGTGCGCGACCTAGAGCGTGTTTGCCCTGGAGCACGGCGTCCGCACGACCTCGAGCTCAGGTCGGCTCTCGTTCGTGCCGTAGTCCCCCTTTGGTTTTGGAACGTGCATTTGACCCACGGTTAGCAAGATGCGGATCGTGGGGGTGAAGCAGCCGCGCGCGTCAAGTCCGGAGCAGTTGTTGACCAGTCCTCAACGTGCATGAAGGCCACCACCTGGGAATATCTCCCGTCCGTTACGGGCAGGGAGGATATAAGGCTAAGGATGCGCAGCCTGGGAGAAGATCAGAGCTCGAGCGCTAGACATAGCCATTGTTAAGCTTGAGCTGTAATACATCTCTGTACATGAGAATAGCAAAGAACACCACCGCAAGGCAACTAGAGTAGTGCTATTACCTTCACAGGGGCTCGAACCAGTATAAACCCTCGTCTCACGCTCGTTGTCGCCTGGCTCCAACCTTCAGCACGTCGAATCCTTCCCTTTGTTGATCCAAGCTCTGCTCAGGTCCCAAGTTTTACTAACCCCCATTTCATTTCTGCGGTTGGCGATTCCGATCGTCGACAGCTGGCGCCCACCGTGGGGCCCGATTGGCTTTGCTCATTCGCAAGGAAATCACAAGATCTTGGGAGCATGGCGCACCTCATCGACCGGACGTTCCACGGCGTGGAATGCGGTGTGAACTCGACTCGCGTCCTGTTTTCGCCCTCGCCACCGCCACGCGAGTAGCACATCTTGATGGCGGACAGTTAGGGCGCGGGAGCCGCTGCGGATGGCCATGGTCTGCAGACCCCTGAGGACGCTTGCCGGATGGTGCGTGTCGCCATCAATCAAGCCATAACTGCCCTCCGGTGGGAGCACCAGGAGAAGGCTGGCACATCGTCCGGGAATCCCAGGCTTCCTCCTTCGGGAGAATGCCTTCGCGCTTTCGCCCGAGTCATGGCAGATCCCGATAGGGTGAAGTCGGAACTCTTTGGTCGAGCCCTGGCTGAAGAGCTCGATCAGGCTGCGACCGAGGTCATCCCTCCGTAGCACCGAAGTCATCACTCGGGGACCAACTCCCTGAAAAGTGATGACAACTCGTCACGCCGTCGCCAGCGCACCCGACGGACGCCACCCGCGCAAGATGCACCCTCTCGCCAGCAGCGGTCTCGAGACCTGGCTTTGACACCGTCACGTCGCCGTCCCGTGGGCGCCAGCCTGAGCAGGGTCTGGCGCGAACCGAGCTTCACGAGCTCCACGTCGGCTAGCAGCAAATCGGGGGGCCTCTCCCCAGATGTTCCGCCCAGGCGCCGCAGGGTCCACGATCACCAGCGCTACCTCCCAGGTGACTCCCGTGCGCGGCGTCATGGTCGCTCTCACCAGAGGTCGGACCGCCGGGGGAGCCTCGGCTCCGAGTCCGGCAGCAGCGAGGACCTTGTTGGCAACGACCACACCCGGTGCGCACCCGTCCCAGCCTACGGCTGCATGGCGTATTCCGACGACCTTCATCGCGTATGCTGGCCGGCCCAATTCAAGCCGGCGTTGATAGAGCGCTTCGATGGGACCAAAAACCCAGACGAGTTCCTGTCAATCTATTCGACCGCCATTCTGGCGGCCAGGGGTGATGAGCTCGTCATGGCCAATTACCTCCAACCGTGCTGGACGGGGCCGCGCGAACCTGGCTCTTCAACCAGAAGCCTAGTTCCTTCAGGTCATGGCGCCAAGTCCAGAACACCCTCCGCTCCAACTTTCAGAGTTGTTACGAGCGGCCCGGGAGGGAGAAAGACCTGGATCGTGTCATCCAGGGCAAGAATGAGCCGCTCCGTGACTTCGTGCGGTGATTTATCCGCATGAGGAACCTGATTCCGAGTATCTCCAACGAAGCCGTCATAAAGGCTTTCAAGTTCGGCGTCATGATCGGCGCCTTACCAGGACACAGAGATCATCTCGCTCGGCGTCAACAAGCTTTCCGTATGGCGGGCGGTATGCGGATCACGACGGCGTCATCATTGGAAACTTGATTATGACCAAGGTAAGCAGTGCGAACCCCTGAGGCCGACCCATCCAACTCCAAAGGCGCCGACCACGGCCGCTCTAAGCGAGCTGGCCGATCACAGGCGGCGGTGGACTGCCGCGAGTGATCGTTTTGGCAGACGGCCAGCGTGAGGTCCTTGAGGTCCGAGATCAAGCTCGGGAGGGATCCCAACCTCGCCAAGGGTAGCCTCGGTGTAACATCCCAATTTTTGGCTTTTTGTGTATTAAATATTATTTTATTACCATTAATGATTTTTTGAATTTTCTGGATTTATTTGAATTTTCTGAGATTTATTTGGATTATCTTAAAGGTATATTGCCTTCTGTCGAAAAATAATTATAAAAGGGGAAATATTTAAAATAAAGTTTTGCTAAAAATATTTTGTTTGAGTCCAGAATATCTCAAGAGTATTTTGGGATTTTTCTGGAAATTTTACTGGTATCTTCGTTGCCCTAAACAAATCCAAATATTTTATCTAATTACTTTAATCATAAAACTGGCGGAAAATTATTGCATAGTACCGCCGTGGTCAAGCACTGTTCTTTCACGGTCGTGTACAACTTGGCCGCTAAGCCATGTCGGTAGAACTCTCGAGGGCCGTAGGATCACAAACGTGCGGGCAAGTTGAACCAGCCGCGAAGGATTCACGTTTCTTCGGCACGTGGCCGACTCAAATTCTCCACGCAGGCGCCAAAGCCATCACGAGTAGGGACTCCGTCCGGCAGGAGCGCAACGCGTGGCCAATTCAATTACGCTGGCGCCAAAAGCGGTCGATGGACTCGGGTCCAAACGCGCGGTCGGTTGGAATTTCCCGCGCTAGCGCCGAGTGCGGTACGGATGCGGAGCCGTTTTAGGCAGGAGCGCACACGTAGCCGATTCGAAATATCCAGCGCTGCACCGAAATCGGCAAGGAGTCGGAAGTCCTTCCGTGTCCGCGCGGGAGAAAAAGGACAGGCTTGGCCTGTTAAGCATGCGCCGAAGCAAACAAGGAAACGGAGCCGTGTTTGAGCGGGAAAAGGACGCTCGGCCGGTACTATTTAAGCGGCACAAGCATCGCCCAGAAAGAAGCAAGCGGCCAGGAAATTCGCGAGCAAAGCGAGGAGTTGAGCCAGCATTCGTGGGATTTTCGTGAAGGATAGCAGGGGCCGCTAGGAGATTTCTGAGCGCGCGCTGCCGAGTTGTCGCCGAGGTCGTCGTCTTCGTCTCCGGTGAATTCAAGTCGCCATCGCTTCATCGCCGATCGGGAGCTTCGTCAACCGTCGGATCTTCATCGAGCGATCGGGATTAAGTCGTAACGTTTGAATCGATGGCGTCTTAGATTAAATATCAACCGTTGGATTTAGATCGGACGGTTAATATTGAAATCACGTAGAAGATTTAACCGTAGCTGTTAGATTGAGTTTATCGATCTAGATTTCGCCATGTTTTGTCCGTGCAAGCCGGGGCAGGAAAATTCGGATTTTCTTTATAAAAATAATTCAGAAAGATTTAGAATTTCTAATTCCAGAGTTTAGTTTATTTTCAAAATTTCTAAATGTTATAACTTTTGCATATGAACTCCGATTTGGGTGATTCGAATCCTGAAATATTTGTAAAATTGAGATCTTTCCAAATGGTGGATTTTATTTGAATTTTCGAGTTCATTTGCTATTTGTTCTTGGTGTTTATTTGCTATTTCTTCTCGATTCGCGTAGACGTTGAGTTGAGCGAGGTTCCGAAGGAGGATTAACAACTCAAGGATAATCTTCAGAGCAATACCAGGAGCTTAAGCAAGGCAAGTTGTGCTTTGATCATGTTGAACCCATGTTAGGAAAAACTGCTACTTTGATTTACTTTATTGCATGTTATTTTATGCATATAAATGATTTCCACTTAACTTTGGGATTAGCTAAACATACCCATTGAGTTATACCCTACCTTGATATTTGTATGCCATGCTTCATTGTCACCTTAGGTTGGTTACTATAGTTGGTTAATAATGACATCAACATGGGTGGTTAGAGTGGTATGGATCTGCTTAGCCATGCTACGTCATCACATGTTCACGAACTATGGTTTAATAATCTTGACTAATGGAATATGGAACAATGATGAGAATTTGTGTGTCATGTGTGGTCACACGATGAGATTGAGTTGTTGTGGCGAGGAGGTCACATAGCGATGTTGATTTGTGTATAGCCGTGGTGCTTGGTAATCAACTGGGGTGAGAAAAATGATTTAGATTGGGGAAAGTGGCAAGATTGTTTCTAGTGGGCCAAGAGTGGCAACTGGGCGGTCGTATTTGGTTTTTATTGGTTTTGGATATTTGAGATCATACTTGGTTAGTCTTGCCTCGATGGATTAAGGACTTAACCTTGCGAGCCTTTGACTGAGTCAATCATGCAACCACATATGCATTATGGGGCGACCCTAGTGACTAATTTACAAATGCTTAGCTTGAGTGCTATCTTGGTGGTGTGAGTCCGAGTGTACGGGTGAAACTCACATGGCGCAAGAGGGGGGCCCTGTTGGGATAGGACGTTCCTTCAGTGTTGAAACCTTAGCGGGTAGCACTGGGTTAAGAGAATGCATTGTAAAGGCTTTGTCATGATTCTCTGTAGACACACCAAAGGAAGTGTGCTAATGGCGAGCATAAAGGGATATCATGTCGTGTGGGTAAAGTGCATAACCTCTGCGAGTGTACAAACTATTGAATAGCCGTGCTCACGGTATTGAGCAATGCTCGGGGATTCTGATCAAGGGTTAGGTTTTGCAAAATGAAAACTTAGGATGGATGGCGGTTTGCCATGGAAAGTTGAATCTTGATTTAGGATGAGAAACTTGGTTATTTGAAATCTTGAATCTATCTATTATTATTATTTGTTTTATTACTATCTTTTCAATCTATATCTTGTACTTGTTTATAAATCTTTGCTTTCGCAAATAGCCATTGTAAGCCTACCTTTGAAATAAGCCTTGCATATAGCTATGATAGAATTGCATTACATGCACAACTTGTTGAGTACGTGTTGGTGTACTCACCCTTGCTTACAAAAATCATCGGTGTTGAAGAAGGAGTACCATGAAGGGACGAATGTTTAGGTCGAGCCTTGTCATTTGCACGTGGTATCTTGAGGGGTTAACTACGTCTTCATTCATTGCAGTTCAATTTGTTATTCAGCCTTGTGAGGCATTGCTAAGTAAGTTGACCATAAGGTCATACAACCGGTAATATTTAATATATTATGTCTTTTGTCTATTCGTTGTGTATGATTGTGATATTCACTAATGTTGAGCTGTGTGCACTAAGCGTGATCTGGACTAGTGCGGTATACACATAGGGTCCGAATTTGCATATTCGGGTCCCGACAGAGGTGGTATCAGAGCCATACTGACTGTAGGTCTTGCCCCTAGATAGTTGGTCGTCTCTATAGGTCTTTCAAAATTATTTTCTAAAGTAAAAGACCTAACCAAGAAGAATAATATGTTCCCGACTTATCTCATTCTCCTATTTCTGTCCTTACCAAAAATTCTTTCTTGCCCCTTGCTGAAATTTCTTTCTCTTACCTTTTGCTAAATTGAATTAAAAATCTTACCTGAGTTATCTTGAGTAAGAAAACGATATACCACACTTTAGGAGAATGACATCAAGTGTCTGTCCCTACCATAAAGATCGTGAAGGAACGAGTCTTCAAACTCATGGAAGAACGGATCAAGGAAGAGTATCAAGAGCTAGAAGACTCAGTATTTCAAGTAGCCAGTTGGGACTCATGTGTGGGAGTCGCGTTCCTAAGATAGGAGTGTCACTCATGTAGACGGTAGTTTTGCGTGTTTAGGTTGAATTGGTTCTTTTTGATTGCTGAGTGTGCAGTATGTGTTGCAAAGCTTTTAGGCTTATATAAGCAACCATACCAAGTTATCAATATTGATTGCTTAAGTTGTGGGGTTAAGCCTATTTCCCCTATGTTAGGATTCTTGCTCCTTACCTATGCTATTTCCTCCTCCTAACCCTTTTAAGGTAATCAAGTAGATAGTTCGAATAGTGATAGAGCCAGAGAAAATGGAAATCAACCCAATGGAAACTCCCAGGAATGATATGGTTATAATAAATTCAGAGAAGGACGCTACCCCTGCATCTTGCTCGAAACTTAGATATTGCTCTATGAAGCGCGGTCAACCAAACAAGTTAGAAGATTGAGCGTGCATTCGCTCTGAGGAAATTAGTCATACCTCAAATAACCATGCGATCAATTGCTCTAGTTGCAAAGGAAATCATACAATTAGAAAAAGTCCTATGAGTAACATCACCTATCGCCTTTGTGAAAGACAAAACCATTGTCCACCTCAGTGTCCCTTGGATCCAATAGTTACTGCCGTAATCTAGCATCAACAGAATCTACGAACCCTAGCTACTCGAGAATTATCGATAAGAAAGGGAAAATTTGTTGCACAGGAGACGTCGCTTAGAGAAATAAAAACACAGCCTCTAGAACCTGTCAGCTTTCATCGGGAAACCAGTAAGTGGCCATCACCCACAGTAGGTCTCATGTATGGTGAAGAAAATCGTTCTACTAGGGGATGTGTTGCGAATCAGGAAGTAATTAATCAAAAGAAAAACATCATTGAGTGCTACAATTGTCACAGGAAAAGGTCATTACGCTAAACCAATACCATAGAGGGAACAAATAATTCCTATAGCCATAGATATACCGAAAGTTACCTCAGACCGGTACATAACACTAGGAGTGAGCGATAAAGTGCAAGAGAAATTTGCCGAGAGAATCAATTGAAGAAAGGCGCCTAAGCAAGGACATTATCTTGGTCAATGAATGCTCAAGAAAGAAAATTCACCCTGGATTCAGCTATACTTGCCACAAATCTGAACATTTTGCTAATAGGTGCCCTCAAAGGAAAGTTATCTTGTCAGCTCAAGTCAGTCTTAACTCTATCTCTATCGAAGCCCTAGAGTCAATGCTAAATTGTGGAAGTCAGTAGCCATGAGTTACTTAGTGCAATGTCGTAACCCTAGTTGTAAAGAAAGAGATTAGTGATGAGGGTTTTCTTACCGAAAAAAAGCAAGAAATAGTTGATACATTGGTATGCAGATTATTGAAATAAAAAGAAAAGATGATGAGTTAGACGTAAGAGTATTATTGCGTATATGGTTCATCTAAATATGATACATTTGCAACGGTGGCTAGTTAGGAGTACCCAGCCTGAGCTTGTTAGATTGAGGATTTGTCATTTTCGGAAAGCGCTTAGTTATACTAGATTTATTCTAGGAAGTTGAGAATTCAGTGCGTATTAAGAGAGTAGAGTTCCACGCAAATCCTATTGGGTTGGATATTTAGGTTATTCTATGAATTAAGGGGATGCCCAAGCCTAAGGCTATTTCTGAGAGATGAATATCGATGATAGTTTATGCTAGCCAACTGATGGATAACAGTGTGGAATTTGCCAACTAGAAGATGCACCAGTTGTTAGAAAAAAAGAAAAAAACCTTGATATATTTCCTAAGAAATTGTCTAGCATGCCGTCATATCAGAAGATCAAGATCGTGAGCGAATTAGTGCCTGATACAACCCAAATAGTGAAAAGACAATGTCAAATGTTTCAAATGAATTAATGGAAAATAGAAAGGCATGACGAAGAATTACTGGGAAGAGTTTTGAGAAAGCTTAGTGCGTTATTTGTGGTTAACAAAAAGGAAAATAGAAAATCGGAAAAGTACAATGAATCATGCTTTTAAATAAAGAAAGGGTCAAAAACAAGTATCCAATATCAGGATCGACAACATGATTGGACAGTTTAGAAGAGAGTTGGAATTTCTTTGGGAGAAAATTTCGCTTAGGCTATCATAATTTAAGAATTAGGGGAAAGATGTTCCTAAGATTGCGCTCTCCACATAAACGATATAAGTTTTGGCTAAATCTCCTGAATTGACCGATGCCCCGCATATTTAATGAACATGATAAGTAAGATATTTATGGAGTAATTCATAAATTCATGGTTGATGACAATCTAGTATACCCTAAGACAAGAAAAGATCATGCAGAACATGTTAGATTGGTTTAGAAAGATTGCAAGAAGTAGTAGTCATATGCTAAGTTCAACTAGTGTAAATTCCGGAAGTGAAATGGTCGAAATCCTTAGTCATATAGAGACTGCTGAAGAAGTTATTGTTGAACTAAGCAAGGTAGAAGTTGTGTTACATATGAAGCAACTAAAGTACGTTACCTAGATGTAAGGTTCTAGAAATGGTAAGATAATACCACTAGTTCATAGGAAGGTTTTTCGACAATAGCTAGATCTTTTGTACGATTGTTAAGGAGAAAGAGATGCATGGATACTAAAGTAACGAAAAGGGTTTTCGGAAGTTGAAAGAGCGGTCACCATTAACGCATGTGTTAGTATTACTAGCTGTGCGGAGTAGTTTCAATATATAAGGATGATGCTTCTAGACATAACCTGAGAAGTGAACCAACGTTGTTGCATAAACGATTAGGCAATTGAAATTACCCTACGTATGACTTGGAGTTAGCCGTTGTAGGGCGTAAAGGAAACAAAAGGATGTCACTATTTCATCAAAAATAGATATGAACCTTAAGAGTCTAAATATATTTACTCAGTCCAACCCTAATATAGGACGAAGATAATGGTTGGAAAGAATCAAAGAGTCTAGTGTCAGAATCCATAGGCATTTCAGTAAGGCTAAGGTGGTAGTCGACGTTTGAGTTACGAGGTAATATGTTGATAATAAGCAATTAACCAGGGTATGTAAAGAATCTGAGAAGTTGAAATTAAAGCTCGCCCCACAAGGTTTCATAGCTGCCTTGGAAATAGAACCAACACTAGAAGATCAGAACATAAGAAGTTCGAAGGTAGATGAAGTACAAAATCAAGTTAAGGAAAAAAAAGAAGGCATAGCCAAAAAGTAGAAATTTGAGTGATTAGGATACCATAAGGATTTAATGCTGAACCAGTGTGCCGGATAGGAAGATCTTAAGTAGATGATACCTGAGGAAGCCCATGATTCTAGGTATTCGATTCAGCCAGAAAGTGCCAAACTGCAATGAAGTCTAAAGAAAAAGTATTGGTGGGCTAAAGTGAAGAGTGAAACTATTGGATATGATACTCGACACGATGTGTGTCAGAGAATAATGGTAATGCAATAGGGACCTAAAAGTTCGTTGCACTCATTGTAGATCCCTGAGTGGAAATGGGAGGCAAATCCTTAAGATGATCCCTAGTGTAAATGGACCCTAAAAGGTATGAATTCGGAGGAATCATTATTGATTAAATTAACCAAAATTACTCATTTCATATCACTAAAGACTACGTATTCAAAAGATCATTTGGCAAATCATCGAGGATTTAATAATCGCGTGGGTGCCTCGTAAGATTGTGTCCGATAGAGGTATCCAATTTATCTCGAGGGCTTAGAATAAGTTACATGAAGCAATGATAACTCGCTTGAATTTCAGTACAGTTATCGCCCGCATACCGATAGTCAAACAGAAAGAGTTAATCAGATTCTGAAGAGTATGTTTACAGGTTGTACGTTAGCTTACGCCACGTTTTGGGATAAAAGTTTGCCGTATACAGAGTTCGGTTATAGCAATAGTTACCAGACTAGTTGACGATGTCACCATTTGAAGCCTTATATGGTCGTGCTTATCGTATCCCGTTAAATTGGAATGAAACGGGGAAACGTTCGGTATTTGGGCCAGAGCTGCTCAGGGAGGCTGAAGAGCAAGTTGCCATGATCAGAGAAACATTAAAGACAACACAGTCAAGACAGAAGAGCTATGCCGATAATCGTTGTCGAAAATTGAGTTTCGAACCTAAGGATTCTGTGTATCTTAAAATTACTTCCCTTAAAGGTGTGAAAAGGTTTCAAGTTAAGGGAAACCTTGCACCTAGGTATGTTGGACCATTTAAGATCTTAAGCCGTCGAGGAGAGGTTGCGTATCAGTTGGAGTTGCCACAGTCATTAGCAGGAGTCCATAATGTATTTTAGGTGTCGCAGCTCAAGTAGTGCCTTAGAGTGCCAGCAGAACAGACGCCGTTAAAAGCAATTGAGTTGCAGGAAGATCTAACCTAAAAAGAGTAGCCGATTAAGATTTTAGACGTAATGGAGCGCAGGACCAGAAATAAAACTACTCGCTTTTGTAGAGTTCAATGGAGTAATCATTCAGAAAATGAAGCAACTTGGGAGCGTGAAGAAGATTTGAAGAAAGAATTCCCAAACCTATTCTCTAGTTAGCCCTAAAATCTCGGGGTCGAGATTCCGTTAAGGGGGGGAGGTTTGTAACATCCCAATTTTTGGCTTTTTGTGTATTAAATATTATTTTATTACCATTTATGATTTTTGTGAATTTTCTGGATTTATTGGAATTTTCTAAGATTTATTTGGATTATCTTAAAGGTATATTGCCTTCTGTCGAAAAATAATTATAAAAGGGGAAATATTTAAAATAAAGTTTTGCTAAAAATATTTTGTTTGAGTCCGAATATCTCAAGAGTATTTTGGGATTTTTCCGGAAATTTTCTTGGTATCTTCGTTGCCCTAAACAAATCCAAATATTTTATCTAATTACTTTAATTATAAAATCGCGAAAATTATTGCATAATACCGCCGTGGTCAAGTTAATTTGTTCTTTCACTTGCCGTGTACAACTTGGCCGCTAAGCCGGTGTCGGTAGAACTCTCGAGGGTCAGTAGGATCACAAGCGTGCGAACAAGTTGAACCACCATGGCGATTCACGTTTCTTGACGCGTGGCGACTCAAATTCTCCACGCAGCGCCAAAGCCATCACGAGTAGGGATTCCGTCCGGCAGAGCGCAGCGTGTGAATTCAATTACGCCGGCGCCAAAGCGGTCGATGGACTCGGGTCGAGACGCGATCGGTTGAATTTCGCCGGCGCGCCGAGTCTGTGACGGATCGCGAGCTGTTTTAAGCGAGCGCACACGTAGTCGATTCAAAATATCGGTATTGCACCAAATCGGCAAGGAGTCGGAAGTCCTTCCGTGTCCGCGGAGACAAAGGACGAGCTTGGCACATAAGCATCTTGCCAAGCAAACAAGGAAGCGGAGCCGTGTTCGGCGGAAAAGGGCGCTTTCGGTCGGTACTATTTAAGCGGCACAAGCATCGCCCGAAGAAGCAAGCGGCGAAATTCGCGAGCAAAGCGAGGAGTTGCGCCAGCGTTCATGGGATTTTCGCGAAGGATAGCGAGGGCCGTCGAGATTTCGGCCCATACGCCGAAGTTGTCGCCGAGGTCGTCGTCTTCGTCTCCGGTGAATTCAAGTCGCCGTCGCTTCATCGGCGATCGGGAGCTTCGTCTACCGTCGGATCTTCATCGAGCGATCGGGATTAAGTCGTAACGTTTCGAATCGGTAAGCGTCTTAGATTAAATATCAACCGTTGGATTTAGATCGGACGGTTAATATTGAGTCACGTAGAAGATTTAACCGTAACCGTTAGATTGAGTTTATCAGTCTAGATTTCGCCATGTTTTGTCCGTGCAAGCCGGGGCAGGAAAATTCAGATTTTCTTCATAAAAATAATTCGGAAAGATTTAGAATTTCTAATTCCAGAGTTTAGTTTATTTTCAAAATTTCTAAATGTTATAACTTTTGCATATGAACTCCGATTTGGGTGATTCGAATCCCGAAATATTTGTAAAATTGAGATCTTTCCAAATGGTGGATTTTATTTGAATTTTTGAGTTCATTTGCTATTTGTTCTTGGTGTTTATTTGCTATTTCTTCTCAATTCGCGTAGACGTTGAGTTGAGCGAGGTTCCGAAGGAGGATTAACAACTCAAGGATAATCTTCGGAGCAATACCAGGAGCTTAAGCAAGGCAAGTTGTGCTTTGATCATGTTGAACCCATGTTAGGAAAAGCTGCTACTTTGATTTACTTTATTGCATGTTATTTTATGCATATAAATGATTTCAACTTAACTTTGGGATTAGCTAAACATAACCATTGAGTTATACCCTACCTTGATATTTGTATGCCCTGCTTCATTGTCACCTTAGGTTGGTTACTATAGTTGGTTAATAATGACATCAACATGGGTGGTTAGAATGGTATAGATCTGCTTAGCCATGCTACGTCATCACATGTTCACGAACTATGGTTTAATAATCTTGACTAATGGAATATGGAACAATGATGAGAATTTGTGTGTCATGTGTGGTCACACGATGAGATTGAGTTGTTGTGGCGAGGAGGTCACGCAACGATGTTGATTTGTGTATAGCACGTGGTGCTTGGTAATCAACTGTGGTGGGAAAAATGATTTAGACCGGGGCAAGTGGCAAGATTGTTTCTGGTGGGCCAAGAGTGGCAACTGGGCGGTCGTATTTGGTTTTTATTGGTTTTGGATATTTGAGATCATACTTGGTTAGTCTTGCCTCGGTCAGTTAAGGACTTAACCTTGCGAGCCTTTGACCTGAGTCAATCATGCAACCACATGTCTGTTATGGGGCAGCCTAGCTGACTAATTTGCAAATGCTTAGCTTGAGTGCTATCTTGGTGGTGTGAGTCCGAGTGTACGGGTGAAACTCACATGGCGCAAGAGGGGGGCCCTGTTGGGATAGGACGTTCCTTCAGTGTTGAAACCTTAGCGGGTAGCACTGGGTTAAGAGAATGCATTGTAAAGGCTTTGTCATGATTCTCTGCCGACACACCAAAGGAAGTGTGCTAATGGCCAGGCATAAAAGGGATATCATGTCGTGTGGGTAAAGTGCATAACCTCTGCAGAGTGTACAAACTATTCGAATAGCCGTGCTCACGGTATTGAGCAATGCTCGGGGATTACAGTCAAGGTTAGGTTTTTGCAAAATGAAAACTTGGGATGGATGGCAGGTTGCCATGGAAAGTTGAATCTTGATTTAGGATGAGAAACTTGGTTATTTGAGAAATGCTGAATCTATCTATTATTATTATTTGTTTTATTACTATCTTTTCAATCTATATACTGTACTTGTTTATAAATGCTGCTTTACTGCAAATAGCCATTGTAAGCCTTCCTTTGAAATAAGCCTTGCATATAGCTATGATAGAATTGCATTCTGTGCACAACTTGTTGAGTACGTGTTGGTGTACTCACCCTTGCTTACAAAAATCATCAGTGCTGAAGAAGGAGTACCATGAAGGGACGAATGTTTAGGGTGTGAGCCTTGTTAGTTGCCTGTGGTATACTGAGGTGTTAACTACGTCTTCATTCCGCTGCAGTTCAATTTGTTATTCAGCCTTGTGAGGCATTGCTAAGTAAGTTGACCATAAGGTCATACAACTGGTAATATTTAATATATTATGTCTTTTGTCTATTTACGTTGTGTATGATTGTGATATTCACTAATGTTGAGCCTGTGTGCACTAGCGTGATCTGGACTAGTGCGGTATACAGAGGGTCCGGATTTGCATATTCGGGTCCCGACAGAGGTGGTATCGAGCCATCTTGTTGTAGGTCTTGCCCTAGATAGTTGGTCGTCTCTATAGGTCTTTCAAAATTATTTTCTAAAGTAAAAGACCTAACCAAGAAGAATAATATGTTCTAACTTATCTCATTCTCCTATTTCGTCCTTACCAAAAATTCTTTCTTGCCCCTTGCTGAAATTTCTTTCTCTACCTTTTGCTAAATTGAATTAAAAATCTTACCTGAGTTATCTTGAGTAAGAAAACGATATACCACACTTTAGGAGAATGACATCAAGTGTCTATTATGGTGGCTGAGCGGGGATCATACACAGCAGAAATAAGATAAAAGACATTATATACTAAATATTACTAGTTGAATGACCTTATAGCCAACTTACTTAACAATGCCTCACAAGGCTGAACAACAAATTGAATTGCAGCGGAAATAAAGACGTAGGTAACCCCTCAGTATACCACAGGCAACTGACAAGGCTCGCACCCTAAACATTCGCCCCTTCATGGCACACCTTCTTCAAAGATCGATGATTTTGTAGGCAAGGGTGAGTACATAAAGCACTCAACAAGTTGTGCACCGAATGCAACTCTAACATAACTATATGCAAGGCTTATTCCAAAGGAATGGCAATCAAGGGCTATTTTGCAGTAAAGCAGCATTTATGAACAAATACAATACATAGATTGAAAAGACAATAAAACAAATATCAGTAATAGATAGATTCAACATTTCTCAAGTAAACCAAGTTTCCAATCCTAAGTCAAGATTCAACCTTCCATGGCAACCTGCCATCCATCCCAAGTTTTCATTTTTCAAAAGTCTAAACCCTTGACTATAATCCCCGAGCTATGCTCAATACCGTGAGCACGGCTATTCGAATAGTTTGTACACTCTGCAGAGGTTATGCACTTTACCCACATGACATGATAATCTCTTTGTGCTCGCCATTAGCACTTCCTTTGGTGTGCGGCAGAGAATCATGACAAAGCCTTTACAATGCTCGTCTTAACCCGATACCACCCGCTAAGGTTTCAACATCAGGGACTGGTTACCACAACAGGCCCCTCTTGCGCCATCCGGTTCATTCAAAAGGGTGAACCACACCACCATGGTAGTACCAAAGCTAAGACATTGCAAATTTGTCGCCTAGGTCGCCCCATAATGCATATGTGGTTGCATGATTGACTCAGGTCAAAGGCTCGCAAGGTGTCCTTAGGGTTGATCAAAGCTAGACTTGCACATACTCTCTGCCCATCGAGCCCACCCAGGCACACTTGCCCTTTTCACTTGCTCTGATCCAAAGCATAACCACCCTAGTTGATTACCAAGCACCACGTGCCATCAACAATTCAATATCATTGCGTGACATCCATTGCCACCACAACTCAATCTCATCGTGCGACCACACATGACACACAAATTCATAACATTGTTCCATATTTCATTAGTCAAGATTATTTATCGATGATTCAAGTACATGTGATGACGTGGCATGGCTAAGCTATCTAATCCGAACTAACCATCCCTTGTTGATTCTATTAATAACCAACTATAGTAAACCAATCTAAGGTGGCAAGTGGATCATGGCATATAATCGACAAGGTAGGGTGTAATTCAAAGGGGTATGATATCTAAATCCCAAACTGGGTTGAAATCATTTATACGCATGAAATAATATGCAATAAGGTAAAACAAAATAGCAATTTTGCAAACATGGGTTCAACATGATCAAAGCACAACTTGCCTTAGAAAAATCCTTATCCATGCTCTGAACCTCGGTCTTGAGTTGATGAATCTCTTCCGGATACGTCGCACAATTTATCGTCTATGCGAAATAAAAAGGGAATACCAAATAAATACCAAAATAGAGAGCAAACAAACTCTAAAAATCAAATAAAATTCACCAATAGATAGATCTCAATTTTACAAATTTTTAGAAATTTGAATCACCTTAATCGGAGTTCGTATGAGGGAGAACGAGCTCTCGGAAGATTCAAATTCCTGAAAATTCATAAAATCAGAAAATCAATTAATAACCGAATTATTTTTATAAAGGAAAACTGATTTATTGCGTCAGCTGACGTCATGCTGCCACGCGTCGGTACTTGATTGGTTGAGCCAAGGTGCGCTGGATCTCCATCGGACGGCTAAGGATGGCGACGACGTGGCGCAGCGGTAGCCCTCCGATCAACATCCAACGACGCACCGACACCAACATCTGTAGACGACGCGGCCGAATCTGGGCCGCATGATCAGATCGAACGGCACCAGGCTGAAGAAGGTGTTTACTGTAGATCTCGCTACGTGGCCCGCTCGCGTCCGTTTGCTGAGGATCCAATGGCGAATAAAGACATAGGGGTTTACTATTGTAACGACCCCCATTTTTACATAAATGCAAAAATGGAAATCTAATGTGCTTGCAGTACTAGTCTCTGGATCATTAGCTAGTACACACATTTACAACAATTGGAACCACAACCATACATTATATTAATTAAGCGAAAACTAATAAACATATAAATCTTACAACTCAGAGTATAAGGCAGCAAAGGAAACAAAGCCTGGTAGTGTGCCCATCCATCCCGCAGGCAACTGACGAGGCATAAATCCCTAGAAAAGATCGCTTCAATGTAGATCCCGCAACCTGCGATGCACAAACTTCGAAGCTTCGCTAGCTTACACCTATAAATAATAGATTAAGCAAGGGTGAGTACTTTCGTACTCCGCAAGACTTTTGCAAAACCTATAATATATGCGAGGCCACTTCAAAGGAAAGGCTTCTCTGGTTAATTTGCATACAAACAAAATTGAATTTGTAAATCAAGTTATTTGCAAACGGAATTTATAAGAGCAAGTTTGATATGAAATAAGTAAAGCATAAGAAATACTCACAGTCCATTGTGCATCCAATAATCCAATATCCAAATCCATAATCCAATCATAAAAGTCATCATTGTCATCCCGTTGACATAATCGTTCATCCACCAATATCAATCCATTGATATGAAATCATAACCAGTTTCAAAACAAGATCCAACCCAAAACCCATTTTTTTAAAAAAAATACCAAAGTTTAACTCGCATCAGTTCGCCAAGACACCCATGACCGCGGGTACGGCTAATCGATTAGATTTAACTTTGCAGAGGTGTACAACTGTACCCACAAGACATGCCCTTTTCTTTTGCCACACGCCACATCCAAGCGTAAGCGCGAGAGGCGAATGTTCATAGCGAAAACCTTTACATTACAGGTTAACTTTACACCAGCCGGGATGTTGATCCATACCATTATAGAAGAACTTCGAGCATAGAAATGTTGGAACTTCCCAAGTATGGCGTGCACCGCTGCACGGTAGTAGAAACCCTCGAGCGAGACCAGAGAGGAATGCTCGTCGCGAGCTCCGCCTTCCATAAATGCAAAGTTAAACCGGTAACTTAATTGGTTGAAGGCTGCCCGTCCAAAAGACGTGTGGTTTGTACGGATATTCTTGGATCATACAATACGATGTTCGGTCCTTAATCCGACACGGGCAATACTTCACCCTACACTACGTGCAGCTCCTTTATTGCACAACCGGCTATTGCCAATAATCGCCCGCATCAAAGCCATAATTTTATTTTGGGTTTTTAATC
This sequence comes from Guadua angustifolia, assembly GCA_036346375.1. Lineage (NCBI taxonomy): Eukaryota > Viridiplantae > Streptophyta > Magnoliopsida > Poales > Poaceae > Guadua > Guadua angustifolia. The sequence goes on from CM070510.1 coordinate 48,707,281, forward strand.
AAAGTACCCACAACCAACAGTGCCATTTCCAATGTTTTCAGGAAATCATTTTAATCTGATCATTTACATCATTGATTCTAAAGCATGGCTAAGCATGATTATGTAATCGCATATACCCATGATGACATTAAGTAATGTCTACCCTAATCTGTGGTTAACAAGGTTCACATGTTCATAATCATCAAAGGAGATTCACGTGACAACAGGTATAACCACCAAATCCACAAAATAGCAATTTACATAAAGTAATCGCTTGCATGAAATAGTTTAGTAAAACAAAATATATTACATACTGGGATCAACATGGTCAAAGGGGTGCTTGCCTTGCTTAATCACTGATTATGACGATGACGAAAGTCGAAGATGATGAAGGCGACGATGGAATCAACAGCGTCGGGTTCTACACGTCGATCAACGGAAAATACAGCAAAATACTAACTTCAATAAGGGCAAAAAGAAAGTAGATAGAAAGAACAAATAAAACTCTTCACAAGAATCAGGGATTGCTCTTTTATGAATTTATTAATTTTATTTTACGAATGCAAGATGCAAAGATTGTTTGGATTAATAGAATTAATCATTAGTTGCAAGGTTTATAGATTTTACTATTCATAATTTGGGTTTTGCCAATCCTTACTACTTACAGGTTTTGCTCTATTAGGATTCAGATTCAAAGCAAGATAAAATAAGAATATTTCCTTAGATTACTACAGATTATATCCTAAAGATCATTTCTAGGCTATTCTTTACCAAATTCAGATTTAGATGAGCTGCTTTGCGAGTTAATGAAAATGCTTAAATGATCACGTTAGACTATCAATGATTAGCTCTTTATCTTTAATAAATTTCGCGTAGAATTAGTTTTACGCAAGTTAGATCTACTGATTTAGGCTACTGGGATTATTTTCATGATATTTGAGAAGGCTCTGGTGATACAAACTTTAAAATTACTGATTTCTCATTCAAACTCAAAAGTTCATTCATTCGTATTACGCACTTATATATATTGTGAATATTTAGGGTTATTAGACTATCAGGATTAATATGCAAACTTTAATGGAATAAGATTCTTTTTACAGAATATGGTAGTATAAACTTTGTATAGTATTTATAAACTCATTTTACTGATTTTAGCATTTAGATAAGTTATTTTATTAACTAGTGAAATAGTATAAGTGATCACAACGCAAACCCTAAATCGGTCAATAATAAGATTAAGTTTGCGGCTACACTATACCTGATCTTTGATTCATTTTTCAGGTGTTAGCAGGGTATAACCCTAAGAGTGTTTTAAAGCTAATTTGGCATTATTTTGATTTTAATTGCAATAGATTACCTATTTACTTATTGTCACAATTAACATTTCTTTTCATTAAAAGAATGCAAATTAAATATTATTTTAAATATTTTTATATACATGGATTTGTATTGTTTTTAGGAGACTAATACAAATTATTTTCCTTATTTTATGAGCTTTTGTGCTTTTACTTTTATTAATGACCATATTAAGGTTTAATGATGATTAACAAGCAAATAATATAATTTGAGTTCAACATTTAAATATTTTTATATATTTGAGATCCTAGAGGTGTAGTGTTTTCAGAAATATTAATTTCATTTCATTTTGAGTTTATTTGTAAACTTTTTATGTATAGTGCATATTTAACCTTTCTAACTCAAATTTGCATTTCAAATTCATCCATTAGTGTTATTCAAAATATTTTTCTATATCTGAATTCATTCTGATATTAACATCATATAAAATTGATATTATTATTTATTACATTATTGTTCACATATTTAATATAAAGGCCATATTAAGGACATAAACAAATTTAATTCAAATAATCTTTCTGAAATTCAAAAATTCAATATTTTTGTATATTTAAATATGTTCTGATCTTAGCATCTCATAAATATTGATTTCATTATTTCATTACTTGATATATACTAATTCTCATTAAAAACCATATTAGCACCATAATCAAAGTTTAATGTTAATAATTATTCTGTAACTCAAAAATTTTATATTTTTACATATTTATATTCTTTCTGATTTTAGATGAATAATAAAATTTATCTCACTAAATTTTGATTAAAATTGCACATGATATTCAAGATTGAATTTATTTCGGAATTGAAAATACCTTGAAAATGGAAATACGTTTTACCAATGAGAAGGCGCATTTTGGTTCTGTTCTTCTTCCATCAGAGTCTACTGACACACCGGCCCTACTACTCAGAGACAGAGAACAGAGCTTCCAATAGGGCAGGCCGGCGGCGATTTTCCGGCGAAGCTCCGGTGAAGGTGACCACACCAGGAGGAAGAGCACGGCGAGACTAATCCAGTGCGGCTATCAATTCAACCGGAGAGACGGTGGAGCAAGCTGCAGCCGAGCTTGAGCGGTAGCAAAAATGGCGAGCAGTGGTGACAGCAAAGCAGTGGCTGAGAAGTTAAATGAGTTGATGATTAAGCATCTGGGCGTTGAGGACCTGAGGTGAACCCATTTTTGCAGTTGGTTCGGCCGGAGAATCACCGAGCTGAGCTGCCCACGGTGACCGGATCTGGAGAAGAAGGGGCAGTGGTGGCGGCTCGATTTTGCATGAGAGAGCTCAATTTTCGTTGAGGGCTTTTGATTCTTATAGCTTGGTGATGCTCTAGCCGAAGTTAATTGGAGATTGATTGAGTCTATTGGTTACAATTGAATTCGAGCCGAGCTCCTGAAGCTTGCGGCAATGGCAGAAAAGAACGGGACTTTCAGTGATTCGGCTGAAGAAGGAAGAAGGGAAGTGAGGGGAAGGTTTGCGCTACTCAGGTGATCGTCTGGAAGTATTTATAGGCGAATGAATTGGTTGAGCTTGGCCAGGTTACATACGGCTCGGATGGGGCTTCACCAGGCGAGACAAAGATGCACAGCAGCTGCTCTCCGTGGACCACAGGGCGACGTCCACGTGGGGGCGACGGGATAAGAACGGGGTTGCGCTGTCTCGGGCTAGGGCGAAGAGGATGACACAGGTGCAGAGGCTATGCGGGAATTCTAGCTCGGGGCAATGGCGCCTGGAGGTTGAAGATGACCGGCTGGGGAGGCTGACGAGTGGGCTCAAGCAGGAAAGTGACCCCACCTGGAAGAGAGAAAGAAGGGGAAGCAAAGCAAAAGATCAAGAACAGGCAACCGACTGAGCAGGTTAGGCTGAAATGATCTGGTCTTCCGTCACTCCAGGATTTTTGATAATTTTTCTGTGTAATATTTTGCCAATTATCTTGACACTGTAAAAATTTCAGATTAAAATAATGTTCACAGATTTTATTAAAATTCTGACAATTAGCTCTGCACAGAAATTAGTTTTCCGTTTTTGAATATTCAGACAGATCAAATATTTTTTTAAACTTTTTGAAACATTGTTTTTCTAAAGTAATTGGTACCAGGATTCTTACGTAAAATTTTAAGCTCAAGATATTGCTCCAATATTTTATAAAAATCCTGACATTCCATTTTTCAGATTTTATTTGATTCTGTTTTCGAATTATTTGGAGACTTATCCCATGAGATAATCTCCTGAGATTTTTACCAGTGGTGAATACTGTATCAAGGGTAATTTGGTAAATTTTTTAGCTGGAGATAAGCTCTGGATATTTTTCACAAATTTCGGACAGAGCACTGTTTCTAGTCAATTTGCTTTTATTTTTCATTTTCATTATTCAATTTGTTATTCTTTTATTTTTCTTAGTGCAGAAATTGTTTTCTCTACAGATTGAAATTTCATAAAATAAATTATTCACAACTTTTCTTTTGTTCTTTTAATTGCTCCCATTTTCTTTAATTGTTTTTGCAATGCAAAAATCCAAGAAATAAATCCAGAAAATCACAAATTCAAGAAAACTCAAGAATACTCAAAAGGCAAAGTCATATTATAATATTTCGCTGTTTTACAATTTTCGGGATGTTACAACTATTTAGCGAAGCTACGTGGCTTGATCTGAACCATTCGAAGATGATCCAACGGTCGACGTCCCTCAAACCTTGCGACGGCGGCATGGTGGTAGAACTTTGCCGGCCTTGGGGAAGATGACACATCCGACGACGTTCCGGCGCTCTCCGGTGACGAAGAAGCGGAACGGACTTCACTTGACGAGGACTTGAATCTGGGTTGAGGCGGTGGAAGAGGCTCCCAATGCGGCGAAATCGCGGCAAGCTTCTCGGTACTCTGGCGAGCTCGCGCGTGAATCCTCGGGCTCCTCGAACGTCGGCACTTCAACGAAGATGTGCGGAGACCTCTGACGAACCTCGGGCTGGGGTTCAAGTCCTTAAATAGGCCTCAGCGCGCGTGCTAACCTCAGAAACCTAACGGCTAGCGGCGGCGGTGTCCATATCCGATACGGCGGCGGCGTCCGAATTCTTCTCGGAGACGATGTACGGCCACCGTCCGATTTCCATCGAACGGCCACGCGAGACTACAACCTTGACACGATCTCGACCGCACGCCTCATCCAACGGCCACAAGAGGTTAAGGTTTCGCTTTGACCCGATTGATGAAGACCGCACGAAGTGTCGCCCGATCTCGTACTTCCTCCAAGAAGTTGATGTCATCTTGGCGTCGGTCTTCCAGGTCTTCTTCATTGAAGGCCGATACGCACGGTGAGCCCAAGGAGAGCTCAGAGGGCAGTACCGCTTTGGTGCCATAGACCAGGAAGAACGGAGTCTGCCCGGTCGCATGGCTGGTGTGGTTCGGAGAGACCACAACACCGTCAGAAGCTCTTCCGCCCATCGTGCTCCGCGCTTGCGGAGCCTGTTGAACGCCCTAGTCTTGAGGCCCCTCAAGACCACCGCGTTGGCGCGCTCAGCTTGTCCGTTGCTTCGTGGATGGGCCACGGAGGCAAAACACACCTTGGTGCCCATCTCTTCGCATAAATCCAGGAACGCTGCGCTGGTGAATTGGGTGCCATTGTCGGTGATGATGCGGTTGGCAACTCCACAGTGAGTGAAGATCCCGCGTATGAACTTCACGGCAGAATGAGGTCAGAATGGCATGCCTTTGCTTGGCTTGACCCATTTGGTGAACTTGTCGATGGCGATGAACAAGTGGGTGAAGCCCCCTGTGGCCCACGGGAACGGACCGAGGATATCCAGCCCCCAAACTGCGAACGACCATGAGAGTGGGATGGTTTGCAGAGCTTGGGCCGGAAGGTGGGTCTACTTAGCGTGGAATTGGCATGTCTCGCAACTCCTTACCGTGTCATAAGCATCACGGAGGCGATGAGCCAATAGAATCCCTAGCGGTAAGCTTCTTGACCAGGTCCAAGCTGGACATATGGCTCCCGCACATGCCCCCATAAATATCAGAGAGCAGCTTGCTGCCTACTTCCCGAGTGATGCACTTCAGGAGAATTTTGTTTCTACTCTGGTGATATAGGTCGCCACCTATTAGAGTATAGCATTTGGTCTTGTGTGCAATTCTCTCAGCTGAAGCAGCATCATCGGGGATCACTTGATCACACAGGAAGTCCAAGATGGGATCCATCCACTGACCCCTCGACCAAGTGTGGTGATCTCATGGTGATTGCCTGGGTACTCTACTTGGCCGGGCGTTTCCACCGCTACCGCCTTGGCGGTGTTACCGTTCTGCCTCCCAGAACCGGGGGATATAGCAGCCGCGTCATCGACCCCGCCAGAGTTGGGGGTCGAGACGGGTGCGTTGACTCCCCACGCAGGTTCGGGGGATATGGCAGCCGCATCGTCGGCCCCGCCGGAGTTGGGGGCCGAGACAGATGCGTCACCTCCTCTCACAGGATTGAGGGATGTGGCAGCAGCGTCATCGGCCCGGCCGGAGCTGGGAACCGAGACATGTGTGGTGCCTCCCTGCCCAGAATTGGAGGACGGAATAGCCACACCATTGGCCCCGCCGGAGTTGGGGGACGGTCGCGCAAACCTTCTTTCGAAGACTTGGACCGGAACCAACCCGTCATTGGCCCCACCAGAGATCGGGGTGACAATAGACTATCGGGCACTATCGTCCCCGTCGAAGACCGGGGAAGCGATATCTGGTCTCGTGAGACTCCTTCGGGGGCGGATTGGAATAATAGCGCCATCGCCCCGTGAGTTAGCGGCGCGATGGGTATTGGGCAAAGCCTTTCTTCGAAGACTCCAACTGGAATGGAAGCCTTTGCGAGGAGAGCTGCGAAAGCTCGTCCGCCAAATGATTGTCGCATCGGGGGATATGGATGTACCCCAGCCCGTCGAAGTGGCACTCCATCCTCCTGACTTTCGCCAAGTAGGCGGCCATCATGGGATCAGAGCACTGAAACTCCTTTCGCGCTTGGTTGACAACGAGTATAGAGTCGCCCTTGATGCCGAGCGCGGCGGCAGCACATAGCCCCGCCAGTAGCCCTTCGTATTCGGCGATGTTGTTTGTCGCCTTGAAGTCCAAGACAATCAGGCACCGTAGGATGTCCCTGGTCGGGGAGACCAGGACAAACCCAGCCCCCGCACCTTCGACCCGGAAAGAGCCGTCGAAGAATAGGGTCCACGGGGGGAGCGCGGGTGCTCCTTCAGCTTCAGGAGTGGAGGGAATCCACTTGGCGACAAACTCGGCCAACCTTTGACTCTTGATAGCAGTGCGCGGCTGAAACTTGAGGCAAAATTCGCCTAGTTCCACTGACCACTTGGCGACGCGACCTTCGGCTTCTCAGTTGTGGAGTATCTCTCGAAATAGGTAGGCTGTGACCACCGTGATCTCCCGTCCTTGGAAGTAGTGTTGAAGCTTCCGGGACACCACCAGAACAGCGTAGAGCATCTTCTGGGATTGTGGATATCTGGTCTTTGCGTCGGATCGCACTTTGCTGATGTAGTAGACTGGTCTCTGGATGCCTTCCCTCTCTGCCACCAACACCGCACTCACTACCACTAGGGTAGCCGCAATATATAGGAGCAGCGGCTCGCCGAGAGTAGGAGCAACCAGCACCGGGGGTGAGCTGAAATATTTCTTCAGGTCTTCGAACGCTTGTTGGGTTTCGGGCGTCCATTCGAAATGGTTAGTGTTCTTCAATAGCTTGAACAAGGGGAGACTTTTTTCTCCCAAGCGGGCGATAAATCGCCCGAGAGACATCAAGTAGCCAGTCAGACACTGAACGTGCTTTAGTTTGGTCGGCGGTTTCATGTGTTCGATGGCCACGATCTTGTCGGGATTGGCCTCAATGCCTCGACTAGACACGAGGAATCCCAACAACTTCCTAGAAGGTACGCGAAAGACACACTTCTCGGGATTAAGCTTCAGGTGATTCTTCCTGAGGTTGGTGAAGGTTTCGCCCAGATCCTCAATCAGCCCTTCACTCTTCTCAGATTTCACCACTAGGTCGTCGACGTATACCCCCAGGTTCTGTCCGACCTGTGGTCGAAAAGTGGCATGCATGGCACGCTGATACGTAGAACCAGCATTTTTTTAACCCAAATGACATTCGAATGTAGCAATAAACACCCATAGGAGTTACAAATGCAGTCTTTTCTTCATCTTCTTTCACCATCTTGATCCGTGGTACCCGATGCGATCTAGAAAGCCAAGACCTTCACTTTTATTTGTAGAGTCCACGATCAGGTCAATACGTGGCAAGGGGTACGGATCCTTCGAGTAGGCCTTGTTGAGGTCGGTGAAGTCGACACAAATTCGCCACTTCCCATTGGATTTCTTGACGAGCATGGGTTTGGCAAGCCATTCGGGTGAATGACTTCTCTGATGATACCCGCGCGTAGTAGCTTCTCCACTTCTTCCCGGATGGCATCCTGATGCTCGGGGGCCTAGCGTCAGACCTTTTGCTGGACCGGGCGCGCATCTAGGAGCGTTGCTAATTTGTGCTCGATCACCTCCCTAGGGACCCTGTTCATGTCGGATGGTTGCCAAGCACACACGTCTGCGTTAGGCCGGAGGAAGGTGACGAGCGCGTCTTCCTATTTGGTGCCAAGGTTAGCACCCAGCTTGATGGTCCTTTCGGGCTCGGCCACGCTCAGGGAGACCACCTTAACCTCGTCGGACGGGCCAGGCAAGGAGCGGGTCCTCACCGGTGGTTTGCCACGCACAGGTGACGCCTGCCATGTTCAAGGCTTGCTTATCGCAGTGCAGGGCCTTTGGCTTGTCCACCTGGATGCTTATGGGACCTCCAGGTCCCGGTATCTTCACCACCATATAGGCATAGTGGGTGGCCGCCATGAACCTGACCAACGCGGGTCGGCCAAGCAAGGCATTGTAGCGGAGGTCGAAGTCAGCGACGTCGAAGTCCACCAACTCCGTGTGGTAGTTGTCCACGTTCCCGAAAGTGACGGGAAGATGGACTTGGCCCAGGGGCATTGAGCCAGCCCCCGGGGTGTCTCCGTAGAAGGGGAGCGCTGGGCGGAGCTCTTGCTCTGGGATCTGAAGAGCTCGGAATGCCCTGGGGCAAGACCACGATCGGAAGGTGCCCTAAGCCGGCGGTGCTTGTAGGGTGGTCGACACAGCTGAAGGTGATCAGCTCCTCCGACCACCTCAGCGGCCTAGCCGCCCCCGCGCTTGGTACGGTGGCGCAGACTTCCCTCATCAGGAGCTTGTACTTCATGTTGGAGGCATGGGTGGCTAATCCACCGTGTATGTAGGCCACCCTATGCTCCGCCTGCTGGAAAGGCAGCTTGGCGGAGTCATCGCCCTTGTCGCTGTCGTGAGGAGGGTGACGTTCCCTCAGCCGTTGCTCCACCTTCTCGCGCATGACCTGGCAATTATCCAAATCGTGTGCATTAGTATTATGGATAGGACAGAAAATCTTACTGCTGTTATCCTGTCGACGGTAGTCCTATCGATTGCGACGGTCATCCTGCTGATCGCGCGATCGTCCCCACCGATCGTGGTGATCGTCTTGTCTGCTGACACGACCTTGTGCTCTGCGCTCGGCGACCAAGACCTAACTGGCTTAGCTTGCTGGCGCTTCTTCTTGTTTATGGAATTGGGACCCTCGAGGTCTGGCCTCGCCTCCTCACCGCGGCGCCGTCGCTTTAAGTAGCGATTCGCTCCGCGCCTTGAAAGGCGCACTTGCGCCAAGGCAAACTAACTCGAGCGTGGTGGCGATGTCACGGGTGGCTATCTTTTCCGCATCTTGCGGTCTCGCACTCCTCCCGGCGATGATGACAGACTGGCCAGAGATCTTGGGGATTGTGTTGCGACAATGGCTGAATCGCCGGATGAATGCGCGCAACGACTCCCCTCTCTTCTGTTCAAGGGCATGGAGGTCATCCTACATGCTGGTAGTCATGAGGAGCCCTAGAAGTTGGTGACGAATCGCCACAGCTCCGCCCATGAGTGCACCGATTCTTCGGAGGTTCATCGACCAAACGGCGGAGCTCGCCAAAGGTCGGAAGATAGTTCGCCATAACCTTCTCGGAGCCGTCAGCATCCCGCACCACCGTGGTGTAGATTTGCAGGAACTCCTCTGGGTTGGTGGTGCCGTCGTACTTCTCGATGGTTGCCGCTAAACCTTTTCACCCACGTGACACGATGCGATCGGTTGGAACGCTTGGCACCCCACGTAGGAGAACCACGCACCCGGAACCTCATTTCGAGGCCACACCGGGAGGCGGATTTGGCTCCCGCAAGACTCGGAGGAGAAGGTCTCCTCCTCTGTAGAGAAATCGGGGTCACGGGAGGAGCCGTCTTCTTCAGGAGCCATCCGCTTGCCGCGGTCCTGCTCTTGCACTTGCGGATGGTGCAACTTTCCACGCAAGTCACCCCCACGTGCTTGGCATTGCTCCTCCAAATGAGCCCTAAGATCTTCACGGGTGCTCTCCTCATGCCCAGGGGATGCACGAGACAGCGCCGGAGCCGTCGCACGACCCCCAGCCAGAGCGGGGCCTACGCCTTGAATGCCCTTTCCCTTGCTTCGCCCACCATGACGTGAGTGTTGCTCGCTTGGATGGCTCGAAGCTTGCGTGCACTCTGTCCACAACTTCGACGGCGGGATACCAGAGGTACTCGGCCGTTCTGATGCCTTCGCGTGGAGCTAGGCCGCGTCCACGAGGCGGGCGATGTCTGCGACCATGGCGGCTGTCTTGGTGTCGCCCCCACTCCATCTACCGGTGCTCCAGAGGAGGCGGGTCGCATGCAGGTTTTGGGCCGACATGGCCTCCTCCATCGCTAGTCACCATCGGACCGACTGTGCCCCTATCGTGGTGGGGGCGCCACTGCCTTCTACAGAAGGCGTCGAGCGTCCCCGCGATGGGAGTGTGAAGCCTCCATCTTCAAGAACCGGTGCTTGATGATCTCGCTAAAGAAAGCAACGGTGAAAGCAATACTACCACCCCTACCTAGCGCTACATACGCCTGCGTGTTTGTGCTAAACGATATTGGTTCGAGTGTATAACCGAGTTTCAATAGGGGTCTTAGCATTGCGTCACTTTCGCTCTCTTCTCTACTCTCTTAGCGTGATGAGCGGGGCAGAAGCTCAAGAACACACGGGAGCACACAAGGAACACACAGGATTTACCTAGGTTTGGGCCCCCAATGTGGGTAATAGCCCTACATCTTGCTCATGCTCGTGTTGCTCTAGTATTCTGCTTGCTCTTCATTGTGAATCGATCGAATGACCGACCTCAAGTGATCTGATTTTCCCACCTCTGGAACCCCTTGTCTGTCGCCAGGTGGGACGACCTCGTCGGCGCCAAGCCTTTCTTCAGCATGTTTAGTCTTTTGCATAGGACCTTCTTCTTTTTGTATCTTGAGCTCGCGGTCCCACCTAACAGCGGTGGAGAGAGTACCCCGGTGTAGAATACACCGACACTCTAACCTCTTCAAACATCCTCATGGCTTCCTCGCTGCCCTCATCTCCTTCTATGGAATCCTCGAAGGAGCCCCTCTTCTAGAGATTTCTGTTGAGATCCCTCCTCTGCCTCCAGCCATGAGGCCCTTCAAGCAAATCATCATTGTTCTCTCTGAGGATGAAGACGATGACATTGATTGGGATGCCATTGAGAAGGAGGTATGGCCCGAGGAGGAGGACAAGGACATCGACTGGGGGCCGTCGAGAGGGACGTTTGGCCCAAGGAGGAGGACGAGGTGACCAACAAGCTACGCATTGCCGCCGAGGAAGACCATGCCACCTTCGTTCCTCTCATGAGGGCGGATGCCGCCTCCAACACCGGAGGAGAAAAAGACAAGTTCATCAATGAAGGTGAAGCTCAAAATAGCTTCATCGGTTCGGCGCTTGCTCGCCCTCCAAGCCATCATGGTGGCTAGGGGCTTTCGGTGGCGGAGGAGTCTCCCTTGGCATCAACTGGTTGGCACGTCCTCGCCGCCTCTTCCTGCCCTCACAGAGGGCGCAAGCCTATCCCAAGGGCTATCAGCTATCGGCCCCCAAGCGAGTAGAAGAGGAGACGCGATGCCTTCAAAGACAAGTAGATATAGGGTGCCTATCTTCAAATGTAATAGAATACTTTTGTTAATAGTGTGAATGAAATAATCTTTTACTTACCTAGAGTTTTTTGTTTAACTTTTTGAATGCGACGTTTTCTTTTATGTATGGAATTTTCTTAACTGATCGATGTTCCATGAGTTGTCCAATATCATGCCATCTGTTGTGAATAACTGCACCGTTCCTGGTCGAGTAGCTTTGACTACCAGATAGGGGCCTTCCCACTTAGGTGATAACTTATTACGATTGTCTTATTTCTACACCTTTCATAGTGCTAAGTGCCCGGCATTGACCTCCCTTTCTTGGACTCTTGTGCCATGATATCTGCGCAAAGCCTGTTGATACTTGGCTACTCGAATAGATGCTAGATCTCTGTATTCCTCGAGTAGATTTACATCATCTACTCGCTCTTGCTTTTGTTCCTTTTTTGAGTAGTTTTCCACTCGAGGTGACCTAAATGTTAACTCGGTCAGAAACATCGCTTCTGCTCTGTAGACCAAGAAAAACGGAGTCTCACCAGTGGCTCGACTAGTTAATGTACGAATGACCCATAGCACCGAGGGAAGTTCCTTTGCCACCTAGTTGAGTAAGCCTTAAGCCTATCGAATCGCGAGTCTTGATCCCCTGTAGGATTATGCCGTTGGCATGTTAGATCTGACTATTACTCTGAGGATGAGCTACACAGGTGAAGTAGAGCTTGATTCCCAATTCTTCGCAGAAGATTGTAAAAGCACTACTCTTGAACTAGCTACCGTTGTCGGTAATCACCCAATTCGGAATGCCAAATCAAGTAACGATGCTTCTCATGAATCTCTTGGCCATTTCTGAGGTGACGTTCCTAACGGATTCGACCTCAATCCACTTGGTGAATGTGTCGATTGCCACGAAGAAGAATTTGTAACCTCCTTGAGCTCTAGGGAAAGGTCCCAAGATATCCAAGCCACAGATGGAGAAAGACCAAGATAGAGGAATGGTTTGTAGAGCCTGGGTTGTTCGGGTGGTTTGCTTACCGTAGAATTGGTAGCTTTCACACTTTTTCACCAGCTCGTCAGCATCATGGAGGGTAGTCAGCCAATAGAACCCTTGTCGAAAAACTTTCCCAATTAGAGTGCGATAGGACACATAGTTGCCGTAGATGCCTCTATGCATATCGAGCAATATTTTGTTTCTCTCTTTCTGAGTGATGCACGTCATCAAGATTCCGTTACTCTCTTTTCGATAGAGTTTGTCGTCTACTAATGTGTCGATGTTTATGATCGGTAATAAAGAAGAATGAACTGGGCAAGGCGGAAGATCTGAGCTTGATGGTAACGCAAGATACAAGGAGTTTTATCCAGGTTCGGGCTCTCCGATGGAGATAATACCCTAGTCTTGCGTTCCGTGTTTCTCTGAGTATGAAGGTATGTTCCTTTCTTACAAATCCTCTATCTCTTTTGTCTCGAAGCTCCCCTCCTCTTTATACAGTAGAGGAGGATTGCCAATGTACAGTAGTGGGGGTGGTTGAAGCATAGCAGGGGTGGTTGAGCGCAGAGGAGAGGTTGTCTTGTGCGTGGCCGACCGAGCACAGCAGCATGCAGGTGCAGAGCCGCCCTTCACAGGGGCGCAAGTGCTGCCAACCTAACCTGTCATCACCCTCTCCTGGACTTTTCTCTTGCTGCATACGACTGAAGCCTTCTGGAAGGTCCCTTCTTTGTATGGCCGGCCCAGCCCATCCCTTTGAGGTGGTCCGGATGGCCCATTAAGCAGCTACCCGAGGCCCATATATTCCACACAATGCATATAGATTGGACTTACGTGCAATTTTCTCGGCTGAGGCATCATTGTCAAGGATATCTCGACCTTCGAAATAGGCATGGAATAGGGTCATCTAGGTCGCTTGTGTTTCAGTAGCGCAGCTTTTGTGTTTGTGTGTTTTGCCTTGCTGACTCGACTAGGCTGCTGATCGAGTTGGGCAGCACCTGTCTCCCGCAAGAGGGAGACGGATGGTTTAGAGAGTTTCTCAACAAAGACTCTCGTGGACATGGGCGATCGGGATGAAGCAAACTTGGCAAGTTCGTTGACGGTGGAGTTATCACTACACTGAATGTGACTTACCTCGAGCCTTCGAACATGTGCTCTAGCTTACTGACCTCGTTCAGGTACGCTGCCATGTTGTCATCCGAGCACTGGTACTCCTTTTGCACTTGGTTTCTGACTAGCTATGAGTCCCCTTTCATGAGTAATCGCCTGATCTCAAGTGCCATAGCTATTCAGAGTCTGTTGACCAGTCCCTCGTATTCTGCAACATTATTCGAAGCTTGAAATCGAGTTGGATGACATATTTAAGTTCCTTACCTATCGGAGATTTAAGCATGATGTCGGCCCTGAGCCTTGGAGCGTAAGCAATCCATCGAAGAACATAGTCCAATAGTCATCGACCGTCTTGGTTTCCTTTTCCTCAACGTGAGTCCATTCCACGATGAAGTCTACCAAAACTCCTAACTTGATGCTAGCCGCAGCATGAAATCAACCTTGAATTTGTTGAGTTCGACCGCCCACTACGCAATTTGCCCTGTCACCTCTCGGTTATGAATTATTTCCTTGAGCGGATACGTCATCATAATGGTAATCTTGTGTGCTTGGAAGTAGTGTCGCAACTTTCAGGAAGTTATTAGGACAGCGTACAACATCTTCTGTATATGAGGATATTGCAACTTGGCATCGTACAAGATCTCGCTCACATAATACACTGGCTTCTGGAGTTTGGTCTTTTTCTCATGGCAATCCCGTTCGACCACTAGAACTGTGCTTACGACTTGGGGGTAGCTGCAATATACAGAAAGAGCTCCTCTTTTTCGTTAGGTGAACAAAATACAACGAAAGGAGTAGTAAAGGCAGTCTTCTCCTTGTCCTCTACGGACATGCTAATTTGGTGATACCCCGAGTGGGCATCTAGAAAACTTAGCAGTTCACAACCAGCAGTGGAGTCCATTATTTGGTCAATGTGGTGGAGAGGAATAGGATCCTTAGTACATGCTTTGTTGTTGTCGGTGTAATCGATGCACATCCTTCACTTGCCATTGGGCTTCTTTACGAGGACCAGATTTGCCAGCCATGTTGGGTGACAAACCTCTCGGATGAAGCCAACCTTTAGGAGTTTGCCTACCTCCTCTTATATGGCTTACTTCCGATCTTTTATGAATCTGTGTTGCTTCTGCACCACGGGCTTGGCGGTTGGTTCCACAGCCAGTCAATGCTCAATAACCTCCTTGGGGACCCTGGGCATGTCGGACGGTTGCCACGCAAACACATCGCAGTTTGCCTGAAGAAATGTGATGAGCTCGAGTTCCTATTTGGGGTCGAGGTCGACACCTACCTTGACCATCTTAGATGGTTCTACCGGGTCTAGGGGCACTGTCTTGACACCTCTACAGGTCTTCTTGTCCTTTTTGTCGTCATCGATTGGGTCGTTGGCGCCACTATTGGATGCGGAAGCCTGATCACCACCTCTATATTTTGGAGCTTGGCTTTCTTGTCGTCAGCACTAGCTGTTGAACTACAGAGATGCTCGACCATCTCCAGGCTCCTCTTATCGCATCTGACCACAACGCGCTGGTCCCCCTTGATAGTGAGGACTCCCTTTGGTGCTCGCATCTTGACGGTCTAATACGCATAGTGCACCACCACCATAAATTTGGCTAGCGTTGGGTGGCCCAGGATCACGTTATAAGCGGTCACAAAATCGCTACATCGAAGAATCTTTTCGATTAAAAATTGTCCAACGTGCTAAATGTGGCTAGCAACTCGATCATTAGCCCAAGGTCAAGGATGCTTGTGAGTTATGCCATGGAACGACTTGGCTCCAACCTTTATTTCTGTTAGAGGAATTCCCAAGTTCTCCAGTGTCCTTGTGAAGATGAGGTTCAACAAGCTATCTCCATCGACTAGGGTTCGAGTGACCTTGATGTTCACGATGGTGGGCTCGACCACTACATGGTATTGCCCTGGATGCGAGACCGTAGATGGGTGATCTGAATGGTTGAATGTGATTAGTACCTCTGACCACTTGAGGAATCGGGGGAGTGCTAGCGTGGCCAGGTTGATCTCTCTTTCGACTACCTTGTATTGCCTCATGGACTCGTACGTGGTAGATCCCCCAAAGATATGTGCTAGCTTGTGATCAGCCCCACAGTACTCAGGCTCATCGTCCTCGGGCTTCTCCTTAGCCTGCTCAATTTTGTACTCTGTGAGGGTGGCCTTGACCTTCTCTTGGACTTTCTTGCTGATCACTAGCACTCATTGAAGTCATGTTTGTCCGTATGATGGACAGGGCAGTACTTGTTCCCTCCACAACTCTGGCCCTTATTGTCACCTAGGTTGTGCGCCTTGCCCCTTTCGACCGCGGCTACGGTGGAGTCGCTTTTGCACCTCTCCCTGCAGCTCTTATTCTTCTTTGACCCTTGCTTGGATGACTCGGGCTTGTCGTTGCCAGGCTTGGGGTTGTCGAGATGATCTCAGGCCTCGGCGCGTATGGCGTATTTATCCACCAACTCGAAGAGCTACTTGGTGGTTCTTGATCCCGTTCTTGAAGGCCATAATTACCACCTCATTCGAGATGTCAGGGATCAAGTTTCGCATGTCACTGAAGCATCGGATGAAGCCGCACGATGACTCTCCTGGCTTCTGTACCACCCGATGCAAGTTGTTGCGCATTCTGGGGCGTTCATATGTGCCTTGAAAGTTAGCGATAAATAGGGCTCACAACTCTGCCCACAACAATATCGACAAAGATGGGAGGTTGAGTAACAAAGACCTTGCCACTCCATCGATGGTGGTAAGCAGGTACTTGGCCATCACCTTCTCGTTTCCCCTAGTTGTTCTCATGATTGCAGCATAGATCTGTAGCCATTTGACAGGGTTGATCTTCCCCGAGTACTTTTTGACTAGACCAGGCTTGAATTTGTCTGGCCATCTGATCGTGCACAGCATTGGAGTTAACACTTTACACCCCTCATCGACGTCCTTAGGAGTCATCTACCACTGCCATCTGCACGCATCTTGCTAAGGGGGGAACCTGTGGCATGGCGGCGAGAGGCCCTTCGAGGGCAAAGATTCACCTCATCGAGCATGTCGCACCGGGAATTGGCCCCTTGAAGATGGGGACTCGTTTTCCCACCTTTCGCGGTCCCGTTCTTCCCTTCGATCTCGTAAGACATCACGCAAATCCCATCGATTGTGCGGTATTCAGTTTTGAAGATCTCCAAGATGTTTCTGGCGAGGTTGGAGCGGAACTATTTTGGAATTACGATGGCTAGAACTAGCCACCACCGATCTTCTTTGCCTCGATGACTATCGTGAGATGGTCCCAAAGCCGGTTAACCGGCACCTAGTTGGCTAGGATGTCTGAACCTTGGGTTGGCTGCTCAAGCAGTCTAGGCTTGCACTGCATTGAGTAGTGTTCTCATCTGGTTGAACATCGACGTCATCGGGTTGGTTGAATCAAATGGTGAAAGAGACTTTAGCAGTATATAAGCACACTGTACATTGAATTAGAGAAAATTACACTATGATCCCATGCATGCACTATTCGATTATGTCTACGTGTTGTTGTTAGATCAGGTTGACAAATATTTTACAATGTAAATTTGGTTCCATCTAGTAGTGGGCATAATTTAACCGAAACCAAAAACCGAACCGAACTGAATTAACCGAAAAATTCGGTTTTTCGGTATTTGGTGTTCGGTTTGTTTTTTTTTGCTACTATTAAGTTCGGTTTGCATCCTCAAGGAACCAAAAGACTGAACAGGCCGAATAGGCATAGCGAGGTGATCACTTCTATCTTCACTTGATCAGGACTCCCCAGTCCCCACTCCCCAGACCCCAGTTCGGCGGTCTTGCCCCCAATTCCCCATTCTACTCCTCCCAACCCTAGGTCACCGCCTCACCGCCTCACCACTCAGCGCTCGGTCCGCTACTCCGCTCGGTTGCTCTGGCGTCTCTCGACTCGTCCAACCCGTGGCTTCGGCCTCGGCTCACTTGACCCTCCCTTGCTCTGGCGTTTAAGCCTCCCTTCGGTCCTCCGCAGCGATTTGCACCGATCTCTACCCTCCAAGCCCTCCGCGACTCCGCTGTGACTCCACGACTCCATCGCGAGGACCACGACTCAGCCATTCCGCTGCCCAAGTGCCCATCGGAGTGACTGAACCTCCTCCAAGCCTCGAATTCTGTCGTCTACCGCCGACACCGGCCGCTGCCTCCATTGGTGCTCGCTATCGTCCGTCGCCAAGCAGACCATGGCGACGCCTGCCCCACACGTTGCCTCTCTCCTCCTGAACTCGCTCCGTCTGCTCCGGCCAGTGAGGTAAAACTCCAAGTCGCTCCTCAGTCCTCAACCTCGTAACTGATAACTCTATTAGATCTGTGTTGCTGTGAACCTGTGATCATGGAGTCATTGAGAGTTTGAGACTTGAGACTTGAGAGACTGTACTGGAGCCGATGATACAGAACAAAACATAAGTACATAACCTTATGATTTATGAACACTTTCTGGCATAACCTGGATGCTTGCTATTTTGACTTGCTGCCTTGCTGGACACCTCACACCAGACCTGGACCCTTGAGGCTTGACTCTTCATCAGTTCATCTGCATGTTATGTTGTTTCGGTTAACCGAATTAACTGAACTAATTTGGTTCGGTTAATTTGGTTTGGTTTTTCATTGTGATCGGCTTCGGTTCGGTTCCAATGATTCAAAAACCAAACCGAAAAAACTGAATGCCCAGGCCTAGTTCCATCCGTCTTCATGGGACAAAGTTGTATCCAATGTCGAGAACATCTGTTTTGCACCCATAGTACGAAAAGGATATAAGATTGTGAACCTATTCACCTAAGTTGAGTCTCACTTCTATCTTTATGTGAAAGTTGATTTAGTAAGTCTTATCCCATCACACCAAAAAAAAAGTTCATTCTACCTTTTGTTTGTGTTTTTGGCTTCTGGTCCACATTTGTTTAGAGGTTAAGTTAAATAGGTTACCTAACCCTAACATACATAAGTTAGGAGCTGGGCCTAGCTTATTGGTGGGAGGTATGGATGTGCATCCCCACCACTTAGGTTTGAGTTCTCTTTGACTCGAATTTAGGTGTCTTCCTTCTTAATGAAAAAACACTCCTTTTTAGGAACTCTCTCTTATTCAACGTAAGTAGTTTAGCTTGACCCGAATTTTGTGTTTCTATCCAAACTCATTATGTTAAATTTCTACTTGCCTGTATGAGGTGAATTACTTCAGGTTCAGGTGGGTTAGCTTATTCCACCATTTTAGTGGGTTGACTTAATCTTATGTTAAGGTGGCTAAAAGGGTTTAACCGGGTTAAGTTAATCTTGCCTAGCCCAAAAGAGTTTGTTGGATTGAACCCCTACCCACCTTGAACTATATGTGGCCTCGGGACTACATATCCACCCACTTATATGTTGGTAAATTTAGCTCCAACTGTGACCATTAGTCTGAAAAGGTGAGTTTAAACAAATGCAATAAATTTGATGTATAAATACAATAATTGAGAATAATAAGTGAACATACAAATGTAATTGTTCGAAACAATAAATTACGTACAATAGTCAAATTCCATACACTAGTTTTACACATGGAAGGTATATAATAATTTTAAATACAAACTGCATTACACCCCCACAACCTTTCATAGGTTCTGCACCGTTGGGCAATACTTGAAAGTGTGACCCGTCTCCTTACAAAGTGAACATTTCTTAACTCGATGGCCATATTCCGCTACGTCCATGTTGTTCTTGATATGCTTTGCCTAACGACACCTGACGCCCTTCAACCTCCCCATGTCAGGAACCTACCTTGTATCCTCCCAACTGTGATACTCCGTGAAGGAACTGAACACATACAAATAGTACATTTCTCCACTCCAAGTTACCGTCCAACTCACATCTCACATCATAAATCCATGGATCTAACATGACAACCATAAAGGTTCTCCGTAGTGACACTACCTATGCTGTTACTATTACCTGCACCTCCCACTTACTGTTGTAAATCACTCCTTGCCTCACCTCATTATGATCATATTCCCATGTAATGCCTTCATCCTCATTAACTACTAGCCTATAGAACTGGTACTCCTCAAACTCTGCAGGGAAAGACTCTTCATCACCTTTTTCATTAGATAAAGCCTCATGGTCATGGCTGTCAACCTCAATCTTCTTCACCAACCTTTCAATATATTCTCCCTCGTCTACCACACCTATCGGTTCCAGCGCCTCCGATATTGCAATATCAACTTTCTTAGCATGCGCTCTCTCCTGACCCAAACTCAGATCCAACCTCACTAAGCATTTTGCACTTCAGCTGCTCTCCCTAACTTCCTCTGGTTCATCACCAATAGTCTCCTCCTACATTACATAGTGGGCGTTGACCTTTAGAAATGTTTGCATCAACAACACTAATGGACATCCAGTCTCATTCACCAATCTTACATACAAGCTACACAACTTTGGTCCCTTCAGTTTCACTAACTCCCAATACGTGCACTCCCATCTTTGACAGCCTACCCCGTACAAATTGAGATCATGTAACTCATGGTCCAATGAGAATATGTAGTACAACCATCTAGCAGCCATTTGAAATTTTACATATATACCCTATAGGCTAGCCACCACACTTAGAAAATGATTTAGTTCCAACTCTTATACACCCATGTGCGGAACCCCTTCTCCACCGTATATTTTAAATTGTACTCATTCATCCATACATGTCTAGTATTTCATCGAATTGTTATTACGTGCACAACGTAACGCCATCTTGTCTACTGTACACTACATGAAATAAGTACCACAAACATTCATAAATTTAATTTCTAAAGTACATACTACCCCACATACTTTTAATAATTTTTATGTCCAATCTGATCTATCCTACACATTACAATTACTAATATAAATATCAAAATACCTAAATAACTATGCAACTATTACTACTCTATATAGCTAATTACTTACAAATGTAATTACTCTGGACACTAACTCTATCGCCATTTCAAATAGCGACACAAACTGTTGCCGTTGGTGACAGTGCCTCTGTCGCCATTTCGAATGGCGTCAGTAGGATAGATATGTAAAAAGTTTTCACAACATGTTATTTCCGTAATTTGTTTTAAAAAATATTATGAAAAAATCTGTCTATCTTTATGTAAAAGCAATGATGGAGCTAGAAAATTTTCAATAGAGGTGAACACTTCACACGCATAACTCTATAGTCCTGTATAATTGTTTTACAACATCATAAATCCAACACATATATTTAAAATTTGCTAAAAGTACAACACAAATAATTCTAAGGTCTTACAAATCCCAAATTACTAATATCAGAATCAATTCAATCAACAAATTTGACCTACCAAAGAAGCGATGTCCTGACGTTTTTCAAACTTCTGGGAGTGCCTTTGCTTAGCTGGCACACCACCTAGATCCTTCCTTGTGTGAAAGTATGGGTTATTTTTTTTGTGAGTCCTTGGCTTCTGGTCCTTGTTTGTTCGGAGATTAAGTTAAATAGGTTAGCTTAACCTAACCTACAAATGTTAGGTGCTGAGCCTAGCTTATTTTCAGAGGCATGGATGTACATCCCCACCACTTAGGTTCAAGTTCTCTTTGACTCAAATTTGGGTGTTTTTCTTCTTCTTAATGAAAATGTACTCCTTTTTAGGAACACTACTACAGAACCGGCCTTCACAACCGGTCTATCACAAGCGGTTAGGTGCGCACCGCTTGTGCTCTACGTGCCACAAGCGGTGCGTGGGCAACGGGCGAGAGGGGGTCTCTAGAAGCGGTTCTGATGAGGACATCACTCCTATGCATACGACCGAGCCTCCTCTAGTTATGATGCAAGGACCCATCACAAGAGCACGAGCATGGCAATTGAATCAACAGGTGAGCTCGTTCCTAAGTGCCTGTGCAGATACTTGTGAGGATGGTATGCTACCTAATGATATTATTGATTATCTTGTACTTAGGAACTTTGGAGAGGACCATGAAGGCCTTGGAAACCAGCAAGGACCAGGAGGGAGGCAAGGAGGGTGTCCAAGTCAAGTTGGAGATTCAATTCATCTCGGAGTCGACTACCTCAGCCACCAGGAGCAGAGTTCACTAAAATCATCGCCCAGGCCACAAACGGGCTCCGATTTTGATGATCCACATATGCATCGAAAGCTAAGGAGATAAACTTTACAATGGCATCAGTTTCAGGTCATTTGGACTTCGGAGTCGACAGGAATTTACATTGCAAGCTGGCAGACAGAATCTGTCCCAGGGTGCTGCGTCACCAATTTGGGCCGTTGGCCCATGTATCGTGTTGGAGTCCATCACGACGCGCCTAGGGTTTCTAGGACGCCCCTAGCCTTTATATCCAGTAGCCGCCGCTAGGGTTTGATTTGGGTTTTGCTTAGATTAATTCTGTCTTTGAACAAAGGTCGCTGCTCATCGGTTTGTGAGACCCCAACTCGTGAGCTTCATCCTCAATTGCAATTTCAGTTGCATCTTTCTTGTTCTTGCTTGTGTTCTCGATTCATTGGCAGGATTAGCCTTCGTGGCGAGGTCAACCGGCAGCGCACGGTTGATAACCAGAGGACGCGTGGTGCTGCGATTGTAGGGTTTTGATCGTGCGATCAAGAAGCCGGATCGTGTGTGTCTCGCGCGCCTAATCGACTTATCCTCCACCGACGGAAGTTCGGGCATCCCTTTCCCCATCAAGTGGTATCGAGCAAGGTTTACCGTCAGTTCGCCTTCTCCCGTAGTTTGATTTAGTTTTATGTCAGTCCTATAGTCCACGAAAAAGCCAAAAAAATTGCAGCTCATAGTCTACCATACCTAGAACCACGCCTAGCCTTTGCACAATTTCGGTTTCAGAGTCCGTAAGTAATCGAGTTTGTGTCCGAATCGAGTCGTGTTGCTGGTTTAGATCGTGGTCTTAATTTAGTTGTGTTTCATCTCCACTGCATCCCATATCCTACACCGATCCACCACCAATCGCTATTTGAGTCCTTGTTGAATCGGATTGTTTTGTGGTTTTCTCGCCGAGTCCTAGTTGTGTTAGGGTTTCTCCTTCATAAACCCTAATCCCCACCTCCTGTTAGCCATATCACCACCCCTCATCACAGAACCTGCCACCACAGATCATCGCATTCATATCCACTCCATACGCCCTTGAGTTTGGAGAGGTGCCGCTTAGAAAACCCCGATTCGAGTCCTTCCAGAAACGGCCATAACTTTCGCATACGGACTCGAATTAGGCTAATTTTTTTTCACGGACATCTACAGAAAATTTTACATCCGATTCTCCCCACTTTGTTGGGTTCGCTGAAATTATTTTTGCGAAATTCCTCGAAGATTGAGTTCTCGTCCAAGTTTGAGCACGCTTTTGGAAAACACTTCTTATTTCATATCGGTTTCATCTTACATCTGCTCAGGCTAAAAATTTGTGTACTATCTACCTTTGTGCTCCTGATCCTAGGAAAATATCAGAAAAATCAAAGAAAAATAAAAAATTGTGAAAGAGGCATAGAGCAAAAAAAATTTTGTGAGCAAAGAGCAAAAAAAAAGGCAGGAGCAAAGGTAGGTGTTTTTACCGTGCACGATAAAAGTGTTTTGCTGTTGTGCTGATATCTGCTCATTTAACTCGACGCCTTGTTGCTTGTTTCTATACCGCCCTTGCTTTCTGCAAAGCCTAGAATAAGGACACGCTTAGACCAAAGAACTAGGGCAAGTGCTTTGGGACATTTATTCAGCATTACTATCTGTTACCGCATTGTGTGCCACTCAATACATATAACCTTCCTACAGCTCCACATATACATCCTTCTGATCAGCACAGGTTATTGACCCTTGCAATCGCTTCATCACGCCCTCACGGTGTCACGAACCAGCCACCGGTTGCACCGTCCCTCGCTGTGTTGGTAAGAACCGGGTAAGAACTTGGTAAGATTGCTTGAGAGCGTGAGATCCCACCTAGTAGTTCATAGGGCTCATAATACTTGTGTTTGTGTTTCCTTCTGTCCTTTTCTGCGCTAACCATGGCAGGTGGCAAGAAGGGCAGGAACGAGGATGATGATGTTACCATCGAAGACTGTGTCCTTTATTCAGAGTTGTCGACCATGCTGGACGAGATAAAAATGATGTTCAAGGAGCATGCCATGACGATTTAACAAGACCCTTGAGAGCATCGACGACGAAGTTTCCACCTTCACCGAGAGGATGGATGTCGTCAAAAACGCCCCAAATAACCATTGATGGAGGTGCATCCGTCAACAATGGCGCCAACCACGACAACAACGACCATGATGAGGATGGTGATTTTGAGGAAGATGAAGATGAGCAACAACGCGCGCCAGGAGCGTCTTTGCTCAACGGACGCCTGTCTGCATGACCGTCTTCGCCGCAACCATCACGGTATGGGAGGTAATAACCGTAACCGCAATGATGATCCTTTCGCTAAGGTAAAATTCACCATCCCATCCTTTTACGAGCTTATGATGCTGATGCTTACTTAGATTGGGAGATGACGATTGAGCAAAAATTTAATTCCCATCTAGTTCCCGAGATTCATAGAGTTAGACAAGCCACTAGTGAATTTAAAGATTTTGCTATAATCGGTGGAATGAACTAGTAAATGCCCGCTACAACCTGATTCTTGGGCGAGATTAAAAGATGCTATGCGTAATAGATTTGTTCCTCCTTCCTACCAACGTGATATGCGCAAGAGATTGCAACGATTAGATCAAGGTAGTATGACTGTCAGAATATTACCAAGAGCTTCAAAAGGGTATGTTGGTACTGTGGGGTAGTAGAGGAACCCGAGGATAAAATTGCTCGCTTTTACGAGTGGGTTGCGCCTAGAAATTCAAGATATTGTTGATTATAAAGAATATACAATTGTCAATCGCTTGTTTCAACTTGCTATGTTAGCAGAGAAGGAGTTGCAGGGATGCCATTCTAAGAGCAGGAGCAACGTCGGCAGCACCTTCACGCCTCGAACGACTACGGGACAAGCGAAGACAATGCCTTCTTCCACCTTCCGACCAACTGCCCCGCCACCTTCGACGAAAGCACACGACAGCATCGACGGCACCGCCTACCGTGCCACGGACAGCAAAGAAGTCGACCCGCCAACACCGCCAAGAGCTCCTCCTCCGCCGCTTCCACGGCCGACATCGACGGAATTCGCTGCCACAAGTGCCAAGGGATTGGCCACGCCAAGAGAGAATGCCCACCGGCGGGCATACATCGCCACCGATGACGGAGGTTACATCAGCCCCGATGTTGAGGACAAGATCGACGACACCGGGGTGGACAACGACGAGGTTGATGATGAAGCCACCTTTGGCGCCGAGGATACCTTCTGCGACAGTCCATCATTGTCCAACGTGTCCTTAAGCGCATGATGGAGCAAGCCGAGCAAAGAGCGCCACAACTTGTTCCAGATTTTCTTCGTCATCAACAACCGACGAGGTAGCGTGATCATTGACTCGGCAATGCAACAACTTGGTGAGTACAGATTTGGTCAAGAAGCTTGGCTTGACCACACGCCAAGACCCACATCCATACCACATTCAAGGGTGAATGATTCCGCAAAGCTAAGGTAACACAAACAGTTCGGGTTCATTTTTCCATTGGTTCCTATTCTGATTTTGCTGACAGATGTGGTGCCGATGCAAGCTTGTTCTCTTTTATTGGGTCGCCCATGGGAATATGACATCGATGCACTTCACCACCAGAGAAGTAATAAATACACTTTTATGCATAAGGAAAGAAAATTACACTTCTACCTTTGACCCCGCTAAAATTGTTAAATCCGATAGGGAGCGGATTGCTAATGACAAGAAACCCATTGATGAAAAATCTGAAATTCAGCATGTAGCCAACCAAATTAAATTGAGGAATCCCGCCTTGCTTGCTACAAAATCTGATCTTGCTGCAATTAGTGATGATGCTTTGTGCTATGCTTTGATATGCAAAGATGCTTTTTTTCATTGAAAGATATGCTCAAGATTTTGCCTCCTAATTGTCACTAACCTTTTGCGGGAGTATGCGGATGTTTTTCTGCCGAGATACCTCCAGACTCCCACCCATACGAGGGATTGAGCACCAAATTGATTTGATACCGGAGCGAGTTTGCCAAACCGAGCCGCTTATAGGACCAACCCCGAGGAGACTAAGGAGATTCACGCCAAGTCCAAGATCTTTTGGATCGCGTATGTACGTGAGAGCCTTAGTCCTTGTGCTGTTCCTGTTCTTTTGGTTCCTAAGAAAGATGGCAGTTGGCGCATGTGCGTAGATTGTAGAGCCATTAACAATATCACAATAAGGTATCGTCATCCTATTCCTAGGTTAGACGACATGCTTGATGAGTTAAGTGGTTCTATCATTTTTTCTAAGGTTGACTTGCGTAGTGGATACCACCAAATAAGAATGAAATTGGGAGATGAATGGAAAACAGCCTTTAAAACCAAGTTTGGACTGTATGAGTGGTTAGTCATGCCTTTTGGGTTAACTAATGCACCTAGCACTTTCATGCGCTTAATGAACGAGGTTTTACGAGCTTTCATTGGAAAATTTGTGGTGGTTTATTTTGATGATATATTGATTTACAGCAAGTCGTTACATGAACATCTTGATCATCTACGTGCTGTTTTTGATGCTTTATGTGTGCGACGCTTATTTGGTAACCTCGAGAAGTGCACTTTTGCAATCGAACGAGTATCGCTTTCTTAGCTATGTTGTGACTCAGCAGGAATTGAGGTGGATGAAGCCAAGGTGCACGCGATTAAGAGTTGGCCAACGCCTACGATTTATTTCACAAGTGCGGAGTTTCCATGGACTTGCCGGATTTTACCGCCGCTTTGTGAAGGATTTCAGCACCATTGCAGCTCCATTGAATGAATTGACGAAGAAGGGAGTTGTGTTCCATTGGGGGCAAGCACAGGAGAATGCCTTCAACCTTTTGAAAGATAAGCTTACTAATGCACCTTTACTCCAACTTCCCGATTTTAATAAGACCTTTGAGCTTGAATGTGATGCTAGTGGGATTGGAATTGGTGGTGTTTTGATGCAAGATAGAAAACACATTGCTTATTTTAGCGAAAAATTGAGTGGTCCTGTTTTGAATTATTCCACGATGATAAAGAATTGTATGCTCTTGTGCGATCTTTAGAAACGTGGCAACATTATCTTTGGCCCAAAGAATTTGTTATTCATTCCGATCATGAGTCGCTAAAACATATTCGCATCAAGTGAAACTGAATCGTAGACATGCTAAATGGGTTGAATTTATTGAATCTTTTCCTTATGTTATCAAACACAAGAAAGGGAAGGATAATGTGATTGCCGATGCCTTGTCTAGGAGATATACCATGTTGTCCCAACTTGATTGTCGATATTTGGATTGGAATCAATTAAAGAACAATATGCTCATGATGATGACTTCAAAGATGTCTTGCTGCATTGCAAAGAGGGAAGAACATGGGACAAATATGTGATAAACGATGGATTTGTGTTTAGAGCTAACCGCCTATGTATTCCAAATTGGATCCGCTCGTTTTCTTTTTGATACAGAGGCCCATGGAGGAGGTTTGATGGGTCATTTTGGTGCCAAGAAGACGGAGGCCATGCTGTCCGCCCACTTCTTTTGGCAAGATGAGGCGAGACATTGAGAGGTTTGTATCCCGCTGCACTACATGTCAAAAGGCTAAGTCACGATTGAATCCACATGGTTTATATATGCCTCTTCCTGCTCCTAGCACTCCATGGGAGGATATATCTATGGACTTTGTTTTAGGACCGCCTAGGACCAAGAGGGGAGGGATAGTATTTTTGTGGTGGTTGATAGATTTTCTAAGATGGCTCACTTTATTCCTTGTCATAAGAGCGACGATGGCTGTTAATATTGCTAACCTTTTCTTTCAAGAAATCGCTCGCTTGCATGGTATGCCTTCTACTATTGTTTCAGATCGTGACGCCAAGTTTTTGAGCCACTTTTGGAGAACTCTATGGAATAAATTGGGGACCAAGCTACTGTTTTCAACAACATGTCATCCCCAAACCGACGGCCAAACCGAGGTAGTAAATTGTACATTATCCACTATGTTGAGGGCTGTTTTGAAGAAGAATTTGAAGATGTGGGAAGAGTGTTTGCCGATGTTGAGTTCGCTTATAATAGGGCGGTACATTCCACCACCAAGGTAAGTCCTTTTCGTAGTGTATGGCTTCAATCCCGTGCTCCTATTGATCTATTACCTTTACCTACTAGTGAACGAAGTTAATCTTGATGCTAAGGAACGTGCTGAATTTATTCTGAAATTGCATGAAAAGACTAAAGAAAATATTGAAATGATGAATGAAAGGTATAGGATCAAGGGAAGTAAAGGTAGAAAGGAAGTAAAACTTGAACCGGGTGATTTAGTATGGTTACACTTGCGAAAGGATCGTTTTCCAGAATTGAGAAAGTCTAAATTAATGCCTAGAGCTGATGGTCCTTTCAAGATACTTGAGAAAATAAATGATAATGCATATAAACTTGAGTTGCCGCCCGAATTTGGGGTTAGTCCCACATTTAACATTGCAGATTTGAAACCGTTCATGGGAGAAGAAGATGAGCTTGAGTCGAGGATGACTCCACTTCAAGAGGGGGAGGATGATGAGGACATCACTCCTATGCATACGACCGAGCCTCCTCCAGTTGTGATGCAAGGACCCATCACAAGAGCACGAGCACGGCAATTGAATCAACAGGTGAGCTCGTTCCTAAGTGCCTGTGCAGATACTTGTGAGGATGGTATGCTACCTAATGATATTATTGATTATCTTGTACTTAGGAACTTTGGAGAGGACCATGAAGGCCTTGGAAACCAGCAAGGACCAGGAGGGAGGCAAGGAGGGTGTCCAAGTCAAGTTGGAGGTTCAATTCATCTCGGAGTCGACTACCTCGGCCAACAGGAGCAGCGTTCACTAAAATCATCGCCTAGGCCACAAACTGGCTCCGTTTTTGATGATCCACATATGCATCGAAAGCTAAGGAGATAAACTTTACAATGGCACCAGTTTCAGGTCATTTGGACTTCGGAGTCGATGGGAATTTACGTTGCAAGCTGGCGGACAGAATCTGTCCCAGGGTGCTGCGTCACCAATTTGGGCCGTTGGCCCATGTATCGTGTTGGAGTCCATCACGGACGCGTCTAGGGTTTCTAGGACGTCCCCTAGCCTTTATATCCAGTAGCCGCCGCTAGGGTTTGATTTGGGTTTTGCTTAGATTAATTCTGTCTTTGAATAGTGTCGCCGTTCATCGGTTTGTGAGACCCCAACTCGTGAGCTTCATCCTGAATTGCAAATTCAGTTGCATCTTTCTTGTTCTTGCTTGTGTTCTCGATTCATTGGCAGGGATTAGCCTTCGTGGCGAGGTCAACCGGGCAGCGCACGGTTGATAACCAGAGGACGCGTGGTGCTGCGATTGCAGGGGTTTTGATCGTGCCGATCAAGAAGCCGGATCGTGTGTGTCTCGCGCCGCCTAATCAACTTATCCTCCACCTGACGGAAGTTCGGGCATCCCCTTTCCCCATCAGGTTCTTGACAGGAACCCCTTCTGGAGTCCCATCTCTAGAAGCGGTTCATGTTTAGAACCGCTTCTAGCAGTTGGAGACACGAACCGCTTCTAGAGATGGGGATCCAGAAGCGGTTCATGTGTAGAACCGCTTGTAGAGACCCCCATCCCGCCCAGCGCATTTAAACCCCATCTTCCAGCGCATTTAAACCCCATCTTCCTCCCCGAGCTCGCACAGGACAGCAGAGTGGTGGGCCGAGAGCAGTTCATGGGAGAGGTGCTGCCAAAATTTTCAATTGAGGCTATTAGCTCCGAATTAATTGTTCCTAAGGTGAGTAACATGTTGCTGACATTCTTCTCACCTATATATTGATGTTTTTTGTGCATTGGATGTGGAGAAATCATGTTTTGTTCTTGTGGGAATTGTTAGTGTTTCTGTTGTTGGCTTATTTTTTTGTTCTTAAGGTGATATATTGTTTGGTGTATGGAATGAAATGCAATAAATGTGAAACGATGAAAAATTACAAAGGTGGGGAAAAGGTAAGAAATAATTTTTATTTAGTAAAATTAAAATGCGGAATGATAGAAAAGGTTTGCATGAACATGTAACAATTAGTTAGTTTTATTTTAAAAAAAATACGGTAGGATTAGAAATAATTAGTTGGATTTAGTTAAAAGAATACAGAATGATTAAAAAAATACAAAACTATTAGACATAGTTAGCTTTAATTAAATATTGTGATAGATGTTGTTATTATTTTTATTGGTGTAGATGAACTGGCAATGGATGTACAATGCGGACCATCGGTCAAGAGAGTTCAGAGATGGCATGAAGGAGTTTCTCAACGCGCCGCTGCATTCTTGCCTCCGTGAAGCTTCATACGTTGTCCGTCGTAGATTGCAAGAATGAGAAGGAGCACTCCGAGCGATGGATGGTTATGAGGCATGTGATCACGAGAGGTTTCATGGCAAACTATACCGCTGGACTCACCATGGCGAAAACAGAGGCGATTGGACAGAAGACGATGAAGAAGACGAAGAAGAGGAAGATAGAGCCAACAAGATGCCTGGACACCACTCAATACGGGTCCGTGGAAGATACAATCGATTTAGTTTGGCGATGATGAGCTAGATCGGATGCTCCGTGATGGAGAGGGAGAGTTCACAGAGGAAAGACAATACAAGAAGTTTCAGAGCGTGGTAGAGGACCACAGTAACGATTTGACCCAAACCGTGGATGGGGCCACAAAAAGCTGCAGACTACACTAGAACTCATGCAATGGAAGGCCACAAACAAAGGTGTCGACAAGGCATTCAATGGTTTGTTATCATCAGAAAGAAGTTGCTTCCTAAGGTAACACTCTACCCGAATCCACGATGAAGCGGCCGAGTCCTCCGCCTTTAGGATTGCAAGTACGGAAGATACACGATGTCCTAACGATTGTATCCTGTAGACGCAATGAGTATGCCGATTTGGAGGTTTGTCCAGCAGCGAAGAATCCTCAGATAAGCTGCAGCGTGCGACGATCCAAGTGAATTAGATGGGAATCGACGAAGAAGAGAACTCCACCAAAGTATTATGGTATTTCCTGTGATCCCCGGTCGAAGCGCCTGCTTGCTAATGAAGGTCATGCCAAGATGATGCGTGGCACGAAGAAGAGCGTAAGGAAGACGGATGTTTAGACACCCCGCAGATGGCTCGCAGATGGAGGAAAGTAGATCGGGCTTACCGAACTTTGCAAATGAGGTCGAAACATAAGGTTTGGGTTGAGCACTAATGGGATGAATCCTTTCGCCGCTTGAGTAGCATCCATAGCACCTGCCCGTGACGCTTTGCATCTATAACATTCCTCCATGGTCAGGCATGAAGCGGAAGTACATCATGATGCCATTGTTGATCGAAGGCCTGGCAACCTCGAAACGACATCGATGTTCACCGAAACCATTGGTTGAAGACCTTGTGAAGTTG
Organism: Guadua angustifolia; assembly: GCA_036346375.1. Classification (NCBI taxonomy): domain Eukaryota; kingdom Viridiplantae; phylum Streptophyta; class Magnoliopsida; order Poales; family Poaceae; genus Guadua; species Guadua angustifolia. The sequence continues at coordinate 48,738,250 of CM070510.1, forward strand.
TGGGAGGATGGTGTATGGGTTTGGGATGAGTACAAAAGAGAGTATTTCAACTCATGCGGCATTGTTGTTTGTAATAATCAACGATTGGCCTCGCTCTCAGAACTCGTCCTACCAAACTCACAAAGGGTTTAAAGCACGCACTCAAAGCATAGATGAAACGGATCGCATGTACCGAAAAACTCTCGGAAGTGTGTGTACATGGGCCACCGAGGTTTCTTCTTGTCACCATGCTTTGAGGTGGAAAGGCAAGAATTTAATCGGGAAGAGAAATTGTGTTAAGCCTTAGCATCGTAATGGGCGACTTGTGTTTGCTATGGTAAAGGATCTAAAAGTAGTATTTGGGAAGGGTCCTGGAAGCATACCTGTACCGAACGAGGATGGTCATGCACCCACATCGAAGAAGAAATCAATATTTTGGGACCTGCCATATTGGGAAGTTTTGGAGGTTCATCACTCGCTTGACTTCATGCACATCGTGAAGAATGTTTGCTTGAACCTGCTAGGCTACATAGATATGTACGGCAAATCGAAATATACACTGCAAGCTCGGAAGGACCTTGAAGACATGGAGGTGAGGAGTGACCTACATCCGAAAAACAAAGAAGGGACAAAACAACTTTATCTACATCCCGCGAGCTACACTCCAAGCAAGGAAGAGAAAAAGCATGATTGAGTGTTTGAACAAAGTGTGAAGGTCCCTTCCGGATACTCCTCAAATGTAAAGAGACTCAGAACACGAAAGAGAACAAACTCCAAGGCCTAAAATCCCATGATCGCCTTTGTGTTGATGACACAGTTGTTCTCGGTGAGTCATCGAGGTATACGCCCAGAGTGGGTGCGGGGACAATCACAAAGCTATGTTCCTTCCTCAACGCCATTTCAGAAGGTTGTCGAACCAAATAAACCGCCTAAGTTGGAGGTTGATGTGGTACAAAGTTTGGTTAGCCTCGAGATGATCTTTTCCTCCTGCATTCTTTGATATCATGGTTCATCTCACTGCTCACCTTGTCAAGGAGATAGGTATCCTTGGACCAGTGGATCTCGCACAACATGTTCCCTTTCGAGAGGTACATGAGTGTCTTGAAGAAGCACGTCCGTGAACTGTCAAGGCCCGTATATCGCATTGCCGAGGGCTACGTGATTCGAGGAGGTGATAGAGTTTTGTGTTGATTACATGAATGACCTAAATCCTATCTGTCCCCATATCACGACACGAGGGAGGCTACGGGCAAAGGGACAATAGGAAGGCAAGCGGTTGCATGCAATGATCTTGTTGCATTCAAGCAAGCACATTTCATCTGCTCAAGCAATCAACTATAGTCGCCCCTATGTCCTTCAAAGACAAGAGTGTCCTACGCCATGAAGTTCACAGGAAGACAGAGAGTTGGATAACCCTCAAGCACATGGATTCTTTCTTGGTCGGTACTCTGTATACATCCTAAGGAAGGGTCAAGCGATGAACTATTGCAACGCTTTGGCTCGGGACCATCACAAGAAATCGTGATATTCAAGGGGTATGAGATCAATGGTTACACATTCTACACCGATCCCAGATAACGTGAGCACCAACCGTAATGGTGTGTCCAGATAGACGCCAAGACAACAAATGCGAAAGTTGGACACATATTATGGTTTCATAGAAGAAATATGGGAGTTCGACTATGGACCTCTCAAGGTCCTCTATTTAATTGCCAATGGGTCAAGTGACTCCAAACGGTGTGAAGGTCGACAACACGGCATGACAACCGTGGATCTCACGAAGTTCGGCTATAGGCACGAACCGCTTGTTCTCGCGAACGATGTGATCCGTGTCTTCTATATAATGGACATGTCAAGCAAACCTAAAAAGCGTATGACAAGCAAAAGGTAATGCCAAAGCGACATGTGGTTCTCCAAGGCAAACGGCGATTGTAGGAGTTGAGAACGCCACCGACGAGGAAGAGTATGGTCGATTCGACGAGCTCCCTCCTTTACAAATCCAATGAGGTCATTACCGATGGTGCCGCTAACGCCGCCGATGAGGCCGTTAACACCGATGGTGCCGCTAACGCCGATGAGGCCGCTAACACCGGTACCGAGGTATACTCTTACCCATTATAAAATCACCGTAAACATGTTAATTATTCTAAAATCATTCATATTATATGTGTTTGTGTCTCCAAATGCACCTCATCGGTCACCCAATCGGAATGAGCCGAGGACCTAACAAGAAGCCTTCGACAAAGCACGTGATAACCGAAGTCAAGAATGACGGGACTCGCTAGCCCCGAATCAGCAATTGACCTTTCAATAATGCTTATGGCTATCACGTGAGGGATCACGCCCCAATCAAGATCCGAAATGGGTCAAGTCCTGCAGCCTACCAAGGAACCGCCTGAAGGATATGAAGGAAAATTTCACTTTTCCGTATGGGTACGAACAAAAGGCCAAGGGATGTGCTTTGAAGAAGATGGCAACTTCCTTTCAAAGAAGGAAGTCGCCCTCACCCGCAAGTACATCGACAAAGGAGAAAGGCCAGACTTCAATCAATTTCCTAAGCTGGCCGATCATTGGGATGCTTTCGAGGAGTACAAGCGGTCGGATGCAGGAAAGGCCGCGAGAGAGAAAAACAAGGTGAATGCACAGAAGAAGAAATACCACCACCATCTCGGGACCGGTGGTTACATCAAAGCTGCAAAGAAATCGGACAAGCGGGAAGAGGAACTTCGGCAGCAGGATGTTATACCTGAAACTGAGAATTGGGAGCCCCACCTGCGCAATTGGTTCTTGGGTCACGGGGGCAAACTTGCTGATGACGGTAGCTTGGTGATGGCACCGGCAGTCCAAGAAGTTGGTGGAAGGATTGTAGAAGCCATCGAAAGCGACTTCGGTCAGATCCTTCGTGACGGACAGGAGAATGACGAGCTAACATATGCCCTTCAAAACCCTGAGCACCCGGGACGGACACGAGGATTCGGGAAGGTGCTATGGAGGCACGGCTTTGCCAAAGACTCAAGCACTTACAAGAGCTGGGACAGAAGCAAGAGGAGAGATCAGGCCAGAGTGGGCCGATTGGAGGAAGAGCTTAGAGCTACGAGGGCTTCCATCGATGTCCTGGTCACGCAAAAAGTGTGCGGCAATCACCAGCTTGAGGGAGCATTACGCTCGCCAATGTTCAGCAATGAATCCGTGATCATCCGACCACAAGAAAGAGCAGCGATTGCGGGCCCCCGTGGCCCTCAGAAAGGCACGACCAAGACGCCTGCTATCCCGTGGACAAGATCAAGGTTCGCCGCCAAGGCGAAGCTACACATTGATATGCGTAACCTCTCCTTTAAGGTGGCTTACGGCATGGCTTATCCGATGGAGGCGGCGGACATTCCATCGCAAACTGATACCCTCCGGATTCTCAAGGTCACAAGTGGAAGAGGTGGTGGGGGCTTCAAGATCTCATGCTCGAGATTGCCGGGGAGACGGCGACCAAGCTTGACAGCCCTCCATGGCACATTCATCATCCGGCGCAAAAGTACATCGATTCCGGATGGTGTGGTGGTTATATCTCCAACAAGAGAGGCCCCGCAGCTTTGAGCCACCGCAGAGCAAGCACGCCTCCACATCGACAACCCACGACTCCTCCAGGCCGTCAGACGCAATGCTTCCCCGGTGGTCCAGCCACGCCTCCACCTCCCGCCCACAAAGAAGCTCGACTCCGCCACCGCCACCGCCACCGCCTCAAAGTAAGAAGCACCCAACATCTCCAAATACCACGCCCAAAGATTCCCCGACGAAGAAGCTCAATGTCGGCGGAGGGATCTCAGACCGCACCTCCTCCCACGAAGTCGCATCCGCAGCCAGAGAAGGTCAAATGAACCGCCAAAGAGGCCATATGATATGATCATGAGGAGCTAGTCTGCATCCGTAAAGACGGATGTGGCTGTGCAAATGGCGCCAACGGCCAGAGCCCAAGGTTAAAATCGATAAAAAAATCTGTGAAGCACTTTCGACTTATGGAACGGCACCGCCACCGTGATGAGCGACTATAAAAGGACAATAAGAAAGGCTACAAAGGAAAAATACACTGCCTCGTCTCCGGAAAGAAGAAGATAGCGAAGATCAGCAGAGGCCGAGGAGTTGAGGAAAATGGCATTCCCCAAGGAGGCGGACTCAATCAATAGACCAGATCTTCCAAAGGCACCAACCAAATGGAAGTATGAGTTGGGCAAACCGCTAATTGATCCAAGTGATATAAAAGATCTCCCAACCAAGATGCGTCAAATGCATGAATGGTACATGGAAAGGGCATCTAAAGAAGAGCTAATGTTCCTCCTCCGTTTTCAAGATGAGCATTTCTTCCATGGAACAACGCAGAACTATGGCTTGAATTGGCGACTTGTACCATGTGTACCAAGGAGACGAGGTTAACGTGTCTTTCATGTCCCGCCGGTGTCTGTAAGTGTTGATCTACTAAGTTTACCGCTTGCTTCCTCTCGCACCACAAAATTGAAAATCTAATTAACTTAGTTATCCTTCTTATGTAGAATGGAGATACAACGATGTAAAAGACTGGCAAATAGAACATTGGCTTCATCGACCCGCAGGTTGTCAACGAGAAAGTCCGGTCATACGAGAAGCAAAAACACAAGTTGAGGCATACCTTTTGCATGCAATGTTGAAACAAAGACTACAAACAAAGACATACTTCTGCCCTTCAACTTCAAGTACGTGTTCTCACAAACCTCTTGTTCTTGTATTTCTTAAGCCATTGATAGTACGACTACCTACTTACGCATATGTTACAATATACGAATAGGTTTCACGATCCTTCTAGTCATCGAGCTTGACAACAGCAGGATTATAGTTCATGACTCAAGGAGGAATCCAGTCCAAAAATACCAATGGTTCATTGACGTCCTTAACAGGGCATTTGCAAAGTTCAAGAGGAAGCAAAAAGGAGATTTCAAGAAAGAATTCGAAGTCATAGTAAGCACTCAGGTACGTACTACAAAAACTATTATTAATATACATGCGCCACATCAGTTCTTCATCTGATATTCTGAAATTTCTCCCCGTGAAGGTTAAACGCCAGATGGCTGGAAACAACTTATGTGGCTACTACGTGTTCCACTATATTCAAAGTTTTATCCATGGCGATGAGCTGGAACATTATGCCGAGGTTCGTATATGCATGTTAATTATTTGTTAGCTACAACTTACATTTTAATTAATTGCATGCGATCGGATATTTATATACTTCTCGCTTAATTAATTGACAGCCCAACATCAATGAGCACGTTAACGTGCTCCCGCCTCACCGGGTGCGCGCACTCCAAGAATAACTCATCGGTTTCATTGTCGACAAGGTTGTATCTCCAAATGGCGAGTTCCACGTAAGGTTTCCTGCGTTGAACACTGATGAACTGATGCCGACATCCACGTCGACCAAGGACGTAAAGAGTGACGCATGCAAGAAATAAGTTAGATAATCATTTTTTTAATCATTCAAACTTGTAAACATCGGTTGCGCGTGTATGTACTTGTCCATTTTTTACACTATTAAGTTCGTTATTTTGTGTAGTGAGCTAGCTTGTGAACATGTGTATGAGTATGCATATGTAATATATATTTAATTGCGCAAAAAACTTCTCCACTCATATTTAATTTTATGGTCAAAAACGATATACAAAAACACCGTAAGAACATATTCTATAATACATATAATCGAAAATTCAATCCACAAGCGATTGCTGACTTCAACCGCTTCGAGTGTCGCTTCCACAAGCGGTTGGTAAGACTAACCGCTCGATATCCTTCTCCACGAAGCGGTTTGTAATATTTAACCGCCAGGAGTCCCCACGCGGCGGCTCCATCGGCCTTCCCGACACCTTCCCAACCGCTTCGAGCCACAAAGACAGCGGTTGAGCAACCGCCAGATACCCGACGAGTATCACACGCGGTTGCTTAAAGCGTTATAAAACCGCTTCTAAAGGGGTTACGAGCCGCCAGTTGCCGGTTCTGTAGTAGTGGAATTATGTCTCTTTTAACCTAGGTAGGTTAGTTTAACTCAAGTTTGTGTTTTGCAACCAAACTAGTTATGCTAAATTACTATTTGCCTAGATGAGGTGAGTTAGCTAGGTTTTTAGAAAAAAACAACACTAGGAAAGAACTTAAAGCCTGTTTGTTTTTGCTTTTAATCTAGATTTTGGCCCTAAAAGAAAAAAAACACACAGATAGTCTGATTTTAGGAATTGATTCTCACAATCCAGCTCACCCATATATACTAAAATCCACAATCCACTTCATATGTACTCTTGGATTTTAGCTTTTAGAGAATTAGCTTCTTTACAACCACAATCCAGAATCAGATTTTGGAGAATCCAAAGCAAAAAATAAACAGTCCGTTAGTTCCGGTGGGTTAGCTTATTCCACCATTTTAATGGGCTAACTTAATATTAGGTTAAGGTGCCTAAAAGGGCTTACTCGGGTTAAGTTAATCTTTCCTAGCCCAAAAGAGTTTGGTGGATTAAACCCCTACCCACCTTGAGCGCAATGCAACCTCGGGGACTACATATTGATCCACTTATATTTTGATAAATTTAGCTCTAATTGTGACCAGTAATTTTGTGGACCGAAAATTTTAAAGGCTAGCTCATATTCATAGTTGACTTAGAGGTATAAGAATTTGAAATAATCTTTAAGAAAGAAAAGCATCAAGCCTTTTATTTGATGAACCTAATTTTAAAGGTTTATAGTTGGCTTAGAGATTATTAATTGAAAAAAATAAAAAGCGATAAGTAGCATTACATTATTTCATAGGTTGAGACAGGCCCCCATCCTTTCTTTCGCGTAGAGCAAAGAGATCTCAAAATAAATTAACCTAATTAAATATATAATAAAATATCTCTGTTAAGAAATAGGAATTTCAACCTACAGAATTTGCACAGAAAATTTTACATGTTATACTACACCATACTACACTTCTTAATTCACGGGCCAATAGACTAGTTGAACAGTAAATGAACAATATAATTGTCAAACACGCATCTACTGTCCTAAAGCTCACCCGACCATTTCGATTCAAGTCCGTCCAAGGACCGCACCTGTGTCGTCTTCTCCAGTCAAGACGCAGACATGTGGGAAGTCTTCACAAAAAGCTCACTTCCATATATCACTATGAAGGGCAGCAGCGACATCTCTGTACGTACGTAACACATAAATTCAATATATGAGGTAGCTTTCGCGCGTGCACCGCGGGTCAGGCCCCCAGCAGAGTCAACCCCCAGCAGAGTAACACATAAATTCAATCCAATATTTTGTAGGATTATAGTTAAGCAGAGTTAACCTCCAGCAGATCGTATGCGGGACGATCCACTGGTATATTGTTTAGGCTGTAGATGGGCGTGTTGTAGACGGTTATCACCATACAAGCCAGAAGTACATATCGCAAAGCACCGAGTTAACTGGTAGGTATTCGACTCTTCGCCCGTAAAGAGAATAAAGGAACATAATATTGCACAAGAGCGAATCTGCAGAAGCTTCATTTGGAGAGGTGAGCAGGACTGCTTCGGAGGGCACTGTCTGGTCAATTGAAAATCGGTTTGTAGGCCTAAGGCCTTGGGAGGGCTCGGGGTTAAGGATCTAACCTCCTTTGGGCGAGCTCTCCGCCTTAGATGGCTGTGGTATGCCTGGGCAGATCGCAATAGGCAATGGGCAGGGATGGCAGTTCCTTGTGATGACTCTGATCGCAGTCTTTTCCGTGCAAGCACAAACATCATCTTAGGGAATGGCGAAACCGCAAATTTTTGGAACTCCAATTGGCTTCATGGGAGGTCCCCCCAGGAAATTGCGCCAAACTATTATCGTTTAGTCAGGGGAACAGGAGTATCGGCCAAGGATGCACTTCATTCTGGAAACTGGTTGCGTCCGTTGAGGAGGATTTCTTCCGGCATTCAGATCCTGGAGTTTATGCAACTCTGGCAGGCGCTCAGGTAGGTTTAGCTGCTTCCAAATGTGTAGGATGGGATTTCCTAGAAATAGACGCCGCAGGGGGATTACTCGTCAGGGACTGCTTACAGGGCACAGTTTATTGGCGCTACGACAGATCCAAACTGCACGATAATCTGGCGTGCCGACGCCGAAGCAAAATGCAGATTCTTCACCTGGCTATTCCTTCAGGATAGGTTACTCACAGCTGACAGACTGGCCCTTAAAGGATGGCCGCATAGAACTCTTTGCGCGATGTGTGGATTAGAGCCAGAGTCATCCAGACACCTCATCCTTTTGTGCCTGTTTGCAAAGCAGGTTTGGAGAAAGGTATTTCGCTATATGAACATAAACTTCATCACCATCCAACCTGCATTGGTCCAGTTTGACAATGCAGCCTGGTGGCGATCGGTTCGTTCCACCATGCAGCGTCAACATCGTAAACAGGCAGATGGCACCTTCATGTATGTAGCATGGAATCTCTGGAAGGAGAGGAATAGAAGGATCTTCAATAACCAATACAGAACTATCGATGCCGTTGCGAGTGCCGCGGTAGATGACATCCGCAGTTGAAGGGTGGCAGCGCACACTCCAAATCCATAGTTCTGGTGGAGGCGTCTCCTATTCCGGTTTAGGCTCTCGAGGTTGAAAAGTTATAAGTTGTCGGTGGGTTTGGAATTGGCATGAGATCCGTTTTGGTTCTTTGCCATTTTCTTGTTGTTTTATCCTCACTTCTTAAGTGGTTTTTGGAGTGTACTATTCAAACTCTCTGTTGTATCGCTTTCTTTCTTTCTTTAATGCAAGGCAGAGCTCCTACCATTTCCTTTCAAAAAAAATATTGCACAAGAGCAAGAAATAAGCTACTCTTCGACTCTTGTTGGACTGATGTATCCATAATTTCTTGCACTTTGCCTTTTCTTTTTTCTCTTTTGGAACTCTGTTTGGTTGTAGTGGTTAAAGTAGAACTGGGATAACTGTTCTCCGCAGAGAATAGAGGCCGGAGTAGTAGTGCACTACTACCGAACTAGCATTCGGTACCGGTTAAAAACGGCCTTTAGTACCGGTATTTGAACCGGTACAAGCCATCTGGGACAGATGCTGAAGGACATTAGTACTGGTTCCCTCACCCGGTACTGATGGAGTATCAGTACCGATTGGAGATCACACATGGCAGTGCATCGTGAGCCCCTGAGGCCCTTATCAAGATGTCGCTTGGTGTCTCCAACCAGCATCGATGATAATCTCATCAAGATCGGTTGGTTTCTCCAACCAAGATCGATGTGTCAGATATATATAATTAATATATATATATGTGTATGTGTCCACTAGCTGTTATATATATGTGTGTGTGTGTTAAATCATAACTAATTAAAGCACATATAATCAATCATGCACATTTGACTGATAATTAAATCACTGAACTTTCATTAACAAATTTAATTACAACTAATGTATTACAATATGTACACATATTAGTTCTTCTGTTCATCGATCGGGATCACAGAATATTCATTAACAACTTTAATTACATCTTTAGTCTTTCTTTTCCTTCTGTTCATCGGGATCTTTTACGGGCATCGCTATTGCTAGCCGTCAACCCCGACAGTTCACCAGTCCTTATCAAAGGGCCCAACCTATTTATATTTGGTTCATAAAACTCACCGTTCGGATTTATGACCTCATCGTAAATGAAGCCGATGAGTTGTTCTTGGATTGTTGTCACTCGCGCTGGCGAGAGTTCCAATCCTTGTTCTGCCAAATATTGAGGCACCTATCATTAAGTCATTAACTAATCAATCCTTGAATTTGTACAAGATATAAGGAGTACCTAAACATCATTAAATCTAGTAATTATATTTACTCACCCCCTTGTCACCTTTTAGCATGCGGTCAGCGGCTCCGGTTTGGGTGTGCATAAACTCACATACATGGTAGCCACATAAATTGTTGCCCGGCGGCTGTCTCAGGATCTGCGGTGAAAAAAGTTGAAAGCTTGAAATGGATGCAAGGAAATTAAGTTAACTAACTAAAAAGCTAGCATTATGTTATACATACTTGAGAGGCAATTGTAATATCAAATTTCTCCTTAAATACGCCCCTGTTTTTAGCATGGAACCGTGCGAATGCACTACACATGTGATTACGAATTATACATGATTAGAATTTGTTTCAAATGGAAGGAAATAGAACTAGTACAATAATGAAAGGAACAAGAATTAATACCGGTTGAGCATGTTGATAAAGTTTTGAAACTTTTTAACTGGTTTCCTTTTCGAGTCCATAACTGTGATCAGGCTACGATCTAGCTCGATCATAAGAAGAATCCAAAGGAAAACTCGTATATATATATGTCAACGAGATAACTAATTAGTTCTAACATCGTGTTATGAAAAAGGAGTATAACGAGGCAAGACGAAAACACGACTCAAATGTGTAGGGTAGATATATCTTTGACTTATATTTTGTCCAATTAGCGCATTGTATATGTTAATCTGCTTTACGCTTGGGTAGTCTGTAATAGTTGTCTCGCTGATAATTATCGGGTCCATGAAGCCTATGTCAAAAAATCGATCCCTCTGGCATCTTTGTATCTCCATTCTACATAAGAAGAAATTAGTTAGACTTGCAAGTTAGTATAGTACAAGGGCGCATTACGATGGTTTTTTTGTAAATAAGACACTTACAGAGTCCAAAGAACTCAAAGATGGCCGCCATGAGGGCGCTTTTCCGTATAGATCATACATGACGTTCCATTCGACATAAAATTCACCGTCCCCATGGAAAAAATCTTGTTCCTTGTACTTGACAGCGAACAAATCTAGACCATGCTTGGTCATGTACAAGTACTATTCATGAAATCGCCGCATCTTTGTTGATAGCTGGAGAAGCTCCTCACGCCTGACCAATGATGCGCCCAGTGTAAATAGCCATCTTACTTGGGCATTCTCAATTTTTGTCGTGCCTAATACTTGATCTGTGTCAAGTCCAGTTTCATCAAGGAATTTTAGCATCTCCTTGGCCTTCTCCTCAGCTGATATCCTCTCCTCTGACGTCTTCTTCTTATGGCATTCCTTAGTCAATGTGCGCTCGTAGTTTGATAGGCGAGGCATTGCTTTTTGAACCTTCAAATTTTTAATAGTCCTCAAGCCTTTGTGAAATTCTTCCATGCCAGGTTGAACCTTCTTCTCTGGTGACTCGCGTTTAAAAAATTTAGTTACCTCGCCTTGTACTATCTTTTTGGTCTCCTCGTCGGTCATATCAAACGCCCGCTTTGGAAGTGGAGCCAGCTTCTTGGATTGGGTGGAGGACCCTGTCTTCTTGGGAGCTGCTGGTCGAGCTGGCTTGTTTGTCTTGGTTGGTGCCTTCTTGGGAGGAGATGCGCTTCTTCTAGGGCTTATGTGTGAGGGAGGTGGTGTAAGAGTCGGCGCCTTTTTGGGAGAAGACGGGCTTCTTCTGGGGCTTATGTGTGCGGGAGGTGGTGTAGGAGTTGGGCTTCTTCGTGGAGAGGACACGTCCATGTTATCTCAAAAAATTATGTACTGTTTGCGCCACAGGATGAAATTGTGTATCGCCTCTCCTAGCTTTGTAGTCCCGTCACCTCTAGGAATTTCGAGGTGTGGACGAGCTGCCCCAGCTCCACTAGGTGAGCCATGCCGTGGGCCACCATGAAGGAGAGGTTCCGCGCCTGGATGTGCAGCTCACAAGGTGTTCGCCGCTGATGTCGCTCTCTGTGATAGTGGTCCAAGTCCGCCGGCAGCTAACGGAAGCGCAGCTGCTCACGCACAAAGGGGCCGATGATGTTAGGATTACTTGGAGGTTCCTGCCCGCTCTCTGTTGTTGGCTCAAGGCTAATCGCACTCTCTTCGGATCTCTTCTTGCATTATCTCCTCGTGGTTTGATTCAGCATTCCTCAAGTGCATCGAGTCAAGTTGTGTTTGTCGAGCCTTGCTTCTCACCCGACTCCTATAGGTCTCGGCATCCTGAGAGAAACCAACCTTCCACGGGACGACGCCAATGCCTCGTGTACGTCCAGGGTGCTCTGGGTTTTGTAGGGCCCTTGTTAGCTCGTTGTTCTTTCTGTTTGGTACAAAGGTGCCCTGGGAAGACTCCTCGATCGATTGTATAAGCCTTTTGGCCACATCTCGCAGCACCTCCCCAAAGATTGCATTGCCTTCATCGTCAAGGGCACCGTCGTGAGCATAGAACCAATGCCTTACTCTATTGGGCCATTCCATTGTTGTGGGTGCGACACCCTTCACTAGCGTGTCCTGCTCCTCTTCTCCCATTTGGGTATTGCTTACGGTAACCACCGTAGGCCGAAGTCGGTGGTGGTAATTCTTCTTCTGCATTCAGCTTGTTCTTCTCACTCAAACTTATGATTACTTACAATTATTCAGCCTCGCAGGGCAATGCTAAGATAAAATAAGACAAATGCAGCGGAAAATAGTAGAAGACGTAGTGACTCATCAGTACACCACAGGCGACTAACATGGCTTGGCCTAGTGACCCGTGTCCACCTGGAACTCCTCCTCCATTACAGGCGATGATTCATCCACTGTTTGTTGGTTGTTTAAGCAAGGGTGAGTACACCAACACGTACTCAACAAGTTGTGCACAGAATGCAATTCTACCATATCTATATGTAAAGCTTATTCCAAAGGAATGGCTAAGTGGTATATTTGCAACTAAGCAGCATTTAAGAATACATACAATACATACATTGAAAATACAGTAAAACAAATAATAACAGATAAGTAGATTCAGTGATTCTCAAATAAATCAAGTTTCCACCTAAGTCAAGTTCCATTATCCATATGGCTTCCTGCCATCCCAACCAATTATCCATTTTAATTAACTACCCCTTGACAGTAATTCCCGAGCATTGCTCAAAACCGTGAGCATGGCTATCCGAATAGTTTGTACACTCTGCAGAGGTTATGCACTTTACCCACATGATACAACCATGCACCACACAGGTGAACGATTATAACAAAGCCTTTACAATGCATCATCTTAACCCAGTACTACCCGCTGAGGTTTCAACACTGAAGGGTTACACCACCACAACATGCCCCCCTCTTGCGCCATGTGAGTTTCCTCCGTACACCCGGACTCACACCACCACGATAGTACTCAAGCTAAGATTTTGCAAATTAGTCAGCTAGGCTGCCCCATAAAGACATGTGGTTGCAAGATTGATTCAGGTCAAAGGCTCGCAAGGTTAAGTCCTTAAGTTTGATTAAAGCAAGACTTACACATACCCTCTGCCCATCGGGCCCACCCTGGCACACCTGCCCTTGCCACTTGCTTCAATCTAAGTGATTACCAAACCCAGTTGATTACCAAGCATCACATGCTACACAATTCAACATCGTTGCGTGACCTCCTCTCGCCACAACAACTCAATCTCCTCGTGTGACCACACATGACACACAAGTTAACATCGTTGTTCCATATTCCATTAGTCAAGATTAATAACCAATAATTCACATACATGTGATGACGTGGCATGGCTAAGCATTTTAATCCGATCTATCCATCCATGTTGATTTCATTATTAACCAACTATAGTAACCAACCTAGGGTGACAATGAAGCATGGCATACAAATATCAAGGTAGGGTATAATTCAATGGGTATGTTAGCTAATCCCAAATTTAAGTTGAAATCATTTATACACATAAAATAACATGCAATAAAGTAAATCAAAGTAGCAGTTTTTCCTAGCATGGGTTCAACATGATCAAAGCACAACTTGCCTTGCTCAAGCTCTTGGTCTTGCTCCGAAGGTTGCTCCTGAATTGTTAATTCCTCCTCCGGAACCTCGCTCAACTCAACATCTACGCGAATCGAGAAGAAATAGCAAATAAACACCAAAACCAAAGAACAAATGAACTCAAAAATTCAAACAAAATCCACCATTAGATAGATATTAATTTTACAAATTTTTAGAAATTTGAATCACATCAATCGGAGTTTATATGCAAAAGTTATATCATTTAGAAGTTTAATTAATTCTAAAATTAGAAATTCTAATTTACCCGAATTATTTTTATAAAGAAAAATCGGAATTATTACGTCGGCAGACGTCAGCATGGCGCTGAGTTAATACTATTGACACATGGCAAAATCTAGACCATTGAATACCAATCTAACGGCCATTGTTTAATCTAACACGTGGTTGAACTACAGCTATCCGATCTAGATCGGACGAGCGACGCTTACCCGAGCACTTTACTGTTGCCCTAATCGACGTGGCTTGCTCTGGACCACACGATTTCGATCTAACGGTGGACAGCTACCGATACCCTTTACTGTAGCCCCAACAGACGTGGCCCGATCCCGACCACCCATCTAAAATCAAACAGCTGAAGCTTACCTGCGGCGATTGCTATTCACCGAGCGTCGTGGCAAAATCCCGGCGGTCCAGCTACGATCAACGGTTGAAAAGCTTCGGGCGACGCAATGGCGAGGCGGCGACTGGAGTTCACCGGAGCTGGGGACGAAGACCACGGCGGCGGCGTTCCAGTGCTTCCCGGCGACGGAGAAGTGACGGTCCGACTTCGTCTCTATGCGGCGAACCCGAATCTACCCCCAAGTCGACGGAAAAGTTACCGGCGGCGGCGGATTTGCGACTAGAACTTCTCGGCAACTCCGGCGAGCACGCGTGACTTCCTCGGTGATTCTCCAAAGATTGCGGAATAAATAAACTGCGGCAAGCAGCTCGAGGTGAGTCTTGGGAAAGCACCTCGTCCTTAAATACCCGGGCGGCGCAAGATTTGAAGGACTTTCCTGACACACGGCGGCGGCGCTGCATTTAACCGGACTCCGAGTCCTCCACGGAGACAATAACCATCCGTCGTTTGATCTTAATGCGACGGCCCGGATAGAAGATCATTTCCTAATCGGTACCGCTTAATGATAGCCACGCGATGAAAATCCGATGGCTACGAAGCACTAGGGTTTCGTAAATGACGCGGCTTAACATAGGCCCTTGGATCTTCATCCAACGGCTTATGCGGCAAGCAAGATGGTCGGGCGAATGACGCATGCTGTCCGGGCTCGCCCAAGATCGTTCACAAGGGTTTTCCTGATTTTTCGATTAAAAGTAATTAAGGAAATTCATTTGAATTGTGTAAGGCAATAAAAATACTCTAAAAATTCCAAGAAAAATCTCAAAAATACTTTGAGACATTCTAGACTTAAATAAAATATTTTTGGGAAAATTTTATTTTAAACTTTTCTTTTTAAAATTATTTCTTGACAAAAGGCAATATGTTTAAATTCAAATAATTTCAATAAATCTCAGAAAATCCAAATAAATCCAAAAAATTCACAAAATCATAAATTGTAATAAAATAATATTAAATAATTTAAAATTTAAATTTTGGGATGTTACACCACCTCGGCCACGGAAAAGAGGAGAGCGGTGAGCAGTGACGGCGGGTGGTTCAGGAATGAGCTCCAATAAGAGAGAGACGGCCGGTGGTGAAGGCGGATCTTGCGACACAGCTGTCGGAGATGAGGAAGGAGGTGGGGTGAAAGAGGAGACATGCAATAGCGCCGGAGGTGGAGGTGGGGCGAGGAAGAGCGGTCAAAGCCGGCAACCGCATTGGGCGGTTGAAGCGGCGGAGGGTGGAGTGGCCTGTGAGTCTCATCGGTGCTGGTGTGTGTGTGTGTGTGTATGGAGTGACGGGAGTGATCTAGGTGACTGGATCTAGATCATATGGCTAAGAAAATTGACTGAAAGTTAAGAAAAATTTTAAATATCAATAGGGCTTTCCCCAACTGATTTTCTTCGAGAGGATTTCTTTGGCTTACTTCGTATTTTTTAACGTTTTTATGTCCCATGTTTGAAATAGTAGAGATGAAATACTTATTCGTGGACTAATTGCAAACTTAACTCATGGAGGTATGTTTTTAAATTGTAGGAATGTTCGTTCAACTTATCCCTTTTCTAGAAGAAAGTAAGAGCAACCCCAACCCACCTCCTAAACCTCCCCCTATCCTAAATTATAAGGAGAATGAGCAACCCCAACCCACCCCCACTACTACGAATCGACCTTTAATACCGCCCATCGCTGCGGTTAAGGCCAACCCGACCGATAGTTACAACAGTTCGGCTCAACGGCAACAGGCTGCCGGAGAGGGCTCAAGATCGGTTCAAAGCAATCGACCAAGATCGATGATCTAACTATCAAGATTGGTTCGTTACTAACCAAGACTATTTAGCGAGTCTCATTAGTACGGTTCGTGACACTAACCGCATCGATGTTAGATCATCGCACGGTTCGTGTTTCCAACCGCTACTATGTCTACTAGGTTCCAATTTAAACTTCTTCCTCCTCCGCCTCTGCTGCATCAAGATCATTTTAGTGCGCTAAAAAGAACAAAGGAGCTCGCCAAGAGCTTCAAGGGAGGGGAGGTGCTGCCCAAATTTCAAAATTTTGGTCATTTTACTCGCAACCAAGGTAACTAAGGTTAGTAACATCATTCCTCACTTCATTTGGTGTCAAATGGAGCCTCTTTTTTGCTTGAATTATGAAGAAAATTTGATCTTTTCCCATGATTGATGAAAGATTATGAATGTAGAGGGAGGTGCTGCCTAAATTTCAAAATTTTGGTCATTTTACTCGCAACCAAGGTAACTAAGGTTAGTAACATCATTCCTCACATCATTTGGTGTTAAATGGAGCCTCTTTTTTGCTTGAATTATGAAAAAAAATTTATCTTTTCCTATGATTGATGAAAGATTATGAATGTAGAGATCTAGCTTGATATTTTCAAATAGGACACAAAAACTTGTTGTGTAAGCTTAGAATTTGCCTGAATTATAATGTAGCTCACATTTAATGTGTGGATCTAGCTTAAATTTAGGTTTTAGTTCCATCGATCGATGAAGGATGAGGTTTGGTTGCACGTAGTTGGGGGGAGAATGGTGCATGGAAATCATGGAATTTGGGATCTTCAAACGGCAATAGTTATGTGGAAAAGAAGAAATTTAAATTCATTTATGAATTAAAATAATATCGAAATATGAATGGCTTTATAGAAAATATAAAATGAGTTCAAAATTTGAGAAAAGTTTTCAAAAATACTTTGGAATATTTTAAACTTAGAAAAATTATTTCTAGTATAATTTTGGTTTTAATTTCCATCAAGAAATTATTTTTGAAAACATCATTAATTAAGTGCTAGAGATTTAGAAAAAATAAATAAAAATAAATGATTGAATAATAATTTGGAAATTTTAGGTGTTACAATTTCAACATGATCAGAAGCGGTTGTTATAATTTTTAGGGTGTTACAATTTCAACATAATTTGCAAACAAAGTCATGCGTGAATTTTATTCGAATTTTGAATCCGCACTCTGATGGACTAATTCCTTTTGTAGGTTGCAAAAACTTGTTGTGTGAGTTTAGATTTTGTTTGGATTATTATTTAGCTCGAATTGAAGGTGTGGATCTAACTAATATTTAGGTTTTGGTTTAACAATTCATTATCGGAAAATGAGCTAACAATTACCTTGATGTAACATAATGTAGATGGACCGGCGATGGATGTACATGGACCGACGCTCCCCGCAGTTCTTGCAGGGTTTGCAAGATTTTCTTCGTGCGGCCGATGCATACACGACGTCAGCCTACATATGCTGTCCATGCATAGACTGCAAGAATGAGAAGGAGTGGCCAAAATCCAGCCACCTCCACTTCCATTTGCTTACAAGAGGTTTCATGTCAAACTATACCGTTGGACCAAGCACGGTGAAGAAGAGATTATACAGAAGACGGTGAAGAAGAAGAGGCGACAACAATATCCCTGACGGCCAACACGGTTCTTTTCAAGATACATTGGGGGAGTTTAGTGATGATGACCTAGACCAGATGCTGCATGATGGAGAGGGAGAATACATCGATGAAAGACATTACGAAAAGTTCCAGTGCCTATGGGAGGACCACGGAACACTGTTGTACCCAAACTATCGATAGGGCCATAAAAAGTTGCGTACCACACTAGAACTGATGCAATGGAAGGCGACCAATGGATTGTATGATAAGGGATTCGACGAGTTGTTATGCCTCATAAAGAAGTTACTTCCAGAGGGGAACACACCGCCCAAACTACGATGATGCCAAACAAGTCGCCCGCCCTTTGGGGTTGGAGGTACGAAGATACATGCATGTCGAATGATTGTATCCTTTATCGCAATGAGTATGAGGATTCGGAAGCTTGTCCGGTGTGCAAAACTTTGCGGTATAAGACCAAAGCGTGATGACCTGTGAGGTAGAGGGCAACAGAAGAAGAAGAGACCTCTGCTAAGGTGGTGAGGTATTTCCTGTAATCCCTGCTGAAGCGCTTATTTGCGAATAAAGTGCATGCCTAGATGATGCGTTGGCACAAAGAAGACCGTAAGGACGACGGAAGGCTAAGGCACCCTGCTGATGGCTCCCAATGGAGGAAAGTCGATAGAACATACCCGACATTGCCGAGGATGCAAGGAACATAAGGTTTGGGTTGAGTACGGATGGGATGAACCTGTTCGGCGATATGAGCAGCGATACAAAGACTTGGCCCGTGACTCTATGTATCTACAACCTTCCTCCTTGGCTGTGTATGAAGCGGAAGTACATTATGATGCCATTGCTTATCTAAGGCCCGAAGCAACCTGGAAATGACATCAATGTGTACCTCAAACCGTTGGTTGAAGATCTGCTAACACTGTGGAACGATGGTGTACATGTATGGGATGAGTATAAAAGAGAGCACTTCACTCTACGTGCATTGCTATTCGTAACCATCAATGACTGGCCTGCACTTGGTAACCTATCGGGCCTATCTATCAAAGGATATAAAGCCCGCATCCACCGCTAGAGGATACGGACAGCAAGTACCTAAAAACTCTCAAAGGTTGTGTACATGGGCCACCGTGAGGTTCCTCCATATGAAGGACCCAAGACGGAGGAAGGGTGAGAATTTTGTCGGACGAAGAGAAACGTAAGAAGCCCATGCATCGCAAAGAGGACGCTTGTATTTTCTTTTGGTAAAGGATCCGAAAGTAGTATTTGGAAAAGGTCCTCGTAGCAAACTCCGTCTTACCGAACAAGGTCACACGAAGGCCATTTGGAAGAAGAAGTCAATATTTTGGGACTTACCTTACTGGAAAGACTTAGAGGTCCACCACTCATTGGACTTCATACATATCATGAAGAATGTCTACGTGAACCTGCTAGGTTTCCTAGATATGTACGGCAAATCAAAAGATACACTTCAAGCACGAAAGGACTTAGAGCTACTGGGAATCAGGAACGACCTACATCCGGAAAAGAGAGAGAAAGGACAACATTACCTCCACCCCGCGAGCTACACTCTGAGCAAGGAAGAGAAATAAAAACATGATTAAGTTCTTGAACGGTGTGAAGGTCCCTTCTGGATACTCCTCAAACATAAAGAGACTCATAAACACGAAAGAGAATAAAATCATACACATAAAATCCCATGATTGTCACGTGTTGATGACACAGTTGCTCCCAGTGGCGGTGCGAGGTATTCTGCCAGATTGGGTACGAGGGACAATCATAAAGCTGTGTTCGTTCTTCAACGCGGTGTCGCAGAAGGTCATCGAGCCGAATAAGGTATCTAATCTGCATGATGACATGGTCAATAGTCTGGTTAGCCTTGAGATGATCTTCCCTCCATCCTTCTTTGATATTATGGTCCATCTCATGGTCCACATTGTTAAAGAGATAGAAATTCTCGGACCTGTGTTCCTCCACAATATGTTCCCTTTCGAGAGGTACATGGGTATCCTAAAGAAGTATGTTCGTAACCGGTCTCGCCCAGAAGGCTGCATTGCGCAGGGTGTCAGCACAGAGGAGGTGATCGAGTTTTGTGTTAGTTACATTGATGATCTGAATCCGATTGGCATCCTTGTATGAGGGGAGGGACTTTAGGGAGAAAAGAATCCTATAGCGACGATCTACTTTCATTTAAACAAGCACATTTCACGGTATTGAAACAAGCAATCAGAGTGGCTCAGTATATCTATGATCACGAGATGAGTCTACGCGCCAATACCCGAGAAGTTAGATAAGTGGATCGCAATGAGCAAATGGATCATTTCGCAGCTTGGTTACAAAAGCAATTGTTGGGAAACCAGACAGACGATGAATGCTTGAAACTCTTGCCTCGGGGACCGTCCATAACAATCGTATCATTCCAAGGGTATGATATAAATGGGTACACATTTTACACGATAGCCTAGGATAGCAAGAGCACCAACAAAAACAGTGGCATCCGTATAGATGCTTTGGACAAAAATGGAAAGATGGACACCTACTATGGTTTCATAGAGGAGATCCGGGAGCTCGAGCACGACCATTAAAAGTCCCTCTGTTTGTGCCAATGGGTCAAACCGATACCGTGGATATCGATAAGCACAAGATGACAACTGTGGACCTCAAGCAAGTGGCCTATAGGAACGAACTGCTCGTGTCGCTAATGATGTGACATGTATTCTATGTGATGGACATGGACAAAGAAACCAAAAAGCGTATGAGAAGACTAGCAAGAGCGATCGCCCAAGGCGCCACGTGGTTCTTCCGTAAAAGAAGGATTGTTTGAGTGAGGGCGCCACGGACGAAGAAGAGTATAATCAGTTCGACGAGCTGCCTCTTTTCACAGTGGACGTAGACATTAGTGTCCTAAATGATACAGAGGAATCTCCCTACATACGCCGCCATCATAATGAAGGATCACTTGTAAAAGCAAAGTGTGTTAGCAAATAAGGATTGCTTTGCTTTCTTTTGTTGTAATAGACTACTAACATACTAGTTTCTCATTCCTCTAGTGGTTCTCCTGTTGCTCGTGATTTATCGCTCAAATTGTACTAATATTTGACTAACAATATTATTCAAAGTCCCTCTGCACTAATATTAGATTCTTTGGATCGTAGAAACTATAAAAGGTGAATTTATATAACAAGGTGACAATTTGCAATGGAATTATAAGAGTGCAAAATTACTTTTTATATTAGATTGCTGGAAAATATTTTTAATTTATATTAGATTGCTAAATGAATCTAAAGTGGTAAAAGCATTTGTAAAAATTATTTAATGAAACAATAGTTAAACAAGAATAAACAAAAAGAAATCTTAAAAAAAGGCTAAATGAATCTAAAGTGGTAAAAGCATTTTTACAAATTTTTAATGAAACAATCGTTAAACAGTACATAAAAAAAGAAATAAAGAAAAAGAAAGGCTAGGGGGTGCTAGCGGGGATCGAACCCGAGACCTCACGGCAGGGCGAGCCCGCACTCAAGCGTCCCGCGCTAGCCAAGGGGGAGGAAGATTTATTATTGTAACATCCCAAATTTTTTTTAGCCTTTCTAATTAATTAATATTATTTTATTGCTAATTATGAATTTTATGATTTTTCTGGATTTTATTGGATTTTCTCGAGATTTATTCAATTCTTTTGAATTAAAATACATTATCTTTTGTCAAGAAATAATTATAAAAAGAAATTTTCAAAATAAAGTTTTTGTGAAAATATTTTATTTAAGTCCGAATGTCTCAAAATATTTTTGAGAATTTTCGGGAATTTTTAGAGTATTTTACTACCCTAAATAAATCAGTTTATTTTCGAATTAATTTTATTAGAAAACCCAGAAAATACTTGTGAATAGTAACGGCTCGCCCAACCATCGTGCAGGCAGGCCAAGGATTAAAAGGAATTTATCGATCGCTGGATCTTGATCCAACGGCCTTTATCAAAATGTGTAAAATAGGAAACCCTAGAAAACGATTCGACCGTCTGATCTTGATCAATCGGCTGCGCGTCGTCGTCTTCGAGGAGGACTCCTCGCCACCGCCATCTCGGATACAAACTCGCCGCCGCTGTCCTTCCTTGAATAGCGCGCCCCGCCGGGTATAAATAGAGGCCCCGACTCCCTCCCGATGATCACCGCCGCCAAGACCGCTTTCTCTCACGCTACCGTCACGGAGAGCCACCGTGCAGCACCAGCGCCATCGCCGGAGTTTCCGGCTTTGCGCCGAAAGTGCACATCGTCGCCGACTTCTTCCGCCGCTGAAGTCGGATTCGAAGTCCCACCACGCCGTTGATCCACCGCCCACGCCGTCGAGTCACGCCAAAGCGCCGCTTGGTGGTTGTCGCCCCAATTGCCGTCGCAACGCAGCGCCATCGCTAGCCATTGCCGCTCGGGAAGAACCTTGGCCGTTCGATCAACCGTCAACGGTCCAGATTGCGCCACGCCGCTCGGGTGAATAGGAAACCTCACGGGTAAGCGTGAGCCGTCGATCACGAGATCAATAGCTGAAAATCGATCACGTCGCATCCGTACGTTCGGCGGGGGAAAACCGGATTTTTCTTTATAAAAATAATTCGGGAAATTCGGAATTTAGAATTTTAGGGTATTTTCAGGATTTTAAAAACTTCAAAACGCTATAACTTTTGCATACGAACTCCGATTTAAGTGATTCGAATTCCTAAAAATTTGTAAAATTGAGATCTTTCTAATGGTGGATTTTATTTGAATTTTTGAGTTTGTTTGTTCCTTTGTTTTGGTTTTTATTTGCTTTTCTCTCTCGATTCGCGTAGACGTTGAATTGTGCGAAGCTTCGGAAGGGGATCTCACCGCTCAAGAATTATTTTCAGACTAGGACCAGGAGCTTAACCAAGGCAAGTTGTGCTTTGATCATGTTGCACCCATAAATTAGATTGCATGCTATTTTGATTTACTTTATCACTTGTTATTTTATGTGTATAAATGATTTCAACTTAACCTTGGGATTAGCTATTGTACCTTTTGAATTACACCCTACCTTGATATTTGTATGCCATGATCCACTTGTCACCTTAGGTTGGTTTATTATAGTTGGTTGATAATGAAATCAACATGGATGGTTAGAACGGAATAGATTTGCTTAGCCATGCTACGTCATCATGTGTTCATGAATTATAGTTTGATAATCTTGACTAATGGAATATGGAACAATGATGAGAATTTGTGTGTCATGTGTGGTCACACGATGAGATTGAGTTGTTGTGGCGAGGAGGTCACGCAACGATGTTGATTTGTGTATAGCACATGGTGCTTGGTAATCAACTGGGGTGGGAAATGAATTAGACTGGGGCAAGTGGCAAGAGTGTTTGTGGTGGGTCAAGAGTGGCAATTGGGCGGTCGTATTTGGTTTTTTATTGGTTTTGGATAATTGAGATCACATTTGGTTAGTCTTGCCTCGGTCAATTAAGGACTTAACCTTGCGAGCCTTTGACCTGAGTCAATCTTGCAACCACATGTCTGTTATGGGGCAGCCTAGCTGACTAATTTGCAAATGCTTAACTTAAGTGCTATCATGGTGGTGTGAGTCTGGGTGTACGGGGGAAACTCACATGGCGCAAGAGGGGGGCCCTGTTGTGGTGGTGTAGCCCTTCAGTGTTGAAACCTTAGCGGGTAGCACTGGGTTAAGAGGATGCATTGTAAAGGCTTTGTTATAATCGTTCACCTGTGTGGTGCATGGTTGTATCATGTGGGTAAAGTGCATAACCTCTGCAGAGTGTACAAACTATTTGGATAGCCGTGCTCACGGTATTGAGCAATGCTCGAGAATTACAGTCAAGGGGTAGTTAATTAAAATTGACAACTGTTGGGATGGCAGGATGCCATGTGGACAATGAAACTTGACTTAGTTGGAAACTTGGGATATTTGAGAAACAATGGAATCTATTTACTTGTTACTATTTGTTTTACTGTCTTTTCAATCCATGTATCATATGTGTTTAAAGTGCTGCTTAGTGCAAACTGAACCTTAGCCATACCTTTGGAATAAGCCTTGCATATAGCTATGGTAGAATTGCATTCTGTGCACAACTTGTTGAGTATGTTGTATACTCACCCTTGCCTACAAACACACACAACAATGGAGGAGTCATCGCCCGTGTTGGAGGAGGATTTCCAAGTGGATACGAGTCACTAGGCCAATCCTTGTCAGTCGCCTGTGGTGTACTGATGAGCCACTACGTCTTCTATTGTTTTTCCACTGCATTTGTTTTACTTCATCTTAGACTTGCCCATGAGGCCGAATAAATGTAAGTGATCCTAAGATCATACACTAGTTATATTGAATAAATAAAGTCTTATTATTGCTATCGCTAGTATGATGTGATGCTTACCGATGTTAAGTCAGTGTGCACTAGCGATTAATCCCGGACTAGTGCGGTAAACACAAAGGTCCGAATTGGTGAATTCGCCCTTACAATTATTAACCAAGAAGGGCACCAAAATTGTTTTGAGTTTTAGCAACTCTTCACATCAGTACCGGTTGGTGTCTTCAACCGGGACTGATGTGAGTCATCAGTCCCGGTTGACCGGTAGTGATGCGATGTTTGATTAGCACTTTTGAAAACAGAACCGTCTGTGATGATCAATTGAAATCAGCAAATGCGCGCCATACAAAAAAGACTACTAGATTGCATGAGAAGTAGTAGATTGCATTATATATATAAGAAGATAATTACAAAAGTATTATAAGAAGCATTATAATGCTTTATAGATTGCATTATAAGAAGCATTACAAAAATACTTTAACTACAAAAGACTAGCTACTCGTCGTTGGAGGAGGAGGATCGGGCCGGAGGGTCGTCGGAGTCGGCAGAGTCCTCGCTGCGGCCATCCGGGTCCTTGCTCGAGCTGGCTCGGTCTGGGTCATCCTCCAGCTCCCAGCCATCGCGATATCCCTCCGACAAGTCGTAGCTTTCGTTGTCGGAGGAGGAGGAGGACGGCGCGGGGCGCTTCTTCTAGCAAGGGTGGAGGCGGAGGTGGCCGGAGGGGCATGGGTGGAGGTGGAGTCGATCGGAGGGGCGCGGGTGGAGGCGGAGTAGCTAGGAGATGGCGCCACAGACGCCGTAGCCATTGGCGCATGGGCATGCCGGCGGGTTTGGGCGGAGGTGGCGGCATCGGTGGGGTGGAGCTATCGGAGGAGCTGTTTTTTGGAGCCATTGGAGGAGGAACTGTCGGGACTAATAGTGCCTAGGGCTCCCACAGTAAATACAAAAAGAGAAATCTAGGGCTCCCAAGACGCAAAGCCGAAAGATCGAGACGGTTGGTGTATTCAACGGATCGATGTGAGTCATCACTCCCGCCTGGTGTATCCAACCGATCGATGACTCACATCAGTCCCAGTTGAATACACCAACCGAGACTGATGGTGCACCTATAAATCCCTCCTGCCGCCTCCTCTTCCCCAATTTTTGCTACTCCCGCCATTGTTCCCCAATCTCCTCCTCCTCCCGCTCATTTGCAAAGACCTCTAACGACCTCCTCGCCTCCAACGACCCCATCGCCGCCGTCCTCCTCGCCTCCGACGACCCCACCGCCGCCGTCCTCGCCTCCGCGTGCAAGCCACTGTCGTCCTCGCCTCCGACGACCCCACCGTGCGCCGCCGTCGTCTCCAGCCATCCTCACCGCCGACGACCTTGCTGCCGTCCTCCTCGCGTCTAACGGTACAATGTATGTTCACCTTGCGGATTGATTCGGTTTTGCCATCCTCACTGGGATATGGAAATGAATGCCACACGAGGGTTAACTAATCCTAAACTAGGTTACAGGAAATCTCACATAGCAATTGTATTAGCCTATGAATCAAGTACTAGTTTCCTAGAACGTGCTGTTCTATTTCTAGGTTTAGCGTGCCTAGCTATACTCCCTTAACATTTACCATTCATCCATTGAGATTCTTATTGTTTAGTGGATATATAAATGCTGTAAAGTGTTAAGAAATGCCAAATTCTAGAGCCATATCTGAAAGGCATGGAGGTCAGAAGATTGGAGGTGTTTAAGATAATTCATAACAATACATTGTATGTGAAGATATCAGGTATGGGTTAGGAACTTAGGATGCTGGTATGACATTTTGGATGACTAGTGGCAGGGAGATGAGCTCTGATGTGTTGGGAATGTGTTATAGATGCAATGATATCAGGTATGGGTTAGGAACTTAGGATGTTTGGTATGACATTTTGGATGACTAGTGGCGAGGAGATGAGCTCGCCCTTGCATATATGTCCATCTACCTACTTACTGTCATCACTTGTGTTTTCTTACACACGGTTCCATTACAAATTATCTCCTGCTGGATCCATATTGGCTCATCTTAACAAATTGAGTAGTTGAAAGAGCCTTTTTGTGCTTTTATCACCATGTAGCAAGTGCTTTATTCTTTGCACTGTTCATTATTTTGTGATTTGGGCCTTGAACTGATAGAACTACATGCTAGAAAGGGTTGTTTAATTTACTGCTTGATAACTGATCAATAGTTGTTTTTGTTGGCTAGTCGGCTTGCTTCTGTCAGTGTTGTTGCCACTGCTGTGTTCTGTAGAATAGATAAACTTTATTACTCAAAGATTAGTAGTTCAATCAATAATGTTGTTTATCTGTTGGCCTGGACTTAATCAGTGGATTCAGTGATTGTTTATCTCCTGTCTGTATGTGTACTTAGTTTTTGAATTGTTCCAGAATCTATACATACTGGGTGTTGATTCAATTGCTAGTCTTTTGTTCACTGATATTATCTAGTCTGTGGTTCTCTTCTGATATACCTACTCACAATGACCATTAGTGAAGAAATGAGTTCAACAGTCGATAATAACAAGTATATGTCTCAACTACATGTCAGGTTAGCGTGGGTAGGCGCCAAGGAGGCAAGCGACTAATAACTTGAGAAAAATTGTTCATTGCTTATTGCTTTCAAAAAGAATTCGATAATGCCGCTTATGATTTTCTGATGATTCGGCACTATATGTTGCTGATACGAGTTTGGCTCACGGTCGGCAAATAAGCAGCGCTATTTGTCCAAACATATGCTAGCCCATCGGTGACATAAGGTGCCAACCGCTGGAGAAGGTTCTGCTGGTTTGATCAAGACTGCAAGTTCCAAAAGCATGGCTGCCAGGAGAGCATACGATACACTGAGAGATGGAGCCACGAGGTGACGTGCTTGGTTGATATGGAATGATCGCTTTGCTTTTTTTTGTGTAATAGACTACTAACATTCTAGTTGTGGATTTATAACCTTATTTTATTTTTGAAAATCATATTAGTGTGGAATAAAAATGATTCATTATTTTTATTGAGCAAATAAGCAATAATATTCTAAAGAATGTATGTATCATGTCAAATGTATATGTATCATGTGAATTATTCTAATTTCTCATTGTATTTTGAAATTTCTATGTATATGTGAAGTTTCTATGTATATGTGAGATTTCTATGTATATGTGAAGTTTGAAATGTATATGTATCATGTCAAATGTATATGTAGCATCTGAAGTTTTCTAATTTCTGGTGAATTTTGAAATTTCTATGTATATGTGAAGTTTCTATGTATATGTGAGATTTATATGTATATGTATAAGTATACTTGTCGATAGTATTTGGCCGACGTACATTATGATCATCTTCGGCGTCGCCGCCCATCGTCTCTTCCCCACCGTCTTCCACGCCGTTTTAGAGTAGTACCATCAGCTTTACATGAAACGTAATCTATTTTCGTTAATTTTTAGTGCTTCTTCTAGACTAAGAAACGACGATGGACGGTGAAGGAATTGATCAAGAAGAATTTATGAGAAATTTGATTTTGGGATGTGGTGGTCATGAGACGGTGGAGCTTGAACCCGCCCTCATGGCCGCCGAGGCCACCGAGGCCGATGAGGCTGCAGAGCACGATGAGGCCGGCGAGGTAACAATCAGTCACGTTCATGATTGTTGGTTCCACTATCATGCTAAGCCAACATTTTGACCCGTTCATGATTGTACCATGCTTTCAGATCGGTCAACCAAACAGGCAATCACGTCAGCGAGGTCCAAGCAAGAAGAAGGCAAGACAAGTTGTCACCGAAGTCGGCGAGGACGGCCAACCTCTTGCACCCTTGGGGGCGCTGGCCGTTCAATTTGGCATGCGGCGTCCACGTTAGGGACCATGTGCCAATTAGCATAGCAAAATGGGATCAGGTCCCTGAAGATACGAAGAACATGCTTTGGAACAATGTGAAGGAGACATTCACCTTCCCCCAAGGGACCGAAGAGAAGGTGAAGAGTTACACTCTCAAGAAGATGGCTATCGTATTCCAGACTTATAAAAAGAAGCTGAATACGGAGTATATCAAGAAGAATCGAACGCCCGACTTCAACAAGCACCCAAAGTTGCAAGATCACTGGGATGTGTTCGTGAACTACAAGACTTCGGACGAAGGTCAAAGTTTGAGTGAGAAGAATAAGCTGAATGCACAGAAGAAGAATTATCACCACCGACTCGGCCCTGGTGGTTACCGCCATGCAATACCCAAATGGGAGAAGAGGGAACAAGACCTGCTAGTGAAGGGTATCGCACCCGCAACAACGGATTGGCCCGACAGAGCAAAGCATTGGTTCTATGGTCACGGCAGTGGCCTTGATGATAACGGCAATGCTGTGTTTGGGGAGGTGTTAAGAGATGTGGCCAGAAGGCTTGTACAGTCCATCGAGGAGTCTTCCTAGGGTAGCTTCGTGCCAAACAGGGAGAACGACGAGCTAACAAGGGCCCTGCAAAATCCAGAGCACTCGGACGCACACGAGGCGCTGGCGCTGCCCCGTGGAAGGTTGGTTTCGCCAGACGCCGAGACCTATAGGAGTCGGGTGAGGAGCAAGGCTCGACAGACACAACAGCTTAGTGCGCTTGAAGAACCCCTGAATCAAATACAGGAGAGAATGCAAGAAGAGATCCAAAGAGAGGTGCAGTTAGCCTTGAGCCAACAACGCGAGACGGGCCAGGAACCTCCAAGTAATCCTAACATCATCGCCCTCCTGCAGCGGAGCAACAAGGCTTCCGTGGGCTGCCCGAAGCGGACTTGGACAAGTATCCCGTAGATGACATCAGGCAGCGGACACCTTGTGAGCTGCACGTCGAAGCGCGGAACCTTTCCTTAAAAACGGCCCACGGCATGGCTAACCCAGTGGAGCCGGGGCATCTCATCCATGGCCAACCGATACCGCCAGGCTACTCCAAGGTCTTAGTGGAGGAGGTTTGCCCAGGGTATGAGGACCTTGACCTCGAAATTCCTGGAGGTGACGGGACTACAAAGCTAGGAGAGGCATTACACAATTTCATCCTTTGGCGCAAACGGTACATAATTTTTTGAGATAACATGGACGTGTCCTCTCCGCGAAGAAGCCCAACTCCTACACCACCTTCGGCACACATAAGCCCTACAAGAAGCCCGACTCCTACACCACCTTCCTCAAACATAAGCCCCATAAGAAGACCGTCTCCTCCCAAGAAGGCGCCGACCAAGACAATCAAGCCACTTGCCCAAAGCCTCCTAAGAAGACGGGTCCTCCACCCAATCCAAGAAGCCGGCTGCACTCCGGCAACCCAGATGATATGACCGAGGAGGAGACCAAGAAGGTAGTAAAAGGAGAGGTAACTACTTTTTTTAGACCCAAGTCACTAGAGAAGAAGGTTCAACCTGGCACGAAAGAATTTCACAAAGGCTTGAGGACTCTTAAAAATTTGAAGGATAAAAAAGAAATGCCTCTCCTATCAAACTATGAGCGCACATTGACTAAGGAAAGCCACAAGAAGAAGACGTCAGAGGAGAGGACATCAGCTGAGAAGAAGGCCTAGCAGATGCAAAAATTCTTTGATGAAACTGGACTTGACGCAGATCAAGTATTGGGCACGGCGAATATTGAGTATGCCCAAGTAAGATGGCCATTTAAAAAGGGCGCATCATTGGTCAGGCATGAGGAGCTGCTCCAACTACCGACAATGATGCGGCAATTCCATGAATGGTACTTGGACGCGGTCAAGTATGGTCTAGATCAAGCATTCGCTATCAAGTACAAGGAACAAGATTTTTTCCATAGGGACGGTGAATTTTATGTCGAATGGAACATCATGTATGATCTATACCGCATGACGCCTCGCCGCCATGCCGGGTTGTGGAGTCTGTAAGTGTCTTATTTACAAAAACCATCGTATGCGCGCCTTGTACTATACTAACTTGCAAGTCTAACTAATTTCTTCTTATGTAGAATGGAGATACAAAGATGTCGAAGGATCGTGATCTTTGACATAGGCTTCATGGACCCAATAATTATCAATGAGAAAACTGTTACAGACTACCCAAGCGAAACAGAGAATAACATATTCAATGTGCTAATGGGACAACAATATAAGTCAAAGATATTTCTACCCTACTCATTTGAGTACGTGTTTTCGTACCACCTCGTTCTACTCCTTTTTCATAACACGATGTTACAACTAATTAGTTATCTACGTTGACATATATATATGTGCGCTTTCATCGGATTCTTCTTATAATCGAGCCAGATCGTAGCGAGATCACGCTTATGGACCCACAAAGGAGACCGCTTAAAAGTTTCAAAACTTTATCGACATGCTCAACCGGTATTAATTCTTGTTCCTTTCATTATTGTACTAGTTCTATTTCCTTCCATTTGAAACAAATTCTAATCATGTACAATTCGTAATCACATGTGTAGTGCATTCACACGGTTCCGTGCTAAAAACAGGGGCGTATTCAAGAAGAAATTTGCTATTACAATTGCTTCTAAAGTACGTATATCATAATGCTAGCTTTTTAGTTAGTTAACTTAGTTTCTTTGCATCCATTTCACGCTTTCAACTTTTTTCACCGCAGATCTTGAGACACCACGGGCAACAATTTATGCGGCTACTATGTATGTGAGTTTATGCACACCCAAACCGAGCCACCGATCGCTGCTAAAAGGTGACAAGGGGTGAGTAAATATAATTACTAGCTTTAATGATGTCTAGGTACTCCTTATATCTTGTACAAATTCAAGATTGATTAGTTAATGACTTAATGATAGGTGCCTCAAGATTTGGCGGAACAAGGATCGGAACTCGCGTCGCCGAAAGTGAGAGCAATCCAAGAACAACTCGTCGGCTTCATTTATGATGAGATCAGAATCCGAAAAGGCGAGTTTCACGAACCAAATGCAAATAGGTTGGCCCTTTGATAAGGACCGTGAACTGTAGGGGTCGACGGCTAGCGGTAGCGATGCACGAAACGATCCCGGCGAATGTAAGAAAAGAAAGACTAAAGATGTAATTAAAGTTGTTAACGAATATTCTGTGATCCCGATCGATCGATGAATGTAATAACTAATATGTGTACATATTGTAATAATTAGATGTAATTAAATTTGTTAATGAATGTTCATGATTTAATTATCACCGATGTGCATGATTGATTATATGTGCTTTAATTAGTTATGATTTAACACACACAAATATATATAATAGCTAGTGGACACACACATGTATATATATTAATTATATATACACAAGACATCACTACCGGTTGGAGAAACCAACTGCATCGATGAGACCATCATCGCACTCAGCTAGAGACACGAACCGCATCGATAAGGGCCTTAGGGGCTCACGATGCGCTGCCACGTGTGATATCCAACCGGTACTGATACTCTATCAGTACCGGGTGAGGGAACCGGGACTGATGTCCTTGAGCATTAGTCCCGGATGGCTTGTACCAGTTCAAAAACCGGTACTAAAGGCCGTTTTCAACCGATACTAAAGGCCAGTTCTATAGTAGTGCCCCTAAACCTCCCCCTATCCTAAATTATAAGAAGAATTAGAAAAATATGAGCTCCAACCCAACCCTTATAAGGAACTCCTATTTTAGGGAGACCCCTTCTCACCCCTACATCTAGGGGCTTTCTCCTTCCCCCCTACTATTTTCTTCAACATTTTTTTATTCATTATTTCTATTTTTAGTCAATAATTCATGGGTGCAAAGTAATAATAATGTTTAGATAAATAATAGGGGTGAGTAATAGGGAGTGTGGGTTGGAGACAAATTTGATATAGGGTGCCCTTAATTTTTACACCACCCCTAAATGAGTGATTTAGGAGGAAAATATAGGGGTTTGGGTTCGAGTTGCTCTAAGGTAGGGAAAGTCAGATAGAGCTCAGGAGCTAGGCCGCAGCATCCTTTGCTATGCTGCCCTACAATACTTGGATATTGATACAAAGTATGAATATTCATGATCGGTTACACTCTCTTGGGTCACAGAAGATTGTATGGGCTCACCGTGATCAGTTTGGCCTTGCGTGGTGGTAGTGTCGGGAGTAGCCGGAGGATGATTTCCTCCAGGATGGCTGCCTGAAACTGCCGGGTGATTTGCACCGAAAGCGTTGCTAAGAAGCGCCAGACAGAGCAACGCTGAGAGGATAGTTGGCGTCCGAGAACGAACTGCTTCCATGGCTAGCTAGCTTTGGTTAAGTGGACAGCAAACGCCAGAAGCTATCGTGTCTGTAATTGTGCTTACCTGAAACAGGCCACCCTCGTATATTATATATAGTCTTTGATTTGAAACATTTTTATTTTTGAAAGGTTTGGGAGGGGGGGATTGAAGGAGCGAGGACGAAAAAGGCAGCACTACAGAACACCACATCACCGCCGGTTCCAATCGGCATCACCGCCGGTATTGGAACCGCAAGATGTAATCGGTAAGGATATCAGATTATCACCGCCGGTTGTGGAACCGCAAGGATAGTTCAGATCACCGCCGGTTCTAACTAGAACCGCAGTGATAGTATAAATCCAAAAATCGCCGATAAAATCAAAAATATATTTATTTGCACTGAATCAACTCATAGGTCGCTGCGTCAGAAGTCACAAGTCACGCGATTTTTCGCCAGTAAGTTGGTTGCTAGGATTCAACTGTGACCTACAGCCAGCGTAAACACTCCTTACCATCTCACCTAACACACACTTCTCAACTAGTATAAGATATATGTTCCTTTTATCCCTTCACATCCGAAAGTTTCAACGATTATTTGGGCATTCAAATGACTTCAAATAAAAAAGTTGTCAACTACAAAGTTGTAGATCTCATCGAGAGCTACAATTTTCATATAAACTTTATCTTCATCCGACTCCATATGCAAAAGTTATGATTTTTTCAAAAAATAGTATCATTGCCGGTTCGATTCCGAACCGGCAGTAATACTATTATCACTGCCGGTTCTTGTTTAGAACCGGCAGTGATAATAGTCTCACCGACAGTTCGTATTCCGGACGGGTAATATTTTTCAAATCATAACTTTTATATATGGAGTCGGATGAATCTAACTTAGTTGACAACTTTATTTGAAGTCATTTAGATATCCAAATAATCGTTGGCAACTTTTATCTCTACATATTCAAATGTTTCAACGATTATCTGGACATATAAATGACTTCAAATAAAAAAGTTGTCAACTACAAAGTTGTAGATCTCATCGAGAGCTACAATTTTCATATAAACTTTATCTTCATCCGACTCCATATGCAAAAGTTATGATTTTTTCAAAAAATAGTATCATTGCCGGTTCGATTCCGAACCGGCAGTAATACTATTATCACTGCCGGTTCTTGTTTAGAACTGGCAGTGATAATAGTCTCACCGACAGTTCAGATTCCGAACAGGCTAATATTTTAAAATCATAACTTTACATACGAAGTCGATGGAGACAATTATATGATTAGTTTCGATGAGATCTACAATTTTGTAGTTGACAACTACTTGTCAACTACAAAGTTGTAGATCTCATCGAGAGCTACAATTTTCGTATAAATTTTGTCTCCATCCGACTTCGTATGCAAAAGTTATGATTTTTTCAAAAATATTATCACCGCTGATTCGATTCGAACCGACAATGATAATTATCACTGTCGGTTCTTGTTGAGAACCGGCAAGGATAATAACTTATCACCGCCGGTTTTAAAAAGAACCGCAATAATAGTATCATTACCGGTTTAGCTTTTGAACCGGCAAGAAGTAAGATCACTGCCGGTTCTAGCCGAACCGGCAGTGATAGACCGGCAAGAATGAGGGTTTTTGTAGTAGTGAGGGGTGAGGGGTGCCATGAGGCGTGAGCTGCTTTTTCTCCTCTTCAACCTCAGCTTGAATTTTTGCCAAATACGCTTCAGAAAAATATTCGGAATAGAAATAGCACTTACATTCCTCCTCCGTTGGATAGTCATCTACGTCGAAATCAGCACAATTGGCGAGGTCGAATCGATTTTCTTTATCCATTGTAGAGAATTTTTTCACCTAGGGTCTCTTAAATTGTCGATGTTCAACATCTAGGGTCTCTTAATCAAGTTTATGAAAATACGATCGTGGGCTCCTAGTAAATAAGATGATAGAAATGGTATGTATGGATTGCTTCTTTATTAACCAAGTGGTTTAACAGATTATAGAGATTTACAAAACTTGAGAATTACAATTACAATTGTCTCTATTACAATTGCTTATTCTAGTTGCCAATTCCTTTAACAGTATGGATCGGCCCTCTATTTATAATGGTTGAAGAGGCGGCAGTTGATTTTCAAAAAGCATCATAGAACTAAGGGGTGTTTTGGGATAACTTCTAGATAGTTATGCACATCTATTAGATAACTATCTGCATGAAGACATGTACAAGAACAACCGCTTATCCCTGACTAGTTTTTTTAGTCGGGATGGCTATTTCACTAGTCAGGGACAACCAGTGTGAAGCAATGCTATGGACCGCTTTGACTAGACTGATCGGGGGCTTGACTATCCGAATAAGCATAGGCTTTGTTCTAAATTATGGGTTTTTTGTGGGTCCATTAATAGAGTAAGGTTTTTATCCATTGAGGGTCCAAATAGAATATAGACTTTTTAATCCTTGTCACATATGAAAATCAAATAGCTAATTTATGTTTATTTTTTCTCAAATTTCTGTTAATTTTTATTGTACTTCACATTTACTCTTTCTTTTAATCTAAACCATTATAAGTCAGGTCTACTAGATAGACTGTCAAATGTTTTTCTTTAAATAATAACATCCAATAGCTACTATATTTTAACTTTGTTTCTTCGAATTACGGATAGGTCCCTGTGGATTACAAATAGGTCCTTCATGATTTTTTGTGAGGGGAAGATTTTTTTTCTTTCAACGCGTTTGGGTCCCTGGCGCGCCGTTTTACGGAAAAAACCTCACTCGTGTTTGCAATAGTTTGTCTTCGAGAGGATTTCTTTAGTTTACTTCGTATTTTTTAACGTTTTTATGTCCCATGTTTGAAATAGTAGAGATGAAATACTTATTCGTGGACTAATTGCAAACTTAACTAATGGAGGTATGTTTTTAAATTGTAGGAATGTTCGTTCAACTTATCCCTTTTCTACAAGAAAGTAAGGTAGGGAAAGACAGATAGAGCTCAGGAGCTAGGCCGCAGCATACTTTGCTATGCTGCCCTACAATACTTGGATATTGATACGTACAAAGAATGAATATTCATGATGGGTTACACTCTCTTGGGTCACAGAAGATTGTATGGGCTCACCGTGATCAGTTTGGCCTTGCGTGGTGGTAGTGTCGGGTGTAGCCGGAGGATGATTTCCTCCAGGATGGCTGCCTGAAACTGCAGGGTGATTTGCACCGAAAGCGTTGCTAAGAAGCGCCAGACAGAGCAACGCGGAGAGGATGGTTGGCGTCCGAGAACCAACTGCTTCCATGGCAGGCTAGCTAGCTTTTGGTTAAGAGGATTACAAACGCCAGAAGCTAGCGTGTCTGCATTAATTGTGCCTACCTCAAACAGGCCACCCTCGTATATGTAATATTATATATATAATATAAATTTGCAGTTGGTGGCAGCGGTTCGTTCTTCCTAGCTCCCCTCGTCATATCTCCAATAATAGCCGGTCATTATAGCTAGTTATTCTTTTCTGATTTACAGCCAGCCATATCTCTTTAAATATGGCTGATTATTATAGCAAAATCCCTGATTTTTGCTGGTAATTAATAGCCAGCCAATCATTCCTTTTGTACTCTATATATGCTGTACAGTTTTCACATAATCAATCAAGAGAATTCATTCAAGATCTCCCATGTCGTACCGCCACGGCGAATGAACTCAACGAACTGATCAATAACGCACAGACCGACGTACATGGCCGTGAGGTGCAGGAGACTGAGCGCCGTGGTCAGTAGTAACTGCGGCCAGAACGACAGCCAGAGCGCGATGCCTACTGGGTGCCGGACCCTAGCGCCGGCTAGTTGGACGTGAACAAAGCGTACGACGCTTCACGCGCGGTTGCCTGGCAATACCGGCGGGACGTCGTCGGCGGTGAGAGAGTCATTGGCATACCCCTTGGAGATAAACGGATTGATCCAGTTGAACGTCGCGAGAGAGAGGAACCACGGGCGGCGCATGGCGTGGCGGGCACCTCGGCGCTGGTGTTTTCTGGTTCACCTTCATGGGCTCCGACATCATAGCCGGTGAAGTCAGTGATGGCCAGGTACGCTAGAGGCATGGAGACGAGTAGGCCGGCAAAGGAGAGAGTGTCATCTGGGAAGAGCAGTGAATTGTCGGCGCAGCGGATCACCGCCGAAGCGGAGATGAGCGCGGTGCCGAGGGCGGTGGCGATCCAGAAGACGTGGAGGTGCAAAGACTGGGTGGCGGCGGTGGCCTCTTTCTCCGAGGCGACTGACCACGCGGCCATAGCGTGCACGACAAAGTGGGCGGCGAGGAAGGCGGACTCCACAGCGCGCCATGGCGTGCTCGGCAGGAGGAAGAACGCGAGCGCGAGGAGGACGGCAGTCACCGTGGCGAAGACAGCGAACACCTCTAGCACGACCGTGTAGCGGCCAGTGATCCGGAATGGTGGTGGCTTCGGCAGCAGCGCCTCATGCTCGGGGGAAGCCCCCGTGTCACCCCTGCAAAGGCGGTGGATGACGAGGATGAGCAAGGCGATGAAAAAGACGAGGTTGACGGTACCAAGGAGCGCGCGCTGCAGGCATGGCGAGAGGAAGAGAAATATGACTTGGTAATATAAATTGCAAAAAGGGATAAAAATGATTGATTGATTTTTGAGATTGGTAATATATATTACTACGTACAATATATTTGGTTTTAATTCATACCGAAGAAGAAACCATAAAAACTTTTGTAATCGGGAGAAATAAATGTTTGATCTTGTAGCACAATTTTATTTTATTGCTTCACCTTTATGTTTCGGTACTAATTTTATTTTTCGTAGCAACGCATAGACATTGATCTAGTATGTAATATATAGCACGGGAGAAACTTCTTATGTCGCATGGGACCGACAGACACCCCACGTGCTTAGCCCCTCTTCATCAAATGGGGACGATCCTCCTCGCCCAAGAAATGCAAATCTATGTATCACAAATAATACAACTTTGTTTCCAAATGAGAAAAACTAACGGACACTGTACCGTTCAAGTATATCCTAACAGGATAGGATCGAACCACATAAAACTACATAACACTTTCTGTCCGTTCATTATCACTCCTTATACATCTACTATGGCTGCTCCTTATTCACTCGTCTTGTGAAATTATATGCTGAAAAATTAGCTTAATAATAAAATTGGTATTGCAAAGTAGTTGTGATCATGGCATGTGTAGTGTTCGTGCATGTGTTGTTTCAAATGATGATTTGATATGCTTGTGATAGCATGATAATGGTTTTGCTTGATGCAATGCACTCATGTGAGTGGTTGCATGGATTGACTTTGAATCAAATCATGGACTTGTGCTCAGATTCGTTTCTTGTTTATTCATGTGAAGGTGTTGCTCGAGGGCGAACGTGGTCGATGACGGGACCGAAACTTGGTTCATGGAGGAACTGAGCTTCGGGACTAGATTCAGTAAGGAATCAAGGTCTTGATGGTCAAGGATATTATGCGGGACATTCGGGCTAGGGAGCGGTGCACATGGAGGCTGGTTAGTCACGTCAGTATGGCATGTGAGCTATACACGCGTGCAGAAGTTGTATTTGGCCATGTTGGGCCAAGTAGAGTTGTATACAAACTGCCAAAGTGGAGTTGTATTCAAACT
This sequence comes from Guadua angustifolia, assembly GCA_036346375.1. Taxonomy (NCBI): domain Eukaryota; kingdom Viridiplantae; phylum Streptophyta; class Magnoliopsida; order Poales; family Poaceae; genus Guadua; species Guadua angustifolia. The sequence goes on from CM070510.1 coordinate 48,776,149, forward strand.
TTTTATGTTTGCTCAGTATAAATAGAGGGAGGGTATCTCCTGTGTTTATGTTGAGCCAAGATTTTAGGGTTTGTACCTTTTTATTTTTAGAGTCCTAGACAAAAAAAATAAAATATCTTTCTTACGACCCTGGCGTCTTGTTGCTTTGATGCGATTTGTTCCTGGCGACTAGAAAAGTCCTTACGGCCGTGCGGCGTGAAGAAAAATCAGTGTGCGGTGCTTGTGTTTTGCGGCCGGAGAGCTTCTTGGCCTCCTCATTTTTGTTCCTTGTGGCTGACTAAAAAGGGAGAAGTCCCTGGCGGTCTGGACAGAAGATCTGCTTCTTTTATTCTCGGCGGCTGGCGGCTCATTAAGGCTATTCCCAGTGCATGGTAACATACATATTTAATGCATGCCACATAAGTATTTTTGATGATGTGGCAAGAAAGTTAAGAGGGGAGAGAAGAAAGCTGTATCTTGAGGAAGATGCCACTTGGGCACGAAATCATAGACATTGAAACTTGAATCACATCTAAGTGACCCACAATTCATACTTTCATACATATCTAGCATTTAACTATCTTGTGGAGACTAAAAAACAATCCATGATACCATGCATTGGGATAGTTGTATCTTCTATAATATCATATGACATGGCAGCTTTGGATATTGTGATAAGATACAATGCACTGTGAATAGCCTAAGTTTCTGGCGACTAGTTAGTTGCTTGTGTTTTGATTCCTTGTTACTTGCGTTTGCTGGCTTGTCGTCGCTGCATGCATGCAATACTATCGACTAGCTAATTGTTGCAGGATGCATGGCATGACGTTTGGTCCGGCATAGTTGATCTATCGTCTGAAGTTTGGTCCATCGCACGTAGTTCAATTTCCGTCATCATTTGATTCAGTTATCTTGCAAAGGTAATATCTTTAGATCCATAGATCCGATCGAGTTGATTTTTCTTGAGTTAGTTTTGAAATTGAATCTAGTTTCTACAATTCAAATTTCACATCAATCTAACGGTGGGATCTTCAGAAATTACTGTTTTAGTGAATATATGTCAGTCTGTTTTTATTTGGTCCGACGTGCAAGCAAAAATTTGGTCCGGCGCAACAAGATTTTGATCCGGTGGTGCAAGATTTTGATTTGGCACAATAAAATTTTTGTCAAATCCAAATCAGACAATTTGAGTCCGAATTGGGGTGTTCCAAAAAATCATCAAAAAATTGATTTTAGCTTCCGTGCAATCATTCACCCACCCTCTGATTGCTAGTTTAGTATATATCGATCTTACAAGTGGTATCAGAGCTAAGTTTTTCTAATTAATCTTAACTGGTGATTAGAAATTATAGCAATGGATAGGTATTCGACAAAACCTTGTGTTTTCGATGGTGTTGATTTTCAGTTTTGGAAAGCAAAGATGGAGACGTACATTCAAGCTTAGGGCTTTGCAATTTGGGAGAAGGTGTACAAACCATATCAAGTACCCAAAAATGATGAAATCAGCGAAACCAATCGAGCACATGTGGAAGCGAATAACAAGGCACGAAATTTGATCATCCAAGGATTGGGAAGAAGTGACTTTGATCACATGATCTATCTCAAGTCTGCATATGAGGTATGGAAATCTCTTCGTGATTATCATGAGAGTTCTAACACTGATAGAGAGGTCCGTCAGGATATATATAAGAAAAAATACATGCGATTTGAGATGAAGCCTGGTAAGTCACTAGATGATTTCTTTGCACGCTTCAATAAGATTCTTAGCATTTTACATGTTGTTGGGGTTTTATTTGATGATGCTGCTAATGCTAGACAATTTCTTGGTGTATTAGACATGTTAATTTGGGAGATGAAGGTTACATCCATTAGAGAATCAACTGTTATGAGTACACTTACTTTAGATGTTCTTTTCTCTAAATTAAAAACTTATGAATTGGATGTTCTTGCTAGAAAGAATGATCATAAATCAATTGCATTGACCTCCCAATCTATCATGTCTCAGAATAATGTTTCTTCAAGTTTTGCTTTGTTTTCCTTGTCTTCACTAACCGATGAACAAATTGAAGAATTTCCCAAAAAGACTTGGCACTACTCTATTCTCGTTTTAATAAAGCTTTGCAGAATGTGAGAATGAGGAAGAGAGTTGGTAGTGGGCCTCCAAGATGCTATGAGTGTGGTGATCTCAACCACATTCGTTCAAATTATCCTAAACTTGCAGGTAAAACATCAAGGAATGAGAAGGACAAGGACAAAAGAAAAGAGAAAAATAAGTCCTCTTCAAGTGATAGAAAGAAGAAGAACTTCATCAATCGCAAATTTGTCCACCGGGTTCTTTCTGCTCTTGAACAAGTAAATTTGAATGATGTGGATTCAGAGAGCAGTGAAGATGATACAACAACTCCAAATAAGCATAAATTGACAGGGTTGTGTCTCATGGCTAAAAGCGATGAAAGCTTCACCGAGGACGATCATGACAGCGACTTTAATGATGTAGAACCTTCTTATGATGAATTAGCTATTACTGTTGCTCGTCTTGAAAAATTGCTTAATAAACGTGATAAGAAAATTAAGAAACATGATTTTGTTGTTGAATCATTGAATGCTGAAATTGCCAGACTTAAAATCTTTGATTCCTGATGATGATGCTTGTAAATCATGTAACTTAATTTACAATGAGCTTGTTTCACTTAGAAAAGAACATGCTTATTTGCTAGAGCAAGGTAAGAAAAATGAGAAACATGTTAAAAATGCTAATTGTTCAACTGTTGATTTGCATGATTCAACTCTATGTTCTAAAAGATCCACACTAGAATTGAAGTTGTATGATGCAAATGCTAGGTTTTCACAAATGACAGATGCTCTACTCACACATGAGGTTCTTACATACTCAACATGTCATAAGCAAAAAGGAAAAGTGGACGTTCCCTATAATAATTTTTTAACTTTTTCTTGAAAGGTTGATTACTTGGAAAAGTCTTTAGAATGTTTCACTAAAGGAAAAAAACCTAAATATGATTCTGTATCAATCAAGAGTTAGCACTCATAACAAAGGTTTAGGTTTTGATTCTTATGCTCATCATAAATCACATGCTCCCACTGTTGTTAAGGCACTTGAAAGTGGAAATTTTGAAATTATCAATGAGCATAAGAAAACTATTTTTAAGTCTGCTGGAGTTTTATCTTCTACTATGATGAATACAAATGTTGCTTCTACTTCCAGAGCTAAACATCGTGTTAAGTACAATTGCACGCATTATGGTAGAGATTTTGCTTGAGGCTAGCCAAACAACAAAAGCAAGAAAAAATTAAGGCTAGGTCTAATTTCAGAAAGGCACATTTTACTCCTCATTATATGCCTAGGGTGATGCAAATACCTTTTGTTGCAAGAAACACGAGAAAAGGAAAAATTGATTCTGTACCCAAGCATACTCGTGTTTGCCTACTCATTGTGTGTCTCAGTACTGGATTTCTAAACATCTTATTTCTAACACTGGTACCGAGGCCTCAACACATTCTCTGCTTGTATGTAGGCTTCTCGCGCGAGGAAGGAGAACATTTGGCTAGTGGATTTCGGATGCTCACGCCACATGTCTGGTGATAATAATTGGTTCTCCTCCCTCACTCGTGCATCTCGTGCTGAAAGTGTTACTTTTGAGGATGCTTCTTTCACTTCTGTTGTGGCGAAAGGTACAGTGAAGGTAAGTGATAAGTTTATGTTTAATGGTGTGGCTCTTGTTGAAAACTTGAAATACAACTTACTTTCTGTCTCACAAATGATTGATGAAGATCTCGAAGTATATTTGAAGAAAAATGAATGCAAAGTTTTAGATGCTTCAGGTGATCTTGTGTTCAAGATTTCTCGCTTTGGAAGAGTACTTAAAGCTGATTTTGATGTATCACCTTCTTCTAAGTATAGGTGTCTAGTTGTTAATGTTTCTAAAGATTTATTCTTTTGATATCGTAGACTTGGTCACGTTGGTTTTGATCATCTTACTCATGTAAGTGGTTTAGATCTCATTCATGGCTTGCCTAAGCTTAAGGGTGATAGCGATTTAGTATGCTCTTCTTGTAGACATGGTAAGTTGATTGCAGGTTCTTATCCACCTCTACCATGTGATGACAAATGCTTCAGGATAGCTACTACATCTTGATACGGTTGGACCTTCTCGAGTATAATCTTTTGGAGGCATATGGTATGTACTTGTTCTTGTTGATGATTATTCTAGATACTCTTGGGTTTCTTTTATGGTATCTAAAAATGAGGCTTTTAGTCATTTTAAAAATCTTGTTATTAGATTATCTATCGATCACCCAGGAACACTGAGAGTTATTAGAAGTGATAATGGAACCGAGTTTAAAAATTCTTCTTTTGATCACTTTTGTGTTGAAAAGGAATCGATCATCAATTTTCTTCACCGAGAGTGCCTCAACAAAATGGTGTAGTTCAAATAAAAAATAGGACTTTGATTGAGATGGCTAGGACTATACTAGATGAACATCACACTCCTAGGATGTTTTGGGCTGAAGCGATTTCAACTGCATGCTATGTTTTTAATAGAGTGTTTTTGAGATCAAAACTAGGCAAGACTTCTTATGAGCTTCGTTTTGGTCATAGGCCTAGTGTATCTCATTTCAGAGTTTTTGGATGCAAATGCTTTGTCTTGAAATTTAGAAATCTTGATAAGTTTGAAGCTAGATCAACTGATGGTATTTTTCTTGGATATCCTGCTCATACACGTGGCTATCGTGCACTTGTTCTGGAGACTAACAGAATTGTAGAAACTTGTGAAGTTACTTTTGATGAGGCTAGTCCTGGCACTAGTCCAATTGATGCAGGTACAGATGCATATGTTCAGAGGAAGAGTATCTTTGTTGTTGTTGATGATGATGATGATATTGAGAATGAGGTGTCGATTCCTATTGCACAACTAGCTGTAGCACCTTTAGCACCTACCACAATATCACCTACAACTGAGCATCCTCAAGCCACAACATCATCTGTTCATGCTGAAAATTAAGAAGGAGAAGGAGAAATTCTGGAGTTGCAGCTCCTTTGCACATTCAAAAGAGGCATCCACTTGAACAGATGATTGGAGATTTAAATAAGAGAGTCACTCGATCCAGGTTTATTGCTCCTGATTCTCATGCTCACTCTGCTTTTGTTGCTTCTTTTCAATCTAAAGATATATCTCATGCATTAACTAATGAATCTTGGATCAATGTCATGGACGAGGAATTAGAGAATTTTGAGCGTAAACAAGTTTGAAAACTTGTGCCACCACCTCCTGATTTTAATATAATTGGAACTAGATGGATTTTCAAAAATAAACAAAGTAAGGATGGTGTTGTTGCTAGAAATAAGGCTAGATTAGTTGCTCAACGTTTTACTCAAGTTGAAGGTTTAGATTTTGATGAAATCTTTGCTCCTGTTGCTAGAATTGAAGCCATTAGAATTCTTTTAGCGTTTGCTGCATCTAAAGGTTTTAAATTATATCAAATGGATGTGAAAAGTGTTTTTCTAAATGGCTATATTAATGATGAGGTATATGTTAAGCAACCACCTGGTTTTGAAAATTATAAGTTTCCAAATCATGTGTACAAATTGTCAAAAGCTTTGTATGGTTTGAAACAAGCCCCTAGAGCATGGTATGATAGACTAAAAACATTTTTACTTGAAAAGGGGCTTACAATGAGAAAGGTTGACAAAACTCTCTTTTTACTCAAACAATGCAGTGATCAACTATTCATTCAGATTTATGTTGATGATATTATCTTTGGTGGTTCCTCTCATGTTTTAGTGTCTAAGTTTTCAGAAACCATGAGGAAAGAATTTGAGATGAATATGATGGGTGAGTTAATATACTTTTTGGGACTGCAAATCAAACAAACAAAGGAATGTACTTTTGTTCATCAAAGTAAGTATACAAAAGATTTGTTTCGCCGCTTTGGGATAAAAAACTGCAAGTCGATCATGACACCCATGGGAGGCACTTGCACACTTGATTCGGATGAAGATGGTGAGACGGTTGATCAAAAGGAATATAGAAGCACGATAGGTTCACTTTTATATCTCACTTGCACACTTGATTCGGATATTCAATTTGCTGTGTGCTTGTGTGCTCGCTTTCAAGCTTCCCCACATGTTTCACATCGACAAGCTGTCAAATGGATTTTCAGGTATCTTCATGGTACTCAAGACTTTGGCATATGGCTTTCTGCTTCCTCATGCATTAGTTTAAGAGCATTCTCTGATACTGATTTTGAAGGTTGTAGAATTGATAGAAAAAAGTACATCTGGTTCATGTCACTTCTTGGGTAATTCTCTTATTGCATGGTCATCTAGAAAACAATCTTCTGTTGCACCATCAACTGCTGAATCTGAATATGTGGCTGCTGCTAGTTGTTGTTCTCAAATTCTTTGGATAGTAGCTACACTTAAAGATTATGGGGTTAATTTGGATAGTGTTCCTCTTTTGTGTGATAACACTAGTGCAATATGCATTGCTAAGAACCCTGTGCAACATTCTAAAACAAAATACATTGAGATCAGATTTCACTTTGTTAGATATCATGTAGAAAAGAGAAATATTGTGCTTCATCATGTGGATACTGAACATCAATTGATATATATTTTCACAAAACCTTTGTCTTCTTCTCGTTTTGCTTTTATTCAGAGAGAACTTGGGTTGGTTCATCTGATGGGTTGTTTTTGAGGGAGAGTTTTTGAAGTTTTTGTAATTTTGTTTTTGTAACATACTTTTTCTTTTGTGTATTTCTTAAATGAAAAACAAAAAATGGAAAACAATGAAAAAGTTATGAGCATTGTATTTCATACACATATGTCATTTAAAGCCATGTTTATGCTACAAGGTCTTTGCAACTTTATGTTTATGCATATATGGTGTAGTTTATGACATGACTATTTAAATAGTATAAAAACTTGAATTAAATCTTGTCATGGTTGAACTTTCTTAGCTATCTTGATCCTGCTCAAAAAGTGCTAAATATGAAATTTATCAAAGTTAAGTGATAAAGCTCAAAGAGTGATTATTGATAAATGCAAGATCAAGATTATGTACAACGCACTTCTTCTTTACGAGACTACTTATCATTTCACTTCGATATGAACTTAGAAGAGGTTGTGTATGACAGAAACCATGAAACCTTAAGCTTGTGATTGCTTGGCATGGTTGAAAAGTAAGGTTGATAGTGCATATAATTCCTTGCAATTGTTATTGTTGCAATCAATCAATAAATCAGTTTTTCTTTACAAAAATGCATCAACGATTTGCACAAAAATTTTAGGTTTTGAGGTAGTGGAGTAAGGGAGATCATGCCATGCAAAAAATCGTTAATAATATTTAATTTCTAATTATGCTTACTCTACATTGTTTATGTGTAGATTTGAGGGTGCAAGTATTTTTGATAGCATGACTTGGTGATGAAATTGGTACATTTGTGGATGATTTATAATGCTCAATGCTAAAAAAACAAACTAAAAATAAATAAAAGATTTTGTTCTCTCTTTTGTATTCTTGATGAATCCATGGTCAAAGGGGGGAATTTTGGACACATATTGCACATTCACGCACACATTTTTCTTCTTTTTAGGGAGAGATTTTTCACTTTGCTTTTTGGTTTTAAAATACAATTAAAAAAAATTTCTTGTGAGGTTAATGCCAATGTTCAGTTCTAAATGATATTGCCAATGTTTTCATCAAGGGGGAGATTGTGAAATCATGTGCTGAAAAATTGGCTTAATGATAAAATTGGCATTGCAAAGTGGTTGTGATCATGGCATGTGTGGTGTTTGTGCATGTGTTGTTTCATATGATGATTTGATATGCTTGTGATAGAATGATAATGGGTTTGCTTGATGCAAAGCGCTCATGTGAGTGGTTGCATGGATTGACTTTAAGTCAAGTCGTGGACTTGTGCTCGGATTCGTTTCTTGTTTATTTTTGTACAGATGTTGCTCGAGGGCGAACGTGGTCGATAACGGGACCGGAACTAGGTTCATGGAGGAACTGAGGTTCGGGACTAGATTCAGCAAGGAATTGAGGTCTTGATGGTCAAGGATGTTATGCGGGACGTTTGGGCTAAAGAACGGTGTACATGGAGGCTGGTTAGTCACATGAGTATAGCATGTGGGCTATACACGTGTGCAGAAGTTGTATTTGGCCATGTTGAGCCAAGTGGAGTTGTATACAAACTGCCAAGTGGAGTTGTATTCAAACTCTTTATGTTTGTTCAGTATAAATAGGGGAAGGTGTCTCCTGTTTATATTGAGTCAAGGTTTTAGGGTTTGTACTCTTTTATTTTTAGAAACCTAGAAAAAAGGAATAAAACATCTTTCTTACAACCCTGGCGTCTTGGTGCTTTGATGCGATTTGTTCCTGACGACTAGAAAGTCCTTACGGCCGTGCAGCGTGAAGAAAAATCAGTGTGCGGCGATGTGTTTTGTGGCCGGAGAGCTTCTTAGCCTCCTCGTTTTTGTTCCTTGTGGCTGACTAAAAAGGGAGAGGTCCCTGGCGGCCTGGACGAGAAGATCTGCTTCTTTTGTTCTCGGTGGCTAGCGGCTCATCATGTTTCTGGCAACTAGTTAGTTGCTTGTGTTTTGATTCCTTGTTACTTGCGTTTGCTGGCTTGCCACTGCATGCATGCAATACTATCGACTAGCTAATTGTTGCTGGATGCATGGCGTGACGTTTGGTCCGGCGTAGTTGATCTATGTCTGAAGTTTGGTCCATCATAGGTAGTTCAATTTCCGTCATTATTTGATTCAGTCATCTTGCAAAGGTAATATCTCTATATCCGTAGATCCGATTGAGTTGATTCTTATTGAGTTAGTTTTGAAATTGAATCTAGTTTCTACCGTTAAAATTTTATGTCAATCTAACGGTGGGATCTTCAGGAATTACTATTTTAGTAAACGTGTATCAGTCTATTTTTATTTGGTCCGGCGTGAATTATTTGGTCCGGCATACAAGCAAAAATTTGGTCTGGCGCGAATTATTTGGTCCGGTGTGTAAGCAAAAATTTGGTCTGGCACAACAAGATTTTGGTCCGGAGGTGCAAGATTTTGATTCGGCGCAATAAGGTTTTTGTCGAATTCGAATCAGACAATTTGAGTCCGAATTGGGGTGTTCCAAAAAATCATCAAAAATTTGATTTTAACTTCCGCGCAATTATTCACCCCCCTCTGATTGCTAGTTTAGTATATATCGATCCTACACATCTAGTGCCACCATGGTGAGCACTCATGCAACAGCTAGTCCATATGGATTTTACTCTTGTTTGATCTTTTGATGGAACTTTTTAAAACTTTTGGTTAAAACTTGAAAGTTATTCAAACCTGTTGAAACTTAAATTTTTTTATTGAATGGAATGGTTCAATTTGTATAGGGAACTTTTGGTGCAACATCTGTTGAAACTTAAATTTTTTATCGAATGGAATGGTTCAAACTTGTTGAAACTTTCGGTTGTATTATTTTGGGGGAATGAAATAGTTCAGCATCTATAGGGAATATTTCTCAAATTTGTATCACACCATTTAGAACGAGATAGTTTCATTCAAGCAAACAAACACATAGATAATATTTTTCTTAAACCATCTCATACATGTACCACTTAGTACAAACAACCAAACACACTCTAAGTTAAGCAGCCTATGTGCCTTGCAGCCATCCGGTCGAGACAACCTTTAGTCCATGTCGAGACAACCCGGACTAATAAGAAGCCTATGTGCCTTACAATATTACAGAGTATATCGAGCATATGTACAAGCCATTTGAAAAATAGTAATGGAGAGGATGCCTTTTGCATGTGGACATAACACAGATAGCCCCCTGGATGCACTGTCTTAAACTCTTAATAGCAACCAGGTGGTCGATAAGACGATAACCACCTGGAGGTGGAAGTGGACCTCCAGCTCCAACTCGACCTTCAGAGTGAGATGTGCCGACGCCGTCAAGGTTACTTGGCAAGTCAGTCAAAAATATTCAATAAATGGTGAGTTTCAATTTTAAGAAAATTAATACTACCGACACTAACGATAGCACGAATGCTTTGATTAAAAAGAAAAGAATGACTCCCAAATGTTCGTTTCATGCATCCTCCCTCCCTAGGTGTTGATTTTCTTCCTCTGTTATTTATACAGGATTAAATGGTCTAAACTCATTGTTGGAACTTGGAATAGACATTTCTTTCTAAGTGGTGGGTTGCAATATCCCCGGCGGTTGTGTGGTCATCGTTTGATCCTCAGTCACTTTTATAGCATGTACAATGCAGGTGCTTAGAAATTAAACAAAAATTGAATTTTCTTGTCATATAGGAAAGATAAGTTGCTTGTATTATAGCATTGGATGCTTAAGGGCAATCCCAACCCATAGTTTCTACGAGTGGTTTCTAGAGGAGAGAGAGTGCAATAAATATTCACTTAGACCTAGTCTCTCCAATGCATAGTTTCCATAGTAGTTTCTATGTAGAGAAAAATTTAATGAGTTCATACATGTATCGGATCCAGGAGGAAGGGGATAGAAACCACGATTCTGCTTCCAATGCAAATTGTCTAGTTTTTTGCGCATCGATCTACGGGAGGACTTAGTTTCCTGCATGAGAAATGGTTTCCCTCTCTCACCTCAATAACTCTATTGCCATGTTACTGGTTTGCTTATGTGGTAGCTCTATCAATGCTATGGAAACTAGCTGACATGGAGCATTGGGACTGCCCTAAGTAGGCATCGGTGGTCATGTCTATAAATATATCTGATTAATAGATAATATAAAATCTAAAAACCTCACAAAAGAGATGCTTGCATTGGAGGAGGTGCTTGATAACATTATATTCTCTCTCTTTAAACACTCTTGTATAAGCATATTGTGCTATACGTGCCCTTAAGGGTGAAGACACCATAGTTCAAAAGAGAGAGTAACTAAATCTAATTACAAAAGAAAGTTATTTTGGACATTGACATGTTCGCAAAATATAACTTTGACCACTTGTTTTCTAAAATATATTAATTAATCTAATAAAATTATAATATTACAAAAAAAATTCAACAAATATATATACTATTTTCATATTTCTAACATAAATACCCATAACCAAGAAAATTTTTATCAAAACGAAATACCAAGGAAAAATTGGGTGTGCTTGAACATGAATCAACCAACCTTTTTTCAGTTAGAAGACATAATATTTCAAAATACATCTTTGAGGTCACTCCATTCTCTTTTCCTTTTAGGAATTTTTCAGGCAATTTAAATTCAAATGGTCATAACTTTTCATACAAAATTCAAATTGAATTAAATTGGTTCCTAATTATTTTCTAAAATCATGCTTTTTTTTAATCTACAAAATTATTTGAATTTGGTCTCTAGTTGTAGTTATTTGGCTCTTATTATTGCTTTACGATATTATGCATGTAGATACAGACATCCCAGAAACCTTACTCGTTGAACAAGAACAAACCCCAGAATTCAAAGAGCAAGGCAAGCACCACCAGAGACGAGGAAGGAGATGGGCAGAGGAGGAGGGGGCAACGTTGAAGGTGGAGGTGGGGTAGAGGAGGAGGTGGGCAACCCTGACAGCCGTGTTGGGCATTTGAAGCAGAGGGTGGAGATGTAATACCGCGAAATCGTTTTCCTGAGTTTTGGCCGGGAGTGTCTTCATTTCCTTGATTTCAAGGATTTATGCTGGAGAAAGGTTTTGCCGCATCGCAGTTTATTAAAGGTTTGGATTTTTGCTCAAATTTTCGGAATGAGGTATTTTCCGAGTTGTTTAGTTTGCGGCAAGTTTGTTTTTCTGAGGAATTGTCGTTTCGCGCCAAGGATTTAATTTTGGTTCGCGCTAATGGTTAAAGGTTGAATTTTTTTTAGGAGGGGTTGTTTTGGGAATTTTTTCCCTCACCTAAACCCTCTCTTTCATTTTGTGGCTGAGGTTTCTTGGGGGAGATTTTTTCTCCCCTTGCCAGCCAACTCACCCCTCCCAGCCAACTCCTTTTCTTCTCCACCCGCATGTGTTCTCCCTGGCGCCCTTGCTCCTGTGGTCGACTCCCTCCCTGGCGCCTTGCTTCTTCCCCTGCTGAGTGACGGCAAGAGCAGCAGCAGCAACAGTTGGCGCACCTCCTGGCTCACCTCCCCTCTGGCTCGGCGCACCAGCAGCAGCCGAAGGCAGCCAGCAGCTCCGGCGTCCTCCCCCAACTCCGGCGTCCTCCCCTTCGGCGAGCCCCCTCGCCGGCAGCAAGCCTTCCTCCCCTCCTGGCAAAGACTCTTCCACTTCCTTCCTCCATGAGTAGGAGATTTGAGGTAAAAACCCTAGGTGGTGGGGATTCTTTAGGCTTGCATGTATGGTGTTTGATGAAATGCCCAGCTAGGATTCCTGTTTTTGCAATGCTTTCAGTTGAGGGACTTAGAGTCTATAGTGTTTCTGGAGACTGCTGCTTGAGCCAAATCTGTCCCGCTGTTTGGACTGCTATTTGAAAATTTTGCAAGCGTTTTCTGGGGGTTTGGCTATAACTAAAGTTGTAGATAATTGAATTACCTTTCAATAGAAACCGAAATCATCAAGTTTCGTTCAGCCATTTAAAAGTTATGGCTATTTTAGCGAGTGCTGTCCAATTCTTGTCGTGATTGGTTCAGTCTGTGTTCTTCTGCAAATTAGAGCATCGTAGAGGCCGAATTAGACTTTTTCATTGCCTCGAAAAAGTTAGGATTTTTCGAGTAGATTGAGAAAATGTATTCGTTTATGTGATTTGGAGTTGTAGAACTAAAGTTATGCTCATTTTGGTGTATGCTGTCCGGATTGAGTTAATTTTTGCGTTTGTCTGCTGTTCATCGTAAAACTAAGATTAATCGGTGCATTTCCCGATCAGTCGGCTGTAGAAGAAGTTGTAGAGTTGTCTCTTGCGATCGTTTAAAGTCCGGGTTCATCCTTTTCGGAGTAGCCGTTTGGAAGTTACGGCATTTTCAATGCCGGCTGTCCAGATTTGCTTAAGTGGTTATGAGGGATGTTTTGATTCCGATTGTAGATGTGTATATGTGGAGTTGTTTTCTTCTGTCGTTTGTACCGAATGTGTATGAAATTGAGTTGGATGAATATTGTTTTATTTGCAGGAAAGGTTCTGTCGGGAGTGGCCTCAACCGTATGCCACTCCATTCTTTCGTCGGTAAAGGCAAGTGCATCGATTGTTGAATTCTTGCAGTATTGATTGTTTGTGTGTTAGTTGCTATATAAATTGATAATGCATGATATTGCAATGTTGGCATCTCTAGTGTGTGTAGGACTTGTGAATATCCATGAATGAGATTTATGCTTGTGGCTATGAAAGAAGGAAATGAGAGCATGTGAATGGGTTACCTCTTACATATTCCATGATTATGCTCCCTAGAATGTTTAGGCTAATGGGAACCTAAAGGATATAAGATTTGAGATATGAAATGGCTCGATTTGTGGACATAATAGACGATTGTGGCGTTTATGTGAGTGGTGATGTGAGTATGAATACGAATGTTGAGGAGGTGATTATGAATGTTGAGAATGTGGTTATGAGTGTTAGGAATATGATTATGAGTGTTGAGAATGTGATTATGGGTGTTAAGAATATGATTATGAGTGTTGAGAATGTGAATACGGAAGTTGAGAATTTGGATATGATGTTGAGAATGGCATTTGCATATGTGCATTCATGAAAAGTGCATTGAGCAGGCGGTGACAAAGTCATATGGTCTCAGATGACTAATCCGGTGTGCTCGGAGTTCCTACTCAGTAGTCCCATCCTTGGGCGTGGATGGGAGCGGTGATAGCGTGGACCCACTCATCGGGTAGCGGGCAAGTCCTGTTTGGCAGGCCCTTCCACGGATGGTTGGGTTTGAGGGCACGACGACGGGTGGTGCTCGCAATACCCAGGTATGTGCTAAAGAGGAAATGAGACATGCATGATGCATCATATGCATGAGAATTGTGAAATGAAATGAGCATATGAACATGCAAGCATATTTGCATCTGCATTGCATTGACAAGGAGGAATCATGTATAATGAGTTGATTGTGATGTATGGATATGATATTCTGCTTTTGTTTGGCATATTTGCATCTGTATTGCATTTACGATGATGAATCATGTTTAATGAGTTGATTGTGATGTATGGATACGATATTCTGCTTTTGTTTGGCATATTTGCATCTGTATTGCATTTATGATGATGAATCGTGTTTAATGAGTTGATTGTGATGTATGGATATGAGATTCTACTTTTGTATGTTTTGTGCACTTGAGTATGAAAGCATAAATGCATTCCATTGCATTGTGTGTTGCAACTGATAATTGGGATTGATGAGAATGGGAAGAACAGGTTGAGGATTGAGGCGTGGACTCATCCAGAAATGTTTAATGAGGCAAGGGTAAGATCTAGTTATGTTTTCGAGTTGGTATGGTAAGTGGAGTTAGTTATCGTTTCTTTTACTTGTTGATTTCCATTTAGTAATGGCTATATCAAATTCTAGAGTAAAAGTAATTCAATTGAATTCATTATTTGTTATTAATGTTGCACTTTGCTGAGTCTTGGACTCACGCTTGTTTACTTCCTGTTCTAGGTACCTTGAAGCTGTCTCGCTGGGATGGGAGTAGAGCACATGCACGACTTCGGTCACCATCAAGCTATTTAAATCGAATTGTAAAGCCTAGTGATATGGATTAAGGTTGTAATATGTTGTTCGATGTAGAGTAGTTATTAACTTCTATTGGAAGTGAGATCGGTTAACTAAGGACCTGCTAGAATGATATTATATACCTGCAATGTTTTCTGTTTGCTGAGTGGATGTCCTAGTTTCTAGGGAGGTCATGCCGAAATTTTGTAAATTTCGGTGACTTAGTTTAAGCCGGTATTAGAGTTTAGTGGTTGATTGCAGTCAAGTTCGTATAGATGTTAGTTTTTTTATGCCTTCTTTGGTAATTCTTAGTTCAATTGATTGTGTTGTGGAGAATTATCGTGTGTCGGTAACCCTTCGATCATATGTGGGTCCAAGGGATGTCGCTAGTGAATCAGGGTTGGGTAGCATTCGTGGCGCGTATGGGCGCCGGGGTGTTACAGGAGATGGGTTTATATATGTATATATGTGTTGGGACCCGAATTCGCAATCCGGAAACTCTCTGTGTTTTCAGCACTAGTCCCATGATCAATAGCTAGTGCCCACAGTTAACAAAGATGAATATCACAATCATACACAACGGAATAATAAATAAAGAATTTATCTTTTAATATAACTTGTTGAACAACCTTAAGGTCAACTTACAATTGTGAAGCCTAGATGGCCTCAACTCAGAGTAAAACGAACAGCAACGGAACGAAAAACGTCGATGAATCCCATCAAGATACCACAGGCATCTGTTAAGGTTGAACTCCTAGATATTCGCCTTCTTGCAGAACTTCTCCTCCTTCGAAGACAAAAACTTCTCTTCAACTGGTGATGTTTTGTTATAGCAAGGGTGAGTACACAACCGTACTCAATAAGTCATGCACAGAATGCAGTTCTATTACTACATGCATGGCTTATTCCAAAGAAATGGCTAAATGGTTCTTTTGTAATAAAGCAACATTCACAAATAATCATAGTAGATAGAAAAGCAGTAAAACAAATAATACCCATAATAAATTTCGTAATCATTCTCAAATAAAGCGTTTCTCATCCTTAACCAATTTCCATATCACATTGTCCACATTCCCAAACTCATTTTTATCAAAATCTAACCCTTGACTGTAATCCTCGAGCAATGTTCAATACCGTGAACACGGCTATTCGAATAGTTTGTACACTCTGCAGAGGTTATACACTTCACCCACACGTTAAAATCAACTCATCACGTCAGCCGTGAATCGCCATACAAGAGTATGCGAATGAGCGATCATAACAAAGTCTTTCCGAAACTTCCATCCTCGCATGAGTACCTCCCGATATAGTTCCCATTATCCCTTCTTTCTCACAGAGCAGAAGTACAGGGCCAACATATACCGTTGAAGAGAAGAAAGACCGCAATGGTAAACACTACACCCTTCTTCCCACATCCATAGATACAAAACCACCTGAGGGCTCACATGCTAAGACTTTGGAATCATACTCAACTAGGTTTGTCCCATACCAGCCATGTGGTTGTATGAATGACTCAGATCAAAGGCTTGCAAGGTTAAGTCCTTAGGGTGACCAAGGCAAGACTACCCCCAATAATTCACCAACAATACCATCACATAATTCACCAACAATACCGCCAAATACCAAAGTGACATATCCAATGCCACTCTTGCCACTTGCCTCGGTCTAAAACATTTTACCACCCCAGTTGATTATTGCGCAACATAATGCCAACAACAACTCAACATCTATGTAGAACCACACTGGTTCCACATATCAACATCATCGTGTGGCAACACGTCACACCATTTCACAAACACATTTCATAATCCATTGATCAGTATTAATCTTTTATTTTCAAAAGACATGAGTTGCGTGGCATGGCTAAGCAATTATACATGGTCTAACCAACCCACGTTGGCAAGTAATAACAACCAACTAATAATCAACCATCCTAGGGTGACAAATGAATTATGGCATACAAATAATCATGGCAAGGTGATATTAGCAATTGGATTGAATAACAAATCCCAAATTAATTTAAATCATTTTAATCTTGAACTAGCATGCAATAATTTGAATCAAAGTAAATTTGTAAAACTGGGAGCAATATGATCAAAGCACAACTTGCCTGGCCCTTGCAATTTTTTTATTATTCTTTACTCTTTATCTTCAATACTTGATCCTCGATCTTCAATCTCCGCTTGCTTGCTTCTCAGCTCCTTCGAGCGACTTCCAGCAACGCGTCTAACGATAAACAAGCACAAATACAGCAAAACTCAAAAAGCAAATCAAGTAAACTCCAAATTAAGAACGAATAGCATTGGGCACAACGACTTAGATGAAATTAGGAACTCGAATGGATTAGGTCGATGATTAGACAAAATAGAACAGCTTTCGGAAAATACATCGAAGAGAAAGATTAATAACTGGGAAAGAAGGAATAATATTCCGAAGATTATTTCCTTTGAAGCTGTTATCTTGATTAGACAGACAATGACATATGGGCTCTCGATCTATAGACTGGGTCCATAAAGATATGTTAGTTCATGATGAACTAAGCTAATACTCGAGGTTGACTTTCGTTGACTAAGTAGATACACAATCAAACAAAAGAAAGATAAGCTGATAGATTAGATATGGCACAAGGATATGACACATGGTCAATGGTCTAGCGACCAAGTCCACGAATGAATTCTGGGTTAATGGCAGATTAGATTTTCAAACA
This sequence comes from Guadua angustifolia, assembly GCA_036346375.1. NCBI lineage: Eukaryota > Viridiplantae > Streptophyta > Magnoliopsida > Poales > Poaceae > Guadua > Guadua angustifolia. Next base: position 48,793,487 of record CM070510.1, read on the forward strand.
CAAGGCAAGGACAAGTGGGGTAGACATCCACTGCGAGTCGATAAGGGGTTCAGTCATACATCAATGAAGAGACTTGACGATAACAGGGCGATGATGATATGTAGTAAGACAGAGCACAAATATATTACTACGGTGGACACAACGAGGGAAACCACAATACCGACAGCGCGGCTCACGATGTACTCAGTCCATCGAACTGGTTCTTAAGTTAGGTTATGGTTCGGCTTTGCATATGATAGAAAGATAAAGCCAGACTTACAAGGAATGGGGTTAGATCACGATAGGACGATAGAAAGGATAATGACATCGCGCTACGCTCTTGCTTGAATGCACGCATGCGATGATAGCGAAGCGAGAGCAAAGCGTTAACGGCGGAACGTTAACGATGGAGCATTAATGATGGAACGTTAACGATGGAACGTTAACAGCGGAACGTTAACGATGGAACATTAACGGCGAAACGTTAACGATGAAGGTGAAGCGTTAACAGAACACTTATGAGATTACAAGGTGGCGACCATCGGTTGAAAGATAGGGCAGCGAGGTCATGACATGGCTCATGTTTGATTTGTGATCTGTGGGGTACACATGTCGTGACGCAACGACAAATTGGACCAAAGATTAAGTCCGGGTTTGAGCGAAACGATTCAAGGATGGATACACTTGGCATAGGGTAGGATGGTATGGTTGGCTCTGCGATTAGAGGTTACCAAGGATGGCGAACTGAAACGCGCACCGATACAAAAGACTAGGCCAAAAGACGACGGGTAGATTCTAGAACGTGGCTTTGACGGCAACCGGAGATTAAATGAACTTCGCCGATGGGCAAAATAGTGAATGATGACCCACCGGACAGGGCAACATGGCCGAAGCGAACTAAATTGGGTGGCGGCAAAAGACGGCGCATGGCAGCGGCAAAAGGCGGCGGCCGATGAATAAAAAAAATTTCGGTAGATGCAACAGCAAAGGGGAAGTGTCCATCGTGTAGAATGCGATGAGACGAACTCAACAGTATTGGCGGATTTGGCGGCAATCCACCGGATTGAGCACAAACTGCCGATGAACGGCTCCCAAAGCTAATAGATGAAACGATCATAACTATTAAGGTACTGCATGAAACCTAACCAAATTTTACAGAGAGCTATCTGGGATTATTTGGCACAATATGACATGAACGGATCTAAGTTTTTCCTTCTAGATCAACGGGGAACGCGTGATGAAATTTTGTCGTTAGAATGCAGGCTGATCGGGGAAGATTGATTTTTCTGCACAAATCCCACAAGAAAAATCTTGAGTTAGGATAAGCACCACATAGAAGACATCAATAGGAGTCTACAGTAAAAATTTCACAGTCAAACTCGCAAAAACAAAGGAGAACGGGCAGAAACAAGATTTGAGATTGGAACGGCCATAACTTTTGATTCCGTGGATGAAACTGCATAAAATTTAGAGGAGAGATAGATGGTACCATGGGGCATGAGGTTACATAGTTGGATAATAGAAAAACTCACCCAGTCAGCGAGGAACGCGATGCCAAAACCGGCCAATGAGAGGGGCGCCCGGGAGAGCTTGTCGACGTTGTAGGAGAAAAGGGTTGCCGGTGGTACTCTGTTTGGAATCTTTCAAAACTATTTCACAGGGGTGTTGCAACCGTCATGGGGGTGCTCCTCAAAAAATTAGAGGATGAACGAAGTTCGGGAGCGCCCGGTAGAGCTTGCCGAAATTCTCACCGGAGTTGGGAAAAAAGGCTTGCCGAGGGAGCTCCGTTGCGATTCTGATGCTGATCTTTGAGTATGATGTGAGGAATGAGGAGAGGCGTCTAGGCTTCAATTCTCAACTACAAAGGAGCAATGGATCAACGAGAAAAGCAAGCCGGATTTGGGAAAGAAATCGGTGGCCGGAGGTGCTCCGTTAGGCATTTGGAAAATCTGATTTTACTGGAGGTAGAGCACAGCAAGAGGAAGCTCTGGTAAACATTTTAGATCAAAAGAAGATCGGGAGTGACCAGGAGAGCTTGCCAGAGGTTTCATCGGAGTTGAAAATAATGGCTTACACAGGGAGATCCAGAACTTGGATGGGGAAAATTCCAATTGGGTTGTAAAGGGAACGCATGTAGAAAGCTGTGGTTCAATTTATAGGGCAATCAGACCAGCGGATCATTGGGAAACACTCACCGGAGTTATGACTAAAAATGCTGGGGTTTCTATAGCCGTTACTGTTTATTTAATCCGAATTACTAAATATCACCAATAAAATCAAAATAAATATGAAACGACCGTTCAAAAATTCAGGAAAAATCTGGAACATGACCCACAGCCTTAGTAACACAAATAAAATATTATTACATAAAATAATACTTTTATTTGTGTACAGTAAATACTTTTGTATTGTTTTTAATATCTTTTTAATTTGGAAAATACTAAAATAACCCCAAAAATTCTAAGAAAATACAGGAGTTTAATTAGGATATTTTGAGATCAACTAAAATATTTTGGTATCACCAAATATTTTATTTTTATATCAACATATATTTTTATTTTGTTAAAGCTTTTGAAAGGCTTTAGAAAATATATAATTTGACAAATGTAGGAAATTTCGCAGAAATTCCCTTAGGTTTATTTATATTAAATAAGATAGTTTTAGAAAACCAAATCTTTTATTTTGTCTCCAAACTATATTTTTAATTAATGAGACTTTTGGAAAGGTTTTGAAATCAGGATTTTAACAAATAATGGGAAAATTCACCGAAGTTCCTTGTGATATATTTTTTTAAAATTAATTCCAACTTAAATAGGGTTTTTATTTTTTTTAAGGAAATAGTTTTAATTTTTTCTAAAAATAGGCAAAAGTCTTTTTCTTTTGAACTCTAGAGAAATCCAGAAAATAAAGAGGAGATAAATAAACTTGAGACAACCGATAAAAATAATAATTTAAAATATATATTTTTATCCTATTTTTGAAATGAAATTTTGGGATGTTACAAATCTCCCCCCCCCCCTTAACAGAATCTCGTCCCCGAGATTCAAGACTGACTATAGAAATAGGGTCAGGGAAACTCAACTCTTGGGCTTCTTCAAACTTCCAATCAACTGCACACTAGACAGGGTTGCTTTTGAACAGACGCTTGCTAACATCCAGAATTTGTAGGCTGCTCTTTGTAGATGCAGTCCCCTTGCAACTCTCATCGACTCCAACAAATGTCGCTTTTACGCACAAGAAAGAACTTCTTCTGCTAAGGCTCTTGGAACACATCTCACACCCATGCTGACGTTTCTGGCAACTCCATTGAAACGTTTCCTTACTTCTGTTCCTGAACACTTGATTTTCTGCTTCTCATAGAAACTGAACCAGCTGCATTTGACGACGAAACTTACTTGAAATTCTACGGTGTTGAACGAGACTTGAACAGCATTCCGGTTTGTCTTGCACTATCTTTGTCGGCTTGACTCTCGAGTATCGGCTTGAACTCTATTTCAACTAGGTATTCCTTCACATTGGACTCAAGCTTCAACTATTACTGATGTAATGGTATTGGTTTGCTGACATACACTGCGGTAGCTAGAGTAATTTTTGAGGAGGACAATTATCTTGTGTAGTTGTTAAACATACACAACAACTCTTTCTTCTGATGTGATGGCTCATCCACTTTCTTGACTCAACCATAACAGAATAGACAGTCCTCCGCTGTCTCCAACAAACTAAAGTTAATCCTGATCACGACTTTATCTCAGGAACACTCTAGCCCTCTTAATTGACTACATCTCCAGCCATGGACCCAAACTGTCTTGCACATGGGTAACTAACTTAACTCCAGGCATAAACATCTCAAGCATTGATTTCCAATATGATAAGCTTTATTAAAAACTTGGTCTTAACAATGGACAAATTAACCATCAGCATTCTGTTACTAGCACTTGCGGCATGGCTTCATCTTGAACTGCTTCACAATTCACTTTCTAGCGCAAGTGTCTCAGTAGGTGAAGGACTAGGGTTCAAGTGGATAGGTATAACACCTTTTCTCCTGGGACAACTATTGGCAAAGTATCTCGGCTCATTGCATCTGAAGCAACGCTTGACCGACATCTGTTGGCTTCCTCTTGACATGGTACTAATCTTGGTAGGGGTAGAGCTAAGATCGACATGATCCGCAGTGATCACTTCCTTCTAAGAGCGATTATTAGCGAGATGTCCTGGCTGGCGACAAGCAAAGCAAATTCTAGACAATAAGCTTCTTCCCTGCGGACTTTTCACTAGGGTGGTGTTATGGAAACTCTGACCAAGTGATGGTATGTTCATCCTTAGAGGTGCATAGAAACTCTTCCACCAGGCTAATGCATTTCCTTCTAACTAGCACGTAGCGTAGGGAACTTTCTCTTTATTTTCACATTGCACCAAAGCCGGCTTCTCTTCTATGATGCACTTCCTAATTCTGCATCTCTGAGTGGTGATCCATCAAACGTGGGCGGTTTGGTCTTCATGAACAAGGTAATCTTTAACTGTGAATAGGAAGTTGCGACTTCAGTTGAGGAGGGATTGATGTTGGCACTGATAACATTCATCCGTTACATCATTGTCTGTATAAGAAGAGTCTAAGCGGTGAACAACTGATCCAAGTTTTGAATTGTCACGGTTGGTACAGTGGACAGCTGCTGGTCACTATCTGCTTTAACACTGACACCAGTAGTAGCAACTGAACTAACGTGAACTGCCCTAGAGTCACTGCTGCGGTCGATCCTTTCCAACTGTTGACCACTCCAGGGTTTAGGTAAGAGGGAATAGCATAGATGAGGTTCATGAATCCTAGTGCAGGGAAACAGGTTTAACCCAAAAACTTATACAAATATTATTAATAACTTGGTATGGTTGCTTCAAGCCTAAAAACTCTGCAACACATACTGCACACTCAGCAAACAAGGAAAACCAAATTAACCTAAACACACAATAATCTACCGTATAAGAGGGTAACACTTCTATCTTAGACAGACACGACTCTCACACATGAGTCTCAACTGGCTACGAAAGCACTGGTTCTTCTAGCTTCTGAAACACTTCATCGATCCACTTTTCTTGAGTTCGACGATTCCTGTCTTCACGATCTTCAGGATTGGCAGCGACACCCAGCGCTTTCTCCTTAAGTGTGAAACAACGATATCTATTTAAAATAACTCAGATAAGATCTTCATTTAAAACAACGAGGAAAGATAGAAATTTTCAACAAGGAGAAAAGAATAGAAGAATAAGACAAGTCAAGAACTTATTATTCTTTCAAGTTAAAATTTTCTTTTAGAAAATAATTTTGAAGTTCCTAAAGAACGGCCAAACTATCTAGGGTCAAGACCTACAGTCAGTATGCTCTGATACCACCTCTGTCGGGACCCGAATTCGCAATCCGGAAAGCCTCTATGTTTTCAGCACTAGTCCCATGATCAGAAGCTAGTGCCCACAGTTAACAAAGATGAATATCACAATCATACACAACGGAATAATAAATGAAGAATTCATCTTTTAATATAACTTGTTGAACAATCTTAAGGTCAACTTACAATTGTGAAGCCTAGATGGCTTCAACTTAGAGTAAAACGAACAGCAGCGGAACGAAGAACGTCGATGAATCCCATCAAGATACCACAAGCATCTGTTAAGGTTCAACTCCTAGATATTCACCTTCTTGCAGAACTTCTCCTCCTTCGAAGACAAAAACAAATAATGCAGTTCTATTACTACATGCATGGCTTATTCCAAAGGAATGGCTAAATGGTTCTTTTGCAATAAAGTAGCATTCACAAATAATCATAGCAGATAGAAAAGCAATAAAACAAATAATACCCATAATAAATTTCAAAATCATTCTCAAATCTAGCGTTTCTCATCCTTAACCAATTTCCATATCACATTGTCCACATTCCCAACCTTATTTTTATCAAAATCTAACCCTTGACTGTAATCCCCGAGCAATGTTCAATACCGTGAACACGGCTATTCGAATAGTTTGTACACTCTGTAGAGGTTATACACTTTACCCACACGATATAATCAACTCATCACGTCAGCCGTGAATCGCCATACAAGAGTATGCGAATGAGCGATTATAACAAAGTCTTTCCAAAACTTCCATCCTCGCATGCGTACCTCCCGATATAGTTCCCACTGTCCCTTCTCTCTCACAGAGCAGAAGTACAGGGCCAACATATAACGTTGAAGAGATGTAAGACCGCAATGGTAAACACTACACCCTTCTTCCCACATCCATAGATACAAAACCACCTGAGGTCTCACATGCTAAGACTTTGGAATCATACTCAACTAGGTCTGTCCCATACCAGCCATGTGGTTGTATGAATGACTCAGATCAAAGGCTTGCAAGGGTAAATCCTTAGGGTGACCAAGGCAAGACTACCACGAATAATTCACCAACAATACCATCACATAATTCACCAACAATACCGCCAAATACCAAAGCGACATATCCAATGCCACTCTTGCCACTTGCCTCGGTCTAAAACATTTTACCACCCCAGTTGATTATTCCACAACACAATGCCAACAACAACTCAACATCTATGCAGAACCACACTGGTTCCACATATCAACATCATTGTGTGGCAACACGTCACACCATTTCACAAACACATTTCATAATCCATTGATCAGTATTAACCTTTTATTTTCAAAAGACATGAGTTGCGTGGCATGGCTAAGCAATTATATACGGTCTAACCAACCCACGTTGGCAAGTAATAACAACCAACTAATAATCAACCATCTAAGGGTGACAAATGAATTATGGCATACAAATAATCATGGCAAGATGATATTAGCAATTGGATTGAATAACTAATCCCAAATTAATTTAAATCATTTTAATTTGAACTAGCATGCAATAATTTGAATCAAAGTAAATTTATAAAACTGGGAGCAATATGATCAAAGCACAACTTGCCTGGCCCTTGCAATTTTTTTATTATTCTTTACTCTTTATCTTCAATCCTTGATTCTTGATCTTCAATCTCTGCTTGCTTGCTTCTCAGCTCCTTCGAGTGACTTCCAGCAACGCGTCTAACGATAAACAAGCACAAATACAACAAAACTCAAAAAGCAAATCAAGTAAACTCTAAATTAAGAACGAATAGCATTGGGCACAACGGCTTAGATGAAATTAGGAACTTGAATGGATTAGGTCGATGATTAGACAAAATAGAACGGCTTTCGGAAAATACACCGAAGAGAAAGATTAATAACTGGGAAAAAAGGAATAATATTCCGAAGAATATTTCCTTTGAAGCTGTTATCTTGATTAGACAGACAAAGACATATGGGCTCTCGATCTATAAACCGGGTCTATAAAGATATGTTAGTTTACGATGAACTAAGCTAATGCTCGAGGTTGACTTTCGTTGACTAAGTAGATACACAATCAAACAAAAGAAAGATAAGCTGATAGATTAGATATGGCACAAGGATATGACACATGGTCAATGGTCTAGCGACCAAGTCCACGAATGAATTCTGGGTTAATGGCAGATTAGATTTTCAAAGACAAGGCAAGGACAAGTGGGGTCGACTTCCACTGCAAGTCGATAAATGGTTCAGTCATACATCAATGAAGAGACTTGACGATAATAGGGCGATGACGATATGTAGTAAGACAGAGCACAAATATCTTACTACGGTGGACACAATGAGGGAAACCGCAATACCGACAGTGCGGCTCACGATGTACTCAGTCCATCGAACCGGTTCTTAAGTTAGGTTTTGGTCCGGCTTTGCAGACGATAGAAAGGATAATGACATCGCGCTACGCTCTTGCTTGAATGCGCGCATGCGATGATAGCGAAGCGAGAGCAAAGCGTTAACGGCGGAATGTTAACGATGGAATGTTAATGATGGAACGTTAACGATGGAACGTTAACAGCGGAACATTAACGATGGAACGTTAACATCGAAACGTTAACGATGAAGGTGAAGCGTTAACAGAACACTTATGAGATTACAAGGTGGCGACCATCGGTTGAAAGATAGGGCAGCATGGTCATGACATGGCTCATGTTTGATTTGTGATCTGTGGGGTACACATGTCGTGACGCAACGACAAATTGGACCAAAGATTAAGTCCGGGTTTGAGCGAAACGATTCAAGGATGGATACACTTGACATAGGGTAGGATTGTAGGGTTGGCTCTGTGATTAGAGGTTACCAAGGATGGCGAACCGAAACGCGCACCGATACAAAAGACTAGGCCAAAAGACGACGGGTAGATTCTAGAACGTGGCTTTGACGGCAACCGGAGACCAAATGAACTTCGCCGATGGGCAAAATAGTGAATGACGACCCACCGGACAGGACAACACGGCCGAAGCGAACTAAATTGGGTGGCGGCAAAAGACTGCGAGCGGCGGCGGCAAAAGGCGGCGGCCGACGAATAAAAAAAATTTCGGTAGATCCAACAGCAAAGGGGAAGTGTCCATCGCGTAGAACGGGACAAGATGAACTCAACAGTATAGGCGGATTTGGCGGCAATCCACCGGATTGATCATAAACTGCTGATGAACGGCTCCCAAAGCTAATAGATGAACGATCATAACTATTAAGGTACTGCATGAAACCTAACCAAATTTTACAGAGAGCTATCTGGGATCATTTGGCACAATATGATTTGAACAGATCTGAGTTTTACTTTCTGGATCAACGGGGAACGCGCGATGAAGTTTTCTGCCGTTGGAATGCAGTCTGATCGGGGAAGATTGATTTTTCTGCATAAATTCCATAGGCAAAACCTTGAGTTAGGATGAGCACCACATAGAGGACATCAATAGGAGTCTACAGTAAAAATTTCACAGTCAAACTCGCAAAAACAACGGAGAACGGGCAGAAACAAGATTTGAGATTGGAACCGCCATAACTTTTGATTCCGTGGATGAAACTGCATAAAATTTGGAGGAGAGACATATGGTACCATGGGGCATGAGGTGACGTAGTTGGATTGTAGAAAACTCACCCAGTCGGCGAGGAACACGATGCCAAAACCGGCCAATGAGAGGGGCGCCCGGGAGAGCTCGTCGATATTGTAGGAGAAAAGGGTTGCCGGCGGTGCTCTGTTTGGAATCTTCCAACACAGTTTTACAGGCGTGTTGCAACCATCATGGGGGTGCTCCACAAAAAATTTGAGGATGAATGGAGTTCGGGAGCGCCCGGTAGAGCTCGCCGAAGTTCTCACTAGAGTTGGGAAAGAAGGCTTGCCGAGGGAGCTCTGTTGCGATTCTGATGCTAATATTTGAGTATGATGTGGGAAATGAGGAGAGACATCTAGGGTTCAATTCTCAGCTACAAAGGAGTAATGGATCAACGGAAAAAGCTCGCCGGAGTTGGGAAAGAAATCAGTGGCTGGAGGTGCTCCGGTAGGCATTTGGAAAATCTGATTTTACTGGAGGTAGAGGACAACAAGAGGAAACTTTGGTAAAAATTTTAGATCAAAAGAATATCGGGAGTGACCAGGAGAGCTTACCGAAGTTTTAACCGGAGTTGAAAAGAATGGCTTACGTAGGGAGATCCATATCTTGGATGGGGAAAATTCCAATTGGGTTGTAAACGGAACGCACGTAGAAAGCTATGGTTCAATTTATAGAGCGATCGGACTAGCGGATCATTGGGAAACAATCACCGGAGTTATAACTGAAAATGCTGGAGTTACTGTAACCGTTACTATTTATTTAATCCGAATTACTAAATATCACCAATAAAATCGAAATAAATACCAAACTACCATACAAAAATCCAGGAAAAATCTGGAACGTGACCCACAGCCTTAGTAACACAAATAAGATATTATTACATAAAATAATAATTTTATTCGTATACAGTAAATACTTTTATATTATTTTTAATATCTTTTTAATTTGAAAAATACTAAAACAACCCCAAAAATTCTAAGAAAATACAAGGAGTTTAATTAGGAAATTTTGAGATCAACTAAAATATTTTGGTACCACCAAATATTTTATTTTATATCAGCATATATTTTTATTTTGTTAAAGCTTTGAAAAGGCTTTAGAAAATATATAATTTGACAAATGTAGGAAATTTCACAGAAATTCCCTTAGTTTTATTTATATTAAATAAGATAGTTTTAGCAAAACTAAATCTTTTATTTTGTCTCCAAACTATATTTTTAACTAATGAGACTTTTGGAAAGGTTTTGAAATCAGGATTTTAACAAATAATGGGAAAATTCACCGACCTGCCAAGGATGGTGTTCTAGGCCGACTTGAAGTCAACGACTTCAAAGTTGATCATCTCGGTCCGGAAGTTGTTGAGGCTCCCGAACGCCACGGGCAAGACGATCTGGCCAAGAGGCTTGATCGAAGTGTTCGGGACAATCCCGAAGAACGGGACGGCTATGCTCTTGATCTTGGACCGAGTAACTTGCATCTCGTCCAGGACTGTTGTTGAAATGAGGTCCAGGGAGCTTCCGCCATCGATGAGAACCCGGCCCACTTTGGCATTGCTGATGGTCGGGCTCACGACCAATGGGAGCTTCTGAGGCTTGGTCATTCCAAGGGGACAATCGTCCTTGGAGAAGGTGATCGACAGCTCGGACCACTTGAGCTACTGCACGGGTGGCTTGCCTTGAGCAATGTGGCAAACCTCCCGCGTCGCCTCCTTTAGATCCCTACGAGACTTGTACGCCGAGGAGCCCCCGATTATGACGGCTATGTGGTTGTGGGGCTCCTGGTACCCCATATCGTCGTCCTCGTCCGCGGGACCTTTGCCCTTACTGCTATCGCCTTTTCTTGGGAGCGTGGGCATGGGACCTTGACCGTTGTAGAACTTCTCTAGGCGGAACGCCCAGGTTCGGCAATTGTGAAGGTCGTGCCCGACCGCTTGATGGAGCGGGCAATAGCGTTCGTCCGAAGGAGCATTTCTTCCTTCGTGACCTTGGTCGCTACGACCACGGTCATCATGGCCTTGGTCGTTGCGCCGCGAAGGTGGCCGACCTCGCCCACGCCCAGGCTGCCGAGCTGGCGGAGCCCGCGGTGGATGAGGCTCGACGGCGGCCACCATGCCCAGGGCATGCGACCTTTTCTTCTTCTTGATCTTCCTCTCCACCGAGCCCTAGTGCTTTTTGCTCGAGGAGCCCTCCAGGCCCGGTTGAGGCGGCAGTTTGCCCTCATCCAGCATCTTTTTCCATTGGACCGCTTCGTCGGCGTTCGCGTAGCGGTTGGCCATACGGAACAGCTTGTTGGCCGAAAGGTCGGGGTGGATCTCCAGGTCTTGCGTGAAGCGAACGTCGCGGACCCCGAATTTGAAGGCCCAGACGACCGCCTCATCCGAGATGTTCGGAATGGAGTTCCTCACCTTGATGAATCTTTGGACGAAATGCTGCAAAGATTCCTTCTCGGTCTGGATCAACCGCTCAAGGTCGTGCTCGTTGCCCGGGCGAGTGTAGCAGCTCTGGAAATTCGCTCGGAGCGCCTCGTAGAGTTGCCCCCACGAGCGGATCGACCCTTCCTTTTGATTAAAGAGCCAGGTCCTGGCGGAGCCGTCAAGGACCGTGGGGAGGTAGTTGGCCATGACCCCCTCATCCCCTCAGCCGCTAGAATGGCGGTGGAGTAGATCGACAAGAACTCGTTTGGGTTCTGTGTTCCGTTGAACCGCTCGATGTGGCCGGGCTTGAATTTGCTCGGCCACGAGACATTGCGGAGGGATGCCGAGAAGGCTCGGCATCCGAACGCTGGGCTATCACGGCGACCCCTCCGGGCACGATGACCATGATGGCCGACGTCTCGATGGTCCCCTACACGCGGGGTGAGACGGGAGAATACATCTCCACGCTAGCACGACAAAGGCAGCCCTGAGATGGAACACTCGGTAAGCTCGTGAGCGGATGGGGCGCGCCCCCGAGCCCGCGATGCCATCCGGGAACCGCTCCGAATGTCCTCACGGTACCGATCTTGCATCCCGTGGCCTTCCCGAGCAGGACATCGGGAGGCACCACGACGGGAGCGAATAGGGGAATGGCGCTTATGTTCCCGGGAAATGCTCCGGGGCCGCTCTCCGCCGGAGGGCCCTGGGAGCCCTATGTCGGCGGCGAGCTTTTATAGATTTTCAGCCACGACCGCCCCCATGGCCACTAGGTCCGCCTGGCCGGAGAAATTTCGGAAGCTGCGCATGACCATTGCCATGGCGCGCAGCCGCTTGGCGCTCTGGGGAGCAGCGGGGGGACGACCTTGGGCGACGGTCGCGCACGTGCTCCGGGGAGTGATGCTCGCTAGATTCTTCACGGGCCGGGCCTCCAGTCCTGGCGTCCGCCCTCCCACTGGCTTGGCAACGGACGGTCGTCAGGGTCTTGCCCGAGGATAACTCCGGACGGTTCTCGTCAGCCTCGCGCTGGTGACGACGTGAAGTCTCTAGGGACTGGACCTCATGAATCTCTTCCCTTCCCACCATATTGATGCTGCGGGAGCACCAGGACCGCGAGGGCGACACGGTGGTGTCACCATGCGCTGCAGTCCCCCGGCTGCACTCAGGACGGTCAGGAATGTCCGGACCATCGCGGAGGCCGCCAGGTTCTTCCTCATCGACGAGGGTATCATGCTGCGAGCGGAGGAAACGCTCTCGCACTGCAGCCACCGGGGAAAGACTCTCGGTTTCGGTGTGGCCTTCCGGATCAGCCACACCGTCGCTTGCGTAGTACATGTCGTCGTCCTTCACATCGTCGAAGACGCAGAGGTCTTGATTGTCTTGAGAATTCGGCATCCTCAGGGATTCTCCGCGAAAGGACTCCGTCGATCCCCACGGACGGCGCCAGCTGTCGACGATTCGGGAACCGGTCCCCCGCTGAGCTTACTTATTGGATGAGGGATCAACATAAGGCCCCTTTTCCGTGGAGGGTATAGCGTCCGAGGGCCTACCGAGCTACGTATTGTGAGGACACAACGGACAAGGGATCCTTTTCATCTGGTTCGGGCCTCTCACAGGGGAGATAACAACCCTACGTCCAGTGATTGCACTAGTTTCCAAAGGTGGATTACAGGGTGCTGCTCGGGGGGCCTGAGAGGTTCTAAGGACAATCCCCCTAGCCACCAGCAACTAACTGATATGCGTGAGGGAAAAGTAAAGAGAAGTCGAACCCCTAAATACTACGTGTGAGGGCGTATTTATAGATGATTACAGTGCTACAACATTTATTACGGAGTGGCACGCCACTGTTTTCGGACGTGGGTGGAACTGTTCCCTTGCTTTTCGCCATACCGCGACGTGGGCACAGTGGGCGCAGATCGTGGCCGGACGGTCCTCCGAGCCGCGGTGCAATTAATGCCACGTCGCCTTCGTGGATCGTGCCTGGCTTTTGGCGACGCCCGAGGCCCTTCCTTCGGACCCGGTCGTCGGTCGCGTACCCCCGAGCAAGCATGCTCGGGGGCGAGCTTGATTGAGGAGGGGATAGCTCCGAAGGTCGGCCTGTCCGTGCACCTTCTTCAGGGACACCGCCTAAGGGTGGGCATGGTCGGCAGCTAACCGTGGTACGATGGTCGTCATAGGAAATATCCAATCCCCGACAATAACCATTATTGAAGATGCCCTAGTACCCGTTCAAACCATCTCGGAATCATGTATCGAATTGGATTTTTGAAATTTTTCTAGTAAAGTGGAAGTGCCACAAGGAAATGTTATATGTAAATACTTTCCACATTTTCTTACGTAAGAAAAATCAAAGGATGTAACTAAAGATTGCTTCACAAATCTAACCAACTTGCTCATTTTGACTATGTTTATACTAATGCAACAATCTGGACTCTGGGTCTGGGCATCCTGTCCTCTAACATTTTGACTATGTTTATACTAATGCAACATCATCCCTTCATAATTCAACGCTGGCAACGTCTTCATAATTCCAACAAGCTTGTTCAGGATCTGGCGTTTGGAGCACATCCGAAAGGAATAATAATTATAAGGAATTGATTTGGTGTCTTTCTTTTCTTTTGTATGCAGTGTTAGTATTTTTCTGTGTTCAAAATGGTTGTACACTACAAATTCCTACAGGAATGGATTCCTACAATTAATTTTCCTATGAAAATGCATAATCCAAAGAGGCCCTACAAACTGTTCATCTAGTTTAACTCAGACTTGGGTGAGGTCAAGAAAATATACGTTACTGTTAATCGCATCCTGCAAATTTTGGTAGTCAAACCAAGCAGTTCGTTAATGTACAGTTTTCCATAATATATTGCAGCACGAGTGTGTGACATGAAACTAATGATGAAGGGAATTAAACAAATATTCAGAGCAAGCATTATTTTTATATTGTCACATAGATATACAGGACGTACAGCGGTACTTAGTTCGCAAGCAATGGTTCACGACTGGCCTTATGCATGGTCGGAGAACAATATTACAGAATATATCGAGCATATGTAAAAGCCATTTAAAAAGTAGTAATGGAGAGGCTGCATTTTGCATGTGGACATAACACAGATAGCCCCCTGGATGCACTGTCTTAACTCTTAGGGCATGTGCAATGGTGCCACTTCAGCTAGCTATAAAGATGCTATCTCAGCATTTTGCTTAGGTGGAAGAGAGAAAATGAGGACAGAGATATAGACCAGCTACTAATGTATAGTAAGGCTATAACTGATTCCAAAACACTTATTATCCATTACATGTGGGCCAATATTTAATTTTATAGACAATGCTATAGCTAATCTATTGAAGAGGTTGTCTATATGCTATCTATAGATGATATGGACATTTCTTATAGCTAGTACCATTGCACATGCCCTTAACAGCAAGGTGGTGATGTATAACCACCTGGATCTGGAAGTCGACCTTGACCTCCAACTCGACCTTCAGAGTGAGATGTGCCGACGCCGTCAAGGTTACCTGGCAAGTCAGTCAAAAATATCCAATAAATGGTGAGTTTGAATTTTAAGAAAATTAATACTATCGACACTAACGAAAGCACGAAAGCTTCGATTTAAAAAGAAAAAGATGACTCCCAAATGTTTGTTTCATGCATCCTCCCTCCCTAGGTGTTGATTTTCTTCCTCTGTTATTTATACAAGATTAAGTGGTTTAAACTCATTGTTGGAATAGACATTTCTTTCAAAGAGGTGGGTTCCAACGTGCCCGGCGGTTGTGTGGATGGCTTGATCCCCAGTCAGTCAGAGTAGGTACAATTCAGGTGTTTAGCAATAAAAAAAAATTTCGTCACATAGGATAGATAAGATATTTATTTTGTAGCATCGAGTTGGTATTGGAATTGGAGGAGAATAACTTGGAGCAGGAGTTGGTATGTCGTCAAGGTTACCTGGCAAGTCAGTCAAAAATATCCAATAAATGGTGAGTTTGAATTTTATGAAAATTAATACTATCAACACTAACGATAGCGTGAATGCTTTGATTAAAAAAAATGACTCCCAAATGTTCGTTTCATGCATCCTCCCTCCCTAGGTGTTGCTTTTCTTCCTCTGTTATTTATACAGGATTAAATGGTCTAAACTCATTGTTGGAACTTGGAATAGACATTTCTTAATTTCTAAGTGGTGGGTTGCAATATCCCCGGCGGTTGTGTGGTCATCGTTTGATCCTCAGTCACTTAGAGCATGTACAATGCATGCAGGTGCTTAGAAATTAAACAAAAATTGATTTTTCTTGTCATATAGGAAAGATAAGTTGCTTATTTTATAGCATTGGATGCTTAAGCAGGCATCGGTGCTCATGTCTATAATTATACCTGATTAATAGATAATATAAAATCTAAAAACCTCACAAAAGAGATGCTTGCATTGGAGGAGGTGCTTGATAACATTATATTCTCTCTCTTTAAACACTCTTGTATAAGCATATTGTACTATACGTGCCCTTAAGGGGAGAGATTTCAGAACTTGCCACCTTTAAAATTCGTTTTTTCGGTATTTAACACCCTGGTCCACTGTCATAGACTCAGATAGACCCACATGTCATACACAGGAGCTGAAAGGCATACGAATTGGGTGTCATTTTCTGAAAATTCACCCTTAAGGGTGACGACACCATAGTTCAAAAGAGAGAGTAACTACATCTAATTACAAAAGAAAGTTATTTTGGACATTGACACATTAAAAATATAACATTGACCACTTATTTTCTAAAATATATTAATTAATCTAATAAAATTATAATATTACAAAAAATTGAACAAATATATATACTATTTTCATGTTTCTAACATAAATACCGCAAAAAATTAATAACCAAGGATAAACAAGCCAATTTTTATCAAAGCGAAATACCAGGAAAATTTGGGTGTGGTTGAACATGGATCAACCAACTTTTTTTCAGTTAGAAGGCGTAATATCTGAAAATACATCTTTGAGGTCACCCGTTCTCTTTTCTTTTTAGGAATTTTTCAGGCAATTTAAATTCAAATGCTCATAACTTTTTCATACAAACTTCAAATTGAATGAAATTGGTTCCTAATTATTCTCTAAAATCATGCTCCTTTTTAATCTACAAAATTATTTGAATTTGGTCTCTAGTTGTAGTTATTTGGCTCTTATTATTGCTTTACGATATTATGCATGTAGACACAGACGTCCCAGAAACCTTACTCGTCGAACGAGAACACACCCCATAATTCAAAGAGCAAGGCAAGCACCACTAGAGATGAGGAAGGAGATGGGCAGAGGAGGAGGGGGGCAATGCTGAAGGCATTGGCGGAGCCAAAGGGGGGGCGTGATGGGGCCTGGCCCCCCCTTTGGCCCATGAAAGGAGCTAGAGTGTATGTGTGTATATATACAGTCACAAGGCCAAACGTCCGACGGCCGACGTCTCGCATTCTCGTCTTCTCACGTGCTGCCAATGAAACATCGAGTCAAAGACCAAACCAACGTCTCGCCTTCGGCCTTCTCCCATTCGTTCTCCATGCTGCGCGACTAGATTATTCAGTTTGCTGTTCTCCAATTCTCTCGGATGATTTGCGACTAGATTATTCTAGCGAAATAGTCTAATCGATCGGGCGGTTTACTGACGATGTGCGTGGTGCGCTGAGCGTTTGTCCCTTCCCTTGAGATGTTATCTAGTTTTCTCCATGTTAAATCGCATTTTCACGAGCATATGTATATGTCATATATCCATGAACGATTCGTGCCTTTTGCTAATTATTGATTGATTAATTATTAGTTTAATTACGGCGACAAGTTGTACAGATCATGTGATTGTGAATTTGTGATTGGTCTCTGAATTGCTAGGGCGTCCAATTTTTACGGACATTTTGGTCTTTGATACTGATACTATTCGTCTAATCCACGAGGCGTTATAGTACTATGTGCTAAGTGCTAACAATAAGCATTAGGCGGTGACGCCGGAGACACCATCGCGCTTGCTCGTCTGCCGCCACTTCATTCTTAGGCCCTCCTTTAGAAATTTAAAGCCGCCATTTTGAAGGTGGAGGTGGGTAACTCACAGCACCATCTTTGGGCATTTGAATAGGGATGGCAATGGGTCCGGGTACCTCCGGGTCCAGCCTCCGTGGATCCAGACCTGAGACCCGAAGTTTGGACCCGAACCCGGACCCGAAGTTAGTCACGGATCCAAACTCGGACCCGGACCCGATGGGTACCTGGACCCGAACGGGTACCCGGACCCGTTACCAGTTAGCTAGCCCAATTGATTGCGAAGGTACACGCGCAAACACGTTAATCCATCCATCCGTAGGATTCTGATTGTTTCAGATGAGGATTCCTATTGGCATTAGAAAAGAATGTGCCTTTGGTTTGTAAACAATGGTGGTTCGCATCTTCCCAAAGCCTAGGATAGCATTAGATTTCTTTTGCGCAACCGAGGATTGAACCAGATCTTTTCTTTGCTTTTACGATGTGGTATACAACTAGTAAATCCGAAACTAGTCATCGCTTCGCTGGGTCGCTACGCTCGTCCTGTCCTCTACTCTAGCGCAAGGTCTGAATCGCTTTAGTTGGCGCTAAATATCCATTGGGTGGGTATTTAAACGGGTCCGGATCTGAGTACCCACGGGTCTAAAATGAGACCCGGACCCAGACCCGAAATAATATAACCATGGGTCCAAATTTGGACCCGGACCCGGACCCAGACCTGTCGGGTTGGGTACCTGCGGGTACCCGGACCCACGGGTATTTTTGCCATCCCTACATTTGAAGCAGAGGGTGGAGATGGGTTTATATATGTATATATGCATATATATATATATATGTATATATATATGTATATGTATATATGCATATGTACGTATGTATGTATGTATGTATGTATGTATGTATGTGTAGAGTGAGGGTAGGGATCTGGATGATTTTATCTAGATCCAATGGCTAAGAAAATTGCAGGCAATTGTGCAATAGACGTCCCCATATGCAATAGTTTGTCTTCAGAAGGATTTCTTTGGTTTACTTCGTAATTTTTTTTTACCTTTTTATGTCCCATGTTTGAAATAATAGAGTTGAAATACTTATTCGTGGACTAATTGCAAACTTAACTCATGCAGGTATGTTTTTAAATTGTAGGAATGTTTTTTCAATTTATCCTTTTTTCTAGAAGAAAATTAAAGTAGAGACTGACTGACAGAGCACAGACTGTAGCATCGTTTGCTATGCTTCCCTACAATACTTGGATATTGATATAAAGTATGAATATTCTTGGGTCACAGAAGATTGTATGGGCTCACCGTGATCAGTTTGGCCTTGCGTGGTGGCAGTGTCGGGAATAGCCGGAGGATGATTTCCTGCAGGATGGCTGCCTGAAACTGCAGGGTGATTTGCACCGAAAGCGTTGCTAAGAAGCGCCAGACAGAGCAACGCGGAGAGGATGGTTGGCGTCCGAGAACCAACTGCTTCCATGGCAGGCTAGCTAGCTTTTGGTTAAGAGGATTACAAACGCCAGAAGCTAGTGTGTCTGTGTTTGTGCTCAGGCCACCCTCGTATGTTATATATAGCACGGGAGAAACTTCTTACTGTCGCATGGGGACCCCACGTGCTTAGCCCCTCTTCATCGAGTGGGGACGATCGATCCTCCTCGGCCAAGAAATGCAAATCTATGTATCACAAATAATACAACTTTGTTTCCAAATGAGAAAAACTAACGGACACTATACCGTTCAAGTATATCCTAACAGGATATATAGGATCGAACCACATAAAAACCATATCACACTTTCAGTCCGTTCATTACCACTCCTTATCCATCTACTACGGCTGCTCCTTATCCACTCGTCTAGCACCACCATGGTGAGCGCTCGTGCAACCGCTGGTGAGTCCGTATGGATTTTGCTCTTGTTTGATTTTTTGATGAAACTTCTTAAAACTTTTGGTTAAAACTTGAAACTTATTCAAACATGTTGAAATTTAAATTTTTTTATTGCAATCTGTTGAAACAACTTGAAACTTTCGGTTGAAATTTGTTGAAATGCTCTCAATGAATCTTGTTGAAACTTGAGTTTCAAAATCTAAAATTTGTTGAATTTTTGGATTGAAACTTACTTGATTTATTCTAAATACTTCTAGAAATACGTGAAACTCGCTAAAACCTGAAACTTTCAAGCGTTGTCATGGTCATGGAACTTCTTGGAATGCCATGAAACCTGCTGTTTTATAAGCACATTTCAGAGCACATATATTCTCAGGTTTCATATGCTAAATTAATCCCAAATGTTTGATGCTCCACGAAACTCATCTGAAACTTCTTGAAACTTGATGACTGACGTCTTCCATTCGAAACTTGAATGAAACTTACGATTTTTCCCGTGAAATTGGTTGAAACTCTCTAAACTTTTGAAGTTTATCTTTTGAAACTCAATTGAAATTCTTCTGAAACTCATTTTTAATAAAGTTTTAGGTTTGAAACTAGACGAAACTTATAGTTTCATATTTAAAACCCATCAAAATTTATTGAAACACACAGAAACCATATGGAAATTCATTTGAAACTCTTGTGAAACCTGAGAATGTGCTCTGAAACTTTGAAGTATATATTTTGAAACTTGGTCAAAATTCTTTTGAAACTTATTTTTAATCGAATTTCAGATATGAAACCGGATGAAACTTTAGTCTCATATTTGGAACATATTCAAATTTGTTGAAACGCACTGGAATCTTACAATACCCATTTGAAACTTGCTGAAACCTGCAAAATAGTGCTGCAATCCATTGAAACTAAATGAAACTTGCCTATACCGTTGAAAACAATTACAATGGTATACAATTGGCTAGCTGCTCCCTTCGTTCGTCTTCTGGAAAACACAAAAATACTGCATAAAAGAGGCGAGAACGTAATTAATAAAGACCACGGAGTACACCCAATATCTCACACTCATTTGAAAGGAACTCTCAGTTGTCGCCTCTAGACCCCTGGAAAAACAAAAGAAAATATCCAAGATCACTAGTGAAAAAAGTCGTCTAGAAAAATGGCGATAAGGAATTAAACACGGTGCTTCGTGTTTGTCAGGAAAGAAAGATACAAAATGTCCGTAGAATAGCATGCTTGCACTATCAAAAATCCAAATGTACCATTATTCTATACCGTGTCACCAACGTTCAAGAAATACAACTCTGTACTATATAATAGAATTTTTTAAAATAATATTAAAAATGCAAAAATTACAGAAATAATATGTCAGATTTAAAATTTTCAAATCTACTTCCCCGTCACCATTTGAAAATATGACAGACTCTCTATCACCATTTCAAATGGCGATATACTCTCTGCCACCATTTCAAATGACAACAGAGGCCATCGCCAAATCTCTGCCGCCATTTCAAATGGCGGCAGAGAAGTACACACTACTACAGCGAGGTTTATATCGACGCCTTACGATCACAGAGCGGTTATGGACTCAAACCGTCGGTGAGGATATCCTGACGGTTTTATATTACGGTAAATGCGTGATGCAAGAAATATCACAGACGGTTTCTAAATACAACCGTCTGTGATGGCTACAGTTCTCATTACAGACGGTTTCGAAGTAAAACCGTCTGTGATTTCACAGACGGTTATATAATACAGCCGTCTGTAATATTACAGTAGTCATTACACAGACGGCTGTAATATAAATCCGTCTGTGATAAAACCGTCTCAGCCCGTAAAAACAGAGCCTCGATCCATCCACTTCGTTTATAGGGTTTCGGTTTCAGTCCTAAGTGGCGGCTGTGGAAGTGAGGCGATTTTTTGAAAGAAAGACATTGATTTCGAAGGGTGATATTAGATTCATTTGATTTTGGTGATCTAAGGTTAGTAATGAGTTCTCTAATTGCATGCATCAATTCAATATCAAGGTTGGTTAGGAGAAATTACTTTAAAGATTGTTTGATTAGATCTAGCTTAATTGTAGCTGGATCCATATGTTGTTTGTGATATTTGGTTAGTAATGTGTTTTAATTGCATTATATTCAACATCTATCTTGATAAGGAAGGAATTTGATGATTTTTGTAGATCTAGCTTGTAGAACCATGTGTTGGTTGTTTGATCTATAAGGTTAGCTAGTAATGGTTCTATTTGCATAATATAATATTCGATCATGATGTAGCTAGCTAGCTTGTTAAGGATAGAATTTAAAGATTGTTTATATCTAGCTTATATATAGATCAATTCAGGTCTTTTGGTGATCTAAGGTTAGTAATGGGTTCTAATTTCATTATTATATTGAAGATTAATTTGAATTGTGTTAATTATTTCTTTGTGATGTAATTAAGGTATGTAATTGCATAATTAGTTTAAGAATGTGTGCATCGCACTACACAGTGCACATAATATTTAACACTAAGTGTTACATGTGTAGCGTAGATGGATCGAAGTTGGATGTCTGTTGAGAACCGTCACGAGTGTTGAGTACCTTAATGGCGTCTCCACTTTCAAAAGAGCTGCGAGAGGAGGATATGTTTAATAAGGGGTGCAATTCATGTCATGTCCGGTGCATTGATTGCGAAAATCTGAAGATGTTTGAAACTTCAGTATGATCGAAGCTAACTTGATTCAAAGGGGTTTCAAAAGGGCTATACATGTTGGACCGGTCATGGCGAAGAGCATAATATCTGAGAAGCGGCAAATCTTTATTAATATCGTCGACGAAGTCAATGATATGTCGATGATCATATCGATTGTGCTTCCGATGAGGACAAAGTTGCACGATGACAATTTGGATGAGATGCTATGCGATCTGAAGAAACCTTGATGACAGGGAATATGGAAAGTTCGAGGATTAATGGAGGACTCGGAGAAACCTTTGTTCGCAGGGTGCAAGTTAAAATACACAAGGTTATCATCCGTCTTGAACTACTCAAATTGAAGGCAAGCAACGGTTGGTCCGACAAGAGTTTCACAATTTATTCGTCTATTGGCGGACATGCTTCGAGAGGGAAGCGAGTTGCCGACAACCACCTACAAAGCCAAGAAGGTTCTTTGTCCCTTGGGAATGGAAGTATAAAGAATACATGCATGTCCAAACGATGTATCTGTCTGCAAAGAGTACACAAACTTGCATATATGTCCGTGTGCAATGCATCCCAGACAAGCGTAAGAGTCATTCAGATGATGATGGCGAGAGCATTGAGGTGAAAAAAGGTCCTCCTGCTAAGGTGGCATGGTATCTGCCTGTAATTCCCCGTTTGAAGCGTTTGTTTGCGAACCCAAAGGAGGCAAAACTGTTGCGTTGGCACTTTGAGGAGCGTAAGAATGATGGAATGCTAAGGCACCCTGCTGATTCCATCCAATGGAGAAACATCGACAGGAGCTTTCAAGAATTTGGTGCGGATCCGAGAAATATAAGATTTGGATTGAGTCTGAGATGGAATGAATCCTTTCGGTAACATGAGCACAAAGATAGCACTTGGCCCAAATCTCTGTATCTACAACCTTCCTCCTTGGTTGTGTATGAAGCGGAAGTACATTTTGTTGTCTCAGGCTTATCCAAGGACCGAAACAACACAGGAGCGATATTGATGTGTACCTAGCTCCATTGGTGGAAGATCTAAAAACACTTGTGGGTTCTGGGGTACACGTATGGGATGCGTATAAACGAGAGAACTTTACTTTGCATCGCTTGTTGTTACGCACCATAAATGATTACCCCCCTTGCTAACTGTCGGGCGAGTACAAAAGGAACCAAAGCACTGCACTCCTTTGCTAGATGATACCGAGAGTTTATGGCTGAATCACTCCCGCAAAACCATGTACATGCGTCATCGTAGGTTCCTTGGAGGAATCACCCATATCGCAAGATGAAGCAACTTTTCGACGGAAGGAACGAAAATGGTTCAGCTCCAAGGCGTTTGAGCGGAGAGATGTTCATGACATTGTTAAGGATTTGGATGTTGCGTATGGAAAGGGCGTAAATCAAGTACCGTGAAAAGAGCATGTGGAAGAAGAGATCAATATTCGGGACCTACCTTCTTTGGGAGCACCTAGAAGTTCGCCATTTGCATCGATGTCATGCACGAGAGAAGAATGTGCGTGACGGCGTGATTGGTCTCTTACTCAACATTAAGGGTAAAACAAAGGATGGTATCAACGCACGGCTTGACTTGGTCGATATGGGCATAAGACACGAGTTAGCACCGAAAGAGACTAATAAAGGCCGTGCGTACTTGGAACACCTTGTTATACTCTGTCAAAGGCGAAAAGAACTGAACTATGCGATGCTTGCATGGTGTGAAAGTTCCGTCCTGTTACTCCTCCAACATGAAGAGACTTGTTTAGTTGGAAGATTTGAAATTAACCGCATGAAGTCTCATGATTGTCATGTCTTGATGACACAGATGCTCCCTATCGCAATTAGAAGTATTTTGCGGTCAAGGTCAGAGACAATCACTAGGTCTGTGTTATTTCTTTAACACAATCGCTCAGAAGGTCATCGATCCCAAAGGACTAGATGCTCTGCAAGCTGAGGCGGTGATGACTCTATGTAATCTTGAGATGTATTTCCCTCCATCATTTTTCGATATCATGGTCCATCTCATTGTTCACCTTGTGACAGAGATAAAGATATGCGGGCCAGTATTCCTACGTAGCATGTACCCGTTCGAGAGGTACATGGGAATTCTTAAGTCTTACGTACGGAATCGATCTCGTCCGGAGGGTAGCATTGTCAAAGGTTATGCAACAGAAGAGGCCATCAATTTCTGCGTCGATTACATGGCCCAGGTCGAACCGATAGGTGTGCCTCGATCTCGCCATGAGGGGAGGCTCCAGGGTATCGGGACCATCGGAAGGAAAGCAATCACGCCTGATTCGGTTGCGTATGCTCGAGCCCATTTCACGGTTTTGCAACACATGGCTGTAGTGTCCGCCTATATCGTCGAGCACAAGCAATGGCTAAGGCAACAGAATCCAGGACGGCAGGAGTCTTGGATCACGAGACAGCATAACCTTCAGTTCAACAAATGGTTGAAGGAGCGACCTATCATTGGGAGCTCGTCAGATGACACGCTGACATGGTTGGCAAAAGGACCAACTTTTACAGTTGTCACATAGAAAGGATATGACTTAAATGGGTACACATTTTACGAGAGATCAGGATATGAAGAGCACAAACCGAACAGCGGTGTCGCATAGATGCATTCAATAATACCATTTGGGTTGACGAGGAGCTCCTACTATGGGTTCATAGAGGAGATATGGGAGCTCGACTACGTACTTTTCAAGATTCCCCTATTTCGGTGCCGTTGGGTCCACCTCTAGCACATGAAGGTTGACAAGAATGGCATCACTACTGTGGACCTCGAACGTGTCGGATACCAAGATGAACCATTCGTACTCGCTAACCAAGTTGTTCAAGTCTTCTATGTAACCGACCCGTCAAACAAGAAGCGCCACATAGTTCTTCAGGGAAAAAGGAGAATTGTCGGAGTTGAGAATGTAGTAGATGAGGAAGAGTACAATCAATTTGATGAGTTGCCACCTATCGGAAATGACATCCTGGCCCCAGAAGAACAACATGAGGAAGCAAGCTACACACGCGTCGATCATCATGAAGGGCTAATTTTCATACAAAAGAATAAGCATGTGGTGGCGTAGTTATGAGAAGGGCGCATTGTCGTCATGTTTACTAATTTTCATGTGTAATAATATTACATTAATGCTATTGTAAAGATGATCTTTGTAAGTAGCTTGTGAAGCATCTGAATTAATTATGTATATAGGATTGTGATGATCTTTGTAAGTAGCTTGAAGCATCTGGATTGATGGAAAAGAAGCAAGTATAAGAGCAACTATTCATTCCTTAATATCAATATGATTCCAAATACATGATTCAAAGATGGCCATTCAGACATAATTGATGAGAAGAAATAAATTATGTAGACTATGGCAAACAAGAACAGAATCATGTCTACTTTGGCAATATGGAAATAGTTGTATGTGATTGCTCTCAGATTTTAGGGTTTGAATTGAGGATTAGAATCTCCACTTCAACCATAGTATATCTATATTACATTAAAGACAACTTTCCCGAAGATACAACAAAGTGGCAGACAAGAGTTGGTGAACCGAATGCACAAGTGAATGTCGATGAATAAGATATATCACAAACGGTTCTTTAACATAACCGTCAGGATGTTTTTATCACAGACGGTTCTATTATATAACCGTCCGTGATATCTCAACATCACAGACGGTTCTATTATATAATCGTCTGTGATATCTCAACATCACAGACTGTTATGTTATAGAACCGTCTGTGATAATACATCACAGATCGTTATCTTTTAGAACCATCTGTGATGTGCTCTCCTATTTATATCTCCCGCGCGCAGGCCTCATTCACAGTGCACCAAACCCTAACCCTTTGTGACATTTTGTCTCCCGCGGCGGCCTCCCCATCGGCGTATGTGCTTCCTCGGCGGCCTCCCCCTCCCGGCGTCCTCCCCCTCGGCATCCTCCCCGGCATCGACGTGCTCCCATCGTCGTCCTCCCCTCGCAGCCGACGTGCTCCCCTCGGTGACCTCCCCATCGTCGTCCTCCCCGCGAACGTGCTCCCCTCGGTGTCCTCCCCTCGGTGACCTCCCCACGGCCGCTTGACCTCCCTCGCAGCGGCGTGCTCCCCATCGTCGTGCTCGGCCTCTCTTCCGCAGCGGTCGGTCTTTGTTACGGTGTAAGTGTGTCTGCGCATCTTTCTTTCTTTTCGTTGGTATGGGTGATTGGTATTGCTCTATGAGTATCGATGAACCGATCGAGTATTTCTAGGGACTAGCCATCGAGCTAGAGGCCGTTTCTCGATCTGGAGGCTCGATTTTTTCTACTCTTTGCTTTCGATGATGATTCAATTAAATGAGGCTATATTGATCTGCTAGTTAGTGAGTTCATACGTGATTCAAAGACTTTGTTTAGATCATTGTGTCTAGAATTCAACTTGGTGGTGTTCTTCTTTGTATATGTGATATGCTATCCTGTCTGTGATTCAGCTCGTATACTTGCACTTATTTCTGCTTGTGTGTTGGGTGGATGTCCTAGTTTTAGGGGAGGTGCTGCCGAAATTTTTATTAAGTTCGGCAACCTCCTAGTTCGCTTGTCCTGCTGTTCAGTAGCTTTTCATAGTCCATAGTTGAGTTCTAGTGAGTCAATTTTTTAACCAGTGCTGAATTGTGTAGATTCACTAATCTCAGATTTGTATACCCTGTGATATATTGTTGAAATTGATGTTGGAGGGTTCTTTAAGAGCAACCCATCAATTTAGATAATCTGAGAGCAAAGTTGCTTATAAGCTAGTCCTTTGTGTTATCTTGTTTATGTCATACCTCTTGTGTGTGAATTATGTATTCTCATATATATGCTTAAGAGGAATAATAAACAAAGTCTTGCTCTTATACTCGCACTTATTTCTACTTGTCTGCTGTGTGGATGTCCTAGTTTTAGGGGAGGTGCTGCTGAAATTTTTATTAAGTTCGGTAACCTCCTAGTTCGCTTCTTTTGCTAAAAGGCTAATAACAAGCCATTTAGGCTAGTTCTTTTAAAAGGCTAATAACAAGCCATGGTATCCACAAACTTATTCACTCTAATTTGATTTTATTTGTTCTTCTCTTTTAGTTCGCCTGAAACTATTTTAACTTATAAAGAAGATGTCGTCCTCTAATCCATCGTCTGAAGGACATGATGTGCCCTCAAAAGAAGAATCGACCCGCGCTGCAAGAGGACCAAACAAAAGGCCAACAGACCGATATACCATTACAGAGATCGATCCAAAGGATGGGGCCCCTAGAAAGCCAAAAAAGGCAGCGAATGCATTTCGGAGTATGTGCGGGATAGTAGCACGGGAACGGGTTCCGATCACGCTATCTTCCTGGAGGTTGCTGACTATTGAGGCTCACGATGCCTTGCTGACGGAAATTGGTGCATCGTTCAACATTCCAGAAGAATCCGTTCCCCTAGTGCGACGGTATGCACTGCTAGCGGCAGGAAAGGCATGGAAGACCTTCAAGCATACGCTTTTCGTAGACTACGTCAAGAAGGATATAGATCCATACTCTAAGTATGGGTTCATTGATGCGGACACGTGGCGGCGTTTTGTTGAGATGAAGACGACAGATGAATTCGTGCGTCAAAGTGAAGCAAATAAGGCCTTACAGGCAAGGAACACTCACCCCCACAGACTCGGCACTGCTGGCTACGCGGGGAAGAGAGCGCAATGGGACAGGGAGGACGAGGAGGGTATCGCGCCATTTGCATCGATCACAGATCAACGTGCCAGAGACTGGCTAAGAGCGAGGTCAGCTGCCACGTCCTCCGCAACCGTCTCCTTTGTAAACCCCGCGGACGAGGAAGTTTGCCAACGCCTGGTAATATATAAATCGAATTACCAATTTTACGTAATTAGTCCATGAATTCATAAGTGAAATAACTTGTCCGGATCTTGCAGGTAGCGTTGAGTACACAATCAGGCGATGGCTCTTTTTTCCCAGACAAGGAGAAAGATGCACTGTCCATGGCCTTGGGAAACAAGGAACACCCTGGTCGTACAAGAGGCAAAGGGGTTTTTGTTCCATGGAAAACTGGATTCCCAGCGACTTCCACATATCTTGAAATAAGAAGAGAACTAGAGCGGCCGCGAGTCAAATCTTATAAAGGATTTGGAGGACAAGTTGAGAGGAGAGTTGAGAGAAGAGTTGAGGGGAGAACTAAGAGAAGAATTTTATGAAAGGATAAGAATCCTTGAGGAAAGGCTGACCAATCAAGAAAGAAATATTGTACAAGCCCGGGCGTATGTCATAAGTCAGCCCCATCGCCTGTAAGAGCGGTTGTGCATCCGTTCCTCCAAGTGACATAGATGAACATAGCGGGACTTATCTGTATGTGACATTAAGGAGGCTACACGGTGCAATCTCCAAGTGAGAATTAACAATGGCACCGTTCCTCGGCGGCCGCTTGGGGCATGGCGTATCCATCCACTAAGGGGACCATGGTGCAGGTACCATGATAGCGCCGAGTTTCACCAAGGTCAATGTGGACGGGGTGTTTGATAGTTTCAAGATTGTCGATCTCTGAAGCCGTAAGCAGCGAGATCGTAAAATCGGGGATGCCATTGGCACATTCATCCAATGGCCTAGCAGCGACATCTCCCTGGTCGTCCCTTCTATCATGCAACAACCGCGACGATCGGATTCGCCTATTGTATCGTCGATCAGTTGGCTACCAAATCAGCAGTCGTAGAGCAGACTCCACTTGATGTACATAATGTTGACCTCTTTCCTGCCCATTCCTCTCCGTGAAGGGTTCATACAAAACAAAGAAAGGCAAGGGCAAGCGAGAAGAAAGAAAGGCAACAACAAGTCGACTATCCATCTGCTGAGTTGGCTAAAAAATACAAGCTAGGAGAGCCGTTACTAACGAAAGGCAGCGTAACTTCACTTAGTATACCTTGCCAACAATTGCATAATTGGTACACCCAACAAGCTGGAAAGCTAGAGCGTGAACGTACAACAAGTATCAGCGTTATGTTCAAGTATGAACATCTATTCAACGACTTCGTGAGGGGGCTTCTTCACGGTCGATTTTACGGACTTGTTCCATCTCTACAACCTCGGCGCCTCGACGGCCGCACTCATAAGATGTTGGACCTTGTAAGTGTGTGCTATCACGGTCTACATTAGTCTAATAGTGATAAATGTCCTCCAATATATATATAATTCGCCTTTGTATATATAGATACATGATACTTCAAGCGACACGGAAGAAACTATCGATCGGTTTCCTTGACCCACATATAGTCTCAAAGCAAACAATGGATGAGGATATAAACATGGTCGAGAAATACGTGATAGAGTCATTGCTAGCACAAAAAGATAAAGAATTCATACTTATACCCCATAACCCAGGGTAAGTGCTACCACATGCTATACTTTGTCCGCATCTTGTGCACACAACTCTGTTTAGTTCATTGTCCATTGTGATATACATGTGTAGGTTTCATTTGGGTTCTAATTGTAATTGAACCGACCACAAACCGGTTAAGTACCTTAATTCGGACGTGGCGAAACCACAACTTGGTACCTATCGCAAAATTACTCAGCAGGTAATCACGTTTCCTCCGTACATAATGTACATGGTCGGGTAAGTTGTTCCAGGTTTATATTGCTATTGGAATGGCTTAGGCTAACCTTTTGCAATCTTGTAGAGCGTTCAAAAGCGTGAAGGATTGGACTAAACTACAGCATGATTTCAACTTTTCGGTATCCGCTATACACAATAATCCTATATCAAACCCCGTAATAGTGACTCTAGAACTAACCGTAGGTTTTATTTGCGATGCCACCAAGAAGGTCAGGAAATAACCTATGTGGATTTTATGTTTGCTACAACATGCAAACCATCGTCGATACAAAAAATAGCAGTACGGTTAAAGCTGCGTTGACTGAGAACCATTTGAGCAACATTAGAGGGAGAGTTTGTTTCTTCCTGCTCACCGAAGTAATACATAAAAAAGGCGCGTTCCACGCAGGCTGATAACTTCTGGAGTTGTACAATTGTCAAATGGTATTCATTAATTCAGAAAATATGTCAAAAACTTGCGGTTATTCTTGTTTGTATGATTCATTGTACTGTCACATGATATTATCCATAATACATATTTGCTCATCTTGAATGCAACAACTTAATTAACAGTGTCTTGCTTGTTGGAACTACATGTTTTCCTACACCCTCGTGAGAACCTCCATTATTTATGGATTGTAGTTTGAAATTTCCATCTACTTAGATATTCTGCATCAATATTTACGAGACCACGACCCGTTATAGATTTTGTAATTGAACATCTACACTTCCTATATGCATTGTGGTAACAGTTTGTCCGTCGAGATAGACTTAAAATATAAACATTTGTAGCGCTTTTATCCTTCTTATGATAATGTTGATGGAACTCGACTAATAAATCAACCAAGACCATACGCAGACATGGCGGTGGCGGCAACAACATAGGATGTTGATCGATCGACACACTAGATGTGTGATTTGCTTCATGCCATCTGAAGTGGCCTTATGCGACATCACCGTTGTGCCACGGTCGCAGAATGCGGACGACATGCTCGACGTGGCGTCACCGTCGTGCCACGGTGGGAGAACATGGTACTTTGAAAAAATTATAGATGTACTTCGTAGATTACTCTAGGTAGGGTAATTAAAGATTGAACAAATGTGATTGCAAGTCGGGTGTTCCATTACTCTAGGTAGGGTAATTAAAGATTGAACAAATGTGATTGCAAGTCGGGTGTTCCATGTCCATGGAACACCCGACTTGCAATCACATTTGTTCAATCTTTAATTACCCTACCTAGAGTAATCTACGGCACATCTACAATTTTTCAAAGTACCATGTTCTCCCACCGTGGCACGACGGTGACAACTGCGTCGAGCATGTCGTCCGGTATTTCTGCACTTGCACGTGACGGTGACGTGCATAAAAGGCCACTTCAGATGGCATGAAGCAAATCACACATTCTAGTGTGTCGAGATCGATCAAGCATCCTATGGTTGCCGTCACCTCGCCATCTTTGCGTCATGGTCTTGAATTGATTTATTAGTCGAGTTCCATCAACATTATCATAAGAAGGAGAAAAAGCGCTACAAATATTTATACTTTAAGTCTATCCCGACGACAAACTGTTGCCACAATGTATATAGGAAGTGTAGATGTTCAATTACAAAATCTATAACTAGTTGTGCCTTATAAATATCGTTGTAGAAATATTGATGGAAATTTGAACAACACCATAAATAATGGAGGTTCTCTCTGAAATTGTGGGAAAAAGGTCATCACAGACGGTTCTTATTTATAACCGTGCGTGATAAGTTAGTATCACGCGAGCGGTTATGATTTGAAAGCTATGCAGTGATATTTAATTATCACGAGCGGTTCTATATCAAAACCGCTGCATGATAATTAAATATCACCGACGGTTTATTAATAGAACCGCTCATGATATATATTTTCTCGAGCGGATGGAAAACCGTCTCGATGATCTCCTTCATCACAGACTTATTATTACTGACGGTTCACAAAACTATCTCTGATGACGTTTACGAACCGTCTGTGATGATGATTTCTGTAGTAGTGGCATATGTTATTTTTGGAAATGGCATGGTTTTCTAATTCCTTTTTAAAATAGAGTAGCGACCAAAATTTGCAGGTTAAAATGATAGCAGGAAAAAATATGCGGCAAAATATTTTTTTAATAACACAAGTGTAAATTTTACATTTGAATTTTGTTTGTAATGACCAATGAATGGTATGAAAAATGGTTTAGTGAAAAATGAGAAAGCTAGTGACACTCACTCGCAAAATTAACAAAATGACAAATATATGAAACACTTACAAATGAGTTACATGTAATGTATGCCGTATATCGGTCAATACAAATGGTGGCACTGACGGAGAATGGAAGTTTTAATGTATTCGGCCTGTTTTTTCGTTTTTAAGTAGAAAATAGAAAATAACAAGGCGGAGATATATTAGTTAGGAAAATTTTGAAGAAGTAATGTTTAATGGCTCGTACGAAAAAGAAGATGACATAGCATGTTGTACAAAATGACTAGAGAAAACATACGTATAAATATTAGGGTACATAGCATGACATAGATATAGTAGGATACATAGTACGACATCGTGGACATAACATGACATAGAAAATGATGAAAGAGACAAGGCGCGATGATATGGACAAACCATGAACGGAAACTACTGCTAAGGTACATGTGTGCCCTTTGGAAATGGAAAAAAGTCGTACTTATTATCGTAGACCCTGTGTGAAAGGATCCATTGATGCCTTCGTCATTGATTGTGCAAGATGTAGGGCTTTGGCCTTCTTCCAATTAGGCCATACACATCAACCCAATAATAGTCTTCTGGGCGATCTTCGGCTCCTCACACTTGCATCTGTTCTGCTCATCAGCTATCTCCTTCATCTTCTTGCGATGTGCCTAAAGCTCATCTTGTGCCTTCCAGAAGTGCATATCATCATCCCGGTAGCACAATCACTTTGGTTTGTCTTCCGTGGTCTTAGGCTCAGGCTTCCAACGTTGGAATTGCTCGGAGGCAACTACGAAGTGCAGGTACTCTTTGTGTTCCAAGTACTCCCTATCGTACTTGTCTAGCGCATTGATCCATTGGAAAAAATTAGCAACTATCTTCTCCCTGGTGTCATGCATGAATGAAGTTAGAAGTCTGAAAGATGCATCATAAAATATACAAGCATGTCATTAACTTACATGTAGTTCACAGTGGCATGTGTAGTATGCCTAGGCAGCGCTGTCGGGATGTCTGAACTGCTTTATCCTCATCGGAGCATTGCAATCGTAGTTTGGGTAGGGAAACTCCAGTGGCACAGGTGCATCCTTGTGAGAAACATTTGAGTAGCTTTTCCCCTTCTTGGCAAGTCACTTGCACCTATGAAGAACCACTGCGTAGTCAGCCATCGTGAACCGCTGGTAAAGGGAGCTGTGGTGCTAGTAGGGACATGGTGTTCGGTATGGGGGTTAAGTCGGCGTAGTGTGGATTGTATGTGCTGGACATGGTGCCATATTTATATTAAGCTTTCGGTGATAGCGTGTTGTCCAAGTGGCTAGAGAAAGCTACTGCTCGCAAGTTGTCTAATCGGCCTATGGGTAGCTCTTTGAGTGCTACTAGGGCCTCCCATGTGCCTAGCATTGCCCTCTTCACTGACTCCGCTGTAAGCCTTGATGTAACCTCGTCCATCTTCTTCTACAGTGCATTAAATTTCCTCTGCTAGTTTTGGTCGCACAGCCTCTCAAAAAGCTTTGTAGCTCAATATTCTTGAACTGCTTGTAGAAGTTAATTAAAACCCATGTGCCATTTGCACCACCTACTTCACAAATCAGGCCAAGGATGTGTCTCATCTGCACCTTAGTACAATGCCCGATCGCCTTCAATAGCTCGGGATGCCGATAATATATGATACACACTCCAGGCCACTGGTGCATGACGCCGGCTTTCACGTTCCTTAGAGACCATAGCCAGTTATCTGTGTTCTCACCCTCCATGAATGCGAGTGCTACATGAAGAACCTGGTTATTACAATCTACTCCTATAGCAGTTAATATCTAGCCTTTGTACTTCCCAGTTAAAAGTATCTCGTCCACGCATAACAACGGACAGCAATATCTAAACGTGTTGATACATGTACTGAAAGTAAAGAATGCCCACTTGAGTACCATCTTCCCAGGGAAGCACTGCGAGGGCTACTGATAAATATCGACATAAGTTCCAGCATTCCTTTTCTTGATCACCTCAAAGCATATCTGGCAAGTTCTGATAGGATTCTTCGAACATACCAAACTGCTTCCATGCCATCTGCTTTGCTCTCCATGCCTTGGTATATCTTATGGTGTACTAGAATTTCTACTCTATTACAAGTATGATGAAACATGGCGTTAAATCTAGGGAGATTTAGAAATTTGCCACTCTTCAATTTCAATCTTCGACGCCATATACAAATCATGCCACTGGAGTGGCATTTTTTGTACATGGCGTCGAATTTTCACGTTGAAGGGTGGCAAATATCGGATTAAACCTTAAATTATTTTTTAAATTCTATGTTGCTCACAATCTCTCCGTACATTGTATTCGTAACAAAACCTAAAGATATGTTTCTATGCAATTGGGTAGACTCCATCAGCACACGTGTGTGGGACGACTATAAAACACTTCCAAACGGTGTCCCACTTAGGCGGATATGCATGAACATGCCATGGGCAACACTGTCACTGCTTTCTGAACCACACACTTATCTTGTAAATCTCACATTCCCTCACCTCATTCCGATCAGACTGCCATGCGAAGTGCTCACCCTCGTTGATCACCAGCCTATTGAACTGACACTCACCCCACTCCACAGGGAAAGACTCTTCATTGTCTTCATCATTACTCAAAGCCTCGTAGTTCTGCCTCTCTACCTCCATCGCTTGCACCAACGATTCAATATGTTCTCTCTCGTGTGCCACATCCACTGGTTCCTACATCTCCGGCATTCGAATATCAACTTCCTCGCCTTGCACTCCCTCCTGACCCGAACTAACATCCTACCTCACTAAGCATTCTTCAGTTTGGCTGCTCTCCCCAACTTCCTTCGGTTTATCACCAACAT
This sequence comes from Guadua angustifolia, assembly GCA_036346375.1. Taxonomy (NCBI): domain Eukaryota; kingdom Viridiplantae; phylum Streptophyta; class Magnoliopsida; order Poales; family Poaceae; genus Guadua; species Guadua angustifolia. The sequence goes on from CM070510.1 coordinate 48,828,068, forward strand.
CCTCTTTCTGCGTCGCATGGCCGGCATGGGCTGTCTGAAATGCTTGCGCCAACAATACTAATGGCCATCCTTTTTTAGTTGCCATTCTTATTATCTCATGGGAATAAAGTGGAAACCATGAACAGGTAAGTGGAGGGTACTACAGCCAAAACCAACACACACCTCACGTGCTTAGCCCCACTTCATCAGCGACGAGGGTGAGCTCCCTCTCTAGGACACGATCAAGGATCTCGTCAGTTATTTTTCGGCAATCTGGAAAGACCCTAGGAGCTATCACACCCACGTCAACAGAGTGGGGTTAGCTCGGATGAGGGCAAGTAAAACAAGGAGCAGAAAGAAACATGAGAATAGTAAGGGCTCGCCATAGTCAAGTCCCTCGTCCTCGGTGGCCTCATCCATTGAAGGGTCGATGTCATCCGTGTCAACTTCCTCCAGCATGTCCTTTGGGTTCCGACGCCTTAGGATATAGGGTGTCGTGTCTTATCTTCTTCCCCAGACTCTCTTGCCTAAGAACCTGAGGTGACTTTACCAGCTTGGCCCGGAACTCGACGACCTCGTCTTCCAGCGACTTGTGCTCTGCTGCCTTAAGTTCTTCTGGCAGTACTCCTCCATCTAGATCTTCAGGTCGCTTGCCTCCATCCCGTCGGCATACTCTAAATGCCAGTTCGGAGGCTCCTTGGCTGACACTGCCGTGTCTTCAAAGGCCGGACAGGTGAGGGCGGTGGCACCGAACGTTTGTCCTTCGCCATGGGAAAGGTTTGGAGAAAGGGCGCAAGGGCGCAAGGGCGCAAGGGCGAAAGGGCTTGAAGGTTGGAAAGCTTTGGAGTTTGATTGCGAAATGTAGAAAAAAGTCTCCTTACTGTTCTCACCGAGTATTAATAGGCGGAGAAGCCGAATGGACAGACAACTGCTCCCGCCCATTTGTGGGCCAACGCACGGCGGCACGGTTTCCAAAACTATCCTATAAAGGCACGGTTTCCAAAAAAATTGTCAGAACCATACCCGTGAGGCTTCGCGAAGAAGGAACCGTTGCGACCTTTCGATTCCGTTCCCAAGCCCCATTTTGGTCGAGCCTAGAGAGAGATGCTCGGCCCCGCTAGAACGTGGTCACTTACGAGCAAGGGTTGCTCGGGTGTCGCAGTAGTGCTTCTCTGCGGGATTCTAACTCCATTCCCGAGCAAGGATTGCTCGGATGTTGCGGTAGTATTTCAATGCAAGATTCTTGTTCCCAAGCGAGGGTCACCCGGATGCTGCGGTAGTGTTTTGCTGTAGGATTTCAGCCTTATGTAGTTTTTCGCCACGAGATCCCAATCCCTCCTGTGAGTCTAAAGGCTCAAGAGGAAGGCCCCTATCAAGTAGTTCTTCCACTTGAGCCTCGGAAGCTAGCTGTCGGGGATTGGATAAATTACCATAAGGACCATCAAGCCCCAGCAGCCCTTCTTCGGCCGACCATGCTTCTCTTTGATGTCGTCTCAAAGGAAGATTCTCGAACGGACCGGCTGCCGACCATACCCATCCGCGAGCATGCGGTTTAGTACTCCGAGCATGGTTGCTCGGGCTAGCGGCCAAGGTCGGCCACGACCAAGAAAGATCTCCGAGCATGCCTCGAAGATCATGCTTGGGTTGTAAAGGCGACGTGGCGGTAGCTGCGTTAACTGCTGCTTCGATTGGACCCATCACATCAAGGCGCCAGCGTGGCGAAGTCAAGGACGATCGCTGCCACCCGAGGACACGTAGGGGCGTGACATTCGGATGTGGTTGTCGTAAACCGCCTATAAATACCTCCTCAGAACACGCCAAGAAGGAGGGACGGAGAGGACGCACACCATCTTAGAGAAGGCATGTACAAGCATAGTAATACCAACACTTTTTTGTAACTGGGCATAGGCAAAGCTAAACCCTGCCAGGCCTTTGTAAGCATCAAGATAACAAGCAAAGAAGCACTGGACGTAGGGCTGTTATCTCGATCGTGAGAGGCCCGAACCAGTATAAAAATCTCCTTGTTCGCCGCCCTCTTTGGTAGCTCGACCTCCTTCCACGACACTCTTCGGACACTGGCCCTCCGCGGGAAAAGGGGCTCGGTTGATCCCTCAATCAATAAGTAAGCTCGGCGAGGGGCCTGTTCCTCAAACGCCGACAGTTCTATATTATTTGGTTCTATTATTTTAGATGAATAAAATGGTTCAACATCTATAAGGAATATTCCTCAAAGTTATATCACACCATCTAGAACAAGATGGTTCTATTCAAACAACCAAACACATAGATGATATTTTTCTTAAATCATCTCATACATGTTCCACTTAATACAAATAACCAAACACACTCTAATTTAAGCAACCTATGTGCCTTACACCCATGCGGTCGAGACAGCCTGTAGTCCAAGTTTTTGAAAGGGGAAGCTACAGTATTTACTATAGTACCTACTAAAGTAATTAATCGGTCCAGTACTTTTGCTACAGTATTCAGAAAAAAAATTTAGACAGCTGCTTTTTATCCTAAGAGTCATGCGGGACTGCTTATCTGCAGTCTCTCAGTAACTGCACTGATCTCTGTGCTTACATGCATATCTCCTGGTGTTGACGCCAAAAACGTGAAGAGGGTTTTTGGTTGCAACACACCAGACGAACACCGGGTTCAAGGGTGCGCGAGCGTGCCAATCGATTTGACCCTGCAATCGATAAGGGGAATAGTTGTAAAATTTAATCAAGCCGATCCTCAAGATGAATCGGCTTAAAAATCAAGAATCAGCCAAAAAGCCGATTAGAAGGGTAAATAGACTAGTCGATCAAGACTAATCCGAGGGTAGAAGGTAGATTGATTCTGAAAAGGCGATGCGCAACAAGACAGAACAAATCAAACCTGAAAAAGCCAATGACGATCAAACAATCGGCGATGCGCAACTTTATTTGGTCGATGTCGACTTACAGAGGAAAGATTACAATGCTAAAAAGACTAAAAACTGTAGAAAGTAAAAGCTGGTAGATGTGTTGATTGTCGTGTCTCCCCTTCAAGCAGCCTTGGTGCGCCTTATATACCCGCCTAGCCGATCCGAGTCCTGATCCAACACGACAACGTAGTCCGAATCGGCTTCGTAGTTTCCTACCCGATCTCTAGTTTCCAATTGTTATCTGCATGCCACATGGGATTTCCATGTGTTTATCCGAACTTCTGCAGATATTCTCGTATCTTATCCAAATTCATGCTTTTCTGCCGATTCTTCTAGAAATTTCCAAAACTGGTGCAAACATATGCCCCCTATTTTTGGAAGATAACTTGTTATCTTTCAAAAATATGCATCGGCTTTTATCGGTTGGTTTCATTGTCCATCGGCTTCGCTCACTACTGATTTAGAGAACCGTGTCGATTCTTTGTTCTATAGAAAAATCTCGGTCTTGGTTTTAATGCCGGTGTCGCCTCAATTCACTTCCGCCTTTTACCTTTTCACCATGCTATATATATGCGGACCCCTCTGTCATTTTCACGCTTTCACTTTACAGAACTCCTGCAATCGACTTTCATTCTTGATCGGCTTCTCGCCCCGTCTTCATTGCACCAACAATCGGTCTTCCTTCTCCCCAATCGGTGAATGGATCCTTCTCGTGTCTCGATCCCGATTCCTGAGAGCAAAGACCAATACTACCTAGGACCAGTAGGAACTTCGATTTGACATTGTAATCAACGAAGAAATCCCTAGACTTCCTTTATCGGCTAAGAATTACAATATAACGGAATGGGGAAAAAGCTTTAGAGCTTGGCCAACAGCACTTAAAGGCTGGAGAACTTGGTTCATCAGAGTATCGGCCCAAAAGAGGTCTGAATGGGAAAACATGGGTATAGCCGAGTGTCTCCCATCGAGTCTCGCAAACCACAAGCCAATGAGCCCTTGGTGGCCACGGCACCGCTATTTTTGGTGGGATACTCTTAATGCTTTCCTTTTCGGACTAGTCCTATCGCCCAACACTTTTAGATGTAGCAAAATTGTGTTGCCTTAGGCCCGATGGTGACCAATTGTCGACTTTAGTGGCAAGCCCCAAGATAAGTTGATCCGGTCCAAGGCGAAGGATGGACAAAGTATATTCACATAATAACAAAGTGAATGGATTGGTATCGGACGAGGAGCATCATTTTTTTTGAACTTGTGGTGGATCGGTTTCTTTTTGTGGCGCATCCTCGGTCCAACACAAGTGTATCGGTGTTAGCGAGCAATCGTGAACGGCCGTCGGCTTGCATTAGGGAAAATTTTTCTTGGAGTTGTTTACCAAATGATGCATGTTATCAGGAGCCGGCTTTTCTCTGGATTTGGTCAGTTTGTAGTTGGTAATGTTGGCGGCCCATTGTGGTTCATTCAATTGTGGCTTTATAGCATGTTTGGCCGATCGTTGATCTCGGAGCACTTGGATGACACAGCCTTTCCCTGTGAAGACTACCCAGAAGGCTCTACTCCCCAATACAGAGCTAGCCGATCACTTGGGGAGAGACTTGTGATGTGTACTAGTGGTGATGTTAAAATTACCCCAGCCGATTTCAAAAAATATCTATCATTTTTCCTGTATCTGGACAACACAACCTTTGGTCAGCAAGATTTTTTCCCTTACAGCAACGTAGCCGATTTTCAATGGCCTTCATTTCTTCACTTGGATGCTGATAGCTCTTCAATGCCAGCATCGACTTTAGATCTATATCGGATCTTCATTTCACCCTGTATTTTCCATGTCGGCTTGAACTCAAGAAATGTAACATTCCAAATAGTCATATGAATTCTATCATCCTTCGGTATATGCCCGTCAACTGGGCTTCGGTCAAGTGATTCCATCTTTGCCGCTCCTCGGTTGTCTCGAGCCTAGAGCTAAGGTAACAAATGGAACAGCTGCAGACTTGATTTTGGAGCTAGCCGATGAGTTTCAAATCCTCAGTTTGCCGCATTTTTCCTTGAATTCTCGCCGAGCAAGCCACTTTTCTGCTTGGTGGACACCTATATCAGAGGCTCTTTACTTGGATCGTGCGCCGTCGGCCATTATAGAAAAGTTCCTTCCTGATTTTCATGAGCCGACGGTAGTACCTAGCAGCAGCAGCTCTAGTGAAGATAGCTCAGATTCTTCCAGCTCGTCGGGTTATACTAACTCATCCGTAGACGTAGAGGTATCGGCTTGTTTCATAAAATTTTATACCTGCAGATTTGTTGTCACTTGTCTTTTAATTACCTAGGTACTCTTACTTTTTGCAGGATGCTGCTGCAGGTGACAAGGCTATTAACCCATCGGCTGGTGGGTCAAAAGGGAAACGCCCCAATCATCCACCTGTCCTGATGGGCTCTGGCACTCTCGGAGTAAACAGTCCTTGTCTATCGGAGCTTGAGAAAGAAAGAAAATCCAGTAAGTTTTTATCTTAGCCGATAAATATTTCCTGTCCATTCTTTTGCTCATCCTTTTGTCTTTCCAGAAAAACCCAAATCCACCAAGGTCCCGGCCAAAAAACATCTAAAGCGCAAGGAACAAAGCGCTGAAAGTTCTCCTCGTCCGTCGGCTTTAAGTGCAGTAAGAGCTAAACTATTCTTTATGCTTACCAAGGGTTATCGACTTTAAGTTTCTAACCTCGTAATATTTCTCTTTTCAGCCGACAGCGTCTATTCAAGCGGCTGGTGTTTTGGCCGAGCTCCAGGGTGCTTCTGCTAGTACCCCGATATTGCCTCCTCCAGCACAGCCCCCTTCTCCTTCGCCTCCTCAGCTGACCATCAAAGAAACCACCCAGGAGGAACCGTCAGACTTTGATGACTTGCTCGGTTTTACCTTGGACGAGCTAGCCGACCCGGAAGGGATCACCCCCGACGACTATGCAGCTGACATCCGTAACATCATCACGGTTTCTCAGAAGGCATCTGCTGCGGTTGTCCAATCGGGCCCGAACATGCAGGACAAGCTAAATCGGCTTTTAACTGCGATTTCTCAGCCGGAGGCGGTTATCTTGGCTGATGCTCAACCGATTCGTGATGCAATGGCCGTTGTCGAAGCCGATCTCCCGCCTGAGGCCCTGAAAGCCATTTTGGATGTTTGTCATATAGATGAGAGGCGGGCGGAAGTTGAAGCTGCAACAGCCAGAGTAGCACAACGAGAGGCTCAAGCAGCCGACCAACGTCGTCTGGATGAGTTGGTGGCAGATGCAAAGGCCAAGAAGAAGAAGTATGACGAAGATTCTTCTACCCTTAAGGCTGCAAAGTCCTCAGCACAAAAATTAGAGTTAACGAAAAAGCGGCTTGAGGAGGAGCTAGCTAAAGTGGAAGAGGAACTTGCAAATAATCTTGTTTTGGTGACTGCTACCTCAACATCTCTGAAAAGCCAGAAGGCCGATATTGGCCTCGCCGTAGCAAAGGTGAAAGAACAATCGGCCAAAGTTGTTCGATGCGTTCAAGACCGCCAAAGCTGACGAAGACATTATATGCGGCGTTACTGAAACATTGGCCAAAGCTGCTGCAGCACTTTCGGCTTTGGGGGCTAGAATCCCTGGCTCAGGCCTGTAATTTTGTAACTTGTTGGTGCTATTCCGAAACGGTGCTTTTGCTTGCTACTTTGTAACCCACTTTAATCGGCTGTTTAACCGATTATTTTTATCTTACTTAATCGGCTGTTTAACCGATTTATTTCCAGATCCTTTGCATAGTATGTCTAATTACGCACCGATCCAAATGCTAGGGTAGTACCGTTTTAGATATTTTCTGTTGATTGCCTTCGGCAATATCAACCCTTCGAGTGTTTCAAGTATATAGGCGTTCCCACTTACAAGCCGATTTATTTTATATAGTCCTTCCCAAGTAGGCGACCATTTACCGAATCGGTTATCTTTAGAACCAATCGGCAATATCGTTTTCCAAACTAAATCGGCTTCGCCAAAGTTCTTCGGTACAACTTTTTTATTATATGCTCTTGCAACTCTTTCTTTATTCCTTTTAAGCCGATTCAAAGTAACCAGTCTTAATTCCGCCAAGTCATCCAAATTGTACAGCATCAATTCCTTGTACTCATCGACCGATAGATTATTCTGCTTTGCCACTCGCATTGATTCAACGTTTATTTCTACGGGCAACACAGCCTCTTGACCATATACCAACTGATACGGTGATAACTTAGTCGACCCATGAAACGCTAGCCGATAAGCCCACAAAGATTCTGATAGTGTAGAATGCCAAGTTCTAGGCTTTTCGTCAATTTTTCTTTTGATTAGTTTGATCAGAGTTTTGTTAGACGACTCGGCTTGTCCGTTAGCCTGAGCGTAGTATGGCGAAGAGTTAAGCAATCTGATGCCCAGACTTTCTACGCAAAGCTTTTAAAGTCGTTAGACATGAACACAGTTCCTTGATCGGTTGTGATAGTTTGAGGAATGCCGAATCGATGGATAATGTGTTCATTAACAAAGCCGATTGCTTCTATACTGGTGACTTTTTTGAGCGGAACGGCTTCGACCCATTTTGAAAAATAGTCTGTAGCTGCAAGGATAAACTTATGGCCTTTGCTTGATGCTGGGAATATTTGGCCGATTACGTCTATCCCCCATCCTCTGAACGGCCATGGTTTAATAATCGGATGTAGAGCCGATGCTGGTGCAAGCTGTACATTCCCAAACTTTTGACAACTTTGGCACCCTTTGTAATACTTGAAGCAATCTTCTAACATCGTCGGCCAAAAGTATCCTGTCCTTCTCAATACCCATTTCATCTTGTAAGCCGATTGATGTGCACCACAAATTCCCTCATGAACCTCGCCCATAACCACTTTTGCTTCTTCATCACCTAGACACCGCAGAAGCAAACCTTCCAGTGTCCGATAATACAGCTCATCTCCCATCAAGACATATTTTAATGCTTTCTGGCGAATTTTGCGTTCAGTGGTTCCAGAGGGGTTCGCCAAGTAAGCTTTTATCTCTGTTCTCCAATCGGTGGTATTGACACACAGCACTGTTTTTTCTATGGAATCCAATATTTCACATCGGCTATCCTCTCTGTAGCCCGATGCTGCTTGGGCCAATGCATTAGCCCTATCATTCAACTCCCGGGGTACATGTTTGATAGAAAATGTAGCGAATGTGTCTATAGCACTGTAGCAATGCTCCAGATATCTATATAACACCTCATCGTTGCATCGGAACTCTCCTTTCACTTGTTGAACAATTAATAATGAGTCGCCAAAGGCCTCTACATCGCTACTCTCGATACCCTCTAATAGTCTAAGTCCCTTGAGCAATGCTTCAGATTCGCTTGGTTATTGGAGCATCGGCTATTAAGTCGATACGCAAATTCCGTGCTGTACCCTTTGGGCGATATCAGTACGATACCAATTCCGCTTCCATCTTGGCAAACTGACCCGTCAAAATATAACTGCCATGGGGCTATTCCGACCATTCCTGTCAAGATATCATGCCCTGTAATGAAATCGGCTATGGCCTGCCCTTTAACAGCTTTAGCCGATTCAAACTGTAGGTCAAACTCGGTCAGAGCATACGTCCATTTCCCAAGTCGTCCCCTCAAGATTGGTGCCGACAACATGTATTTGATAATATCAGTTTTACATACCACTACACAAGTCGATGCTAAAACATAGTGCCTCAGCTTTGTACAAGCGAAATATAGTGCTAAACACAATTTTTCTATCGAAGGGTACCGGTTTCAAAGATCCAAGAGTCGTTACCGAGATAAAATATTACGCGCTCTTTGCCATCGATTTCTGCCTAACACTGACCCGATAGTTTCCTTTTCAGCCGACACGTATAATTTGAAGGGAATCCCCTTCTGTGGTGCGGCCAGGACTGGTGGTGATGCCAAGTATTTTTTGATTTCATCAAAAGCTTTTTGCTGATCGGCTCCCCACACGAACTCCTGATGACCCTTCAACTTTAATAACGGCGTAAAAGCTTGGATTCTACCAGACAGATTCGAGATAAATCGTCGTAAGTAGTTAATTTGGCCGATCAATTTTTGCAATTCATTTTTGCATGTCGGCGGCTCGGTGTTTGCTATATATGGCATTGACCCTTGTCTGGCTAACTTCGATACCTCTCTGATGCACCATGAAACCGAGAAACTGACCAGCCGACACGCCAAATGCGCACTTCAAAGGATTCATCTTTAACCCATGAGCTCTCGTATTTTGAAATACCTTTTCTAAATCGGTTAAGTGTTGCCAGTCCTCCTTAGACTTGACAACCACATCATCGATGTAAATTTCAACGATATGGCCGATTAGATTGTGAAAAATTAAATTCATGGCACGTTGATAAGTGGCACCTGCATTCTTCAAACCGAACGTCATTACTGGCCATTCATATAACCCTAACGCGCCGGGACATCTGAAGGCCGTTTTAGGGACGTCGGCTTCTGCCATGAATATCTGGTTATATCCAGTGTTCCCATCAAGAAAGCTAATGATTTTGTTACCCGAGGCAGCATCGATAAGCATATCGGCTATAGGCATCGGATATTCATCCTTTGGCGTGGCTTTATTCAAATCTCTAAAATCTACACATACCCGAAGCTTACCATTTTTCTTCATGACAGGAACAATGTTGGACACCCACTCGGCGTATCGGCAAGGCCTTATAAACTTGGCTTCCAGCAACCTTTCAATTTCTTCTTTTATTACATTATCTGACTCTGGATTAAAACGACGAGGAGGTTGCTTATATGGCCGATATCCCGGCTTAATAGGCAGCCGATGTTCAACTAGTTGTCGGCTTAACCCAGGCATCTCATAGTATTCCCAAGCAAAACAATCCCTGTATTTTCTAAGCATTTCGACCAACTTATTTCTATATTCTAGGCCTAAACTTGCGCTTATAAAAGTTGGTCTCTTTCTATCACCTTCTCCTATGTCAATTTCTTCAAGCATATCGGCTGAAGTAAAACCTTGCCCCAGCTTTTCGCTTTGGAAATCTTCAATAGCTTCACAGGAATTTATTTCATGCCGATAGCTCCTTGCTCTGTCTTGTAAAAGTTGGATCATTTTTGACCCCATCTTCTCAAGATTTCGGCCGCCCGATCAAAGGTGCTGATGCGACAGCGATCGGCGTAAAGCTGTCTTCCCAATACTGATGAAATCACAATCGTCCAGTGCCTTACCTGATATGCATTCTGCTTCATCATGTGGCCAATTTGCATCGGAGCTGGCCATAGCAATGTGAGCCGATGTATCGGCTGAGACGATTTCGACTTCATCTCTGTTCCACTGGATAAGTAATTGGTGCATGGTCGAGGGTATACAGCAGTTGGCGTGTATCCAATCCCGCCCTAGGAGCACACTGTAGTTCCCTTTTGCTTCAACCACAAAGAACGCGGTCGGCAAGGTTTTATTGCCGACGGTCAGTTCAGTTACCATCACTCCTTTGGCTTCAGTGGGGTCACCCGTGAAGTCATTTAATACCATGTTTGTTTTGATCAAGTCTTCATCGGTCTTCCCCAACTTTCTGCAGGTACTGAGTGGCATCAAGTTCACAGTAGCCCCTCCATCCACAAGCATCCTTGATATCGGCTTACCGTTGATAAAGCCTTTTAAATACAACGGCTTTAAGTGCCGATGGGGGTCTTGTGGTTTTTCAAACACGGCGTCCTGCGCACCTAGGCACAGCTGTGCGAAAGTGTCTTTAGCCGATTCTGTTTTGATTCTAAATTCGGCTGGCAAAGTGAATACCATGTTGATGTCCATGGGAGGAGTATCGTTCCGGACTATCGGCGACATCAAGTCGTCAGAGGAATCTGACTCGTTGTCGGCTTGGCCCTTTATCCTCCATTCCTTTTTTACAAGTCTCATTGGCCGTAATTCATTGAACGTTTTATCCCTCTGTTCTTCTTCTTCGGCCTCCCTCATCTCCAGCGTCCTTAGGCGTTGAAGCCGTCTGCGTTGCGAGCGGCTAAGTCCGGTTGGGCACCATCTGGGTTTGGGCTCTATTGGCTTACGGATTTTGCCGATCAAGTTCTCGGCCGGCTCCTTATCCTGATTTGGTGCGCCTAGCCTTTCTTTTACTGGTTTCCTGTGCGATGCCTCGCCCTGGTTCAGTGTCGGCATTCCCGAATGCTCCTTTGCCGGTGGCCTCGGCCGATCCTTTTGTGGGTAATGTTCCATGGGGCATGACCTCGTAGACGGTAAAGTCATGCCCTTTTCCCAACAGAATCGCCAAAACGGGCATCTCCGGTGAGCTCTTTCTGCGTTGTCCGGCCGATACCAGTCCTTGGGCCGCGACACCATGTGTGGCCGATGCAATTCCTCTGGTTGGCGATGCTGCTGCTCCTGCCGATGGCTCATTCTTTCGTATTTCTCAAGCAACTGAGAGAACGTTGGCTTAGGCTTGAACGCTGGTTTTCGTGGTGGAGTTCTTTCAGCTTTGTACCATTGCCCGACTCGCAAATCTCCTCTTGGCTTGATTGTTCTTGAATTCTTTCCATCTTTATCGGCTTCAATTTGAAGTGAGCCGATGGTTATCTTCAATGTTTCCCCCTTCGAACTGGACTCTATGTCGACTTGTCGTGTTGTACTGGGCCTCTCGCCGACAATCTGCTTCCCTTTGCTGGAGCACTGGACCATGTTGATTGGGAAAGGGTTGACATCGACTTCCATGGCCGGCTCTTCTGCAAATTTGAGCCGACTGTCTTCGATGGCTGCCTGTATCTGTTGTCGAAAGATATTGCAATCGTTAGTGTTATGGGAGAAAGAATGGTGCCACTTACAGTACCGCCGTTTTTTGATTTCGTCAGCCGATGGTATAGTATGTCCTTCCGGTAATCGTATTAATTTTTCTTGTAATAACATGTCAAATATACGGTCACATTTAGACACGTCGAAAGCGTATTTAACTTCCGACTTACTCCTAGTCGGCTTGAGCCATGAACAGACGAGTGGTTTTTTAGAACCTTTTATCCATTCGGCTATATTCACGTCTGCTTCATCTTCAGAAGTCTCACTAGAACTGTACTCCACCATATTTATTTTAGCCTTATCTTTTCCATTGTTACTTAATCTAATTTTGTCTTTGAATTCTTTACTTAAATATCGGCCTTCTTGTGCCGATACCCGATGGAGTAGATGGCTTAGATCTGTGAACTCTTGCCCCGCAAGCTTCTCTTTAAGCGGAGGAATTAATCCCTGAAATGCTAAATCGGCTAATTGATTATCGGGTAATACTACACTGAAACACCGATTTCGTACTTCTCTAAATCTTCTAATGTAATCAAAAGCCGATTCACCAAATTTCTGTCGGACAGCACTTAGATCCGAAATCCTTAATTCCAAACTGCCAGAAAAAAAGTATTCGTGGAATCGGCCTTCTAAATCGTTCCAAAAGTGGACCGAATTTGGAGGCAGATTCGTGAACCAAGTGAAAGCAGTTCCCGATAAAGATAAAGGAAAAGTCTGATTTTTAATCCATCGGATTGAGCTGCTTCACCGCACTGAGCGATAAATCGCCCAACGTGCTCCAGAGTGGTGACCGAATCATCCCCCGAAAATTTTGCGAAATCGGGAATCCTAAAATTATGGGGATATGGCATTCGGTCAATATAATCTGGATACGGCTTTCTATAGCCGATCGTTTTCCCTTTGGGCTGTAGGCCAAACTGGTCCCTCAAGACCATAGAAATTTGGTCGGCCCAATTGATGCTATTGGCCGATGGGATACCGGGGTTTGGACAATTGTGCTCAACAATATCCTGCCCCCCGAGTGCAAACTCGGCCGGTCGGCTTATCCTAGCCGATGGGTATTGTTGTTGCCATGGCTCATACCCACTGGCCCTGGCAGCCGTATCTCAGGCAATGGACCAAGCTGTTCTGGGTATGTAACTACTTTATATGGAACCGGGTTCTTAACTTGGAATGGTCCTTGGGGTTTACAACCTCTATCTAATTCAATCGGCTGAGAAGCCGACTGGGCATAGGAAGTTGCTGATGCTGATGGATCTATTTTCGCCGCGTCGGTGTATGCATGGTAATGAGCGGCTGGGTTTGGACGAGGGTTTGATGGTGCTACCACGGTGGGTTGGGTCGGCATTAGCGATGGCGCCGGTGCCGACGCTTTGATCGTGGTAGTGTTTGGTGCCACGGAGTACATAGGATATGTTGGGAGTGGCTGCAACGGATCCATCAACCCTCCAGATGTCGCCAGTTCTTGTGCAATCGTCTTTACATTGTTCTCTATCATCGGCTTTAAGGTTGTAACCAAAGCCGATGATTGGTTAATCAATGCGTGATGCACAGATTGCTCAATCATAGCAGATAACTTGGCTTGTGCCGGGAGATATCGGCTTACCGAATTTGACGCAGCATCTGTCTCGCCGAAGGGGTTCAATGTTGGCAACGCCATCTTCTGTGTGACCCCTCGTCGGGTTTTCTGATAACAACCCAGCATCAATTCTTCCAAGGCAGCCTTTCGGTCTTCAATCTCCTTGCGCTGCTCTGGAGTTAAATCGTCCAAGGTAGGGACGATTATGGCATCGGTGTTTACGTCGGTGGTGCGGTGGACTTACTGCGATCATCTTGTCGATTTGGTGGTCCCACCGTGCTAAAAATGTGTTGACGCCAAAAAGCGTGAAGAGGGTTTCGGTTGCAACACACCGCATTTAACACCGGTTCAAGGGTGCTTGTGGCGTGCAATCGATTTGACCTCGCAATCGATAAGGGAATAGTTGTAAAATTTAATCAAGCCGATCCTCAAGATGAATCGGCTTAAAATCAGAATCGACCAAAAGCCGATTAGAAGGGTAAATAGACTAGTCGATCAAGACTAATCCGAGGGTAGAAGGTAGATTGATTACGAAAAGGCGATGCGCAACAAGACGAACAAATCAAACTGAAAAAAGCCAATGACGATCAAACAATCGGCGATCGCGCAACTTTATTTGGTCGATGTCGACTTACGAGAGGAAAGATTACAATGCTAAAAGACTAAAAAGCGTAGAAAGTAAAAGCTGGTAGATGTGTTGATTGTCGTGTCTCCCCTTCAAGCAGCCTTGGTGCGCCTTATATACCCGCCTAGCCGATCCGAGTCCTGATCCAACACGACAACGTAGTCCGAATCGGCTTCGTAGTTTCCTACCCGATCTCTAGTTTCCAATTGTTATCTGCATGCCACATGGGATTTCCATGTGTTTATCCGAACTTCTGCAGATATTCTCGTATCTTATCCAAATTCATGCTTTTCTGCCGATTCTTCTAGAAATTTCCAAAACTGGTGCAAACACCTGGGTGCATGGCTCGTTTTTTTTAAGTTGCAGCGGCAGGAGGGGCAATGGCCTATTGATCTGCATAGAGAGAGCTCATCACTCCGGGTTTTGGCCATCGTCATGTTTTGCCAAGTCAAGGACAAGAAAGGAAATGATGTGCCAAATCTTCATCTGCTGATGAGTGATGACGTTTTAGCCAAGAAAGTAATTACTGTTTGACAGTTGGTGCCCTTAAGAGATGTGACTCGTGAGTTGAAAGATGCAATTTGATGTGGAGCTGTAAGGACCCGAATTCACCAATTTGGACCCACTGTGTTTACCGCACTAGTCCCAGGATCAATCGCTAGTGCACACAGCTTAACATCGGTAAGCATCACATCATACACAACGATAGCAATAATAAGACTTTATTTATTCAATATAACTAGTGTATGATCTTAGGATCACTTACATTTATTCGGCCTCATGGCAAGTCTAAGATGAAGTAAAACAAATGCAGCGGAAAAACAATAGAAGAGTAGTGGCTCATCAGTACACCACAGGCGACTGACAAGGCTTGGCCTAGTGACTCGTATCCACCTGGAAATCCTCCTCCAACACGGGCGATGACTCCTCCACTGTTGTGTGTGTTTGTAGGCAAGGGTGAGTATACAACATACTCAACAAGTTGTGCACAGAATGCAATTCTATCATAGCTATATGCAGAATGCAATTCTATCATAGCTATATGCAAGGCTTATTCCAAAGGAATGGCTAAGTAGTTTATAAGCAGTAAGTAGCATTTTCAAACATAGACATTATGTGGATTGAAAAGACGGTAAAACAAATAATAACAAGTAAGTAGATTCAGTGATTCTCAAGTAAACCAAGTTTCCATCCTAAACCAAGTTCATTATCCACATGGCATCCTGCCATCCCAAACAGTTGTCCATTTTAATTAACTACCCCTTGACTGTAATTCCCGAGCATTGCTCAATACCGTGAGCACAGCTATCCGAATAGTTTATACACTCTGCAGAGGTTATGCACTTTACCCACATGATACAACCATGCACCACACAGGCGAATGATTATAACAAAGCCTTTACAATGCATCCTCTTAACCCAGTGCTACCCGTTGAGGTTTCAACACTAAAGGGTTACACCACCACAACAGGGCCCCCCTCTTGCGCCATGTGAGTTTCATCCGTACACCCGGACCCACACCACCACGATAGCACTCAAGCTAAGCATTTGCAAATTAGTCAGCTAGGCTGCCCCATAATAGACATGTGGTTGCATGATTGACTCAGGTCAAAGGCTCGCAAGGTTAAGTCCTTAGGGTTGATTAAAGCAAGACATACACATACCCCCAGCTCCACTGAGCCCACCCTGGCACCCTTGCCCCTTCCACTTGCTTTAATCTAAAGTGATTACCTCCCGGTTGGTTACCAAGCATCACATGCTTCTCACAAATCAACATCGTTGTGTGACCTCCCCGCCACGACAACTCAATCTCTTTGTGCATCCACACATTACACACAAATTAACATCATTGTTCCATATTCCATTAGTCAAAATTAATAATCATCATTTCATGTACTTGTGATGGCGTGGCATGGCTAAGCATTTCTAAATCGATCTAACCATCCATGTTGATTTCATTATTAACCAACTATAATAACCAACCTAAGGTGACAAGTGGATCATGGCATACAATTATCAAGGTAGGGTGCAATTCAAAAGGTCCAATAGCTAATCCCAAGGTTAAGTTGAAATCATGTATACACATAAAATAACAAGTGCTAAAGTAAATCAAAATAGCATGCAATCTAATTTATGGGTGCAACATGATCAAAGCACAACTTTCCTTGGTTAAGCTCCTGATCCTAGTCTGAAAATAATTCTTGAGCTGCGAGATCCCCTTCCGAAGCTTCGCACAATTCAACGTCTACGCGAATCGAGAGAGAAAAGCAAATAAAAACCAAAACCATAGAGCAAACAAATTCAAAAATTCAAATAAAATCCACCATTGGAAAGATCTCAATTTTACAAATTTTTAGGAATTTGAATCACTTCAATCGGAGTTTGTATGCAAAAGTTATAAGGTTTTGAAGTTTTAAAATCCTGAAAATACCCTAAAATAATAAATCCGGGTTTTGTTGAATTATTTTTATAAAGGAAAATCGAGTTTTTCCCGCCCGATCGTACGGACGCGACGTGGCCAGTTTTGTACCGTTGATTTGGCGATCGACGGTCCATGCTTACCCGCAACGTTTCCTATTCACCCAAGTGACGTGGATGAATCTCGAGCGTTGATGGTTGATCAGACGGCTGAGGTGCTTCCCGAGCGGTGATGAAAACACACTGTGGCGCAATAAAGCGGACTTCGAGGGCAGCGATGCTCCGACGGCGAACGAGTGCACTCCGACGAGAAAGAGGTGGTGATTCGGATGCGGCGCAGCACGAGGGACTCGAATCCAGCTCGGTGCGGTGGAAGAGAATACCGACGATGAGAAAACGCGGCGCAATCCTTCGAGAACTCCGGCGAGGCTTCGCGACGTCCTCCGAGCTTCTCCGACAACAGCGCGTGAGGGGAAAGGAGCGGTGGCTCAAGGTGAGTATCAGAGGGGGCTCGGGGGGTCCTTTTATACCTGGTAGGGCACGCTAAACAAGGAAGAACGGCGGCGGCGGCGTCCGGGTTGAAAACGGCGGCGCTAACGCTTTCCATCCGGAGACGATGACCATAGGCCGCATGATCGACAATCAACGGTCGTGATGGCCTAGGTTTCCTATTTCGGCATGGTGTGATGAAGGCCGTTGGATCAAGATCCAACGGTTGGCATTAATTCTTTTAAAACCCGTCGGCCTGCACAGTGTATGGGCCGAGGCCCGTTACTGTTCATACTTTAATTGCTTCGGATTTTCCATTTAAAATATTTCCATAAATTGTTTTGATTTAATTACAGCAACAAAAATACTCTAAAAATTCCAAGAAAAGTCTCAAAAATATTTTGAGACATTCTAGACTTAAATAAAATATTTTCACAAAAAACTTTATTTTGAAAATTTCTTTTTATAATTATTTCTTGACAAAAGATAATGTATTTTAATTCAAAAGAATTGAATAAATCTCAGAAAATCCAATAAAATCCAGAAAAATCACAAAATTCATATTTAGCAATAAAATAATATTAATTAATTGAAAAGCTGAAATTTTGGGATGTTACAAACCTCCCCCCTTAACGGAATCTCGACCCCGAGATTCAGGGCTGACTAGAAAATAGGTTTGAAAATTCTGCTTTCAGGTCATCCTCATGCTCCTAGGTTGTTTCATTTTTTGAATGATTACTCCATTGGACTCTGCAAAAACGAGTGGACTTGTTCCTGGTCCTACGCTCCATCACATCCAAAATCTTGATCGGGTGCTCCTTATAGGTGAGATCTTCCTGCAACTCAATAGCCTCTAATGGCGTCTGCTCAGCTGGTACTCGAAGACACTTCTTGAGTTGTGACACATGGAATACATCATGCACACCTACCAGTGCCTGTGGCAACTCCAACTGATAGGCAACCTCTCCCCGACGGCTCAGGATTTTAAATGGTCCCACAAACCTAGGTGCAAGCTTCCCTTTAACATGGAACCTCTTAACACCCTTAAGGGGAGTGACCCTAAGGTATACATAATCATTGGGCTCAAAACTCAAATCACGACGGCGATTATCGGCATAACTTTTCTGCCTTGACTGCGCTGTCTTCAATCTTTCCCTGATCATGGCTACTTGCTCTTCGGCCTCCCTAAGAATCTCGGGTCCAAACACTGACGCTCTCTGTCTCATTCCAATTCAGCGAGTCTGACAGGGCTCGTCCATACAAGGCTTCATATGGTGACATTTGCAAACTAGCCTGGTAACTATTGTTATAACTGAACTCGGCATAGGGCAAACATTTATCCCATGAAGTATTGTATGATATCGCACAGGCTCTCAACATATCCTCCAAAATCTGATTAACCCTTTCGGTCTGACCATCTGTCTGCAGATGATATGCGGTGCTAAAATTCAAGCGAGTTCCCATCGCTTCGTGCAGCTTGTCCCAAAATATTGAGGTAAACTGGGTACCTCGATCCGACATGATCTTCTTGGGCACACCATGCAAGCACACAATCCTCGACATGTATAACTCCGCCAATTTATCTCCTGAATAGGTCGTCTTTACCAGGATAAAGTGAGCGACTTTAGTTAATCGATCAATGATCACCCATATGGAGTCATACCCTCTCTGAGTCTTGGGCAAACCTGTGATAAAATCCATTCCAATCTCCTCCCATTTCCATTCTGGAATCTTCAATGGCTACAACAACCCAGCGGGCTTCTGATGCATCGCCTTCACCCTCTGGCATACGTCACACAATGCTACATGGTCCGCTACTTCACGCTTCATGTTAGGCCACCAAAATCTTCCTTTAAGGTCCTGATACATCTTGGCACTTCCCGGATGGATAGAATACTTAGAGTTGTGAGCCTCCTCAAGAATCAACTGCTTGAGCTCCTTCTCGTCCGGCACACAAATCCGTCCTTTGAACCCCAGGGTTCCTTGTTCATCCACCGAGAAATCCTCGGCTAACCCTTCATCCTTCTTGGACTTGATCCTGCTGATTTTCTCATCCTTACTCTGCTTATCCCTGATTTGATCCTCCAAAGTTGGCTTTACTTCCAATGCAGCAATAAATCCTTGCGGCACAACTTCCAATGCCAACTTCTGAAATTCTTTACATAACTCCTGTTGCTCGCTCACAACCAATGAATTCATACTATGGCTCTTTCGACTCAAGCATCGGCTACCACATTAGCCTTTCCAGGATGATAATGGATTCCAACATTATAATCCTTTATCAACTCCAACCATCTCCTCTGTCTCATGTTAAGATCTGACTGGGTGAATATATACCTCAAACTCTTATGATCCACATATATCTCACATCTATTTCCGATGAGATAATGACGCCATATCTTTAAAGCATGCACTACGGCTGCTAACTCCAAGTCATGCGTCGGGTAATTTCCCTCATGCGGCCTCAACTGCCTTGATGCGTAGGCCACTACTTTGCCATTCTGCATCAACATACATCCAAGACCCTGCCTTGAGGCATCACAATAAATATCAAAGCTACTCTGCACATCTGGCAATACTAACACAGGGGCAGATGTTAGTCTCTTTAATTTTTGAAAACTATTCTCGCACTCAGGCGTCCATGCAAACTTCTTCTCCTTTTTCAACAATTGCGTGAGAGGTCTCGCAATCGTCAAGAATCCTTCTATGAATCGACGGTAATATCCCGCCATTCCCAGAAAACTACGGATCTGTGTGACTGTCTTCGGTTGTTCCCAATGCAACACAGCTTCCACCTTACTTGGGTCCACGGCAATTCCTTTAGCAGTCATTACATGGTCTAGGAATTCTACCTTCTCCTTCCAAAAGTCACACTTGTTGAACTTAGCATATAATTGCTAATCACGCAACCTTTCCAAAACCAATCTCAAGTGCTTGGCGTGCTCTTCTTCCGACTTGGAATACACAAGGATGTCATCAATAAAGACGACCACAAACTTATCTGAGTATTCCATGAACACCTTATTCATGAGGTTCATGAAATAGGCTGGGGCATTGGTCAATCCAAATGACATGACTGTAAACTCATAATGTCCATAACGGGTAGAGAATGCTGTCTTCGGGATGTCCTCCGCTCGAATCCTCAACTGATGATAACCTGATCGAAGATCTATTTTGGAGAAAACTGCTGCTCCCTTCAACTGATCGAACAAGTCATCAATCCTCGGCAAAGGGTACTTATTCTTGATTGTTACTTCATTAAGTGCACGATAATCGATGCACATCCTTAAACTTCCATCCTTCTTCCTGACGAACAAAACTGGCGCTCCCCAAGGGGAAGAACTTGGCCGAATGAAACCCTTCTCCAGCAATTCCTCAATTTGCTTCTTCATCTCCACCTGTTCATCGGTTGGCATCCGATATAGCCTTTTAAGCTATCGGTCTTTGTTCACAGTACCAACTTCGATAACAAACTCAATATCCCGATCGGCGGCATGCACGATAAATCCTCAGGGAATACCTTCGGATAATCTCTAGCAACAGGCACATCGTCCAAATTAACCACCTTCGCACTGTTGATCATCAACTGGCCATTACGAACTGCGGTAGCGTGTACTTCCACCTTCTCACCGCTAGGGCTTTCTAAGGTCACCACTCTTTGGCCACAATCCAACACAGCTTTGTACTTAGACAGCCAATCCATCCCTAGGATAACTTCTAAGGTTTGGGTATCTAACAAAATAAGATTCGCTAGGAACTCTATCCCATTCATAAGCAACTTAACTCCCAAACACCCAAGATTAGATTGAAGTTCCGTTCCTGGGGCTTGGACTAGAAGCACACACTTAAGATTCTTAACAGCAAATCCATTCTTCAAGGCAAAGCTCCGAGAAACAAATGAAAGCGAAGCTCCAGAATCAAATAAAACTGTAGCCGGTACTGAGTTAACTAGGAACTTACCCAGTACGACATCTGATGCCTCCTGAGCTCCATCAGCGGTGATGTGGTTGATCCTTCCACGCACTATCGTCTGAGGCGACGCTCCCGGATGCACTGGCACTTGATTTCCTCCTGTCCCTGAAGCTTTAGCTGGAGTGTTGCTCAAGTTGAAGCGGACTGGAGTAATTCCTCCCCTCTTCGGACACTTGTTGGCGAAATGCCCAGTCTCATTGCATGAATAACACCTTCTAGCATCGGGCTGTTGACTTCGAAGCGCATTGCCCATTGGTCTTTGAGTGCGAAAATTCGACTAGCGGGCGAGATGTCGAGCGGTGCCCTATTAAACAACCGAGGTGAATCTGACAAACTGTTGAGGTGTCATCCTTAACCTGAGATGATTCGGCCGTCCTGCCTGACTAGCCATCCTGCGCTTACGGTCTTCACCCAACTCCTTGCGCTTATCCTCAAGGATCAAAGCTTTATTAACCAACTCCTGAAAGTCAGGAAAGGTGTGGGTGATCAAGCCTACCTACAGTCCTGAGTTTAGCCCCTTAAGAAAGCGAGACTGCCTGGCCTTATCTGTAGCCACATCCTCAGGTGCGTAGCGTGACAATTGGGTAAACTTATTCAAGTACTCGACCACCGGTGACTTCCTTCTTCAAAGCCCTAAACTCCTCCTTCTTAAGATCCATCATCCCTCGGCACATAGTCTTGGCGGCGATTGCAAACTCCTCCCACATGATCTCTTGCGGGGCTTCATGCGGCTTGTGATAGTTCTCTGTAACATCCCGAAAATTTAATAAAAGTGAAAATGAATAATTTAAGTTGAATATTATTAATTCTGAGTTTCTTGGTATTATTGAATTTTATTTGGATTTCTTTTGGAATTGTTATTTGTATGAAAATCCAACAAATAGAATTAAAGAATGGAGATCATCCAAACATTATTTGAATCCAAGAAAATTACCAAAATACCCTCAGAGTGATATTTACCTCTGGTAAAAATTCTAGGAACTGATCATGAGATATAACACTTTTAAAAATTCAAAAATAGAAACCCTGAAAATCTGGAAACTACAATGTCAGAATTTTTATAAAATAATGGAACCATATCTTAACTTGATAATTTTATAGAAGCATTCTGAGGTCAAATCCTTTTGAAAAAAAAAATTGAAAAAATAATAGACTTCATTTGATCTCAAATAAAAATCAAAGCTAGAAGCTAGAAATTCAAATGGTCACTATTGTAAGAATATTAGTAATTTCTCGGTAACTCATTTTAATCTGAAAATTTTACCAGGCATCAAAATATGTTCAAAGACCATGGTCAAAAAGGTTTGGATATTTTCTACTCCCATTTGGCAGCCCAATAAATTCCTGTACTCATCTTGACTTCATGGTTGGTGGACCCAGGCCCACTCGTCGACCTCGTTTTCTCCCGCCTTACGTGATCGAGCGAAGTTTTCCGTAGAGCGAGACCGATGCAGCAAGCCCAAGCCGTATACTTCAGGAGATCACGCCGAAGCCTCAACCAGATTCATTGCATCTTGGGAACCACCAGAGATAGTGCTCCACTTCCCCCTTCACTCCTTCTCCTTCTCCTCGAGCAGCGCAAGAACTCCCTGTCCTTTTCGCCATTTCCAGAAGCCCCTGGAGCTCAAAATCCCATCGCAAATCTTGTGATTCAGCCAACCATTCTCAAATTTCCTTGAACTAGAGCATCACCAGGCACTGCTGATCAAAATCCCTCAAAAAGATTCGGTCTTCTCCATGCGAAAAGTTGCTGCTGCCATGCGCCCTTCTTCCTCACTTCCGATCGCTCGGTGGCAGCCCACACCGAAGTTCCTCCGGCCGAACTAACTACAGAAATGGACTCCTAGTGGCCCGTGGATGCTCAAGCCGTCACCCATTCAAGCCGAATTTGCCTTCGTCTTCGTCGGCAAACAGCCGCCATTTCATGCCGCCCTCCTGCTGGCGGCTCACGAGGCCTTCTCCGACCGAATGACTTCCACCCTCGAGTGCGCCTTGCCAAGCTTCAACTCGCCGTGCCTCGCCATCGCCAGAACTTCGCCGGAGCGCCGTCGCCGCCATGCCCTAGCCGGTGCCCTGTTTTCCCTCTCTGCCGCACGGGGTCCCCAAGTCAGTCCCTCAGCCAAGCTCCAGTTCATAAGGTGAAAGGCGCCTCCTGTGATGGAAAGTGTATGGTCATATTAGTTGTTGATTTCCAAGACCAATTGGTGATTAAACTCTGACAGCTTGTGCATTTTAGTTAGAAACCAGATAAATAAATTTATATATGTACCTAAAATCAGGAAGGTTCTAGATATGCAGAAATATTTAATATTTGAACTATAGAGTCATTATTCGAAGTAAACTTTGATTATAACCTCATTATGCTCTTCATATTAAACCTGTGGTCAATAAGTCATAAAACAATAAGATGAGTTTTATATGATGCTAAGATCAGGATGGATTCAAATATACTAAAACATTCAATTTTTGAATAACAGAACAATTATTTAAACTTAAGATGGGATGAACACACTAGTATGGACAATATTGCTCACATGTAAAATATAACTTATAAGATCATAAAATAAATGATTATGTGCTTCTGGAATTGTGAGAAGCCCAGACATGCAAAAACATATAGCTTTTGATCTGTGCTTAAGTTACTTATCTTGCAAACATTAGTAAGCCCTAATATGACCACATATAAGAGTAGGTGCATAATAACTCATAAAAGGATGAAATAAGTTGTATGAAGTTCCTGGAAATAGCAAGGACCCATGTATGTAAAAATATATAAAGTAAGATTAAATTTGCATGTTCTTAATGAAAGAAAATGTTAATGATAACAATAAGTAAATAGATAATCTATTGCAATTAAAGCTAAAATAATGCCAAACCAACTTTAAAACATTTCTAGGATGGTATTCTATTAATGCCTGAAAAATGTATCCAGAATCATGTATAGGGTAGTTGGAAATCAAGTTTGAAACTTGGCTGATTTAAGGTTTCAAATATGATCGTTTATGCTATTTCAGCAGTAGATAAAATAACTCGTCTAAACCCTAAAATAAGTGAAATCAGTTTAGTAACACTCTACAAAGTACATACTACCATATTCTATAAAAATAATCTTATTCCAATAAGGTTTGCATATTAAACTTATTAGTTCAAAACCCTTAAGCGTTAACCTGTCATTTCCCTTTCCTGCCGATTCCGATAGCGTTAACTTTTCAATGCCACTTAAGCCTTTTCAACAATGAATATAATATCTCATATAAATCGTAAAACTTATGAAATTAGCTCAGTAGCACTCTCCAAAGTATATACTACTCTACTAGGAAAAGATAATCTCATTTTACTGAGGTTTGCATATTAATCCTGTAGGTCAAATAACCTTAAGTGATAATTGTTAACTACACGTTTTCAGTTCGATTTCGTGTAATGTAAACCTTGATACCATAGTGGCATTTTAATCAATGAATATAATGTATCAGCCAAAGCCTAAAATTTATGGAATTAGCTTAGGATTGTTATACAAAGTATAAATCATCTTATTATGAAGAAATAACCATATTTCATCATGTTTTGCATACAAATCTTAATAGCTAAATAACCCTAAGTAATCACATTACTTTAGACCTTAATCTTGAATGAATAAACTTTAGGTAATAATGAAGGAAACACAGTAGTTAAGTTATTTGTATCACGAGAACCTTCTCAATCATCATGGAAATGATTTTAGTAGCCTAAATCAGTAGATCTAACTTGTATGAAACTAATTCTAAGCAAAATCAATTAAAGATACAGAACTAATCATTCATACTCTAATATGATCATTTAAGCCTTTTCATCATTTCATAAGCGGCTCTTCTAAATCCAAATTTAGTAAAGAATAGCTTAGAAATGATCTTTAGGTTATAATCTGTAGTAATCTAAGAAAATATTCCTATTCCATCTTGCTTTGAATCTGAATCCTCATATAGCAAAACCCATATGTGGCAAAGTTACCCGAAATGTATTATGAATAACAAATCAATGAAAGCTTGCAACTAATGATTAATTCTATTAATCCAACCAATCTTTGCATCTTGAATTCGTAAAATAAGATTAATAACTTCATAAAGAGCAATCCCTGTTTCTTTATCAGAGTTTATTTGTTCTTGTTATCTATTTCTTTCGCCCTTATTGAAGTTAGTGTTTTTGCGTTATTTTCCGTTGATCGACGAGTAGAGTCGACGTCTCTAGCTTCGTCGTCGTCATCGTCAGCCGCAATCCTCGTCTTCGTTGTATTCGTCAATTAAGCAAGGCAAGCACCCTTTGACCATATTGATCCCAGTATTTTATATTCCTTTTGTGCATCAAATTGTTTCATGCATGCGTTTACTTTATGTAAATTTGCTATCTTGTGGATTTGGTAGATATACCAGTTGTCACATGTATCTCCTTTGATGATTATGAACATGTGAACCTTGATAACCATAGGTTGAGGATAAACATCACTTAATGTCATCATGGGTATATGTGATCATATTAACTTGCTTAGCCATGCTTTAGAATCAGCAATGTACATGATCAAATAAATATTTGTTTTCCTGAAAACATTGAAAAATAACCTTTGTTGGTTTCGGTACTTTGATTAAAAACCCAAAAAAAAACTATGTGTTGATGCGGGCGATTATTGGCAATAGCCGGATGTGCGAAAGGAATTGCACGTAGTGTAGGGTGAAGTGTCGCCCGTGTCGGATTAAGGACCGAGCAATGGGACGCTATCGATCCAAGAATTCCGTGCAACCACGAGGGCTATTTATGGGTTAGCCTTAGCCTATTAAGTTATTTAGATATGTCTTTGTTCATTGGTAGGCGGGAGCTAGCACAGGTATTTCCGGTCACGTTTGCCTGGACGGGTTTCCACCCATGCAACGGTGTACGCCCTGCCGTGTTTAGAAACGTTGTGTTGGGTGTGTGAAAGTGGATCCATGGCTTGGGTGTGTGTTTCTAGTTCTACGGCGGGGGATTAACGTCCCGGGCTGGATCAAAGCTATGTCTGAATAATGTAACGGCTCTGTATGATCGCTCTGCGGCACACCAAAGGAAGTGTGTTAATAGCTTGCGCAAAGAGTGGATCATTCCTTGTGGGTAAAGTTGTACACCTCTGCAGAGTTTAAATCTAATTAATTAGCGCGCCCGTGGTCATGGGCACTTGGTGAAGTCATTCCAATGTTAGATGTTTTATTATTTTCAAAAGGGTTGATATCATTTGTTTTGCAACTATGCTTTATGTCGAAGGGCTAACATTGATGGATTTCAGGATTGTGAATGATTCGTCGCTCACGTCATGGAGGACTGTGAGTGTTATTATGCTTTACTTACTTGTTATCAATAAATCTTGCTCTTGTAAATTCCGTTTGCAAATAACTTGATTTACAAATTCAAATTCGCTTTATGCAAATTAACTGTAGAAGCCTTTCCTTTGGAATGGCCTGCATATATGATAGGTGTTGCTCAAGTCTTGCTGAGTACGTAAAGTACTCACCCTTGCTTAATTATATTGTAGGTAGATGAGTTGGCGAGGCTTCGAGTCTCTTCTTCGTCGCAGGTTGTGGGATCTTCTTCGGCGTGTTCTATCTGGAGTTTATACCTTGTCAGTTGCCTGCGGGGCGGATGGGCAAACTGCGAGATATTGCTTCTTCTGCTGCTAGATTCTCTGAGTTGTAATATTTATTGGTATAATCGTTTCCGCTTAATTAATTAATGTATGGTTGTGATTTCCAATTGTTGTAAACATGTGAGTGCTAGCTACTGATCCAGGGAATAGCACAGTAATCACATGGAGGTTCCTGTTCATCAGAACGGGGTCTCACATTTTCCCACCATTCTGCGGCGGTTCCTTCCAGCTGGTGCGAAGCATACAACACCTTCTCATTGCCCTCGCACTGCGTGATGTGCAGCTTCCTCTCAATAGTCCTTAGCCAATCATCGGCCTCCAGTGGGTTGACATTGCCTGAGAACGTCGGAGGGCGAGTTCTCATGAAATCTGACAACTTGGAGTAAGCACGTGGCCCGTTGTTGCCTTGCTGCGCGTTGCCGCCAGCTTGGCCTGCCATTTTCTGCATCTGCTGCATCATCGTCTGCATAAGCTGAGTTTGTGCCGCTAGAAAAGCTCCCAAGTTCTGCATATCCACTGGTGGTGCTGACTGAGTTGGGGTCCCGTCATTGTCATTCCGGCGGAGACCACTCCCTGATGCTCCGTTGTTGCCATGAGTGTTCACCATCTGCTTGGGTTAGGAGAGGGTAGAAGTAGCATGGATGAGATATAAGAATCTCTAAAGCGAACAAGAAATAGGTTTAACCCAAATTAAACAACTTTATCATTTTATTGAATAACTTGGTATGGTTGCTTACATAAGCCTAAAAGCTTTGCAACGCATACTGCACACTCAGCAAATAATAAAATCCAAACTAAACACTCAACCTTAACGTCTATTACAATTGGTAATGCTATCTTATGGACGCGACTCAACATTCGAGTCTCAACTTAATCCTATATCTCTCATCCCTCGGAGTCTGACTCCGGGTCTGTCTCCGGGTCGGGGTCGTGTAGCTCCAACTCCGGCTCTGGCTCAGATCCGAACAATGCATCCTCCAACTCATGGACCCTCCGAAGAGACTGATCCAAGACCTCCTAGAGCCGAGCTTCCACATCCCTGGCCTCGTCATGAGCTCTCCGCAGCTCTAGAGCCATATCGTCGAGGGCATCTTCCTGAGCAATGACGTATCTCACCAAGTAGGTAACCGTGGCATCCTCTTCTACTATCGGCGCTCGGTCAAAACGGTTGTCTCGGCGGGGATGATGTCGGAACACGATGCCTTCCAACTCTCGGGGTAGAATGCGAGCAAGGTTGTCTCATCGCCAAATGTGCAGCCGCCTGAATCCCGGCCTCGGGCGTAGATCTCCTGACGGTGATGCGGATGGAACGGCTTCCTCTTGCCCTCGCTCGTGCGTAGATCGTAATCTGAACCCTCTAGCCAACGTCGAGTCCGACACGTACTATGGTCTCCCCTCGGTAGATCGGCTTGTCGAAGCCTCCAAGCATCCTCATCATGCGCCATAGCTCTGCTGCGTAACCTCCTTCTTGCTCCCCGTACTCTTGGACCATCCTCATCTATTTAAAGAATAAGTAGTTAAGTCCTCGTCCATTTTTAGAAAGGTAATGGAAATTTTAGCAAATGTACAAGTGAAGAATGAGATGAGTTGAGAGGGTGGTATTAATCCAGTTTAGATTTTTCCTTTAGAAAATAGTTTTGGACACTCTACCAACTAAGGCCAAGTCCTACAGTCAGTATGCTCTGATACCACCTCTGTAAGGACCCGAATTCACCAATTCGGACCCACTATGTTTACCGCACTAGTCCTAGAATCAATCGCTAGTGCACACAGCTTAACATCGGTAAGCATCACATCATACACAACGATAGCAATAATAAGACTTTATTTATTCAATATAACTAGTGTATGATCTTAGGATCACTTACATTTATTCGGCCTCATGGGCAAGTCTAAGATGAAGTAAAACAAATGCAGTGGAAAAACAATAGAAGACGTAGTGGCTCATCAGTACACCACAGGCGACTGACAAGGCTTGGCCTAGTGACTCGTATCCACCTGGAAATCCTCCTCCAACACGGGCGATGACTCCTCCACCGTTGTGTGTGTTTCTAGGCACGGGTGAGTATACAACATACTCAACAAGTTGTGCACAGAATGCAATTCTATCATAGCTATATGCAGATCGACAATCAACGGTCGTGATGGCCTAGGTTTCCTATTTCGGCATGGTGTGATGAAGGCCGTTGGATCAAGATCCAACGGTTGGCATTAGTTCTTTTAAAACCCGTCGGCCTGCACAGTGTATGGGCCGAGGCCCATTACTGTTCATACTTTAATTGCTTCGGATTTTCCATTTAAAATATTTCCATA
This sequence comes from Guadua angustifolia, assembly GCA_036346375.1. Taxonomy (NCBI): domain Eukaryota; kingdom Viridiplantae; phylum Streptophyta; class Magnoliopsida; order Poales; family Poaceae; genus Guadua; species Guadua angustifolia. Next base: position 48,856,783 of record CM070510.1, read on the forward strand.
AATTTTTTTGATTTAATTACAGCAACAAAAAAACTCTAAAAATTTCAAGAAAAATCTCAAAAATATTTTGAGACATTCTGGACTTAAATAAAATATTTTCACAAAAACTTTATTTTGAAATTTTTTTATAATTATTTCTTGACAAAAGATAATGTATTTTAATTCAAAAGAATTCGAATAAATCTCAGAAAATCCAATAAAATCCAAAAAAATCACAAAATTCATATTTAGCAATAAAATAATATTAATTAATTGAAAAGTTGAAATTTTGGGATGTTACAGGAGCCTACCATTCCTTCCGATGCGAGGTCTTGTGCAGCCACACGAGTGGGAGGGACTGTGCGCTGCAAGCAAGGATCAAATTTTCATCGAATTTTCCCGAAATTTTGGTGAAATTTCGGATTTCGGACCTGGCCGAATTATGGAGTACCGGCTGAATTTAAAATTTTAAAAAAATTCGAATTTGCTACAGTAATTTCAGAAATTTCGGGTTTTGAATCCGTATTTTGACTTTTTTGGGCCGGATTTGACTGGAATTAGTCCAATAACCCCTAATAAAGTGATCGTACATGAAAATTTGATGAAAAACTAATTTTTTGAGATTTTTTAAAATTTAGGCAGAAACACTTTGAGATTTTTCTAAAATTTTACAAGCTTGATAATGATCTACAAAATTTATGGTATCATCCTTAGTAGTTTAGGATCATACAAAAAAATTAAAAATAATTTAACATTATTTGTTATCTTTAAAAAATCAAAAACAGAATAGACATAATTGGGACAGTAAACTTGTTAGATTTTTATAAATTTTCTCGAGTGTGATCATGATCTAAGCTTTTTATGACAGATTAAGAATTTCCTCAGTACCATTCTATAAATTTCTCAAAAAATTTAAACTTTCTTTGTTTGCTCAATAAAATCTATCAATGCAGTAAGCGCTGAACTTAATTTGTTGTATTATATTTCAAAAATCAAACAGAGAAAGAACATAAATAGCACTGTGCCTTATAAGAATTTTATAAATTTACTGGAACATGATCATCATTCAAACTTTTTATGAGATATTAAGCATTTCCTTGTCACCCTTATGTAAAATTTTTAAAAAATTTAAATCTTTTTTATTGCTAAATTAAATCTATTATTGATCATCGGCCTTTTAACAGGATAGTAGGACTGTTTGAATTTTTTAAAATTCATTACACTTGATCCTCATATGAAAATTTTATGACAATATTATGGATGTGTCAAGACCATCCAGAAACCTTTTCAAAATTTTATAACCTCGTTTGTTCTAATTTTCATTCGGATGAAACTTGCCGCTCAGCGCTTTACCAAGACAGTACCAATGTTTGTTTTAAAAATTACTCACATTTTATCATCATCTGAAATTTTTACAGAAATATAATAAATATGTCAGGAATCTCCACAAAAAATTTCAAAATTTTCTAACGTCGTTTGTACTATTTCATCCGGTTCAAACTTGTCGATCAACGTTTCATCGAGACAGTACCAATGTTTGAATTTTTTAAAAATCCACAGAACTGATAATCACCTAAAAATTTTTTTCGAACATCTCTAATGTGTGAGGAACCTACAAACAAAATTTCAAAATGTTTTGACATCGTTTGAACTAATTTTCAATCAGTGCATTTTGTCCAAAATTTTAGGTAATTTCGGAGAATTTCAGTGAAATTTCGGAAATTTTGGTGCCAAACAAACCGGATTTGAATTTTTCTTTATGACTTTTGAATGTATTTCGGCCGAAAAACTGAAATTCGGCCGAAATTTTGGATTTCGGGAGGGTACAAATTTTTTCACAAAACGAAAAGTTGAACCCTGGCTGCAAGTGACCCCATGCCATATCAGCTTCAGAAACTGAGAGATGTTCCTCCATGAGGCAAGAACTCCGTCTGGATCAGAGAGATTGGACTTGAAGAAAAGGAGTGCTTGCCGGTCGTTTTCATCAGCTTCATCACTGATGGCTAACGGCAAGCGGCACATGCCGATGAGAAGATATTGGTCGACCATGCTGATGGAGCTGGAAAGTTCGAAATTCAATTTGTGCTAGTCTGCTAGATCGATAAAGTGTAAAATTTCTGAGGTCTGACCCGTTAAATAGAATGTAGGCGGCGCGCACAAACTTGGAGCTATTGACTGGAGTTCCGAGAGGCGGCTCAAGTTTCGTGCTAATTAAGGTCTAGTTTGTCTCTAATGTTATGTCTAGAGAAATTTTATAGTGGACAACATATATAGTAAGTAGTGGTAGTAGAAATCAAATCTAATAATCTATTTCTCAAGGATATTTTAGATTTTTTCTATCCATTCTTCAGGGGTATTTTAGATTTTTCCAAATTCGTTCACAGTTTTGGATTCACCGAATACCTGGTGATCTTCGTAAGCTTCTTATCCATTCATCCACCATTCATCAGGATCACAGGACGTGTTTTACCGTAGAGGACAAATAGTATGATGAAATTTTTTTACCCTTTTATTCCTCTCTAAATTTACTACCAATAATACAGATGGTAGTATAACTAGATCTAAATTGATATCAACCATTAGATTCAAAGTAATAGACGATTTATATTGATTTTAATCCACTGCAAAAGAGCCCTGTGTCTAAACACTTCAACTCACTTATAGATGACATCTTCATCTGTTTGTCTCTAAATTATTTCTCTAACTATTATCTATTTGTCGAGGATTGAGAAATTCTCATAGCCGACCATCGTACCCCGGCGGCTGGCCAATAGCCGACCATGTTTTCCCTTGGACGTTGTCCCCAAGGAAGGTCTCCAAATAGCCCGGCCTGCAGGCCCACCTCGTCCTCTGTCAAGTTAGCCCCCGAGCATGCTTGCTCGGGAGAGTACGGCTAGCGACCAAGACCGAAAAAGAGCCTCGGTCTTCGCCCAAAAGCCGGGCACGGTGTACGAAGGCGACGTGGCATTAATTGCGAGGCGGCTAGAAGGACTGCACACCCGGTGACCCGCACGCCCGTGGTCTGCGCGCCCGCAAGCCGCGTCCACTGTACCCACGTCGCGCTGCGCCCGATGGGAAGCAAGGAAGCGGCGCTGCCCACGTCCGAACAGTAGTGCACCCCCTGTAATAAATGCTATGTCGGTTGTAACTCCCCTATAAATACCTTCCTGCGCGAAGGATCCAGGGTTGGGTCAACTAGGGAAAACTCGACCCATCCTTCTCACTTGTACACAGCACTTGCTACGGTAGACCTGGTGGGTTGTCCTTAGAACCACCCAGGGCTCCCCCGAGCAAGCACATTGTAACACACTTTCATACATAGTGCAACCACTGGACGTAGGGTTGTTATCTCCACGCGAGAAGCCCGAACCAGGCAAAAAGAGACTCCTTGCTCGTTGCGATTGCCCTGGCCACCTCGTTTCCTTTGCTCAGTAGGCCCTCAGAAGCTATACCTCCCGCGAAAAAGGGGCCTTAGGTTGATCCCTCATTCAACAAGTAATCTCGGCGGGAGACCGGTTCCCGAATCGTCGGCACTATTATTTTTACCGTAACTTTCTCTCATACACTCTCTCACTATTTATATTGGTTTACGTGCCCTTGTTAACTCTTGCTCAACAAGAGACGTACATTCTTTCTTTCCACCCTCCCTCTTCTCCAACTAGAATTTAGGTGATGTGACATATAAGAGACAGCTAAGATAACCATTGTTGAAGATGCCCTAGTACCCGTTCAAACCATCTCGGAATCATGTATCGAATTGGTTTTTTGAATTTTTTCTAGTAAAGTGGAAGTGCCACAAGGAAATGTTATATGTAAATACTTTCCACATTTTCTTACGTAAGAAAAATCAAAGGATGTAACTAAAGATTGCTTCACAAATCTAACCAGCTTGCTCATTTTGACTATGTTTATACTAATGCAACAATCTGGACTCTGGGCATCCTGTCCTCTAACATGGATGTGAAGGACAACCCCAGGCAACATCATCCCTTCATAATTCAACGCAGGCAACGTCTTCATAATTCCAACAAGCTTATTCAGGATCAGGCGTTTGGAGCACATCCGAAAGGAATAATAATTATAAGGAATTGATTTGGTGTCATTCTTTTCTTTTGTATGCAGTGTTAGTGTTTTTCTGTGTTCAAAATGGTTGTACACTACAAATTCCTACAGGAATGGATTCCTCCAATTAATTTTCCTATGAAAATCCATAATCCAAAGAGGCCCCACAAACTGTTCATCTAGCTAGTTTAACTCAGACTTGGGTGAGGTCAAGAAAATACGTTACTGTTAATCGCATCCTGCAAATTTTGGTAGTCAAACCAAGCAGTCCGTTAATGTACAGTTTTCCATAATATATTTCAGCACGAGTGTGTGACATGAAACTAATGATGAAGGGAATTAAACAAATATATATTCAGAACAAGCATTATTTTTATATTGTCACATAGATATACAGGACAGCGGTACTTAGTTCGCAAGCAATGCTTCACGACCTTATGCATGGTCGGACAACAATATTACAGAATTAATATATCGAGCACATGTAAAAGCCATTTGAAAAATAGTAATGGAGAGGCTGCCTTTTGCATGTGGACATAACACAGATAGCCCCCTGGATGCACTGTCTTAACTCTTAACAGCAATAAGGTGGAGGAGAACCATAACTTGGAACTGGTTCGCTGCCGTCATGGTTACCTGGCAAGTCAGTCAAAAATATCCAATAAATGGTGAGTTTGAATTTTAAGAAAATTAATACTATCGACACTAACGACAGCGCGAATGCTTTGATTAAAAAAAAAGAATGACTCCCAAATGTTCGTTTCATGCATCCTCCCTCCCTAGGTGTTGATTTTCTTCCTCTGTTATTTTCTCCCTAGGATTAAATGGTCTAAACTCATTGTTGGAATTTGGAATAGACATTTCTTTCTAAGTGGTGGGTTGCAATATCCCCGGCGGTTGTGTGGTCATCGTTTGATCCTCAGTCACTTAGAGCATGTACAATGCAGGTGCTTAGAAATTAAACAAAAATTGATTTTTCTTGTCATATAGGAAAGATATATAAGTTGCTTATTTTATAGCATTGGATGCTTAAGTAGTCATCGGTGCTCATGTCTATAAATATATCTGATTAATAGATAATATAAAATCTAAAAACCTCACAAAAGAGATGCTTGCATTGGAGGAGGTGCCTGATAACATTATATTCTCTCTCTTTAAACACTCTTGTATAAGCATATTGTACTATACGTGCCCTTAAGGGTGAAGACACCATAGTTCAAAAGAGAGTAACTAAATCTAATTACAAAAGAAAGTTATTTTGGACATTGACATGTTACGCAAAATATAACTTTGACCACTTATTTTCTAAAATATATTAATTAATCTAATAAAATTATAATATTACAAAAAATTGAACAAATATATATACTATTTTCATATTTCTAACATAAATACCCATAACCAAGCCAATTTTTATCAAAACGAAATACCAGGGAAAAATCGGTGTGGTTGAACATGGATCAACCAACTTTTTTTCAGTTAGAAGACGTAATATCTGAAAATACATCTTTGAGGTCACCCCGTTCTCTTTTCCTTTTAGGAATTTTTCAAGCAATTTAAATTCAAATGCTCATAACTTTTTCATACAAACTTCAAATTGAATTAAATTGGTTCCTAATTATTTTCTAAAATCATGCACTTTTTGAATCTACAAAATTATTTGAATTTGGTCTCTAGTTGTAGTTATTTGGCTCTTATTATTGCTTTACGATATTACGCATGTAGACACAAACATCCCAGAAACCATACTCGTCGAACAAGAACAAACCCCAGAATTTAAAGAGCAAGGCAAGCACCACCAGAGACGAGAAAGGAGATGGGCAGAGGAGGAGGGGGGCAACACTGAAGGTGGAGGTGGGGCAGAGGAGGAGGTGGGCAACCCTCACAGCCGTGTTGGGCATTTGAAGCAGAGGGTGGAGATGGGTTTATATATGTATATATGCATATATATGTATATGTATATAGGCGACGTATTCAGTGCAAACATCTCTTTTGGTGCAATCATGCAAACTCCTAATCTCAGCTCTTAGATCCCTCCTCAATGGCTAGATTAAAATTGGTGGGATTCCCCTAATACACTTATAGCTTTTTTCCACAAAACCCCTAGAAACCTTTTCTTCTCTCCCCACTTCCCCCCTCCTCTTCAACCTAGCATCCAGTCCAGGACGTCGACGAGGTTCTCCACGACATTGTCGGCGCCGCTTTTGATCTTGTCGTCGCGGACGCCCCTCCTCTCCTCGATGATCTCGTCCAGGATGTTCTGCTCACCGGAGTGTCTGGCGTTCGGCATCTAACTACCTAGTCGTATTCTTGTTTGGTTGGACGAGTAGACTCTTTGTCAAGTTTCAGATATGATCCGTTCCTGAATGTGTTTGTATTGCTCGATATGCCCCGAGTTGTAGATCTATAAAGTATTACACGATAAGGACTTGATTAGTGTATGACGCTAAATTTTGTGTTGCTTTAGATTCCTAGTACTCTATTCTGCAGCAGATTTACACTAGCTAGGTAGTTAGATGTGCACTTCACAATTACGATTTGGACATGGTTGCGGTTTGAGATGGAATGAGTAGATCGTTCCAGTGTTCCTCTAGGCGCCTAGGCCACCAAACAGAACTATGTAGGATCGAAATATACTAATGTAGCAATCAGAGGGGGGTGAATGATTGCGCGGAAGCTAAAATCAAATTTTTGATCTTTTCAAACACCCCAATTTAAACTCAAATTGCTTGAAAATCAGTTTATGCAGTTGGAAAACAAATAGACCAGTCTGGGCGACCAGTAGAGCACTTGGGCGAGCAGTTTGGCACTTGGGCGAGCAGTTTGGGCACTTGGGCGACCAGTAGATCACCTGGGCGAGCAGTAGGACACCTGGGCGACCAGTTTGGGCACTTGGGCGAGCAGTAGGACACCTGGGCGACCAGTTTGGGCACTTGGGCGAGCACGCACACTGTTGGGCGACCACGCGCGCAGTCTGGGCGAGCAGACCAATATATGTCTACTAAAATAGTAATTACGGAAGATCCAGCCGTTGGATTGACGTGAAATTTTAACTGTAGAAACTAGACTCAATTCCACAATTAACAAAAAAAGAATTAGGTCAATCGGATGTACGGATCTAAAGTTATGTCCTTCGCAAGATGACTGAATCCGGGCGACCACGCGAGCAGTCGGGCGAGCAGGACATCAATCTGGGAGACCACAAATTACTGAAGATCTAACCGTTGGATTGACGTGAAATTTTAACAGTATAAACTAGATTCAATTATAAATCAAACCCAATAAGAATCAATCCGATCGGATCTACGGATCAAAAGATATTACCTTTGCGAGATGATACCTGTGCAGAGAACCGAACTCCGTGATGAACTTCGTGACTGCTGTGATGAACAAAACTTCAAGCGATCGATCAACTATGTCGAAGCCAAGAACAAGACACAACCGCAAGAAGTAGCTCTCTGGAAGATTGATTTTTATTTCATTGTCTAAAGTACTCCAACACAAGAGTACAAACCCTAATACTGAGCGCTCAAGAATAAGCAGGGACACCTCCCCTATTTATCTGAGCAACCACAAAGAGATTGAATACAACTCCACTTCCAACATGGAAGAGTCTGTATACATCTCAACTTGGCCCAACGTGGCCAAAAACAACTCTTGCACGTATGTACAGCCCACCTGCTGTACATACGTGACTAACCAGCCTTCACATGCATGTTCTCTAACCCGAACGTCCCGCATGACATCCTTGACCACCAAGACCTCGATTCCTCCCTGAACCTAGTCTCGAACCTCAGTTCCTCCATGAACCTAGTTCTCTTTCTAAATAATCTTAACCAGTGATTAGAAATCGTAGCGATGGATAGGTATTCGACAAAACCTTGTGTTTTCGATGGTGTTGATTTTCAGTTTTGGAAAGCAAAGATGGAGGCATATATTCAAGCTCAGGGTTTTGCAATTTGGGAAAAGGTCTACAAGCCGTACAATGTTCCTGAGAATGATGAAGTCAATGACACCAATCGAGCACATGTTGAAGCAAACAGCAAGGCAAGGAATTTGATCATCCAAGGACTAGGAAGAAGTGATTTTGATCGTGTGATTCATCTCAAGTCTGCATATGAGGTATGGAAATCTCTTTGTGATTATCATGAAGGTTCTAACACTGTAAAAGAGGTTAGGCAAGATATTTTTAAGAAAGAATACATGCGATTTGAGATGAAACCTGGTGAGTCTCTATATGATTTCTTTGCACGGTTCAATAAAATTCTTAGCAATTTACGTGCTGTTGGAGTTTTCTTTGATGAGGCTACAAATGCTAGACAATTGCTTGGTGCATTAGACATGTCTATTTGGGAAATGAAAGTTACATCTATTAGAGAATCTACTGCCATGAGTTTACTCACTTTAGATGTACTGTTTTCTAAATTAAAAACTCATGAGTTGGATGTTCTTACTAGGAAGACAGATCATAAATCAATTGCACTAACTTCACAATCTAGCATGAACCATACTTCTTCAAGCTTTGCTTTGTCCTCTTTGTCTTCACTAACTGATGAGCAGATCGAAGAGTTTCCTGAAGAAGATTTGGCACTACTCTCTTCTCGATTTAACAAAGCTTTGCAGAATGTGAGAATGAGAAAGAGAGTTGGTGGTGGCCCTCCAAGATGCTATGAGTGTGGTGACCTCAATTACATTAGATCAAATTGTCCTAAGCTTGCAGATAGAACATCAAGGGAGGAGAAGGACAACGACAGAAGAAAAGAAAAGAAGAAGTTTTCACCAAGTGATAGAAAGAAAAAGAGCTTCATCAACAAAAAGGTTGTTCATCGGGTTCTTTCTGCTCTTGAACAAGTAAACTTAAGTGATGTGGATTCAGAGAGCAGTGAGGATGACACAATGGTTCCAAGCAAGCATGATTTGACAGGATTATGTCTCATGGCTAGAAGTGATGGAAGCTTCACCGAGGATGATCATGACAGCGACTTCAATAAGGTAGAACCCTCTTACGATGATTTAGCTATTCATTTGCTCGTCTTGGAAAATTGCTTAACAAACGCGACAAGAAAATTAAGAAACATGATGTTCTTGTGGAATCTTTGCATGCTGAAATTGCTAGACTTAAATCTTTGATTCTGATGATGATGCTTGCAAATCATGTGACTTAATCTCTGATGAGCTTCTTGTGCTTAGGAAAGAACATGTTTCTTTGTTAGAACAAGTCAATGCTGAAAAGAAAGAAAATGAGAAACATGTTAAAAACGCTAGCTGTTCAACTGTTGATTTGCATGATACAACTCATTGTTCTAAATGTGCTATACTGGAATTGAAGTTGCATGATGCAAATGCTAGAGTTTCTCAAATGACAGATGCTATGCTCACTCATGAAGTTCTCTCATGCTCAACTTGTGCATAAGCAGAAAGGAAAAGTGGACATTCCATGTAATAACTGTTTAACTCTTGCTCGAAAGGTTGATTACTTGGAAAAATCTTTAGAACGATTCATTACTGGAAAGAAAAACCTAAACATGATTTTGGATCAATCAAAAGTTAGTACTCATCAAAAAGGTTTAGGTTTTGATTCTTATGCTCATTATAAGTCGCATGCTCCTACTGTTGTTAAGACACTTGGAAGAGGAAAACTTGAGATTGCAAATGAGCCTAAGAAAACGGTTTTCAAATCTGCTGGTGTGTTATCTTCTACTATGATGGATGCAAATGTTACTTCTGTTACTAAAGCTAAACATCATGTTAAGTATACTTGCACTCATTGTGGTAGAGATGGACACTTAGTAGATTTTTGGTTTAGACTAGCCAAACAGCAAAAGAAAGAAAAGGCTAAGGCTAGGTCTAATTTCAGGAAGGCACATTTCACTTCTCATTTTGTGCCTAGGGTGATGCAAACACCTTTTATTGCAAGAAACACGGGAAAGGGCAAATCTGATTTTGTGAACAAGCATACTCGTGTTGTGCCTACTCGTCGTGTGTCTCAGTACTGGATTCCTAAATGCTTTATTTCTAACCCCAGTACTGAGGCCTCGATATCTTCTGCCTTTATGTAGGCTTCTCGCGCGAGGAAGGAGAACATTTGGCTAGTTGATTTCGGATACTCACGCCACATGTCCGGTGATAAAAATTGGTTCTCCTCCCTCACTCGTGCATCTCGTGCTGAAAGTGTTACTTTTGGAGATGCTTCTTCTACTCCTGTTGTGGCAAAAGGTACAGTAAAGGTAAGTGACAAGTTTATGCTCAAGGATGTGGCTCTTATTGAAAACTCGAAATACAACTTGTTGTCTGTTTCACAAATGATTGATGAGGATCTTGAAGTATGCTTTAAGAAAAGTGAATGCAAAGTTTTAGATGCTTCAGGAGACCTTGTGTTCAGGATTTCACGCTTTGGAAGAGTTTTTAAAGCTGATTTTGATGTGTCACTTTCTTCTAAGCATAGGTGTCTAGTTGCCAATGTTTCTAAAGATTTATTCTTTTGGCATCGTAGACTTGGTCACGTTGGTTTTGATCATCTAACTCGTGTTAGTAGTTTAGATCTCATTAAGTGGCTTGCCTAAGCTTAATGGTGATAGCGATTTAGTATGCTCTTCTTGTAGACATGGTAAGATGATTGCGGTTCATATCTACCTCTTACCATGGTGATGACAAACGCTCGGGATAGCTACTACATCTTGACACAGTTGGACCTTCTCGAGTTCAATCCTTTGGAGGCAAATGGTATGTACTGGTCATTGTTGATGATTATTCTAGATACTCTTGGGTTTATTTTATGGTATCTAAAGATGAGGCTTTTAGTCACTTTAGAAGTCTTGTTACTAGATTATCTATTGATCACCCGGAGCTCTTAGAGCTATTAGAAGTGATAATGGGCTGAATTCAAGAATTCTTCTTTTGATCACTTTTGTATTGAAAAAGGAATTGATCATCAATATTCTTCACCTAGAGTGCCTCAACAGAATGGTGTAGTTGAAAGGAAGAACAGAACCTTGGTTGAGATGGCTAGAACTATGCTAGATGAACATCATACTCCTAGGAAGTTTTGGGCTGAAGCAATCTCAATGGCATGCTATGTTTCCAATAGAGTGTTTCTGAGATCGAAGCTAGGCAAAACTTCTTATGAGCTTCGTTTTGGTCATAAGCCTAGTGTATCTCATTTCAGAGTTTTTGGATGCAAATGTTTTGTCTTGAAATCTGGAAATCTTGATAAATTTGAAGCTAGATCAACTGATGGCATCTTTCTTGGATATCCTGCTCATACACGTGGTTATCGTGCACTTGTTTTGGAGACTAACAAAATTGTAGAAACTTGTGAAATCACTTTCGATGAGGCTAGTCCAGGCACTAGTCCAATTGATGCAGGAACAGGTGCATATGTTCAGGGGGAGAGTACTTTTATTGATGATAACGATGATGTTGAGGATGAAGTGTTGATTCCTATTGCACAACCAGCTGTACCCCTTTCGGCACCTACCACTACATCACCTACAGCTGAGCATCCTCAAGCCACAACATCATCAGTACATGCTGAAAATGAAGAAGAAGGAGAAGTTTCTGAAGTTGCAGCTCCTTTGCACATTCAAAGAAGACATCCACCTAAACAAATGATTGGAGATTTAAATGAGAGAGTCACCCGATCCAGGTTTATTGCTTCTGATTCTCATGCTCACTCTGCTTTTACTGCTTCTTTTGAACCCAAAGATATATCTCATGCATTAACTGACGAATCTTGGATCAATGCCATGCATGAGGAATTAGAGAATTTTGAGCGAAATAAAGTCTGGAAGCTTGTTCCACCTCCTCCTGATTTTAATATAATTGGAACTAGATGGGTTTTTAAAAACAAACAAAGTGAGGATGGTGTTGTTGTCAGGAATAAAGCTAGATTGGTTGCTCAAGGTTTTACTCAAGTTGAAGGTTTAGATTTTGATGAAACCTTTGCTCCTGTTGCTAGAATTGAAGCCATTAGAATTCTTTTAGCATTTGCTGCATCTAAAGGTTTTAGATTGTATCAAATGGATGTGAAAAGTGCTTTTCTAAATGGCTATATTAATGAGGAGGTATATGTTAAGCAACCACCAGGTTTTGAAAATCCTAAGTTTCCGGATCATGTGTACAGATTGTCAAAAGCCTTGTATGGATTAAAACAAGCCCCTAGAGCATGGTATGATAGGCTAAAAACCTTTTTACTTGAAAAGGGGTTCACAATGGGAAAGGTTGACAAAACCCTCTTTTTACTCAAGCAAGGCAATGATCAACTATTCGTCCAGATTTATGTTGATGATATTATCTTTGGTGGTTCCTCTCATGTTTTAGTGTCTAAGTTTTGAAACAATAAGAAAGGAATTTGAGATGAGCATGATGAGTGAGTTGACTTACTTTTTGGGATGCAAGTCAAACAAACGAAGGAAGGTACTTTTGTTCATCAAAGTAAGTACACAAAAGATTTGCTTAAATCGCTTTGGGATGGAAAAGCGTAAGCCGATCATGACACCCATGGGAGGCACTTGCACACTTGACCGGATGAAGATGGTGAGATTGTTGATCAAAAGGAGTATAGAAGCATGATAGGCTCTCTGTTATATCTCAACGCATCAAGGCGGATATTCAATTCTTTGTGTGCTTGTGTGCTCGTTTTCAAGCTTCTCCACGTGTTTCACATCAACAAGTCATTAAGCGGATCTTGAGTATCTCCATGGTACTCAAGATTTTGGCATATGGCTTTACCTTCCTCATGCATTAATTTAAGAGCATTCTCTGATGCTGATTTTGGAGTTGCAGAATTGATAGAAAAAGCACATCTGGCTCATGTCTTTTCTTGGGTAATTCACTTATTGCATGGTCATCTAGAAAACAATCTTCTGTTGCACAATCAACTGCTGAATCTGAATATGTGGCTGCTGCTAGTTGTTGTTCTCAAATTCTTTGGATAGTAGCTACACTTAAAGATTATGGGGTTAATTTGGATAGTGTTCCTCTGTTGTGTGATAACACTAGTGCAATATGTATTGCCAAGAATCCTGTGCAACACTCTAGAACTAAACACATTGAAATCAGATTTCACTTTCTTAGAGATCATGTAGAAAAGGGAAATATTGTGCTTCATCATGTGGATATTGAACATCAATTGGCAGACATTTTCACAAAACCTTTATCCTCTTCTCGTTTTGCTTTTATTCGGGGAGAACTTGGGTTAGTTCATCCAATGGTATACTTTTGAGGGGGAGTTTTTTTTGAAGTTTTTGTAATATTGTGTAACATGCTTTTTGTTTCATATGTTTCTTAAATGAAAAACAAAAAAATAAAAAAAACAGTAAAAGTACTAAGCATTGTATTTCACACACATATGTCATTTGAAGCCATGTTTATGCTACAAGGTCTTTGCAACTTTCTGTTCATACATATATGGTGTAGTTTATGTCACGACTTTTTAAATGGAATGACAACTTGAATTAAATCTTGTCATGGTTGAGCTTTCTTGGCTATCTTGATCCTGCTCGAAAAAGTGTTAAATCTGAAAGCTAAGTGCTAAAGAAAAAAATGATTGTTGATAAATGCAAGAACAAGGTCATGTACTGTCGCACTTCTTCTTTACGAGACTGCTTATCATTGCACTTTGATATGAACTTGGAAGAGGTTGTGTATGACCGAAACCATGAAACCTTAAGCTTGTGATTGCTTGGCATGGTTGAAAAGTAAAATGATGGTGCATGTAATTCCTTGCAATTGTTATTGTTGCAATCAAAGTATTGAATCGATTTTTTCACAAAGACAAATAAAGTGCACAAAAATTCAATGTTTTCGTGTTTTAAGATTGTTGAGAAAGGGAGATCATGCCATGCAAAAAATCGTTAATAGTACTTGATTTCTAGTTATGCTTACTCTACATTGTTTATGTGTAGATTTGAGGGTGCAAGTACTGTTGATAGCATGACTTGGTGATGAATCTGTTACATTTGTGCATGACTTATAATGCTCAGTACATAAAAAAAACAAACTAAAAATAAACAAAAAAGATTTTGCCCTCTTTTTGCATTCTTGATGAATCCATTGTCAAAGGGGGAGAAAATTTGGAGTCAAAGGGAGAGATTTTTTGTCACACATTGCACATTCACACACACATTTCTTCTTTCTGTTAGGAGGAGTCTTTCTTTTTGATAGGGGAGATTTCTTTTTAGATAGGGGAGATTTTTGTTCTTCTTTGTAGGAGAGATTTCTCTTTCGTCTTTTGGTCACTTTACTTCTTTTAAAAATGGTGTTGCCATTGTGAGGTGAATGCCAATGTTCGTTTCAAATGGTATTGCCAATGTTTTCATCAAGGGGAGATTGTGAGATCATGTGATGAAAAATTGGTTGAATGGTGAAATTGGCATTGTAAAGTGATTTTGGTTATGGCATGTGTGGTGCTTGTGCATGTGCTATGTTGAGATGATTATCATGCTGGTGATAGCATGATGGAGTTTTGCTTAATGCAATGCACTCGTGTGAGTGGTAGCATGGATTAATCTTGAGTCAAGTCGTGGACTTGTGCTCGGACGCGTTGTTTGTTACTTCATGTGCAGGTGTTGCTCGAGGGCGAACGTGGTCGATGACAGGACCAGAAATAGGTTCATGGAGGAACTGAGGTTCGAGACTAGGTTCAGGGATGAATCGAGGTCTTGGTGGTCAAGGATGTCACGCGGGACGTTCGGGCTAGAGAACATGCATGTGAAGGCTGGTTAGTCACGTATGTACAGCAGGTGGGCTGTACATACGTGCAAGAGTTGTTTTTGGCCACGTTGGGCCAAGTTGAGATGTATACAGACTCTTTCCATGTTGGAAGTGGAGTTGTATTCAATCTTTTTGTGGTTGCTCTGTATAAATAGGGGGAGGTGTCCCCTGTTTATTCTTGAGCGTTCAGGTATTAGGGTTTGTACTCTTGTGTTGGAGTACTTTAGACAATCAAATAAAAATCAATCTTCCAGAGAGCTACTTCTTGCGGTTGTGTCTTGTTCTTGGCTTCGACATAGTTGATCGATCGCTTGAAGTTTTGTTCATCACAGCAGTCACGAAGTTCATCACGGAGTTCGGTTCTCTGCACAGGTATCATCTTGCGAAGGTAATATCTTTTGATCCGTAGATCCGATCGGATTGATTCTTATTGGGTTTGATTTGTAATTGAATCTAGTTTATACTGTTAAAATTTCACATCAATCCAACGGTTAGATCTTAGGTAATTTGTGGTCGCCTCGATTGATGTCCTGCTCGCCCGACTGCTCGCGTGGTCGCCCGGATTCAGTCATCTTGCGAAGGACATAACTTTAGATCCGTATATCCGATTGACCTGATTCTTTTTTTGTTAATTGCGGAATTGAGTCTTGTTTCTACCGTTAAAATTTCACATCAATCCAACGGCTGGATCTTCCGTAATTACTATTTAAGTAGACATATATCGGTCTGCTCGCCCAGACTGCGCGCGTGGTCGCCCAACAGTGTGCGTGCTCGCCCAAGTGCCCAAACTGGTCGCCCAGGTATCCTACTACTCGCCCAAGTGCCCAAACTAGTCGCCCAGGTATCCTACTGCTCGCCCAGGTGATCTACTGGTCGCCGAAGTGCCCAAACTACTCGCCCAAGTGCCAAACTGGTCACCCAAGTGCTCTACTGGTCGCCCAGACTGGTCTATTTGTTTTCCAACTGCATAAACTGATTTCCAAGCAATTTGAGTTTAAATTGGGGTGTTTGAAAAGATCGAAAATTTGATTTTAGCTTCCGCGCAATCATTCACCCCCCCTCTGATTGCTACATTTGTATATTTCGATCCTACATAGTTCTGTTTGGTGGCCTAGGCGCCTAGAGGAACACTGGAACAATCTACTCATTCCATCTCAAACCGCAACCATGTCCAAATCGTAATTGTGAAGTGCACATCTAACTACCTAGCTAGTGTAAATCTGCTGCAGAATAGAGTACTAGGAATCTAAAGCAACACAAAATTTAGCGTCATACACTAATCAAGTCCTTATCGTGTAATACTTTATAGATCTACAACTCGGGGCATATCGAGCAATACAAACACATTCAGGAACGGATCATATCTGAAACTTGACAAAGAGTCTACTCGTCCAACCAAACAAGAATACGACTGGGTAGTTAGATGCCGAACGCCAGACACTCCGGTGAGCAGAACATCCTGGACGAGATCATCGAGGAGAGGAGGGGCGTCCGCGACGACAAGATCAAGAGCGGCGCCGACAACGTCGTGGAGAACCTCGTCGACGTCCTGGACTGGATGCTAGGTTGAAGAGGAGGGAAGTGGGGAGAGAAGAAAAGGTTTCTAGGGGGTTTTGTGGAAAAGAGCTATAAGTGGATTAGGGGAATCCCACCAATTTTAATCTAGCCATTGAGGAGAGATCTAAGAGCTGAGATTAGGAGTTTACACGATTGCATCAAAAGAGAGGTTTGCACTGAATACGCCGCCATGTAGGTCTGTATGTATGTATGTATGTATGTATGTGTAGAGTGAGGGTAGGGATCTGGATGATTTTATCTAGATCTAATGGCTAAGAAAATTGCAGGCAATTGTGCAATAGACGTCCCCATATCCAATAGTTTGTCTTCAGAAGGATTTCTTTGGTTTACTTAGTATTTTTTTTTTAACTTTTTATGTCCCATGTTTGAAATAATAGAGTTGAAATACTTATTCGTGGACTAATTGCAAACTTAACTCATGCAGGTATGTTTTTAAATTGTAGGAATGTCTTTTCAATTTATCCTTTTTCTAGAAGAAAATTAAAGTAGAGACTGACTGACAGAGCACCGGCCGTAGCATACTTTGCTATGCTGCCCTACAATACTTGGATATTGATACAAAGTATGAATATTCATGATCGGTTACACTCTCTTGGGTCACACAGAAGATTGTATGGGCTCACCGTGATCAGTTTGGCCTTGCGTGGTGGTAGTGCCGGGAGTAGCCGGAAGATGATTTCCTGTAGGATGGCTGCCTGAAACTGTCGGGTGATTTGCACCTAAAGCGTTGCTAAGAAGCGCCAGACAGAGCAACGCGGAGAGGATGGTTGGCGTCCGAGAACGTACTGCTTCCATGGCTAGCTAGCTTTGGTTAAGAGGAATACAAACGTCAGAAGCTAGCGTGTCTGTGTTTGTGCTTACCTCAAACAGGCCACCCTCGTATGTTATATATAGCACGGGAGAAACTTGTTAGGGGGCTGTTTGGTTGTCTATATGTATAAAGATTTACATCTACAAATGTAGAATTTTGTTTTTTTTTTATATTTGGTTGCCTACATCTAGTTGTGAGCCTGGTTCTCTGGATGCAAAATTCTCTATGTAGCCTAGCTCTGGAGATACGGAGAAAATGGGCGTATCTCTGGATGCAGCGCATGCATGGCAGCCTCGTGTTCTGCGCAAGGAGCCACTGTCAGTCACAATAGCAAACCATGCATGCGGTACCATATGGGTATGTAAGTTTTCCTTTTTTATTTATATCTTTTGCTTAGCATCTCCGATTACCGAACCGATTTCAAAAATGGGTTCCTAACATTTTTTTTGAACAAAACTAGACCACACTTGCTATATAAATTTCAAAATACCTACCTACTAAACACTTAACCAAACATCGCTCAAGATCTGCTCATCCAGTATCCTATCACCAAATTGAGTCGAGCAGAGACAGGCTTATGAGAAAAGATAACCAAACAGCCCCTTAATGTAGCATGGGGACCCCACGTGCTTAGCCCCTCTTCATCGAGTGGGGACGATCCTCCTCGGCCAAGAAATGCAAATCTATGTATCACAAATAATACAACTTTGTTTCCAAATGAGAAAAACTAACGGACACTATACCGTTCAAGTATATCCTAACAGGATATATAGGATCGAACCACATAAAAACTATATCACACTTTCAGTCCGTTCCTTATCGCTCCTTATCCATCTACTACGGCTGCTCCTTATCCACTCGTGTAGCACCACCATGGTGAGCGCTCGGGCAACCGCTGGTGAGTCCGTATGGATTTTACTCTTGTTTGATTTTTTGATAAAACTTCTTAAAATTTTTGGTTAAAACTTGAAACTTATTCAAACCTGTTGAAACTTAAATTTTTTTATTGAAATCTGTTGAAACAACTTGAAAGCTTCGGTTGAAATTTGTTGAAATTCTCTCAATGAATCTTGTTGAAACTTGAGTTTCAAAATCTAAAATTTATTGAAATTTTTGGATTGAAACTTACTTGATTTATTCTAAAAACTTCTAGAAATACGTAAAACTCGCTGAAACCTGAAACTTTCAAGTATTGTCATGGAACTTGAAACATCATGAAACTTTTTATAAGCACATTTCAGAGCACATTCTCAGGTTTCATAAGGTTATGCTAAATTAATACCAAATGTTTGCTGCTCCAAGAAACTCGTCTGAAACTTCTTGAAACTTGATGACTGATGTCTTCCATTTGAAACTTGAATGAAACTTATGATTTTTCCCGTGAAATTGTTTGAAACTCTCTAAAATTTTGAAGTTTATCTTTTGAAACTCAGTTGAAATTCTTCTGAAACTCATTTTTAATCAAGTTTTAGGTTTGAAACCGACGAAACTTATAGTTTCATATTTGAAACCCATCAAAATTTGTTGAAACACATAGAAACCATATGGAAATTCATTTGAAACTCTTGTGAAACCTTACGAAACCTGAGAACGTGCTCTAAAATTTTGAAGTATGTATTTTGAAACTTGGTCAAAATTCTTTTGAAACTTGTTTTTAATCGAATTTCAGATATGAAACCGGATGAAACTTATAATCTCATATTTGGAACATATTCAAATTTGTTGAAACGCGCTGGAATCTTACAATACCCATTTGAAACTTGCTGAAACTTGCAAAATAGTGCTGCAATCCATTTAAACTAAATGAAACTTGCCTATACCGTTGAAAACAATTACAATGGTATACAATTGGCTAGCTGCTCCCTTCATTCGTCTTCTGGAAAACACAAAAATACTGCATAAAAGAGGCCAGAACGTAATTAATAAAGACCACGGAGTACACCCAATATCTCGCACTCATTTGAAAAGATCCAAGATCACTAGTGAATAAAGACCTTGCTAGCAACAGGCTTACAGGTAACATACCACCATCTTTGGGAAGCAGCCTTTCTCTCACATATGTTGATCTCGGGAGCAATGTTCTCACAGGGAGGATCCCAGAATCCTTGGCAAACAGTCCATCTCTACAAGTACTTAGGCTCATGAGCAATACCCTAAGTGGAGAACTCCCAAGGGCTCTTTTCAATACCTCGTCACTTATTGCCATTTGCCTCCAAGAGAACCGCTTTCTTGGTTCCATACCACCTGTTATTGCCACCTCTGCCCCTGTTAAATATATCAATTTAGGGGGGAACAAACTCTCAGGAACAATACCTTCCAAACTAGGGAACCTTTCCTCCCTACTTGATCTTTATCTTACACGGAACAATTTATTTGGGAGGATCCCGGAGAGCTTAGCTCATGTTCGGACACTACAAGTTCTGAACTTGAATTATAACAATTTTTCTGGGCCAGTTCCACCATCTCTTTTCAACATGTCATCCCTGACCTTTCTTGCCATGGCAAGTAACTCACTCGTTGGGGGATTACCCTCCAACATAGGCCACACACTTGCAAATATTCAGGAATTAATCCTCTCCACAAACAAGTTCGATGGCTCAATCCCAGCTTCTCTTCTCAATGCTTACAACCTACGAGTGCTTTACCTGTCTAACAACAGTCTAACTGGGTTCATGCCGTTCTTCGGATCCTTACCAAATTTGGAGGTACTTAATTTGTCATACAACATGCTAGAAGCAGGTGACTGGGGCTTTGTCTCTTCACTCATGAATAGCTCCAGATTGACTATACTGCAGTTGGCTGGGAACAATCAAGGGAAATTGCCAAGTTCAATTGGCAATCTTCCCAGTAGTCTTGAGTGGCTGTGGCAAAGAAACAACAAAATTTCTGGGCCAATACCACCAGAGATAGGCAATCTTAAGAACCTGAATATGTTGTACATGGATTACAATCTTCTGACTGGTATTGTACCACCAACAATTGGAAATTTGCACAACTTGGTTGTTCTAACCTGTGCACAAAATAGACTCTCAGGTCAAATCCCTGATAGTATCGGCAACTGTTACGAGATGACTCTGAATGAATCAACTCGTAAGCCCTAGTGCCTGGCCGCAAACCTGGACGAGCGCCGCTTGGCTGCCCCGTTTCGCGGCGTGGCCACGGCAGAAGATAAGTTGGCGGTTATCGGCGCCACCGCCTGGGATTCGATTTTTGTGGCACAAGTAAGCATGCCTTTTCTCTTCTTTTATTTCTCTTTATATAGACTATCTCCCGGCCACAGATTGGCAAGGATCAAACTCTAACAACCAAAATCTAAACTGCCATATAAACAACTGCTTTAAAAGGAAAACAATAACTACCCAATCAGAAACTACTAAATCTAAATAGGCAATCAAACCGCTTAAGGACTGGAGGTGTCCACGCCGCCTCCTGGAGGTTTCCTCCTATAGAAAACCCTATCACAAGGTATAACAGCAACCTTGTTCAGTTGACTGATCTGAAATTGGATGGGAACAACTTGACTGGAAGGATACCTGCAAGTATAGGACGCTGTACTCAACTCCAAATACTCAACCTTGGTCACAACTCACTAGATGGGAATATACCAAGTAAAATCTTCAAAATCTCTTCACTTTCTCAAGAGTTTGACTTATCACACAATTACTTGTCCGGAGTAATACCAGATGAAGTTGGCAATCTCATTAATCTGAATAAACTTAGCATCTCAAATAACAGGTTGTCTGGCAACTTCCCATCCACTCTTGGCCGATGTGTGGTTTTGGAGTATCTTGAGATGCAAAGCAACTTGTAGGAAGCATTCCACAATCTTTAGTGAACTTAGTAGGCATCAAGGAGATGGATATTCCTCAGAACAATTTGTCTGGAAAAATTCCAGAGTTGCTCACTGTTGTGTTCCCCTTGCCTCGGTTGCCCAGAGACGTGAGATGCTATCGCCAGAAATCGAATCAAGTAAGGGGAAGAACAACAGATGAACAAGGGAAGGGGAATTGGGGATTTGGTTTCGTGTTACTCAAGACAAAACATATTCTGCTTTTCATCGTTCGCTGAGTTCGGCTTTTATACATCGTTTTCTTTACCGACAGTTACAATTGTTTGCCCGCTACAGTAATTACTCTCCCTCCCGCTATATCCTCTCTTTTCGTAATTACTACAGCCTCATTAGTATCTCTCCTGCCAGCGCCGCATCAAATCATCCTAGCCGCTCGTTGTCACTTGCTGAAGGTGACGAAATGGTACTCACAGCGCCGCCTACACCTTGCGCCTCTTCTCCATATGCAGTAGTTGTGACATTTTCCCACCCTGCAGATTGTGCTTGTCCCCAAGCCATAGCAGTTGGAAAACGGGTGCGCACAACATCCAGATCCTCCCAAGTCGCTGATTCTGCAGGAATACCGGTCCATTTCAGAAGTACCTGCACACGAGCAGCATTGCCTTTCTTCACCAACAGTCTGTCAAGAATTGCTTCCGGTGTGGTGTCCGAACTATCCAAGTCAACCAGCCGAGGCAATTCAGAAAACACTAGACCAAAATTGGGAGTAAAAGCCTTGAGTTGTGAAATGTGGAAGACCGGATGAATATTGCTCGAAGCTAGAAGGTCTAACTTGTAAGCCACTTGCCCGATCGTGTCGATAATGGGAAAAGGCCCATAGAACTTGTAAGCTAATTTGGGGTATGGCCGGTTGAGTAATGAGGACTGCGCATAAGGTTGCAACTTCAACAAAACCGGCTCCCCAATCTGAAATTGGCACTCCTGACGCTTCTTATCAGCTTGCCATTTCATCCGATTTTGAGCTGCCGCCAAATGCTGTTTCACTATGTCAGTCAGCTTATGTCGTTCCGACAAAGTGTGTTGGACCTCCTCACATGCATTCAGCACTTGCGGTGGCAAAGCCCCATAATTAGGCTCCTGCCCATACAATAAACGGAAAGGGGAACAACCGAGGGAAGTATGGAAGCTAGTATTATACCAGAACTCAGCCAACGGCAGCCACCTTCTCCAGCATGCTGGCATGGCCTGAACAAAGCACCTCAAATACATCTCGAGGCATTGATTGACCCGTTCAGTCTGCCCGTCTGTTTGCGGGTGATACGCCGTGCTGAATTGTAATTTGGTGGCAAGGGCGGCGAACAACTCCTTCCAGAAAGTACTGGTAAACACTCGGTCACGGTCAGATGTAATGGAAGTGGGCATGCCGTGCAACCGAACTACTTGATCCAAGAATAAGTGAGCAACTTTGGTAGCAGTAAAGGGGTGCTTTAAGCCAAGAAAATGGGCGTATTTTGAAAAGCGATCAACCACCACCAGAATGACATTACAGCCATCAGACAGAGGCAAACCTTCAATGAAGTCCATGGTAATCTCTTGCCACGCAGATTCAGGCATCGCAAGGGTTGCAATAAACCAGCAGTCTTGGTATTTTCGCCTTTGGCCTGCTGACAAACGAGACACTACTGAACAAACTCCTTGGTTTCTTGTTTCAATCCCTTCCAGGCAAACACTTTCTTAATACGATGATAAGTGGCCTGTTGCCCAGAATGACCGCCGATGGCACTTGAATGAAAGACGGTAAGTAGACGTGTGCGAAGAGCCGAATTGGAGCCAATCCAGATTCTGCCCTGATGCCGAATGAGACCTTGCTGTGAGGTAAAACTGTGCTCGTCCGGACTGTGAATTGCCAGCCGAGCCAAAAGTTGCTGTGCTTCGGCATCAGTATGGTAGGAATTGAGAACCTCCTGAATCCAGGCAGGTTGAACTTCAGACCTGGCCTGCAACAACATCAATGGTCCGACTCGCGACAAGGCATCGGCAACGACGTTCTCCTTCCCTTTTTTGTACTGAATTTTGAACTGCAAGCCCATGAGACGGGTCATCGCCTTGCGCTGCATGTCCGACTGTAAGCTTTGATCTTCCAAGTAGCATAAACTGCGATGATCGGTACGAATGACAAATTCCTGACGTTGGAGATAAGGACGCCAGCGATCAACCGCCAACATAAGAGCGAGGAACTCTTTTTCATATATAGACAAGCCCTGATGAACCTTACTGAGAGCTTTACTGAAAAAGGCTACAGGGTACCCGTTCTGCAGCAAAATAGCCCCGACCCCCATGTCACACGCATCAGTCTCCACCTCAAAGGGATGATCAAAGTTCGGGAGCTTGAGCACCGGCGTGGACGTCATGGCCTGCTTTAACTGGGTAAAAGCAGTTTCGGCCTCAGAGTCCCACTGGAAAGCTTTTTTTTTCAAGAGATTGGTAAGCGGTTTGGCGATTATCCCGTAATTGTTCACAAACTTACGGTAGTAACCAATAAGGCCCAGAAATCCTCGCAATTCAGATACCGTACCAGGGCGAGGCCAATGAAGCATTGCATGTGTCTTGGTGGGATCAGTGGCAACACCGTCACTGGAAATAATGTGACCGAGGTACTCCAGCCGATTCTGAGCAAATGTGCACTTCGACCGCTTGACAAACAAGTGATTGTCTTGAAGGGTGCGCAGGACCGACGCTAGATGCTGAGCATGAGACTGCAAATCTGGGCTATACACCAAAATATCATCAATAAACACAAGGACAAATTTCCGTAAATAGGGCGCAAGAACCGAGTTCATTACGTATTGAAACGTCGCCGGGGCATTAGTGAGGCCGAAGGGCATGACGCGGAACTGGTAATGACCTTGGTGAGTTTTGAACGCAGTCTTGACTTCATCATCTTCATGCATTCGGATCTGGTGATAGCCAGCGCGAAGGTCCAGTTTAGAAAAATACTGTGTGCCGGCCAACTGATCAAGTAACTCGTCTATCACCGGCATAGGAAACTTGTTTTTGACAGTTAAATCGTTGAGGCGACGATAATCAATACAAAAACGCCAGGAGCCATCCTTTTCTTGACCAACAACACTGGAGAGGCAAATGGACTGACGCTTGGGGTAATGATGCCAGAAGCGAGCATATCAGCAACTTGTTTCTCAATTTCATCCTTGTGTAAGGGAGAATAGCGATAGGGTCGACAATTAACAGGAACTGCATTTGGAAGTAAGGGAATTGTGTGGTCATATGATCGATGTGGAGGAAGACCCTGAGGCTCATTAAAGACCGAGTCATACTGCTGCAGAACTGCTGTAATCGCTGCAGGAAGGAGTTCCTGCTGTTCGGGTATGTGTGGCTGAACAACTGCTAAAGCCAGAATATGACCACCCTTACTCCATTTCTCCAACTGGTGACTAGATACTGCGTGGACTTCAGGTGAGGAGGAAGTCTGAATGCCCTGCAGAGAAATTTCCTTGCCGCGATATTGAAACCGCATGGTTTTATCCTGCCAGTTACATATCATGGGGCTGTGGGATTTAAGCCAGTCCATACCCAAAATGACATCAAGTAAGGGGAAGAACAAAATGACATCAAAATTTAAGGTTGTGACACTCACATCCTTGAGTTCTCTGCATAATCTCAATTTATCCTTCAACAATTTTGATGGAGCAGTTCCGAGAGGTGGTGTTTTTGACAATGCTGGTGTTGTATCAATTGAAGGAAATGATCATTTGTGTTCAAGTGTTTCAACAGGAGGTATGCCTCTTTGTTCTGCACAGGCTGACAAGAAAAGGAAACACAAGTCGTTGGTCCTAGTCTTAAAGATAGTAATACCAATGGTTGGTGTTGTTATGATTGTTTTGTCTTGTATTGCAACAATTCATTGGAGCAAGAGAATGAAAGCAAATTCACACTTGCAACAATTCAATGAGCACATGAAGAAGATAACATATAAAGACATCGTAAAGGCAACAGATAGGTTCTCCTCTGCTAACTTAATTGGCTCAGGATCATTTGGAAAGGTCTATAAGGGTAAACTGGGGCTTCAGGAAGATCAAGTTGCCATCAAGATTTTCAACCTTGATATATATGGGGCACATAGAAGCTTTGTTGCTGAGTGTGAAGCCCTAAGAAATGTCAGACATCGAAATATTGTAAAAATCATTAGTTTATGCTCTTCAGTGGATTCGACTGGGGCAGACTTCAAGGCCCTAGTGTTCCAATACATGTCAAACGGGAACCTAGAAATGTGGCTACATCCAAAGGCACATGAAGATAGTCAAAGAAAGATCTTGACTGTAAGCCAAAGAATTAACATAGCCTTGGATGTAGCATTTGCTTTGGATTATCTTCATAACCAAAGTGTACCTCCCCTAATACATTGTGACTTAAAGCCAAGCAATATTCTTTTGGATCTTGACATGGTTGCGTACGTCAGCGACTTTGGCCTAGCAAGACATCTATACACTACGTCAAATGCATATCAAAGTAGTTCTACAGTTTTGGCTCACCTAGAAGGATCCATCGGATACATCCCACCAGGTGAGATCAGCTTATTTGTAAGAAGTTGGTTCTGTTTGTTCATTACAAAGTTATATAAATTGTGTCTATTCTCTAATCTTATTACGTTTATAAATGTGAATGCAGAGTATGGCATGAGTGAGGAGATATCAACCAAGGGGAGAATTTGCCCAGCGACACTCTTTAAAATTCGCGATTCACTAAATAACACCTTGACCCACTGTCATAGACACAAACAGACCCACATGTCATAGACACACCACCAAAAGCCAACGAATTGGGTGTCGCTGGACTAATTTTGCGATGTCTTACAGTTTTGGAGTGCTTCTGTTACAAGTGATGACTGGGTGTAGTCCAACTGATGAAAAATTTAATGATGGTACAAGCCTGCATGAATTTGTTGATAGAGCATTTCCAAAGAATATTTATGAGGTTGTTGATTTGAAACATTTTTATTTTTGAAAGGTTTGGGAGGGGAGGATTGAAGGAGCGAGGATGAAAAAGGGGTGAGGGGTGCCATGAGGCGTGAGCTGCCCGGATAGGGGGAGATGGCTGACGTATGGTATCCACGTGTCAACCTGTTGAGCGCCCGCAAGGATTCCTGGGAGCCCTCACCGAGCTAGACATAGGCCTGTTTGGTTTGTAGGCACTGTATAGTTGCGCCTTTTCACCTATTTAAAGGAAAAAAAACTAAATTCTAAATAAATAGTTGGCTTTTTACCTAGATTTTTTCAAAAGCTATAAGTCTCTATATAACTAAGATCTTGTTTGTTTAGATTTAGACTTTTTGATTTATAGTTAAAAACTATCGGCTTTTATACATAGTAAAGATAGGTAATTTTACCCTAATTTTAGTGGTATTAATCTAAAACTAACTCTTAATAAGACAAAAGGCCCTTCTCAGTAGCTTTTGGCTTTTAGGCCCTGTTTGGAAGCAATGTATTTTAAAACTATGGTTTTGGCATACTATAGTTTGCAATTGTTTTGTCATGAATACTATGGTTTTACCAAACTCTTTTAAAACCATGGTATTTCTTGGAATTACCAACTGTTTGGATACAACATCACAAACCATGGTATTTGAGTGGAAATAGACAAGAAGCTAGCCAAAACTATGAAAATTTTGGGTTGGAGTGGAGTTTCAAATACTCCAAAAATACCATGGTATCTAACAAACCATGGTTTTTAATACAGAGCTTTTGGCATGGAAACCAAACACCTCATGGTATAAAATACTATGGTATTCTTAGAAACTATGGTATTACCTAAAAACTATGAAAATACATTACTTCCAAACAGGGCCTTAGTTGTATAGAGACTTACGGTTTTTGAAAAAATCCAGATAAAAAGCTACCTATTTATTTAAGCTTTAGCTTTCTGACTTTTAAGTTAGTGAAATAGCTCAAACAATCAGGGCCTAAAAGCCAAAAACTACTTTTTTATTTATTGAGAGTTGGTCTTAGACTAATATTACTAAAGTTATGATAAAATTACCTATCTCTACCATATATAAAATCCAATTATTTTAAGCTGTTTAAGCTTAAAAACTAGAAATCAAAAAACCTAAATCTAAACAACAGGACGGTAGCCGCTACGGTGTGGTGCAATAAACTTTTTTTTAATAATACATTTTTTTTCAAAATTTCAAAAATATAGCATGGAAAAAAATTACATAAATATAACGAACGACACTAGACCACGTCGCACAATCAACGGGCGACAAAAGCGCCACGTCTACTTGTCCCTGCACTGTAAAATGCGTTGGTCATGCCACGTGGCCTCCTGTCGCTCGTTGGTTGGGCGCCTGTAAATGTCGCCCAACCAATAGGCGACAGAGGTATATTTATGTAATTTTTTTGTGGTATATTTTTGAAATTTTGAAAAAAATGTATTATTAAAAAAAATCGTGGTGCAATGGTGTGGGCATCCGGAAATATGAATCGATCCTCACACGTGCGTTGGACTTAGAGGTGACACCCATACTCCACTTAAATGTATGCTCACTGCCACCCAAAAGTCCCGTGCACGGAGTATTGACTAAATGGCCCTCACCCAAACGAATATGAGTCACATAGTCGCACCGTACACACTTACGCGTCCATGAGAGTTTCGATTCCATTCCGAACAACCATACCGAGATCGAGACCAACTTATCCAAGCATAGCACTCGCCATCCGTCTCAAGACCTTGGTATCGCCCACACTCTCCAAGGGGAGCACGAGCAATAGCCAAAGAACGACGGTCGCACGAGTTTATGCATGGATGGTTGATGTCAATTACAGGTACCCGGATATGTGTCTAGTGCTAGTTCCCAAGATCAACGCCTAGCACCCACATATCCCGCATTCGAGATGTATCGCAACACATACACATGAATCTAAGTAGTTGGAATAGCATAAACATAAACTACAATTAATACAACTACTTACTATTACAAGTAGTGGCCGACTGGCCAAATATTACATGTCCAAAAGTAAATTGCAGCGGAAATTAAACATATACCAAAAGTAGGACAGCGGTATGCCCATCTATAAAACCCAAAGGCAACCGACTTGGAAAAGCCCAAGTTCATCCATCAACATCATTGTCGGACCCCTGAGTAAAGTACATGTCGTCGGAGCGTTCTTCCATACCATCGTCTATATTGTTTGGATTAAGCAACCGTGAGTACACGTATGTACTCGCAAGACTTTAGTGTATGGAAATAAAGTTAATGCAGGGCTATAACAAGGAAACAAGCTTCTACACTAGACTCATTTTCAGCATAAGGCATATTTTGTTTGCAAGTAAAAGATTCATAAAACGGTAACGAATTTGTAAAGAGCATTTAATATGAAGCTAAATAACAGTAAGTAAAGTTCATAGATGACATTTCTCAGCCCTCCTTTGCTGTGATCAATAAGTAAAAACAGCCACCATTGGCTTCCCAATTCACCAACCAATTCCAACACCATTTTCCAAAAGTTTTAGCAAAACAAAGACTATACTTGACATTATTTCCCCAAGTTGCTCATGACCGTGAGCACGGCTAATTAATTAGATTTTAATCTCTGCAGAGAGTGTACACTTTACCCACATGACACATTCTAGCAATCATGTCAACCATGCCTCGCAATACTCACCGTACCCGATTTGCTAGATTGTGACGAAACCATTCAACTAGTTAAAGTTTAATCTTGCACCCGCCCCGGTGATGTTAAACCCTTGCCACAGTCCGGAGATCCTGAACCACGATGGTGCCCTCCATCAGGAACTCTCCCCATGACAAGGCATGCACCGTTGTATTGGAATGCTTGGGCCCCAACACCTCGGTGAAGGGAGCACCTACAGCAACACCGTACCTCGATGTGCCCTTACTACTCCAGCCTCCCAAGATGCAAGATTAAATTTCAACTAATCTAATGAGTTTAGGCTATCCCATACTAGCACATGTGGTTGCACCAAAACACTTAGGTGATAGCATCAAGTTCGGCCCTTAATTGACCCGGGCGAGAATCTCCCCCTAACTACGCGTGAGGTCCTTTTCACGCCTCAAGTTAAGTAATAACTCGCCGCGTCTAAATCATAAGTTTTGAGTTGGATTTTTACCAAGATACACGGAAACCATACCTCGGCTCTGTACAAATAAACAAAGTTGCTCGTAGTAGTTAAAATGGTATCAAACATTTAAAATTCGTTCTAATGAGCACGTCTAAGCAGATACATATGTTAAACTCGCAAGTTATACCCAAGTGACATTAGCTATTGTACCTCTACACCATTACTAGGTTACAATGGCAGTAAATCAAATGACAAGGTAATGGGAATGCATACAATTGGATTTAGCTACCATCACCCACAATATAGCAAGTTTTAAAACATACACGCATGCATATAGTTTGATAAAACAACATAACTTTGAAAATATGGGATCAAAATGGTCAAAGGAGGGTGCTTGCCTGGTTGCTCTTCTTCGGGAATATAATCTGGATCGTAGTCGATGTCGTTATCAATCGGATCCGAAATATCGTCGTCTACGCGTCGAATAATAAGAACCGAGACAAAAGCAAACAACATCGAATCAAATGGGGCAAAAAGAAATCAGATAAAATTGCCAAATTAAATCTTACCAAGAAGGTCATGGTGGATTTTGGGTTCTCAAATTATCACTTGCATAACAATTCCATTAGTACTTAGTGTATGTGAAGCTTTTAGCATGAGTGTGTTACCTTCATTCATTGATTACCTGGAACTATGGTTATGAACACACATAATGTCGTTTATGAATTCAAGAGGCTATATTTACGTGTTTTAGTATTTATAATTTTGAATTCAAGATGCAAAAATAGTTTGGATTGATAAAAGTAGAACATTCACTAAAGGTTTTGCTTGAATAGTTCTTAACTTTAAGTGTTCATGCATGGGAGCAATTTCTACAAGTTAGATCTGAAATTTAACAAATTAGATCTGAAATTTAAAGTTATTTGCTGTTACTATATGGTCATTTCTTGCATTGCGGCAACCTTGGACGAAGACTTCTACTCTTACTATTCACATAATACGGTTCCGACAATATTATCATTTAGGGTTTTTGCGTTAACATATTTTATTTGACAAGTAAGTCGTAATTAAGATATTTTTACATAATTTGGTTGTCCATATATTGAAGTATGTTTTTGGACCAATTCTCCTAAAATTTGTATTTAGACGAGCTGTTTTACAAGCCCTCGAAAAGGCTTAAGCGTTAACGAATCTGTGCGGTTTGTGGTCATTTAGGGTATTTGTTGTGAATGGATTCAGATGTGAAGTAAGTTATAAATACAATATTTTTCTAGAATATGGTAGTATATATACCAAAGTATCTTTCTAATCTAGTCACACCAAGATTTACATTTATATGAGTAATTCTACAGGCCGCTGAATAGGCTTAAATGATAACAATGGACTATGAGTGAATAGTTCTTTATCTTTAAGTGATTATGTTCAGAATTAGTTTTATACAAGTTAAAACTACTGATTTAGGCTACTGGCATCATTTATATGATATTTGTGAAGGTTCTGGTGATACAAACATTATAATTATTGATTTCTTATTTGCAACTAAAGTTCGTTCATTCATATTACGGTCTTCAGAAATGCGAACACTTAGGGTTATTAGGCTATCAAGATTAATATACAAATCATGGTGAAGTGAGATTATCTTTTCATAATAGGGTAGTATATACTTTGGAGAGCACTACTAAGCTAATTTCATAAGTTTTAGGGTTCAGACAAGATGCTATATTCATCGCTGAAAAAGTTTATGTGGCATTATAAAGTTTACGTTATACGGAATCGGCAAGAACATGAAGCGTGTGATTAACACTTAAGGGTTTTGAGCTAATAAGATTGATACGCAAACCTTGATGAAATAAGATTCTTTCTATAGAACATGATATTATGAACTTTGTAGAGTGTCTTTAAACTATTTTTACAAATCTTAGCATTTAGACGAGTTATTTTATTCGCTGCTGAAGTAGTCTAAATGACTACAGAAGTATCGCTAAGTCGAGCCATGTCGGTGTTTCGAATACCGGCAAGTAAATTTGTAGTCAAGGGGTCGCGCGTTCCCTCTCCTTGAATGGTTAGACTCAGGAGCCCAAGATGTATACTGGTTCGGGCCGAATGTCCCTACTCCAGTTCGTGTGGTGGTACTGTATTGCTTCGGGTGCAAGAGACTGCACGGTGTTACAAGCGAGGGCTAAGGACTGGCCTTGAGCGCCTTGAACGAGAGGGAGAGCTCGGAAGCCTGGGAATGCTAAGGGCTCGAAGCTGTAGGAGCGTTCATGCCGTGCATGTGACCGAGAAATGTTAGCCCGTAAAAGTTCGGTCCCTTTCCCGGAGGGTCCTGCCTCCCTTTATATAGACGGAGGGGGCAGGTTACATGGGAAGTTGAAAAAGAATAGGTAGAGTGTCCTACGCCCGGGGGTGCTGGTCTTTGGTCTTGACGACTGATCGGCGCTCGCTCACCTCCTGTCGAGTCGGTAGACACATCGAGTGATGCAGTTCTCTATTTCATCGGGAAGGGGCGCACTTACTCTCTGCGCGTTTGTTAGGTGCTGACGCCGTAGCGCCTGGCTCCGGTGTTGCCTCGGGAGGGAGCGCATCCTCCCACTGTGCATGACTGGACGATGAGACTGGAGTTTGACTCCGGCGACCTCCTCGCCATCTTGGGAAGGAGCCACCTGCCCCCGCACGGTCACTCCGAGCCGTCGTGTCCGTGGGGCAGGTGGCCAACCTCGAAGTCGACTGGTGATGGGCTGGCATCCGACCTTTGGCGGAGATTGCCTTAGCCTGGTCAGAGCTTGCGGAGCGCCCGACCCATGGCGTGGGTCAGACTGCCCCTTGGTCGGTTTGGTTGGGGTCAAGTGCCCTTCGTGGCCACGGCCTTGGGCCGAGCCGACATGGGGCAGACCTGTTCAATCGGCTTGGGCTGGGGTACCCATGGTATGAGTACTCGTCAGTAGCCCCCGAGCCCCCGAGAGAGTTCGTCAGAAGTGGTCGGGGGGTTTGCATTGGTCGGCAGAGTCCGACCGACTTGGTTGGCGGTGGATCGGGTGGCTGCCTTGGTCAGCAGGGTCCGACCGACTTGGTCGAAAGCAGATCGGGTGGCTGCCTTGGCCGGCAGAGTCCGACTGACTTGGTCGGTGAGTCCGACTGACTCAGTTGGCCGGTTTCGACCGGGTGCGCGCAAGCGCACCCGGTGGGTGTAGCCCCTGAGCCCCCGAGCGGGTCGAAGAGCTGGTCGGGGGGTTTACTCTTGCCGGCATAGGCCGACCGACTTGGTCGGCGGGATTTGGCTCGGCGCTGCCTTGGTCGGCACAGGCGCCCAGATGCCTTTGGCAAGGTTCTGGTATCCGAGTGGTGGTTTTACGTCGTAGCTCGACGTCACCTTGGTTGGCGCGGATGTCCAGATGCCTTACGCGAGGTTTTGGTGTCCGAGTGCTAGTTTTACGTCGTAGCTCGACGTTTCCTTGGTCGGCATGGATGCCCAGATGCCTTACGCCAGGTTCTGGTGTCCGAGTGCTGGTTTTACGTCGTGGCTCGACGTTGCCTTGGTCGGTGCGGATGCCCAGATGCCTTACGCGAGGTTCTGGTGTCCGAGTGCTAGTTTTACATCGTAGCTCGACGTGTTTATAAAGCTGGTTTTACGCCGGAGCTAGGCGGAGGGCATCCATCCCGAGTCCTCATCTGGTGAGGCTATCTGTGGGAGGAGCGGCCGCTGTCTGTCCCACGTGTACGCCCTGTCCGTAGGTGTGGGACCTGGAGGGGGTGAGCAGACACGTGTTTACCATGTTGGTTTGAACACCGTGCTCGTGGAGCTAATAGCGGGTAATCCGAGTGGGACTTGGAGATCCCTCCCAAGGGGATCTTTCCTAGCGGACGATTCCCATCGTGGGGCGTCCAGCCCACTGGGGGCGACCCATGAGAAACCCTTCTTTACTCAATCCCGTATCAGACTCCGGGTCGTCCGTCGACCCAAAGCACAGCTGGCTGTCACCCATCGATGGGTTCCGCGGGAGAGTGTGAAGTATGGTCTCGGACACGAGTTAAGGCGATTGGGTCGTCCGCTGACCCAACTAGAGGCCCACTGGGGGCTCGCCTTGTCCTCGCCCCTCACTCAATTTTCTGCTGGGGCGGCCCTGAATCCACTTGGTGGATCAGGCCTTCGAAACCCGCAACTCTAGACTGGGCCCCAGGCGCGAGCCATTGAGCTCTTTGCCACCTCGAGGCCGCAGTGGCCCAGTGGGCCTTTCATTCCTGTTGCGGGGCGCGCTGCTCGATATGGTGTCCTTTCGCCTTCGGCTATCCTGTCAGGGTTTAATGCGTAGTGGAGGTATTGGAAACCGCTGTCTTACCAGTGGCCCGGCGTGGCAGTCGGAGGGACGGGACACGCGACGCTTCACCCGAGGTGGTGTCTGTTTGGCTGGTGCCCGTTCGGCTCCTATAAATTTGGCGTGGGGGGCGCCGGGGCAGGCACTTGCCTTTGGTTTCCCTGCCTCCCTGCCTGAGATGAGAGAAAAAAAGAAAGGAGCTGGAGAGTTCCTCACCTTCCCCTTCCACTTCGAAACACCTCGAAGAGCAGATGGCGAGCGGAGGGCACAATTCTTCTGGCGATCGGAGGGCCGTCAACCGCACGACGGCTGCAGAGCCGTAGGGTTCAGACCCCAAGAGACCCCGCACCGATGCCGGATCCTCCATGGCTGCGGCGAGGGGCGGGATTACTCTGCCCTCGCCCGCCTTCCGCACCTGGGACCCTCCTTCAACGTGAGTTCCCGTTGCTTAGCTTTGGGATGGCTTTGATTTCTTCTTGCTGACGCTGGCTTGTTGTCGGGACCCGAATTCACCAATTCGAACCCACTGTGTTTTACCGCACTAGTCCCAGGATCAATGCTAGTGCACACAGCTTAACATCGGTAAGCATCACATCATACACAACGATAAGAATAACCAGACTTCATTTATTTAATATAACTAGTGCATGATCTTATGATCACTTACATTATTCTGCCACATGGGCTACCCTGAAGTAAACATAAATAAATGCAGCGGAAAGATGTAGCAAAAGACGTAGATGTCCCATCAACACAACACAGGCAGCTGACAAGGATTGGCCTAGTGACCCGTGTCCACCAGGAAGTCCTCCTCCAATATCGGCGATGATTTCTCCACTGTTGTTGGTTGTTAAGCAAGGGTGAGTACACCAACACGTACTCAACAAGTTGTGCACAGAATGCAATTCTATCATAGCTATATGTAGGCTTATTGCAAAGGAATGGCTAAGGTTTACTTGCAGTAAAGCAGCATTTGTAAACACATACAATACAAAGATTGAAAAGACAGTAAAACAAATATTAACAAGTACATAGATTCAGTGATTCTTAAATAAACCAAGTTTCCATCCTAATGCAAGTTCCATTATCCATATGGCATCCTGCCATCCCAACCATTTATCCATTTTAATTAACTACCCCTTGACTGTAATTCCCGAGCATTGCTCAATACCGTGAGCACGGCTATCCGAATAGTTTGTACACTCTGCAGAGGTTATGCACTTTACCCACATGATACAACCATGCACCACACAGGCGAATGATTATAACAAAGCCTTTACAATGCATCCTCTTAACCCAGTGCTACCCGATGAGGTTTCAACACTGAAGGGCTACACCACCACAACAAGGCCCCCCTCTTGCGCCATGTGAGTTTTCCCCGTACACCCGGACTCACACCACCACGATAGCACTCAAGTTAAGCATTTGCAAATTAGTCAGCTAGACTGCCCCATAACAGACATGTGGTTGCAAGATTGACTCAGGTCAATGGCTCGCAAGGTTAAGTCCTTAGGATTGATTAAAGCAAGACTTACACATACCCTCTGCCCATCGGGCCCACCCTGGCACACTTGCCCTTGCCACTTGCTTCAATCTAAGTGATTACCAAACCCAGTTGATTACCAAGCATCACATGCTACACAATTCAACATCGTTGTGTGACCTCCTCGCCACAACAACTCAATCTCATCGTGTGACCACACATGACACACATATTCATATCATTGTTCCATATTCCATTAAGCAAGATTAATAATCAACATCTCATGAACATGTGATGACGTAGCATGGCTAAGCAATTCTATCCCGTTCTAACCATCCATGTTGATTTCATTATTAACCAACTATAGTAACCAACCTAGGGTGACAATGAAGCATGGCATACAAATATCAAGGTAGGGTGTAAATCAAAGGGTGGAATAGCTAAGTCCCAAACTAAGTTGAAATTCTTTATACACATGAAATAACATGCAATTAAGTAAAACAAAATAGCAATTTTCCTAGCATGGGTTCAACATGATCAAAGCACAACTTGCCTTGCTTAAGTTCCTGGTCTTGCTCTGAAGATTGCTCTTGAGTTGTTAATTCCTCCTCCGAAGCCTCGCTCAACTCAACGTCTACGCGAATCGAGAAGAAATAGCAAATAAACACCAAACCAAAGAACAAACAAACTCAAAAATTCAAACCAAAGCTACCATTGGATATATCTCAATTTTACAATTTTTTAGGAATTTGAATCACCTCAATCGGAGTTCGTACGCAAAAGTTATAGCATTTAGAAGTTTGAAAATAAATTAAATTGAATTTCTAGATTAATAGAATTATTTTTATAAAGAAAATTCTGAATTACTGTGCCTGGTTTGTACGGACAACACGTGGCAAGATCTGGACTGACGAAAACTAATCCAATGGCTATCAACTAACCCATGACGTTGCTGAATATCAACCATCCGATCTAGATCCAACGGTCAGCAACTACTAATACCCTTCACTGTAACCCTAATCAACGTGGTGCATTCCTATCCATCCGATTTAAATCCGACGGCCAATACTTACCCGAGACGTTTACTGTACACTTAAATGATGTGGCTCAACCGTGACCATACGATCCTAATCCAATGGCAAAGAACTTACCCGCACGGTTCGCTATTCACCGGCGACGTGGCTTGTTCCTGGCGCTCCAATGAAGATCCGGCGACTGGTGTGCTTCGGCTCCGACGATGGCAGTGCGACGGCATTGTTGCACCGGAGCTGGGGAAGACGACCCACCCGACGACGTTTTGGTGAGCTCCGGCGGTGAAGAAGCGGCGGAACGGATTCGCCTCGATGCGACGAGTTCAAATCCGAAACCCACACGGCGGAAGAAGGTCTTCAATGACGGCAATGGCACGGCGAAGGTCTTCGGAACTCCGGCGAAGGCTAGAACGGTCTCCAAGGCGTCTCGGCTAGCGGCGCGTGAGGGAAACGAAGCGGCGGTCTGCAGAGATCCTCGGGAAGGCTTCGAGTCCTTAAATACCCCTCGGCGAGCGCGTACGGGCGGTGGACTCCGAGTCGGCGGCGGCGGCGGTGGTTTCCAAGTTCGGCTCGAACACGACGATAGGCAGCCCTTCGATCATCATCGGACGGCTGCGGAGAAGTAATTTCTGCACCTGCGGGTGCCGAGCCTTGGACTCGGAGAGTGCTTCACTGATGAAGTAAACTGGCCGTTGTACCTTAAGCACATGGCCTTCTTCTGCTCGCTCCACGACAAGTGCCGCGCTGACGACCTGGGTCGTGGCGGCGATGTAGAGGAGCAGCGGTTCTCCTAGCGCCGGGGCGACCAGTACCTGAGGTGAGGTCAGGAACACCTTCAGTCGATCAAGGACTTCCTAAGCCTCCTGCATCCAACTGAACTGATCGGACTTCTTGAGCAGCCTGTAGAGTGGCATTCCGCGCTCGCCGAGGTGAGACACAAAACGGCTCAGGGCTGCAAGGCATCCTGTCAGCTTTTGGACTCCTTTCAGGTAACCAATCGGGCCCATCTTCATGATTGCGGAGATCTTCTCCCGATTGGCTTCGATGCCACGCTCGGAGATGATGAAACGAGTAGCTTTCCCTTGGGGACCCCAAAAATGCATTTCTCAAAGTTGAGCTTTATACGAAACCATCGGAGGTTCGCAAAAGCTTCCTCTAGGTCGGCGACGAGACCGTCGGTCTTCTTAGTTTTGACGACGATGTCGTCGACGTATGCCTCGATGTTGCGGCCTATTTGGTCGCTAAAGCACGTTTGCATACATCGCTGGTATGTAGCACCCGCGTTTTTTAGACCAAATGGCATCGTTACGCAACAGAACGAGTAGAACGGAGTGATGAAAGAAGTCACGAGCTGGTCGGGCTCTTTCATCACTATCTGGTGGTAGCCCGAGTAGGCATCCAGGAAGGACAGGGATTTGCACCCTGCGGTGGAGTCAATGACTTGGTCAATGCGAGGCAGCGGGAACGGGTCCTTGGGACACGCCTTGTTTAGGCTCGTGTAGTCAACACACATTCTCCATTGCCCAGATTTCTTTTTACAAGGATGGGGGTTGGCGGCCACTCGGGTGGCGACTCTTTATAAACCCCGCAGCCAAAAGTTTGGCAATCTCTCCCCTATGATCCCACGCTTCGTTGGCGAAGGCGGGCGTTAGGCGGCACGCGCCTTAAGCCTGGTCGGATGTTCAAGGAGTGCTCGGCGACTTCCCTTCGGATTCCTGGCATGTCGGAGGGCCTCCATGCGAAGATGTCTCGATTGGCGCGGAGGAAGTCGACAAGCGCGCTTTCCTATTTGGCGGGGAGCGTGGCTCCGACCCACACGGTCCTGGCCGGATCCTCGGGATCTACCGCGACCTTCTTCGTGTCCTCGGCGGACTTGAAGGAAGCTGGCCCTGACTTGCTGGAGTAGGGGGCAGACTCGGAGGTTTCCCTCCGGAGGTTCTCGAGCTCGGCGGAAACGATGACCGCCGACGCCAGCTCACAACTGCTTTGCTCGCAATTGAAGGCAAGCTAGAAAGATGAGGCCACGGTGATTACTCCCCACGGCCCTGGCATCTTCAGCTTGAGTAGGTGTAGTTAGGGATCGCCATGAACTTGGCGTAGCACGGCCTTCCCTGGATGGCATGGTAGGAGCCGGGAAAGTCCACAACCTCAAAAGTGAGGGTTTCAGTGCGAAAGTTGTCCGGCCCCCCGAAGGTGACGGGCAGGTCGACCTGCCCGAGCGGATGGGCTCATGGCGGGGACGACGCTGGAAGGGCGCCTTGTCTCGCCGGTGACTCGGCGAGGACCCCATGGCGCTGCGCCTCAACATACAGGATGTTGAGGCTGCTGCCACCGTCCATGAGCACCTTAGTCAGGCGCTTTGGCCCCACGATGGGGTCGACGACCAGTGGATACCGCCCTAGCTGTGGAATGTGGTCGGGGTGGTCGGTCCGATCAAAAGTGATCGGGGACTCCGACCACCGGAGGTACTTGGGCACGGCGGGAGTCACAGTGTGGAACTCGCGGTAGGCGAGCTTGAGCCGCCGTTTATCAGCGTAGTATGCCGGTCCACCAAAGATCATGAGGCAGCCGTCGGGTTCCGGGAACTCGACGTCCGCCCTCTTCTCCTCGACATCTGGTGCCGAGTCCTGCTTCTTCCCTTTACCCCACGATGATGTGGGGGTTCCGGAAAGGAAGCACTTCAGGACTTCGCAATCCTGGTATTTGTGCTTGACGGGGTACCTGTGGTTTGGACACGGGCTATCCATCAGCTTTTCGAAGTGGTTGGGCGCCTGTCGCGCCTGCTACTTGGCAGGGTGGTCGGCGGCTGTGACCAAGTAGCCTTCGTGGCCTTGCTTCCCTCGCCGCTTTCATTTGTCGGAGCGGTCGGAGGGGGCACCGGTGTCGGTGCCGAAATCTCGCTTGGCCTTCCCCTTGTCGAAGATGGCCCCCACAGCCTCTTCGCTAGAGGCGTGGTTGGTAGCGATGTCCAAGAGCTCCTTGGTGGTTTTGGGCTTGACGCAGCCCAACTTGTGCACCAGGGCTTTGCAGGTGGTGCCATAGATGAATGCCCCAACAACGTCGGCATCAGAAATGTCGGGGAGCTCATTGCACTGTTGGGAGAAGCGCCGGATGTAGTCCCGAGAGTCTCCTCAGTCCGCTGCTGCAGCTCTTCAGTCCCAGAATTCCTGTGGCACTTGTATGTGCCACGAAGGCCGACGGCGATTCTTCAAGCGGCCCGCCTCGATAGTCTTCGGCGGTACTCGAGCCAGCTCGAGCCGAGTCCGCGAGGTAGATGGGGAGGCATCGATGATGAAAAGATCATCAAGAGCTCACCGCTTGACATGCGAGCCGGTAGTCTTCAACCGCATAATCGGGCTTTGTTGTCCCGTGTATTTGGTTATGTTAACTGGCGCCCGAAATCTGGCAGGAAGTTCGCCGCGGATCTCCCAAGAAACACCCTTGGCCCGTGGCCATCGGACTCGGTCAGGATCGTTCGCCAACCGCCGCTTCACGACATGCGATTGGGCCACTTCGGCTATTGCTCTTCTCCGCATCTCGAGAGTGGCGTGGACATCGGGGTTGTTGCCCGGTAGCGCCGGTGCACCGGAGGCGCGAGGTCTGGGCTTTTCTGCCGCGGCGCTGCCTTCGCCGCCCCACTGATCCCGAGCGGTGGCGCGGCTCGGACGGCTCGAGGAGGCACCGAAGTGGTGGGAGCCGGAGCCCTGCATGTGCTGCACGGCAGCATGCTTCACCAGTCCCCGGAGGTTCTAGTATGTGGCCCCGCTTCCGGTCCTTCGCTCGGGACGCCATGAATAGAATTGTTGCCGCGGCGACATTCTCGCTTGCGTGGGGAAGAACGGAGGTCGTTGGACCCTCGCCACCGATGATGCACCGACGCGAGGGGGCTCGGCCGACTCTGCCTGTGTCGGCTGAGTTTGTCAAGCTCGGCCTTCGAGCCTCCACCATCGCGCCATTGCCGGAGCTCGCGGCGGCGAGCTCAGACGCTAACGCGCCATACCGATATTCCGCCTCCGCGCTTGGCGCCGTGAGAGCTCTTGGACTTGCGGAGGTTGCGGCCGTTTCGGCCACGCCCGCCATGTTGCACTCGCGGGAGTGCGATCCGTCCGCAATGTGCTCCGTGTCCGAGCTGGAGTCGTGGCTGGAGGAGTCCTCCAGCAAGTTGTGGACGGAGACCGGCACATAGCCGGTCATTGCCACGAGCTGTGAGCCTGTGGGGGGCAACGTTGTCGCCCATTTGAGCTTACGCACGCTGCCGCCAGAGATGGCGCAGCGCTCGGTGGGCTCCGGCGTCAGGGTCCGTGCGGGGGCCTCGAGCCGGAGGTTGCCAAGGTTGTCGGCGACGGAGTCCAGGCTCCCGACGGATGCTTGGTCCTGAGAGGTGGCGGGGATGAGCACGAGCTCTCCTGCCGGAGTGGCGACGAAGTCGAGGACGCCGAAGCGGATCCAGCTCCTCGACGCCAATGCGTCGTCGTGGGTGGAGGAAGCCATCAAGGAAGTAAACGGGAATCCGGAGATGTCAAAGATGACGCGCGAAGCCCCTACTTGGCACGCCAACTGTTAGTGTTTGAATACCAGCAAGTAAATTTGTAGTCAAGGGGTTGCGCGTTCCCTCTCCTTGAATGGTTAAACTCAGGAGCCCAAGATGTATACTGGTTTGGGCCGAATGTCCCTACTCCAATTCGTGTGGTGGTACTGTATTGCTTCGGGTGCAAGAGACTGCACGGTGTTACAAGCGAGGGCTAAGGACTGGCCTTGAGTGCCTCGAACGAGAGGGAGAGCTCGGAAGCCTGGGAATGCTAAGGGCTCGAAGCTGTAGGAGCGTTTGTGCCGTGCGTGTGAGCGAGAAATGTTAGCCCGTAAAAGTTCGGTCCCTTTCCCGGAGGGTCCTGCCTCCCTTTATATAGACGGAGGGGGCAGGTTACATGGGAAGTTGAAAAAGAATGGGTGGAGTGTCCTACGCTCGGGGGTGCTAGTCTTCGGTCTTGACGACTGACCGGTGCTCGCTCACCTCATGCCGAGTCGGCAGACACATCGAGTGACGCAGTTCTCTGTTTCATCGGAAAGGGGCGCACCTACTCTCTGCGCGTTTGTCAGGTGCTGACGCCGTAGCGCCTGGCACCGGTGTTGCCTCGGGAGGGAGCACATCCTCCCACTGTGCATGACTGGACGATGAGACTAGAGTTTGACTCCGGCGACCTCCTCGCCATCTTGGGAAGGAGCCACCGGCCCCCGCACGGTCACTCCGAGCCGTCGTGTCAGGTGGGCGGTGGCCAACCTCAAGTCGACCGGTGATGGGCCGCATCAGGCCTTTGGCGAGATTGTCTTAGCCTAGTTTGAGCTTATGGGCGCCCACCCATGGCGGGTCGACCACCCTTGGTCGGTTTGGTCGGGCCTGATCGCACCTCGGTCGGTTTGGTCGGGTCGAGTTCTTCGTGGCCAATGGCCTTGGGCAGAGCCGACACGGCAAATTGTTCGCTCGGCTGGGCGGCTGGGGTACCCATGGTATGAGTACTCATCAAGCCAGGTTTCCTTTTAGTTTACGACTACATTATAGATGATCTTTTATTCATTTTTCTGGTATTAACAGGGTGTAGACCTAGAAATATTCTAAATCTATTTTTGCACTATTTTGACATTAACCGCAATAGATTATTCATTTATTTGTTGTTGTAATTAACATTTCCTTTTGTTAAAAGTATGCAAACTAAGTTTGATTTTAAGTATTTTTATATAGATAGGCCTGTACTGATTTTAGGTACTTTTACCAAATATTTTACGATTTTATGAACTATTGTACACACATTTCTATTATCGCCATATTAAGATTTTCTAATGTTTGCAAAGCAAATAGATTAAACTTAGTTAAAAAATTAAATATATTTGCATGATTAAGTTTATTATAATTCCATAAGCTCATAAGCATTTATTTTATGATTTTAGAAGTTATATTTTATCATACATACATTAATGTTCATAATAGTGTGTTTAATACTTTTTAAATTTTTATAATTGTTTTATGACTCAAAATTAATTATTTTGGCAGATTTAAATTCATTTTGGTCTTATAATCATATAAAATTTATCTTATTATTTTATGACTTATGGTTCACAGATTTAATATTAAGACCATATTAAGGTTATTAACAAGGTTTAATTCAAATAATTCTCCGTAGTTCATAAATTACATATGTTTATATATTTACGATCTAACTGATTTTAAATGAATATATAAATTTAATCTACTGAAATTGGATTAAACATTCACAAGATATTATCATTTGAATTTGCTTCGGTTTGGAAATTGGATGAATAAATCGAAAATACGCTTTCTGAGTTGGAAGGCACCTTTTACCGTGATACTGGAGTTCTTCTCACGTGGCTGACAGAAGGGTCTCGCCGGCAGAGAAAGAAAGCAGAGCGGCGGCTAGGGCGCTCCGGCGAAGGCGTTCCGGCGATGCTCCGGCGAAGGAGACCACACGGGAAGAGATAGCTCGGCGAGGCGCACAAGATGGTGTTACTGATTCGGCCGGAGAAGGTCTCAGGTGAGCTGTCGACGAGGTCATGCGGCGGCGACAATGGCGGTCCTGTGGAGAGCAAAGATCAAGGCATGAGAGCTTGAATGGGTAAGGAATTGAGCTTCAGGGAGTCAAGATGATTCCATTTTTGTCGTTAGCTTGACCGAAGAAGCTTTGGGCTGAGCCGCCACCAGGTGACCGGAGCTGGGGAAGAAGCTTCTCGGTGGCGGTGGGTTTTCTGGCGAAATGGTTTAGAAATGGCTGAGGGTTTTGATTGCGAGTGCCCCGCGAAGCTCTAGTCAAAGTTAATTTGAGAATGGTTGAGTGGATCGGCTAAAATCGAGTTTGTTCCAAGCTCAAGCTTATGTGGTCATGGCGGAAAGGAAACGGAAGTGAAGTGCTCGGCTGAGGAAAAGAGGAAAGAGTAGAGGGGAAGAGGACGCACGGCTATTGGTGATCTCCACGCGCAATTTGCAGCCGAGGGAAGTAGAGGATGAGCCGGCCTTGGTTGAGCTTGTCTCGGGCGGGAGCTTTACCGAACGCGACAAGGAGTAATGGCGAGATGACCGGAATGTAAATGACACGGTATGGCATGGGAAAACCAAGGCATGGATGTGGCTGAGACTGACTGTGGCTGACACGAGCGTAGAGACAAGACGGCGAGTGGTTCACCGAATGCGCTCAAGCGAAGTCGCTGCGCCGGGAGACTTCGCGACTTGGTCGAGCGAGCAGAGGAGAGAAGATGAGCAGGGAGAGGTGAGCCTGACGAGTGGGACTGGGGCCACTGGCAGCGACCGCGAGGCTCGTCCGTTGCACGTCAACGAAACGGGACAGATAAGGGGGACGACCCACATGTCAGCGAAACAGTCAAGAAAAAAAGACAGCTCTAGCTCGGCTGACTCCAGTACTGAATTTATTGGGCTGTCAACTTTGGGTAGGTAATTTTCAACCTTTTTGACTGGGGTCATTGGATAGATCTTGATGTCTGGTAAAATTTTGAGGTAAAAATGAGTTACCAAGAAATTATTAATATTCTTACAACAGTGACTATTCCAAATCCTTGTTTTTGATTTTGATTTTTCTTTGAGAGTAAATAAAGTCTATTATTTTCAAAACATTGTTTTTCAGATGAATTTGAGCTAAGAATGCTTCTGTAAAATTTTCAGCTCAAAACCTTACTCCATTATTTAATAAAAATTCTAACATGGCAATTTCCAGATTTTCATGCACTTTGTTTTTTTATTTTTA
This sequence comes from Guadua angustifolia, assembly GCA_036346375.1. Lineage (NCBI taxonomy): Eukaryota > Viridiplantae > Streptophyta > Magnoliopsida > Poales > Poaceae > Guadua > Guadua angustifolia. The sequence goes on from CM070510.1 coordinate 48,900,409, forward strand.
AAAGGCATTAAATTTAATTATAAATTTTTAATATTTTTAACAGAGGTTAATAATGTTATGAGGAAGACTTGGTAAAATTTTCAACCAGAGATATATTTTTATTACTTTTGCAAAATTCTATCATGCTCCTATTTTAAAGTGAAAACATGTCACTTTACTATTTAATTCTTTACCTAATTCATTTATAAGATCTTTGGACAGCTGAAAAGATGTGATGGGGATCTTTCAATGAATTAATATTATTTTTGCTGGCTTTTTACTTTTATCTTTTACCATTTTACTTTTACTCTTTTACTAATTTCATTTATCGATTTTTCTTTTAAACCCAAATTCGAAAATAATTATTAAGGTTGAAAAAGTTTTAGAAAAGATGGGAATTCAAAGTAAGATTACTTTTCACCACATTTTAAGGTTTGTTTATTTTAGGTGAAAGATTTTAATGTAGCAACGTATTCTTTTTCCTTTAGGTTGAAGTACAAGAGAATGAAGAAAAAGATGGTACTTAGAATGAAAATCTTGGTTTCAATTAAAATGTTTACTCAATTCCATTTTCAAAGTTCTAAATTTTCATTTTTACTATTTTTGAAATTTTTGAAATGTTACAGATGGTGATGGCATCCACCGAGGGGTGAAGGTACATGTCGTTGGTGTAGTGCTGACCACAACACTATAGGAATCTAGTAGCACCCTTAGGTGCCCTCGATGAAGGTAGCAGTAGCAGGGTACTTTGTACACCGACGGCGGTGGGTGGGCATGGGAGAAACTTCTTATTGCTGCATGGGAATAAAGAAGAAACCATGAACGGCTTGTGGAGGGTGGTGGTGGAACTAGAAATTTTTTATTGGGAGTATACACTTTACACATATAATTTTATAGGCTTTTATAATTATTTTGCAACATCGTAAATCCAACATATATATTTTAATTTTGCTAAAAGCATAATTAATATAAATAGTTCTAAGGTCATAAAAATCCCAAACCATCGAAATCAGAATCAATTCAATAAACAAATTTAGCACATTAAAAAAGATGATCTTATACAACTTTTTAAAATTTTGAAGATGTCGTGGCATACCCGGCACACCCCTAATACCGCCAATGGTGGAGGTGCTACAGCAAAAACCAATGGACAGCCCACGTGCTTAGCCCCTCTTCATCAAACGGGGACATCCATCGGGCAAGAAATGCAAATCTATGTATCACAAATAATACAACTTATTTTCAAAATATGTATTGTAGTATCTAGCTATGTAATTGTATGGGATACTAGGAATGTTTTCACAGCGTAATGCGTCACGTATGTTGTCTTTTTCGCAGAAACAATTTCGGTTTCTTTTGGCGGTGTTTTTTTAGAATTGTTGAGAAAACGCGTGAAACGGTTGAAAGGATACAGACGCAATCACGTTTTTTTCGTATCTATATAGAGTTCTCTCACGAAGGATCCACTATTGCGATAAATCGAAAAGTTCTTTTCGTGAAAAATACGTAACTATGCTCTTTTTCGGTATTTATTTAGGGCCTTTTCATGAAAGATTCGCGATTTTTCTAAACCAAAAGGTTCTTTTCGTAAAAAACCATGGGAAGGATCTATACGTAATTACATATTTTTAAAGGACCTACATGCGAAAAAAAGAGCCGAGCCGAGCTGGCTCACTCCCGCGTGGCCGGGAACTCTCCCAAATTTAGTAAAGGTATTATTTGGCTAATTATAATAAGAACTCAAAGGATAAATAGAAAGCCGCAAAACATATGGTAACCGATTCATATCATCGCATGTGGTATTTGCATTCGCATGGACCATTTTTATACTTCAACATGTTCCCCCTTCATTGTCTTCTGGAAAAATAAAAAATACCGCATAAAAGAGGCGACAATGTAATTAATAAAGGCCATGAAGTACATCCAATGTCTCACTCTGATCATTTGAAAGGAACTCTCGGTTGTTGCCTCTGGACACTTGGAAAAACGAAACAAAAGATCAAAATCACTAAAACAACTGCGTCATAATATCTATCCACGCAGAACCTGCTAGTTACGTTCAATATCTCACTCCAAATCGAAAGGATGTTTCGATTTGTCGCCTCCGTACCCCTGGAAAAACAAAAAAGAAAAGTGGTGACGAGGAGCTAACCACAGGCAGAGCCTCGTGTTTGTCAGAAAGGAAAGATACAAAATGTCTGTACGTAGGATAGAACTTCCACTACTAAACTCCAAATGCACCCTTATTCTATATCGTGTCACCATTTTCAACAGGTGATATTCAAGGTATCTCCTTTATTCTAAGGAAAAAATCTTATAATAATCCAAGAAAAACGAAAACTCCTAGAATTTCTCACACTAATAGAAAGAAAAAGGGAATGATCGCCACCACTCATTTTAGTAGGGCCAAATTATAGCGATGTAGATTAATCATATATAAATATTATAGTTATATAACAGATACAATTATGTTCTAATATAAAAGTAGAGTTGTATATCAAAGATAACTAGAGTTGTATATTAAAGACAACTATATTATAATATATGGCCATACAAAATCTGCTAGTTACATTCAATATCTCACCCAAGTCGAAAGAATGTTTCGATTGTCGCCTCGTACCAGTGGGAAAACAAGAGAGAAAAGTCTAAAAGGAAAATGGCGATGAGGAGCTAAACACGGACAGTGTCTCGTGTTTGTAAGAAAGGAAAGATACAAAATCTCTACGCATAGGATAAAACTTCCACTTTCAAACTCTAAATGCACCCTTATTCTATATCGTGTCACCATCTGTTGGCAACGAAAATGAGCCAATCAGTCTCAACACATGCAAACAACGGATTCAAGGGTTCAAGCCGTGCCAGCTGATTTGATCCTATAATTAATAAGATATATCGAAGCAGATATTAACTGATTTGATCGGCTTAAACCAAGATCGATCAAACAATAAATCTCACAGCCTATTAGATGTCGCAAACGGCTAGATAGATCTAAGCAGCTATTACAACCGACTAGATGACATGTAAAGATATGTTTTTTTTCTTAAAAAGGCGATACACAACAAGATCAGTACAAATTTAAACAAACCTGAGATAAATAATGTAAATCGAAGATGATCAAAATTGGTGATGTGTAACTTTATTGATCAATAACAAATTACAAAGAAGTACTGCTAGATCTAAAAAACTACTCCTAGTCAATGGAAAGGAAAATAAAAGTAGATACAAAGTTGATTGATTCTCATGGTTGTTCTTTATGGCTCATTCATGTCCCCTTTTATAGCATGTAAGCTAATCGTATCCTTCTCTGATTCCTCACAAGCTATGAACCGTATTGTCCTTTATCTCTTGAAAATTCCTTATTTCAACCGATATCAGCTAGAAATCCAATTTTATCACAAGCCTTACAAATTAGTTATATATTGCCAAATTCAGGTGCTAATCATGTATGCCCCTATTTTTGGGAGATGATATTAATCTTCCATAAATCTTCGTCAACGCTTAAACATAAATTTTTCACGTTATTCTTGCTGCTCTTTTCGATAACTGCCCATTTATCATGCCGTAAAACCACAACTGTGCTTGAAACTTCAGGAAAATTTCTCGACTTTGTCACTTGTTTTATCCCCTATAAATATGGCGCTTACCCCCTACCATTTTCACGTGCTCAAACTCTCAAACCATTCACCATTGGGTTGCAATCCTGTTTCTTCAACCTTAGCTGTCAGCTCTCAGGACTTCATCGGCTCATAGGACCATCGGCTTGACAGATATGGACCCAAACCAGATATGCATCTCAGTGCTTGATTTTGAAGATAGACATTACCTAGGTTCAGTAGAAAATCTTAATCCACCGGCTACTATAGAGCAAGATATTCCTAGATTTCCTTTACATGCTCCTGAGTACAATATCCATGGATGGAGCAAGAGCTCTAGGGCCTAGCCTACAGCGCTAAAAGGTTGGAGAGATTGGTACAATCAGATAGCGGTGGTAAAAATGGCTCAATGAGAGCAAATGGGTATAGCCGAGTGTCTCCCTCCCTCCTTAGCTGACCCAAAAGCTAATGAGCCCTTAGTGGTCACGGCATGCTATTTTTGGTCAGACACTTCTCTGTAACACGACTTTTTTAGTTACAGAGAAGCCAATCGCTTTCCTTGCCCTTTTTTCATCCACTTGACAGTCGATAGTGATGATATGCTTAAGGAAACACTAAACTTATTCAAGATATTTATTTCTCCAAATGTTATGTCTATCGGCTTGCACACTAGAGGTCAGATATTCCAATCGTCTTATGAACTTTATCTTGCACACTAGAGGTCGGGCATTCCAATCGTCTTATGAATTTTATCATCCATCGGTATATGCAAGACAGTTTGGGTTTGGACAAGTTCCTCCAAGTGTTCAACTCTTTGATCGGCTTAGGCCAAGAGACCAGGTGCGCCATGCTTCAACAGCTGAGATTGTTTTGCATATAGCTGACGACCTCCAAATTCAACACTTGTAACACTTCATCCTGCAAATTTGGATAGCTAGAGGTTTTATCACTTGGTGGTCGGCTATTTCTACAACATTATATCCAAAATAGTGCACAATATCGACTATCATTTTTTATTTCTTTTCAAACCTTGAGCCCGAGCCGACACTTCAAACTAACTCCAATAGTAGTAGCTCAAGCTCTAACAGTGATGCTATTTCAGGCTATGCTAACTCGAGTTTTATCGATGTAACTGGCGATATATCAGCTAAGGTAGCTATTTCTTGTTTGTAACTTTTAGATGTTCCTAAACTCCGACAATCAGCTTCCCCTTATTTTTGGCTGGACAAGCAAGCTAGCAAAAAGATCACGGGCGATTCATCAGGCACCGGCACGTCTAGCAAGTAGCCTCACCTAAATGTTGGAGTGGGCATTGCTGGCTATTCATGGACTTCTTTGGGTATCCAGTCTCCTTCCCTTTCGAACATGGACAAGCCACCAAGTTAGTATTTGTCGGCTATATTTCATATTGTCTATCACCTTTCATAACTAACACTTCTAACTGGTTTCTCAATAGAAAAGAAGCATGGCCGACCGACCAAGAAGGTCTTCACATCCAAAGGTCTCCCTAAGAAGGTTTGATTGAAGTTTCACTGCATGGGTCAACTTCTGATAAGGTAAACATATGTTTTAGCCAATTTAAATTCTTTTCCAACGACAATTTGCTAAAAAGTTCCTTTTCCAGCCTCCGTTGCCCTCACCAACACCAAATGCTATACTGCACTCCAGCAGACGTAGCCTTCCCCGTCGACTCCGGTCGTCAACACTAACGCTCCATATGCGAAGCCTACCAACAAGCTAACTCAGTCCCTTACTCACATGTTGGGGTTTGACATGTCGAACTTGGAGGAGGACGAGATGGAGAGGGTGCCCAATGTGATTGAGGAAATTAGGCATCGACCTAAGTTACATCAGCCCTGGGGGTGAAGGAAAAAATCAAGTATTTCTTCAATCTACTCCACTCCCTGTTGGCTTCACTAGTGGAAGATGCGTAGCCGATCCGTGACACAAAGGACGCTGTTAAGGCATAATTGAGCCAAGAGGAGACCGTGGCGCTACTGGACGTCTGCTTTCTTGATGATCAGAAGGAAGAAGCACGAGCGTCAAGGGCAAGGATGGAACAACAGCTGGCTCAACACGTAGACAAGAAACTCCTTGATATGCTGGTAGCCAACGCCAAGGCTCACAAAGCCAAGTACGATGAAGAGCTAAAACAGCTCAAGGACAACAAAGCGACATCGGCTAAGCTGCAAGCAACCAACCAATATCTCGAGGCGGAGTTGGCCAAAATCAATGGTCAATTAGCGCTGAGGAAAAAGTGGCCAACTCCTCATCAACTATCAAGGCACAAAAGGCTATGGTGGTTTCATTAGTTGCATCCGTCAAGGACCAATCAACCAAAGTCGTCCTGAAGCCAGGAAGCTAAGAAGCCAATGAGTGTTATCTTCAGGACATTGAGAGGACAATCTTTGGGACATTGAGAGGATAATCGCTCAGAAAATTGACTAGAAGTTAAGAAAATTTCATGCAATTGTGCAATAGACGTCCCCATATGCAATATTTTGTCTTCAAAAGAATTTCTTTGGTTTACTTTGTATTTTTTAGCTTTTTATGTCCCATGTTTGAAATGGTAGAGATGAAATACTTATTTGTGGACTAACTGCAAACTTAACTCATGAATGGAGGTATGTTTTTAAATTGTAGGGTTGTTCTTTCAATTTATCCTTTTTCTAGAAGAAAATTAAGGTAGGGACAGACAAAGCACAGGAGCTAGGCTGCATCATACTTTGCTATGCTGCCCTACAATACTTGGATATTGAAACATAATATGAAATATTCATGATTGGTTATACTCTCTTGTGTCACAGAAGATTACATGGGCTCACCGTGATCAGTTTGGCCTTGCGTGGTAGTAGTGTCGGTAGTAGCCGAAGGATGATTTCTTGTAGGATGGTTGTCTGAAAATGCCGAGTGATTTGCACCGAAAGCGTTGCTAAGAACCATGAACGGGTAAGTAGAGGGTGCTAAAGCGAAAACCAAAAGACACCCACTACTACAAAAGGATTCATATTAGACTCCTCACCACTAACGGTTTGGCTAAAACCATCTGTGACGAAGACCTCATCACAGACAATTTTAGCCAAAAACCATCTATGTTAAACATGTGGTCATCACAAATGGTTTTTGGCTAAAATCATATGAAATGAGAAACTCATCACAAACGGTTTTGACCAAAAACCATCTGTGATGAGGGCTATCCGTGATGAGCTAGCCCTCATCACAGACGGTCCTAACGACATAAACATCTGAGATCATGCTACGGTGGTATTAAGCCCCTCCTCGCGCACTACGCTCAGCGGCCTGTACACGAGGCCGACCTCTCTCGCCCTTGCTCTCGCTGCCTCCTCAACGAGATCTGCGCCAGAAGCTCCGCGGATTGCTTGCATTTGTCCCCCCTGCCACCTCACCAGTTTGCCATGCACCCTCGTACGCTTCCCTGGGTCACGTCCTCCGTTGCTTCTCTCATCACCCGCCTCACGCGCTCCGCCAATGCTCCCCCTGCTAGCTCCTGTGTGGCGTCCCTCGCCAGTATTAGGAGTATGTCGCTATCATCCCCAGCATCTTCCCCTAATCCACTGAAAGGCGCTCCGCATCGCTCATGTAAAATCCCCCTTCCCCTCTCTCTCTCTCTTACTATTTTTTCCTTATTTTGTGATGACTTTGGAGGTGATCTATGCTCCAGCTGTCTCCCCATTCGATTCCTCCTCCACCCTAAATCTGGCACCACCTCCCTGTCTGGTCGCCTCCCCACAATCCAGCGTCACATCCCCATCTGGTCGCCTCCCCACCTAGATCTGACATCGCCTCTATCAGGAACTGAGGTTGTCTAGTTAGTCGACTCAATTCAGATGATTGACTCAAATAGTGGACAGCTAAGATTAGCAGATACCCTTTGAGTAAGTGTCATCAAGTGGCTTAGAAGACATCAAAGAAGCTTATGAAGGTCCAAGGCACAAGATTTGAAGATGAAGTTAGAATTAGATCTCATGGCTGTGGATGAATTTTCTCTTTACTATTACCGTTTAACCCTTACTAATTACTGTACTGATTACCTAGTTACCTAGTTTTGTCGGGAGACTGCATTATATAAGCAAATCTCTTTTGTTTTGGAAGATACGAGAAGATTGATACTCAAAGTTTGTTATGCTATACCTTTCAATAGAATCTTCTCTATGTTCTTGATCTTTCTGTTTTCTTAAGATTTCTGTTCTTATTTCGGATTTCTACTTGTTTTGTTTGTCGGATTCTCTATTGATTCCTGTCAAATGGTATCAAAGCCAATCAAATCCTTGGCCTATGTGTTGATTGGTGAAGCGAAGGTTGAGGAACGAGTTTCCTTGTAAAATTCCTGAGCTATTTGTTGGGTTTTAGTCTTTGTATTGGATTTGTTTGGTCAGAAGATTAATAGCAGATTGGGTTTGGGAGGGATTCGTATACACCCTATAAAATTCTAGATCTAGAGATAAGGAAGAATTGATTTACAAGATGCCAAAAGGGGGAAAATACCTAAGGACGATGTTGTTTTTGTTTCTGTTGGAGATCTGGAAGAAATGAAGAAGGATATGGCGTACTTACAACAATAGATGGCTGAAAGTTCAATCTCAGTGCGGGAACAGATGGATCAGTTCCAAAGGCAATTGCTAGGGAATGCAACCAAGATTGATCAAGTGGTGGATATGCTTAAGATTCTGATGGGTAAAAATGGTCACAATGAGGTCACCAGCAACTTGGCCAATATGGAGGGAGAAAAGGAGAAACCCAGTAGAATTGATGCAAGACAAACAAATCCTATAGTTCAGGTGTTTGGAACTCCAGGCAGCGGCCATTCCTTTGCACCACATACATCTATGGGAAACCTTAATTCAGACATACCTCCTATTCCTTTTAGTATTAATCTTTCCAATACCAATTACTCAGCTATGCCACAAGCATCAAGGGTGAGTGTTAAAAACACTGCTGTGGGAACTTTTGGAGTTAGCATGTTCCATCCTTAATGGCTACTGGTTCTTTTGCTCCACAATATACAACATCCAATCCACCATTTGTGCCATATTACAGGCCCACATATAATTATTCAGGCCAACCTCCTAGGTTTGCACCTTATGCTAGGCATGAACATTCTTTGAGCTATTCTCGACCAAGAGCACCTAAATGGGTAACACCCCACCATGAGGACAAAAATCAATACAATAGCAGTTTTAGTAAAGGGCCTAAGGTGGAATTTCCTAAGTTTGATGGTGAAAATCAGGATGCTTGGATTAGAAAAGCTGAAAAGTCTTTCGAGTTAGGTAGAACTCCTGAAGAATAGAAAGTAGCAATTGCAGAGGTCTATTTGACAGGCAGAGTTGATCTATGGGTAAGGACTAATCGAATTGATACTAGATCATTGAGTTGGACACAATTCTACAACATGATATATCAAAGATTTGCTGCAGAAACTAGAATTGAGGTAACTGAAAGCTTTAGAGAGCTTATGCAAACAAGAAATGTGGAAGCATACATTGATCAATTTGAGAAGTTGATGAATCGTGAAGAGGACAAACCATAATCTCATCAAGGATATTTTCTAGATTATTTCATATCAGGATTGAAGAATCATATTAAAATACCATTGAAGTCCCTGTAGCCCAGAACCTTGGTGGATGCTTATGCACATGCAAGAAATTATGAAGGAAGCAGTCCTTATAAAAAGAATTCAATATGGACTCCTGGGAGTAATAAAAAAGGATGACAGATAGGAAGTGCTAACTCCAAGGCTAGTAGTGCAGGAATCAAAAAGGAAAACAATGGGAAATCAACATCTGCTAACAGTAATAATAAATGGGCTGGTGGTAAGTGTTTCAAATGTTAGGAACCTTGGCCACCCGGCCATAACAAGGTGTGTAGATTCCAGAAGCAAGTCCACGTAATTACTATGGATGATGAAGATGAACTTAGTGAACATCAAGAAGTTGAGTACAGTACACCACCAGAGAGTCCAAGTCACAAGGAAGTAATAGAGGAGGTATTGCAATTATCAACTCATGCAGTGTCAGGAACTATTACGGAGACTAGTACTTCTACCCTAAAATTAAACATGGGAAGGATAAGTGCTGTTGCTTTGGTAGATACTGGCAGCACCTCCACTTTTATTACACCAGCTCTAGCTATCAAGGTGAATTGTCTTATCAAGAATGTATCACCTGTGTCAGTAGTGGTTGCAAATGGCACAAGGCTATGCTGTGATTCTGAATGTATTGGCTGTATATATTCCATTCAAGGAGAGCAGTTTTCATCTGACTTCAAGGTATTACAGCTCAAGGGTTATGATGCTATTCTAGGTGCCGATTGGATTCGGCAGCACAATCCGGTAAGTCTAAATCTTAAAACTCGAGAGTTTCACATCTGTAAAGAAGGACATAAGGAAGTTAAGTTTAAAGATGAAACACTTCCTCGAGCTGACTGTATAATCAATGATCAGAAGTTGGACAAATTGATGGGTAAAGGAGTTGTGTGAGCAGTTGTAACATCCTAAATTTTTGGCTTTCTATTTAGCTAATAGTGCTTTATTGCTATTTGTGTGATTTTTGAATTTTCTGGATTTATTTGGATTTTCTGAGATTTATTTGAATTATTTTAAATTAAAGTATATTGCCTTTTGTTAAAGATTAATTATAAATAGATAAGTTTAAAATAAAGTTTTGCCAAAAATATTTTATTTGAGTCCAGAATGTCTCAAAGTATTTTTGAGATTTTTCGGGGTATTTTTACTACGCTAGATAAATCAAATTATTTTCTTTAATTATTTTAAATGTAAAAACATAAAAATTCGTTAGAAACAGTAACGGGCCAAAGCCCATTGCTGTGCTCGCTCGCCTAATCTCGTTTCGCCCAACCACTGTGATCTCCGGAGGGATTAACGGCAGCCGTTGGATCTTCATCGCACGGACTCCATCAAGCCGCGTCGTTTCTGAAACCCTAGTGCACGAGAGCCGTTGGATCTCCATCAGATGGGCTTCATCAACCGGGTTATTTCGGAACCCTAAAGCCGAATCCACCGTTGATTCGTTCGGACAGATCCGATCGTGCCGCGTCGAGTCTCTTTCGTGACCGTCCGATCATAATCGTGCGGTGGAGGGGAGTTCGTCTCCAAGACGACGCCGGAGTCCGAATTCACGCCACTGCCGCCGAAGTTTCCAAGTTTTCACACACGCCGAGGCTTTAAATAGAGGGCTGCAGGTATTCCGAGGATCGCCACAAGTCACCGCATCTTTTCGCCCAAGCGCTGCCAGCCGAGAAGCCCTAGAGCCCGCGCTAGCCCTCGCCGGAGTTCGAGAGCTTTGCCGAGGAGTTTTCGCCGCTGCCGGTGACTTTTCCACCGATTCAAGACCAGATCCGAACTCATCGCATCGTGTCGCACCCGTTCCGCCACTTCTTCCTCACTGGAGAGCGCCGAAACGCCGTCGGGGTGGTCATCTTCCTCAAGTCCGGTGAGGCCACGCCGCCGTGTCTCCATCGCCGAGATTGAAAGCTTCCAGCCGTTGGATCGTCATCGAACCACCAGGATCGTGGCGTGTCGCCGAAGCGATGGCGCCTTGGGTAAGTGTTGGCCGTCTGATCATAGGTGTGCGCTGTGGATCGTGCCACGTAGCCGGATGAATAGCGTATAGCTCGGGTAAGTGATAGCCGTCCGATCGTAGATGGACGATGTAAATTAGGCCACGTAGCAGTACTGTCGATGGCCGTTAGATCGATTCTAAACGATGTAGATTGCGCCACGTGTCAACCGCATCGGATCAGAGCAGGGCTGACGTCAGCTGACACAATAAATCGGCTTTTTCTTTTCAAAAATAATTCGAATATTATTGATTTTCCAATTTTATGAATTTTCAGGAATTTGAATCTTCCGAGCGCTCGTTCTCCCTCATACGAACTCCGATTGAGGTGATTCAAATTTCTAAAAATTTGTAAAATTGAGATCTATCTAATGGTAGTTTTTGTTTGATTTTTAGAGTTCATTTTGCTCTCTATTTTGGTGTTTATTTGCTATTTCTTTTTAATTCGCGTAGACGTTGAGTTGTGTGATGCTTCGGAGGAGGAATTAGCACTTCAAGATCAATTTCCAGATCAAAACCAGGAGCTTAACCAAGGCAAGTTGTGCTTTGATCATGTTGCAGCCATGTTTGCAAAATTGCTATTTTGTTTTTACCTTATTGCATATTATTTCATGTGTATAAATGATTTCAACTTAGTTTGGGATTAGATATCATACCCTTTGAATTATATCCTACCTTGTCAATTGTATGCCATGATCCACTTGTCACCTTAGATTGGTTTATTATAGTTAGTTACTAATAGAATCAACATGCATGGGATGGTTAGATCAGATTAGAATGCTTAGCCATGCCACGTCATCACATGTACATGAATCACTGATTATTAATCTTGACTAATGGAATATGGAAAAGGATATGAATTTGTGTGTCATGTGTGGTCACACAAAGAGATTGAGTTGTTGTGGCGAGGAAGTCACGCAACGATGTTGATTTGTGTATAGCACGTGGTGCTTGGTAATCAACTGGGTTAGCAATCACTTAGATTGAAGCAAGTGGCAAGGGCAGGTGCGCCAGGGTGGGCCCGATGGGCAGAGGGTATGTGCAAGCCTTGCTTTGATCAACCTTAAGGACTTAACCTTGCGAGCCTTTGACCTGAGTCAATCATGCAACCACATGTCTGTTATGGGGCAGCCTAGCTGACTAATTTGCAACGCTTTAGCTTTAGTACTATCGTGGTGGTGTGAGACCCGGGTAGTGGTAACCAGTCCTCGCACGGGGTGGCTCACATGGCGCAAGAGGGGGGCCCAGGATATGGTAACCAGTCCCACCAGTGTTGAAACCTCAGCGGGTAGTATTGGGTTAAGGTGGAACATTGTAAAGGCTTTGTTATGATCATTCGCCCTTGTGGTGCATGGTTGTATCGTGTGGGTAAAGTGCATAACCTCTGCAGAGTGTACAAACTATTTGGATAGCCGTGCTCACGGTATTGAGCAATGCTCGGGAATTACAGTCAAGGGTTAGTTAAATAATTGGACAACTAAATGAGATGGCAGGATGCCATGTGGTTAATGGAATTTGACTTGGGTGGAAACTTGGTTAACTTGAGAATCATTGAATTATTTATTGTTATTATTTGTTTCACTGTCTTTTCAATCTATGTATTGTATGTGTTCTTAAATGCTGCTTTACTGCAAATAAACTACTTAGCCTTTCCTTGGAATAAGCCTTGCATATAGCTATGGTAGAAATGCATTCTGTGCACAACTTGTTGAGTGCTTTTGTACTCACCCTTGCCATCAACAACCAACAACAGTGGAGGAGTCATCGCTTGTGTTGGAGGAGGACTTCTAGGAGGATACGAGTCACTAGGCCAATCCTTGTCAGTCGCCTGTGGTGTGCTGATGGGACACCTACATCTTTTGCTATTTTCTGCTGCAATTGTCTAAGTTTATTTTCAGTCTAGCCCATGTGGCAGAATAATGTAAGTGATCATAAGATCATGCACTAGTTATATTGAATAAATGAAGTCTTATTATTCTTATCGTTGTGTATGATGTGATGCTTACCGATGTTAAGCTATGTGCACTAGCGTTGATCCTGGGACTAGTGCGGTAAAACACAGTGGATTCGAGTTGGTGAATTCGGGTCCTCACAGAGGTGGTATCAGAGCATACTGACTATAGGTCTTGGCCCTGGTTAGCATGGTGGTGTCCTAGGGAGTCCAAAACTATTTTCTAAAAGAAAAACTTAAATTGGATTAAAACAACACTCTTGACTCTTCTTATTCTCCGCCCCTTACCTTTGCTGAAAATTTGTTTTTATCGTGGCCGTTTGAGAGTGGTGGACTTATCTACTTCTCTTTGCATAGATGAGAAGGACACAGTCGTACGAAGAGCGTGAGGGTGGTTACGCAACAGAGCTATGGAGAGTGCTTCAGGTTTTGGGAGGTTTCACCAGGCCGACGTATCGAGGCCGGAGTTGGATCGTCAACGGAGTCACAAGAGGAATGGTGTGCAAACTTCTAATCTATGCCAGAGACGATGAGAAGGCAAGCCAACCTGTCAGCATCACGGTGAGAAGGGCTACCTGGGAGATCGGTATCCAGGAGGCTTCGCGACTCGCCATTCATAGGGTTTGCCACGACTATTACCGCGAGCTGGACGACACCGTGTTTCGACTCCACCCCATAGTGCGAGATGCTTGGCGCCCACGCGTCACTCAGAAGGAGGATGCTACTGCGGTGCACTTAGCACGATTTGCAACCGCTCAAGAGGCTCATGCCAGAGACACTGACATAGAATTAAGGATGGTTTATGAAGCGCTCAGAGTTGCGGAAGAGGAACTACACGAGACCCGAGTAGCTTTTACTGAGAAGGTCATGGAGCTCGAGGAGGCATTACAGGAAGGAGGTCACGCTGCACCCACGTCATCGGAAGAGGAAGAACCAAAGGAGGTCAAGTCCGAGCAGGAGGTGCATCCAGCTGCAGGGCACCAGAACCGGTTTGCGCCAGTGCCAGCCCACCCGCTAGTGTACCCACCGGGGAGTTCCCGTGGGGGATGGCTCGAGGAGTGAGCATTAGAATTAGCAGTTGAGACTCAAGTGTTGAGTCGCATCAATAAGGTAGTCTTACCATTTGTAATAGACGTTAAGGTTGTGTGTTTAGTTTGGATCTTAATGTTTGCTGAGTGTGCAGTATGTGTTGCAGAGCTTTTAGGATTTTGTAAGCAACCATACCAAGTTAATTAATAAAGTAATAAAGTTATTTACGTTTGGGTTTAACCTGTTCCCCCACCTTAGAGATTCTTGCATCTTATCTATGCTATTTCTACCTTCCCTAACCTAAGAGGCAATCAAGCAGATGGTGAATACTCGTGGCAATAATGGAGCATCAGGGAGTAGTCTTCGCCGGAATGACAGTTTCATTGAGGAAGTACCACCACAGCCAGCATCGCCAGTGGATATGCAGAACTTAGGAGTTTTTTTAGCAGCGCAGACTCAGCTCATGCAAACCATGATGCAGCAAATGTAGGGTATGGCCAATCAAGCTGCAAGCAACAACAACGTGCAACAAGGCAACAATGGGCCACGTTCCCACTCCAAACTGTCAGATTTTATGAGAACCCGCCATCTAACATTCTCAGGCAATGCTAACCCTTTAGAGGCTGATGATTGGCTAAGGACCATTGAGAGGAAGCTACACATCACGCAGTGTGAGGGCAATGAGAAGGTATTATATGCCTCACACCAGCTGGAAAGAACCGCCGCAGAATGGTGGGAGAACTATTGCGCTGCACATGAAGCCCCACAGGAGGTTACTTGGGAGGAGTTTTCAGCTACTTTCCGCCAGTATCATGTGCCAGAAGGAATGATGGACCTTAAGAAGGAAGAGTTCAGGGCTCTAAAGCAAGGAAGTCAGTCAGTGGCGGAGTACCTGAACAAGTTTACTCAGTTAGCACGATATGCACCAGAAGATGTGGCTACAGATAAGGCGAGCAATCCTGCTTTGAAAGGTTTAAACTCGATCGCAGGGTGGGGTCGATCACCCACAACTTCCCTGACTTTCAGGAGTTGGTCAATAAGGCTTTGATTCTTGAGGATAAGCACAAGGAATTGGATGAGGACCGTAAGCGCAAAAGGGCTAGTCAAGCAAGATGGCCTAATCAGTTCAGATTGAGGATGTCTCCCTAGTAGTTTGCTAGAATTCAACCCCAGTTAACCAGCAAGACATCAACCCCATCACCTTGCCCCGCTAACCAGAATTTCCAAACACCAACTCTAGGAGGCAATGCACCAGCAGGAATTCAACAGTCGGTTGTCAGGAAATGTTTCTCTTGCAACGAGCCAGGGCACTTCGCCAACAAGTGTCCGAAGAAAGGAGGAATTACTCCGGTTCGCTTCAATTTGGGCACTACTCCAGCCAAAGCTCTAGTGCAGGTAGGAGCAACACCTCAGACAGCAATGCATGGAAGGATTAATCATATCACTGTAGCTGAAGCCCAAGGAGCATCGAACATTGTACTGGGTAAGTTCTTGGTTAACTCAGTACCAGCTATAGTTTTATTTGATTCAGGAGCTTCGCATTAGTTTGTTTCTCGGAGTTTTGCAATGAAGAATGGATTTGCTGTTAGGAATCTTAAATGTGTGCTTTTAGTCCAAGCTCCAGGATCTGAACTTCGATCTAGCCTTGGGTGTTTGGGAGTTAAGTTGC